>CM019170.2:43131246-43736174 GCA_009739505.2 Apolygus lucorum | reverse complement strand
CAAGATTGAGAAAAAATCCATTAGGAAATTATATTTGCCTCTGACTTGTAACGCGACATGATCTGTTCAGAATGTAATAAACGAAAATTTCGTTTATTTAATATGAAAAATAAATAGTTTGAAGTTTCCACTTTATCACTCGAGTAAAACTCTGGCTTTCCTAGGACGTTTTTCCATTTGCCATGTGCTCAATCACCGATTGGAACGTCCCGTTTGTTTGATTGGCTCATTAGCCTTATTCGGGAACGTTAAAGTTTCTTCAACCATAAAAAACAAGAAAAGCACGTAAAAAAAATAACTGAGTTATAATTACTTCGAAGCGATCGTCTTTCAATAAAATGGTTATAAAAAAGTCTTTTACCTATCAAATTAAGTCGAAATCGGACCATAATTTTTGGTAAGTTTCAAAGCTATGTTCAACAATTAAAAAGCAAAAATGTCGATTTCAAGGCTTCATTTCTATACACACATTGAATACAGCAAAATTAGAATTGATTTTCAGTCTATCGAAACAATAATTTGGGGGAGAAACTACACAAAATAGCTTTAGAAAATCGTTCGTAGGATTTTAGAGGTTTTTTTTAATAAAATAATTTTCTCCAACTCTCCAAATGCAAACTCAGGAGTGGGTAGGCAAGCTGGTTCTAGTAAAAATAAAAATAAACATCCAGGTCCTTCGACCGACAAAGATGAATACGCGACGGATGAGGACGACCTGGCTAAGGAGACAGAATGGATCCGTAAAAAATTAAAAGAAAGCGCTCAAATCAAATTCCATCAGAAACAAACAAAAAATACACACTATTGGTGGGTAGTAAACCCCCAAATCCTAGCAAGGGGAAGGAAAAACGTTTATATCCTCCTCCTCCGATAACAGTTACTGGAATCAAGGAGTACTCAGTGCTATCAGCCGCACTTAAAGAGGCCACTGAGAAACAATGCAGGGTCACAGCTCTAAACAGTGATCAGTGGAAGGTAAATGTTCCCGATGGCGATACTTACCGACTTGTATCATCAAAATTGAAGAAAAAACTTGCAGTGGTTCAGCTACGAAATCAAAAACGCGCGCGCCATTAAAGTGGTAGCTAGAGGCCTACACCCAACTTGTCAGACGGAGGAAATACTGGGTGATCTTGAAACGCAAGGATTCAAAGTCCTAGACGCCGTCAACTTGAAAAGAGAGTGAACAATCAGGATCAGGATGGTAAAACCACGACTATGCTTGATCTTCCTTTATTCATGCTGGCATTCGATAACTCAGAAGATTTGGACAAAATTTACAAAATTAAAACCATACTTAATCTGGTGGTACGTAGGGTGAAGGAACCAATTGCTAACACCACCCCAATTATTAACACATGCTCATTCTTCCTTGAAAAATAAGCGTTCCTGGTCACCTAGGGATTCAAATTTGGCACCAAATCAATGTCACATTTATTTTCTACCGATTCTCGCCAAAATCTAGTCGGCATTGACGATAAGGGGTTCGGGAATGAAGTTTTATCATCAGTCTAACACCTGCTGTCCGATCGTTAGCGGTTTTGCTAAGGAGGTGAGTCGCAATTTCATCTATTATAACCGTTTCATCTTTGTTTCTACATTCAATTTACTTTTTACCGCTCCAGTATTGATTGAGCTAATAAGAATACACAATTCCAGTGCAAATAACTGAAAAAATAACATTTTTTCCTCAGTGTTAGGATTTGGGTACCCAGAAACGTGCCTTTACCCAATTACTGACACTTGTGTTAGTAATTGGGTTTTCCAAAATCTTTAGTTCCAAAGCCTAATTAACTAGGGTTTTTACGTAGAATACGATGTTGCTACCCGCCTTTTGAAAAAGCAAGGGATCCATATCCTAACAGGGGTGTTAGTAACTAGTTATGGGAGTGTCAGTATTTGGGATGTACGCACACCAGATACTAACATTGAGCATATCCAGTCACTGACACCCCTCTCCCTGGTAGGAACTTACTCGTATCTTTCCTCCTATTCTTATTCTCTATCATTAAAAACAGTATCGAATTTATGCATCTTCGAAAACTTGATTTCGCCTCCAATTTGTCGAAAATTCGAGAAAGAAGGTTGAAAACACGAAAACTTGTTGATTTACTCGAGAGACAAGACATCTTCGAAGCTTGATTTCGCCTTCAATTTGTCGAAAAATTCGAGAAAGAAGGTTGAAAACACGAAAATTTGCTGGTTTACTCGCGAGACAAGACATCTTCGAAAGCTTGATTTCGCCTTCAATTTGTCGAAAATTCGAGAAAGAAGGTTGAAAACACGAAAATTTGCTGGTTTACTCGCGAGACAAGACATCCTCGAAAGCTTGATTTCGCCTTCAATTTGTCGAAAAATTCGAGAAAGAAGGTTGAAAACACGAAAATTTGCTGGTTTACTCGCGAGACAAGACATCCTCGAAAGCTTGATTTCGCCTCCAATTTGTCGAAAAATTCGAGAAAGAAGGATGAAAACACGAAAACTTGTTGATTTACTCGAGAGACAAGACATCTTCGAAGCTTGATTTCGCCTTCAATTTGTCGAAAAATTCGAGAAAGAAGGTTGAAAACACGAAAATTTGCTGGTTTACTCGCGAGACAAGACATCTTCGAAAGCTTGATTTCGCCTTCAATTTGTCGAAAAATTCGAGAAAGAAGGTTGAAAACACGAAAATTTGCTGGTTTACTCGCGAGACAAGACATCCTCGAAAGCTTGATTTCGCCTCCAATTTGTCGAAAATTCGAGAAAGAAGGATGAAAACACGAAAACTTGTTGATTTACTCGAGAGACAAGACATCTTCGAAGCTTGATTTCGCCTTCAATTTGTCGAAATTCGAGAAAGAAGGTTGAAAACACGAAAATTTGCTGGTTTACTCGCGAGACAAGACATCTTCGAAAGCTTGATTTCGCCTTCAATTTGTCGAAAAATCGAGAAAGAAGGTTGAAAACACGAAAATTTGCTGGTTTACTCGCGAGACAAGACATCCTCGAAAGCTTGATTTCGCCTCCAATTTGTCGAAAAATTCGAGAAAGAAGGTTGAAACACGAAAACTTGTTGATTTACTCGAGAGACAAGACATCTTCGAAGCTTGATTTCGCCTTCAATTTGTCGAAAAATTCGAGAAAGAAGGTTGAAAACACGAAAATTTGCTGGTTTACTCGCGAGACAAGACATCTTCGAAAGCTTGATTTCGCCTTCAATTTGTCGAAAAATTCGAGAAAGAAGGTGAAAACACGAAAACCTTGTTGGTTTACTCGAGAGACAAGACAATCTTTAAAGCTTGATTTTCGCCTCCAATTTGGTCGAAAAATTCGAGAAAGAAGGTTGAAAACACGAAAACTTGTGCTTGTGGTTTCAAAATATAGTGTACTAAGTAAATTACTTTTTCTATTTTAAAGTTGGAAATAAAGATATTTGAACCTGATACAGGGTGTCAGTAATTGGTTCCTGACACTGTCAGTAACTGGTGAATGCATGTCGGTAATAGGAGAAAAAAGATGCATCCAAATTTAAGCAAATAAATGGATTGATTTGTCGTTTTGATAATTCTAATGAGCAAAATTGAAGAAACTGATGTTGGCCTACGGGGAAAAGTTTCAATTGTGAGGAAAGATTAATAAATACGAGAGAAATTGTTGAAAAACCACAGAATTTTTCTTAAAGTGTCAGTAATTGGTGCTTTACCCTATTGAACCCCTCAGAAAACAGGCAACAAATACCACAGTGCAAAAAATGTCAAGGATATCTTCACACAAAATCCTTTTGTGAAAAAGAGCCACGCTGCGTTAAATGTGCAGGTAAACACGATTCCAGCAAGTGTGAGGTACCTTCAGACACGCCCCCAAAATGTGTTATTGTGGGAAACTCCACCCAGCCAACTACAGAGGCTGTGAAATTGCAAAGGAGCTACAGAAAATAAGGAACCAAACAAGGAACCCGAACAAGGATACTCATGTTAAAATCAAGCCCAGTAACATGAAGGCTATCCCCTCTAGAAGACCATCGGTGTCTTATGCTAGCGCCGTAACCGGGGGGCGACAGGAAAGTGAAACCTCCAATAAGGCTCCGAAAATAGAAGATACACTTAGAAGAATAATGGAGTTCATGGAAAACCAGAATTCAACAAATAAAGCCTTGCTGGCGCGAATGGAAAAGCTAGAGAGTAGCGTATCTAAACGGCGTTATAAATCATACGTTACTCCCAACTCAAACTCCCACAACAAAGTTCCTGTTATAGTAAAACAGTACTGATGCCGATTTGGACCTATGGCATTCAACTATGGGGCTGTACTGCCAAAACAAACGTGCAAATAATACAGAAATTTCAAAATAAAGTACTCAGGAGTATTGTAAAACGCACCTTGGTACATTAGAATGACGACCTCCACAGAGACTTGGAGTGGAGAGCGTCACTGATGTCATAAAAAACAACAGCAAGACGCTACGAGAAGAGACTTCTCGTACCTCAAATCCAGAAGCCATACAACTACTGGACAATTCACAACAAATTCGGCGACTGAAAAGGACCAAACCCTGGACCTTGCAAGCTGACGTTGTAGTGTAAAATTAGTGTGGTGCCTGCTAGTGAACATTCGCCATAACAGACTTTGCGGTGATATATTAGAAATAAATAACTAGATAGTTACTTGTAAACAATACAGTTTGTAACTAGTTGTTATAATAAATAAAACGCTTAAAAAACAAAAAAACAAAAAAATTTTGATAAAACCTGTAGTGTGCAAGGCAGGCTGTTTTGAATGCAGCTATGCTCCTGCACTAATTGCAAACAAGAAAAAAAATTGCCAAGTGGCAAAAACTTCGATTGTAGTGAGAATAAGTTTAAAAGAAAACCTACTTTCTACTACATGAACTAGTGGACTGTATTAGCTATGATTTTGACTAGAATGATATTGCAAATTGTTACCAAAATTTACCTGGACTAGGGGTAATGGAAAAGGTACAACTGAATTCCACAACACGTTGATTTATTGGTAAATGATGCTGTTGATGCATGTGAGAGTAGGAACAACTTGTGTGTTATAGGTACCTACCTAAAGTGGCCACTGGATTGAGTGAGGAAATACCTACACTCAAGGTATCAAGAAAAATAAATAGGTATTAAAGAGATGTGGTATTAAGTATGCAGAATTTTCCCCTGAACCCCCTTGAATGTTCATAGGTAGGTAGGATTAATCAGTGAGGTGATGATGATGGTGAAGATGTTGTGGTGAGCCCAATAAGTGTGACCATCAGACATTTATTATGGAAGCTTGTCAGCCTTACCAGTAGGTAGCCCAGGGAGAATTTCCAGACAGTGAAGCACAGCTAGGCACTGAAGAAGAACACAGGTACTGGGATGAGTGCAGGCCAGACCAGGTGGTTTTGTCCCAGGGCACCAGAAATATGCAGAATCCAACTTCTCTCTTGTGTTTTCCGTAAATCAGAAGGCGTGACCGACGATTATAATGCGGAACTTGAGGTAGAAGACTAATGAGAGGGCGGATGTTTGTGGATAACTCCAAGAAATTCGTTGGGAGGTCCAGGAAAAACGTTACTCAATGGCGGACAAGGCGAGACAGACAGACCAAAGGAACCAGGGGCGTGACGTCACAACAGCCTGTTGCTTGTGGAGAGGCACTGACACACACCAGCACAAATTTCACTGATTTTATCAACTAATGTTGTATTGAATAAGAAAAAGTACAAAATAATAATACTAGATGGGTACAACCCAGTATTTAACGCTGTAATTATTTTAAATTAAACAACAATGTAACAAAAAGCATGCTCAGGTTGGCACTACTGCAAATGCAGGTAGTATTTCAGTGTGCAGGCTACCTATTGATTGCGAGGTAACACTGCTCAAAAAAGGTAAACAAGGATTCAGATGGAAAATGTGGAAAATAGGAGAAAAATATAAGTTTTACAGGAGGAAAAGGGTTTTATTAGTGCATCTAGTGCGGGAAATGGAAATTTTGGTGAAGTGGAAAAGGAAAAGGTGTGAATTAGCGGAACTGTATTTTATGTCACTGATGCGGCGGAAAACCATTGCGAATTTTGCAGTGAAGTAGGTAAGTCTGAGCATTCTCCCCCCAATTCGCAACTGGTGGAGAGACGCAGCACTTGTACTCATAGAGGCTCCAACAGCAACGGTATCAAGCTTGATCGCAGGTCTCTTGTAGACTCCTCTTGCAGTCTTAAGTGTCACCACTCGAACAACCTTATCTGCTCCTGGATGTACTTGTAGGATCCTAGCCATAGGCCATTGGGCTGGCGAGACGTTGGCATCCGAGATTAGAACAAGATCATCGACCTTAAGGTTCGGTGAGACCTTTGACCATTTGGTGCGGAGTTGCAGGCTTCTCACGTACTCTTCTCTCCAGCGGTTCCAGAAGTACTGTATCCGTTCCCTGATGAGCTGCCATCGGTCAAGTCTATTCTCAGGAATAACAGATAAGTCTGGTTCAGGTAAAGCGTTAAGAGGCTGTCCCTACTAAGAAGTGACCAGGTGTAAGTGGCTCTAAATCATCCACACTGCTAGAAATAGGGGTAAGTGGTCTGGAATTGAGGATTGCCTCGATTTTAGTGAAAATTGTGAAGAGCTCAGGAAGCAAGAAAGTGCGGTTACCAAAGGACTTGAAAAGGATGTCCTTCACGGATCTGACAGAAGCTTCCCATCCACCACCAAAATGTGGCGAAGCAGGTGGGTTGAATGACCACTGGATACCAAGATGTGCAGTATGACTGTTGATTGCATCATGATTCTCTTACTGTTGTGCCATTGCATGATGTCTTCAATGTACCTGGCAGCACCTTTGAAATTGGTTCCTCCATCAGACAACATTTGCGCAGGAAGACCCCGTCTGGCAATGAACCTGTCAAAAGCATCAAGGAAACCTTCTATAGACAGGGATGTGGCGACCTCAAGGTGTAAAGCTCTGGAGGACATACAGATAAAAAGACATAAATATGCTTTAAGATGCTTGGGGTTTCGTCCAGAGTTTTTCACGGTATATGAACGGCCCTGCAAAGTCCACTCCTGAAATCAGAAAAGGCCGCACTCCAGCAAATCTTGATTTGGGTAAATTACCCATGAAGGGGACGACATTCATTCTAGAGAATCGAGTGCACACAACACACTTATGCTTAAGAAAACTTCAGAAGGTTCTTAACTCGTGGAATCCAAAATTGTTGGCGCAATGTGGCTAACAGTGCAGAAGGCCCAATATGATGGTTTGCTCTGTGATGGTAGTCCACAACGAGATTTGTATAGTGAGATCTTGCAGGTAATAAGATCGGGTGTTTCTGCTCTTCAGAAAGTGGAGCATTATTTAGCCTACCACCAACACGAATAAGTCCATCAGGATCCACAAATACATTTAGACGCCTGAGCTCTGGAGATAGTAGATTAAAAGATGAGGCGGTAAAGACATCTGAGAAATAGAAATGTTGAAGAAGTTTTATTAAATGTTGGTTCGCATGCTTGAACTCAACGGAAGAAATAGGACCAGAAGTTCGATGTTTCTTCAGACATTTAGATATACGGGAGTTAGCGATGAATCGCTTCACATATGCGATTACACGAACAAGGCGTGTAAAGGAAGAATGCCGAGTTGTATAATCAATAAGTTCATGATTAGTTGTAACCATGACAAGAGTGAGACTGGGTCGTTTCAACTCAGGTATATCAATACCCTGCAACTCGGTAGTAATGGGCCAGTCAGAAATGGGCTTGCGACACCATGAAGGTCCATCCCACCATAGTGGATGTAGTTGAAGTGATGATGGAGAGATACCTCTTGAGATGACATCAGCTGGATTTTCAGAACCACGTATGTGATGCCACCATTCTTGTTGTGTGACAGACAATATCTGCTGGACTCGGTTGGAGACGAAGGTCTGCAGGAGGTGAGGCAGAGTCTGGATCCATGACAGGACAATCGTCGAGTCAGTGAAGCAGTAGACTTGAGTTATGTTCAGATCGTGCTGTAGATGCTCAAGTGACTTTAGCAATTGAGAAAGTAATAGAGCTCCACTTAACTCAAGACGTGGAACAGTCAATGTCTTAAGTGGGGCTAATCTTGATTTAGATTTGACGAGTGTGACTGAAACATCATCACCCTGTGTTGAGCGAAGGTAGATCACAGCACCATAACCTCGCTCCGAAGCATCGGAAAAACAGAGAAGCTGATATGATGTGTCAGTTTTAGGAAATGCACGTGGGATTCTAATTGCTGTCAAACCAGTAAGTTCAGCCAGAAACTGACTCCAGAGGATCTTGATGTCTTGAGGAACTTCCTCATCCCATCCAAGCTTGTGTATCCAGGTACTTTGCATCACGCACTTGGCATAGAAAACAACTGGACCAAGATATCCGAGAGGATCAAATAATCTTGCAATTGTTGATAGGATTGTACGTTTAGTAAATCCAGCAGGAGGTGCTGAAACTTCGAAAGAGAAGGAGTCACTTGTGGGTCCCACTTCATGCCCAAAATTTTTGTGGCTAGAGTGTCCTCAGCGCAGAGTTCAACGGGTTGCTGATCATGAGTAGTATCTGATAGCAAGGGTGCATAGTTGGAACACCACTTGCTGAGCTCAAATCCACCAAGTTGCAGGAGATCAATGAGTTGGTGCTTCAAGTCGAGAAGTTGTTCAGGTGAGTCACTCCCCCCAACGATATCATCAACATATGTATTATGCATCAGAACATCTGATGCTTCAGGGTACTCAGCTTTGTAGTTGGTAGCATGCTGCTTGATGACCCGATTAGCGAGATAAGGTGACGAACGTAACCCGTAGGTTACAGTGTTGAGCTCGTACAGTTGTACAGGTTTGCTAGGGTCTGCACGCCAGGCAATTTGCTGAAAGCGGCGATCGCAGGGCTCAACCAAGATTTGCCGGAACATCTTGACTATGTCGCAACTGAACACATACTTGTGACGCCTGAAGTTGAGTAAGATGACAGAGATGTCAGCTTGGAGTTTGGGCCCAGCATGAAGTAGGTCATTGAGACATGCTGTATTTGAACGAAAGCTGGCATCAAAGACAACCCTTATTTTTCGATCATTGCCATTGACCTTGTACACAGGATGATGAGGGATTAAGTATGATGGAGGAGAGGTTGAAGGACTCATGTGCCCAAGCTCCTCATATTCCAGCATGAAGTTACTATAATCCTCTCGCAGTTGTGGATCCTCTGGAAACTTGGATTCCAGCGAAAAGAGGCGACTGAAGACTTGCCGCTGATTGGGGGATATCTCAGGCAGGTTGGATTTAAATGGCAACGAAACAATATATCTTCCATCCTCTGCACGACGATGAGTTTCCAAGAAGTGGCGCTCGCATTCCTCTTCTTCAGGTGAAATATGAGAAGTTACAGCAGGTTCTTCTATTTCCCAGAAGCGCTCGATAAGAGGGGTGATATCATGCGTGAATAGACTCACTGAAGGCTGATCTGTAGAGTGCTTCTCCCAGTTGTACTTTCCCATGACGGTATAACCAAACACGGTACGTATCAGGCGTGGACCATCCTCATGGATTGTTACAGGAGTGCCTGTGACAATATCTGGATAGATATCTGCTCCGATGAGGAAATGGATGGGTCCAGATTTTGTGAAGTCAGGATCACTCAGATCATACGAGAGATAGTCATCCCACATTGATGACTCAAGCGTTCTCTGAGGCAGGAAGGGAGTTATAGAAGGAACTACCACTGCATCTGTTACAAGGATATTATTATTAGAGTTGTAGCGTGGAAGGAAGGTGACTGAAGTCTTGCCCTTCACATTCTTGAGAGGTGTATTATTAACACCAGCGATGGCACCCTTAAATGGGCGTGTAGTTATGCGAAGTTTCTTTGCACACTCATCAGTCAAAAAGGAGAGCTGAGAGCCTGGGTCAAGGACTCCACGGAAGAGCTGAGATCCACCCAGTGCGTCCTTGATCTTAACCACAATGGTTCCCAGAAGTACGCCGGAAGTACCAACAGTACTTGCACCAGAAAATGCAGATGAACCAGAAGGGTTGTTTGACGAGGATTCCTCTGTAGGAAGGTGCAATTCAGAATGGTGGCGTTTGCCACACTCACGGCAGTTATGGGGTGACTTGCAATCCTTCGTTTTATGTTGTGGAAACAAGCAGTTGCGGCAACCTGAGAAATTCTTCAACATGTTGAGTCGTTCAGATGGTGTTGCATTCCTGAATCTTGAGCATGCAATTATGGCATGGTCCGCCTTGCAGAGATAACAAGTCTTGGAAGTACCTGACTTGTTTGCAGGTATCTGTGCCATAAGCGCAGCCTTAGCATCGGACTTAAAGGCATATTTGTTAGGGCTTTTAAAAAACCCAGTAGCAGACCTGGTAGCCTGAGTGGCTGCAGGTTTAGATACATCTGGCAACTTAGGTTGTTCACCAGTGATGCGCAAAACCTGAAGACGATTTTGCACATAATTCTTCAAGGCAGCAGATGTGGGAAATGCATTATCCATATTATGCAACTCAAATGCTTCCCGAGTTACAGGATCTAACCCTCTCAGAGCCAGTTCACAAAGAATATACTGTGCCAAGTTAGGAATCTGCAAATTCTCAAGTGAAGTTATACTTTCCATAACTTGTGAAAGGAAAGCCTGAAGAGAGGACGCATTTGGTTTCCCCTGCGCAGGTTTAAAGTTCAGAAGCATGTTAAGATAGGTGCAAGCTATTTTACGCTTATCATCATAAAGCTTAGTCAATGCTTGCCAGGCTTGTGTAAAGTTCTGCTCAATCATAGGAATGTTCTTGACAACATCGTACGCAGGCCCTTCCAGGAAGCTGATCAGATAATGGAATCGTTCGGTGTTGTTCAGACTGGGCTCACCAATGATGAGAGACTCGAACAACTGCTTGAAGGTTTCCCACTCAGTGAGTGTGCCATCAAAGGGTCTGATGGGAATTTTAGGAAGGATAGCTCGTGAAACACGAGGCATGAGCTGAGTCATGTCTAAGGAATCTCGAAGTGAGGAAGTGGAAGGTTTGGGAGGTGTCATTGCTGCTGTTATTTGAATATTATAGGCAAGGATATCATAATAATATGACTTGAACTGGGCGAGGAGTTGCTCATCCTCAAGCGAGGGAAAAGGAGGGTCAAGAGCATGTTCTATTGAATAGTCAGAAGACTGTTCATAGAGCTGAATGTACCTATCGAACGATCTTTCAACTGTGGCAAACATGCCACGAAAAACATTGCGATCTGACGAACAGGATACTGCTGCAAAACCTTTGCTTCTAATTGCATGGAAATCTGAACTTAGAGCCTTCATTTGGGTCCTAAATTTCATCACCCCTCGCAAGGTGACATTAGAATCAATCGGCATATTGACTGTTACCTACCTAAACAGCGTTATAGAAAAATATATTTGAATAAATAGCTATGATTTATAATAAATTATTCAGTTAATAAATATATGAGAATAAATAACAAACATAGAAATCACAGTCTTGTATTACTTTATCACAGGTTGTACTATCCTACTATCACAGGTCAAGCATCACAAAAAACTTCAGAAATTGGTAACAACTTACAAATGGATTCACAGATGTACTAGGAACAAAATTTAGGTAGTGCACCTAGGTAACTGTATCCAAATCCGGTCGAACTGACCACAAAATGTAGTGTGCAAGGCAGGCTGTTTTGAATGCAGCTATGCTCCTGCACTAATTGCAAACAAGAAAAAAAATTGCCAAGTGGCAAAAACTTCGATTGTAGTGAGAATAAGTTTAAAAGAAAACCTACTTTCTACTACATGAACTAGTGGACTGTATTAGCTATGATTTTGACTAGAATGATATTGCAAATTGTTACCAAAATTTACCTGGACTAGGGTGTAATGGAAAAGGTACAACTGAATTCCACAACACGTTGATTTATTGGTAAATGATGCTGTTGATGCATGTGAGAGTAGGAACAACTTGTGTGTTATAGGTACCTACCTAAAGTGGCCACTGGATTGAGTGAGGAAATACCTACACTCAAGGTATCAAGAAAAATAAATAGGTATTAAAGAGATGTGGTATTAAGTATGCAGAATTTTCCCCTGAACCCCCTTGAATGTTCATAGGTAGGTAGGATGAATCAGTGAGGTGATGATGATGGTGAAGATGTTGTGGTGAGCCCAATAAGTGTGACCATCAGACATTTATTATGGAAGCTTGTCAGCCTTACCAGTAGGTAGCCCAGGGAGAATTTCCAGACAGTGAAGCACAGCTAGGCACTGAAGAAGAACACAGGTACTGGGATGAGTGCAGGCCAGACCAGGTGGTTTTGTCCCAGGGCACCAGAAATATGCAGAATCCAACTTCTCTCTTGTGTTTTCCGTAAATCAGAAGGCGTGACCGACGATTATAATGCGGAACTTGAGGTAGAAGACTAATGAGAGGGCGGATGTTTGTGGATAACTCCAAGAAATTCGTTGGGAGTTCCAGGAAAAACGTTACTCAATGGCGGACAAGGCGAGACAGACAGACCAAAGGAACCAGGGCGTGACGTCACAACAGCCTGTTGCTTGTGGAGAGGCACTGACACACACCAGCACAAATTTCACTGATTTTATCAACTAATGTTGTATTGAATAAGAAAAATACAAAATAATAATAACTAGATGGGTACAACCCAGTATTTAACGCTGTAATTATTTTAAATTAAACAACAATGTAACAAAAAGCATGCTCAGGTTGGCACTACTGCAAATGCAGGTAGTATTTCAGTTGGCAGGCTACCTATTGATTGCGAGGTAACACTGCTCAAAAAAGGTAAACAAGGATTCAGATGGAAAATGTGGAAAATAGGAGAAAAATATAAGTTTTACAGGAGGAAAAGGGTTTTATTAGTGCATCTAGTGCGGGAAATGGAAATTTTGGTTGAAGTGGAAAAGGAAAAGGTGGTGAATTAGCGGAACTGTATTTTATGTCACTGATGCGGCGGAAAACCATTGCGAATTTTGCAGTGAAGTAGGTAAGTCTGAGCAAAACCCCTGAAATTGTATTTTCATTAAATTTTAATGAAACCCCTGATTTTAATAAAGGAGGTTGATGACGTTCACAGGATTTCAAAATTAAAAAAAGAAGGTGGTTAGTAAATAATAATACTTCCCGACCCTACAAACATATACCGCACAAATTCCTACGAAACAGCCTCACTATCAATTTTCGTGCGGACCAGCATGCAGTTCAATTCTCCAAGTAAATAAGTTGAGAAATAAAAACCAAGCTGACAGGATGACAATCCAGCATACAAGTATCTCTATTAATTCGGCTGCTATTGAACTGGGACCACGGTAATCCCCTGCGACCCAAATTGTATGGAACTCGGCCCATGCCTCGAAAGTTGTAGTATTGAACTCGGCCCAAGTCATGAGGTTGATAGAGGTGAAGAAAATTAATGCAAAATATCCAAGAGGAGGAAAGTCAATCATTTTATTCTATTATTTATAATGGATAGTTGACGCGTAGTATGAGGAAACGCGGCGGACGAATTCGATGTCTGTAATTCCAGCAGATCCCAGCTTTTGAAAACAAGACTCGAGAAATTTGAGTCTACCTTCTCCAGATTTTGTTTGTCTTCGGTCTGGTTCTTCCCGGCTGTTAATCATTACGTATACTTCTTTTTGAAAACTGAGCAGCACTTCGGTGAATATGTAAATGGACGGATGAGGAGAAGTAAAATTTTCATTGAAATGGCGATGAAATGCTTCGCACGCATTTGTGGTGCGGTTCCTAACGGTAGAAAAGGCAGCCCAGCTTGGGAGGGTACGTCGAATGAGGATACGCGTAGTTGGCTTTCATATACGAGACAAATTCCTTCGTACGATCAGTACGGTTTCCTCTCCCTTTAGGTTTTTCCCTGACGATTGCTTCATGGGTGATTCTCAGAAAAAGCTCAATAATAGTGTTATGGTAGGGTTTCTCCAAATGTGCGTCCTAGTTTTTTTTTCTAATTTTTTCATTGGGTTTATTCCTGCCTCTGCCTACTAGAACCTCTTGAAAAATTTACTTTTATCCGAAATTAATACCTTTTCTTTTGTCTTGAAAGGCTCAATTCTCATTACCACCACCTGTAATGATTTAATTTTTGCCTACAAAAGTCTTCTCCTAGGCCTTGGAAAATATTGATTGCGTGAAAAAACGAATGAAACTGAAAGTCTACATGTAGATCTCATCAAAAACAGAGTGGTGTGATTTTTAAATCTATTTGGTGATGCCAATAACTTATTTCAAAAAGTGTAATGGTGAAAAGTCTCATTACCGCACAAGAATCAAGATTTTCCCTCCCACAGCGACCAACAGGACATTTTGGCGAACATTCGACGAGAATCGTAGTGGCAATACTGCAGAGCGCTAGGGAACTCGCCTCCGCCATTTCCCTCGTAAGTTGGTAAGCAGGGGTGGCTGTTAAACGTCACGTGTCAGGTGCGTACGTTTATTGTTATCATTACCACAGTTCAATGTTTCTCTTTCAATGTTGGTGACTAATTTTTTTAGATTGCATTTTTCTGTAGCCCACTAATTGCCTTCTCAAACGGGGTAGAATGAGGAATATAGTATATACAGAACGAAAATGGCAAGCTCTCAAATTTTGAATTCTCATTACCACACATCAAACCATCTCATTACCACTAACTTAATAAAGTTCAGTGGTAATGATAATAGGCGTGTGGTAACGAGAAAATGTTAGTTGAGTGTTTTAAAGATGAAGATGAAGTACCTATATATTATATTATTTACTACGTCAGGTATCTATTGACAGTTTTTAAAAATAAAACGATTTTAGGTTTTTGAATTCTGATATTATTATCTCCATATTGCCCTAAGCCCTTAGAATAAAAAATTCTTATTGTTCCCTTAGGTAACCCTCAGAGATGATTCGCCCTACACTTTACACACCCTACACACAAAAAAGGGAGGCTGATCGAAGGTGCAGTATGGTCAAGAGTTTCTTAAAAAATATTTGCCTTCTTACTATCCAGTTAATGGAACAAATCTGTGATGTAATTAAGTTAATTATGTGACGAATATTAACAAAATTGTCAAGTTGATTAATATAAAAAGTTGAAGATTGATATATATTATGTTGTAGACTGATAAGAGTTTTTTGAAAGTAATTTGACAGTGTTTTAGTTTTTTTTACAGTTCTTTACCTACTTGGAATACATTGATACTATTCTGATTTTCATTGATTTTAGTTTATTTATTCCCTCCCTATCAATCTATAGAAAAGATAAAAATGGAGATTTTTCAATATAATCATCTTATCCAACAAACTGGACAAGCTCATTGCTTGAAAGGTAGAAACAGAATTGTGAAACTAATACCATATTCTTAATACCAACTGCGCTCCTCATTACCGCCACTTAAAAAAAATAGTTCTCATTACCGCCGCACTGAAAATTTTCAAAATTGAAATTTGAGACTAAAAACTGTGAATTTAGATCTATCTTGCGTTACACACTCTTCTTTAAGTTCCCAGGAAACTTGATGAATTTTTCTCACACAGAATTGTGAAACTAATACTTTATTCTCAATACCAACGACTTAAAAAAATCAAGTTCTCATTACCGCCGCACTTTAAATTTTCAAAATTGAAATTTGAGACTAAAAACTGTGAATTGAGCTCTGTCTTTCATCACAAATTCTTCTTAACGTTCCCAGGAAACTTCATGAATTTTTTTGAATTTTTTGGAGACGGTTCACTTTTTCAAAGTTTGAGCCTTGAAAATTGCGCTTTTTCTGAGAATTACCCTCATAGCAAGGGGGCACTCTTTGTGGATCCAAATATGGTAGACCGAAGAACAGCTTCAACCATCGCGCGTGGCCCACTTCAATATCTAGACACGGGCCGAGTTCAATACTTCAATCTCTCAGGTAGTGGACTCTGGCCGAGTTCAAGAACTCCCATTAAATTCATCCAACAGGCCAATAATTTGAGAGAGAAATTGAGCGAAAGCGGCAAAACCGATTTCCTGCTGAAATTATAGATTGGAAATCGATCACTATATCGAGGATGAAGTGACGACCTAACTCATTTTTCCTGAATTTTCAGGAGACACTAAAAACCGATTTCTTTTTTTAAATAATGTAATGAGGAGTTTTTATGAGAAATAATGACATATCTGTTGCTGGTTCCCGTCTATGCAAATTGAACATTCTTTACCATTGCATAATTTCAACAATCTCTTGCAATAATTTTCATAGGGGACCATCTACGCATAAATTCGCACGATGCCTGAAAATTTCATAAAAACTGGAAGCAGAAGTTGTGGCTGTTACGAGGATTTCACGTTCGCGCATGCGCACAAAATACTTTCAATTCGGGGGATTTCCATAGGGGACCATCTATACCTACACAATGGGGTAGTTGCATGGGTCGGAATTTCGTGTTTTTGACTTCAGATTCGAATTTAGCGCACTTAAAAACGTATCTGTACCTGTTTTCAGTTAGAAATTCCATTTAGTTTAGCCGTATTTCAATAAAGAAGTACCATCCTTTTTAGTGTTGGCGGGCCACACCTCTTACGTCATCCCTAAACGAGAATCTCACAATAGAGTGCGTTGAGATCACTGCCATCGAGGACAATTCCAGTCAGAAACATTGAAATATAGTTGCAAAATAATGGTGATGATTTAAAAAAACTTTGAAATATATTTTCCAAGCTTTACATGTTTGAATTAATCGTTTAAATTGAAAGTTTTGAAGCATATTTTGGTTATTTTTCTTGTTGTTAAAACCTCGCGTTACTTTTACGGTCATGTTATCACGTTATCAGTGGACACATTTCTGGTCTGAGTTGAGTGCGGTCTGAGTTCGTACCATAGTTTATACCGGTATTTACCTACCATAATTTATTAGTTGATTGGTTTGGAAAAGATAATGTTCTCTGTAAAGTTTCAAGAAGCTTTTAATAAACGCTTGCATACGAGTCTGAAACACATGTCTTCATTTTTTCCTGCTGCCTACCCGATAATCTGCTTTCGAATGTTGTTGACAGTTCTTTTTTCTCAGTTTCTTCCGTAAGTACAACGGTTTTGGCAGCATATAATTTATGCAAATATTTAGGGCTTTCCAACGAATGGTGAACGATTTTTCTACGAACACGAATGACGAAGATAAAGTTAGGTAGGAACGACTTGGCTGTAAGTAAAAATCATCAGAAAACCAACCGTAACTTTTTTCGTTTATGTGCCAAAGTATTGAAATAAAATGTCTATATGCCAAAAAGGAGAGCCATCGATTAGAGTTTCGAGGTGGCTTCCCTGGAAAATATTCCGTATATCGATATTGGCATGTAGCACGATTTTTACGTCAATAAAAAGTTCGTCAGCGCCGAAATAAGAGGAGCCAAGAATGAAGGTAAGTTGACACTTTTGTAGAAAGTAAAAGATCAGTTGTTTTCTTGAGTGTAGTACTTCTTCATCGAAATGGTTGCAGTAGCTCATTTATTGGAAGTTTCATCGTAGTGTCATTATCCTGTACAATGTAGTACCAATGAGTGTTTGTAACTTGTTAAATAAAGGATGTTGGTTATGTCCAACTTGGAAGAATCTAGCGAGGTTGTGGCTCGAGTATCACCAGAACACCATGTTTCTTCACAACCATATAAGGTTTCAGTTACAGTAGAGGGAATGCCAGAAGGAAACGAAATCTTAGATGCAACATGTTTCGATTGCGCTGCTAGCTAAATTCAGTATGATAGCACCTCAAACGAACGTAAACAAACAGAGGATTGCTATCAAAGGACCCCCCGGGCAAAGGATCCCTCTGGCACAGTACCCCCTGTCGATAACCTTGTGTCAGTGTAACAATGGTGTAGGGGTCTCTTGGCCCCCTTCACACCCGTGACGTAGCCCCCACCCGCAGCGTCCAAGCCGTGTGTAGGTTTTCCCGCCTGAATCCGAGAATCCCGTTCTTTGAAAAAATCTCTTAATTTTTAGGAAGCGTTTCTGGGAGTTTTATTTGCAGATTCGTACTTCAATAGAGATTCTCTACACAGAAAAAATACAAAAAAAATATCATGCAACTACCCCATCCTTGAAAGTTTCACCAAAATCGGACAGTAACTTTGTATAGAATCACCCTTTTTAAGGATTTGCGGACAGACAGGCACAAAATTAAAATTATTCAGAAAATTTAGATTTTGTAAAATTTGTTACTTATTTTACGTTGATAAGTTAAAGCAATGCTTCCGCTACCTTGGTGTAACTCTGAAGCAAATTGGCTTTAAAACTAGAAGTGGTAGTGTGAAGGAGAAAAATCAACACTTTTCCTTCTTCTTTGACACTCTTTCTCTTTGCTTTCCTCCTGCTTTGGTATTAATGGGGGATTTAATTAAAACATTAATGACGCTGAACTTCTTCAAGTAAAGGAAGTGCAGGCCATTATACTTATCCGTTGGTATTTGCAGCAGAGATGGGCGAATTCTTATTCATAAATACGATTATGAATACAAATCATATCTGCGATTTTATGACTATGAATAAAAATACAGGTATGAATATGAATACGAATACAATCGTATTCACACTTTGAACACGATTTCCCCCGTATTCGTATTTTGAATACGATTTTATGATTTTTTCTGTAAATTACCCAAATATCGAATTTTTTTAACGATTTTTCCTGAAAATCATACTTTTTTTATGATTTTTTCCCGAACTTTCGACATATTTATAACCTAACATTGTCAAAATAATCAATCGAAATTCGAAACGCTCACAAATTCTTGTAGGATTCTTCACGCAGAATCGAATGAGACCAACCCCAGCTCACTAAGACCAACCGTATAGAAACTACGACGACATTTCCGCTGAAAATCGTATTTTTTTACAATTTGCACTGAAAATCATTTTAAAAAATTATAATTTTTACCGCAATTTTGGTCGTATATTTAAACGACCAAAATTTCCATAATAATTAATAAAAAATCGAAACGCTCACCAATTCTTATAGGGTTTTTAAGCAGAATCGAATGAGACCAATACCAGGTAGCTACAACCAACTGAATAGAAAGTACGACGAAATATCTGGTAAAAATCATAATTGTTTAATGATTTCCAGAGCTAATTGTTTTAAAAAATACGGTTTTCTGCGGAAATTTTGTCGTACTTTATATTAGGTTGGTCTTAGCGACCTGGGGTTGGTTTCATTCGATTCTGCGTGAAAAATCCTATAAGAATTTGTGAGCGTTTCGAATTTTCAGGGAAAATCGTTTAAAAAAATCGATTTTTGGGGGAATTATAGAAAAAATCATAAAATCGTACACTGGGGTGATACTGATATGCTGGGGTGATACTGATCAACAAACCTTTTTTTATTTGCATGCGATTGCAGCGCTCCACACAGTCCTAAATGGAAAGTTAGGTCGTGTTATGTGTTCGTAACAATGTCTTCTCTGGGGGGATATCGTTCCAGCCCGATAGTCTAGGTTACCACGGTAGCTGATAAGGAAATAAACAAATCTCAAAATCGGGCCCAGCTGACATTGTGATTGTAACTTCTGTTGTGCCGGTGTCGGGTGTTGTGTGGTGAAGTTCTAGCGAAAAGATTTTGTTTCTACTAGAGGTGAGCATGAAATATCTGCAATTAGTTTGTTTTTTTCCGTGTTAATACAGTTGGTTATCTGTTAAAAACAAAAACAACTCATTTCCAGGGGGTGATAGTGATCACGGCCGAAATGCCCCAAAACTATCAAAAAGTGATTGGTCCATCATTATTTTTGGCAACAAGTGCTTTAAAATAAGTTGTTTCTTGTCATTTACCAAACATGTGCCACGAATAGTCTCATTATAATAATAAATACTGAAGAGGATGTTACGAGTCTTGAATTTTGGCATTATTCTGATTCTTATGAGGTAAGAGTTGGTTTTCATTAGTTTTTCAATAATAATTGTTCTGAAATTCGTTGTTAGAGGGTTTTTATTACCTCAGGGTACTAAAAAACAATTTTTAATTGTTCAAGTTCGATTTTTAATTGTTTTTAATATGTTTAAGTTCGATTTTAAATTAGTGATCACTATCACCCCTTATGTGGGGGGTGATACTGATCAATTTAATTATTTTTTTAAATGAGCTTAATTCAACAAAATTTCAAAGTTTGATATGGGATACTGTTCGTAAGATGTGGGAGAATATAAACTATTTTTTTCAGATTTTTTTGAATTATTACACTGGTGGTTTTCAAGGAAAAACTGTTGAAATTGATCACTATCACCCCAGTCTACGGTATTCAAAATACGAATAGGTACGGGGGAAAATCGTATTCAAAGTGTGAATACGATTGTATTCATATTCATACCTGTATTCGTATTCATAATCATAAAGTCGCAGATATGATTTGTATTCATAATCGTATTTATGAATAAGAATTCGCCCATCTCTGATTTGCAGCCAATTGGTGTAGGATTTGGGCCGAAAATTGTTGGCCGAATCTAGAAACACTCTTAACTCAATACGGTCCAAAACTGAGTTAGGTCATGTTGCCATTTCACCCTCGATATGCTACTAAAGCAGGTTAGGCAGAAACCAACAATTTTTTATACCGTTGCCTCCAGATAAAAATTCCTATAAAATGAAACACATGATTTCATTTACTTACGATAAGTTTATCAACGATTCAATTTACCTTCGAGTAAGTAGGTGATTCCTTACATCGGACATGAAGAATAGCATTAAAATACATCTTAGTGACCTCACACGAGCTGTACTACCTAACCTAAAACTACAAATCATACTCTCATCAATTCAGCAATGAAACTGTCCGAGCAGTCAACGCCATTAAAAGTTGAACTCGACAATCAACGACCTTGGAAAAGGAATCCGTCTCTACGGCTCTGTAAAACCGAAACATTTAGAATGTTACTGATACCGACGTTGGAATTCGAAAACATATTTTACGAAAGACACATGAAATGGGGTTCCTCTTAGGAATGTACTCAACTACTTACAGACGTTTTTTCAGAATGCATATCAGATAGTTTTAAATTTAAAATGGATTAGGTTTCAATATTCAGATATTTTTGGACCGGTCCACAAAACCATCGTCACCACCAGCCATTGATACTACCTACCTACTACTCATCCCTACTTCACAATCAAGTTTATTAAATTGGAAGTAATGAACGCTTCAGACTCAGTTCGAAGAAACATAGAGTTAAGGTTGCCCTAATTATTATGAAATTTGATTACTGGTTGCTAAACAGGCAAAACTGAGTACAACTAGGGATGGCATATCGCATGAAATGTATCGATATACTGATCGAATGATACATCGTCAATAAGATATCGATACCTTCGATATATCGGAGAAAATGTATCGATATTTCGAAATATCGGAAGATTTAATTGGAAAAATGTGTTGAAGTAGGTAGGTGAATTAAATCGTTTTAAAACAATACAAACATCATTTGGGAAGACATTTATCGACATATCAGAAGATATAGTCGGAAAAATTTGTCGAAGTAAGTAGGTGAATAAATTGAAACGTTACTAACATCATTTTGGAAGAAGGTGCTCGAGATATTGGAAGATCTAGCAAAATCCGGTTGAAGTTAGTATTTAACCTACTCAAAAAGTTTTACTTTTTTATGAATTGTCGAAATTTATAGTTTGAAAACTGAAAAGTTCGAGAAATTTCATGGTTTCAGAGCACTATGTCAGTAACACAGGGTTTTTGGGGTAGCAAATTTGGAGGGGAAACTACCCTCAGGGGTGCTAACAACATAAATAAAAAATCGTAAATACCCTCGCCATTGCAATGTTTGATTTATTAATTGACAGGGGTATACTGTAGGCATGGTCATTTAAAATTGAAAATAATTGTTGTGAAAACCTGCTTCACTTCGTATAGTAGGCAGTTTTAATCTAGACGCGCCTCCATTACTTTTGGCTCAAGTCAAATAATTGAGCCCTGAGCGCCACTGTAGGTGTGAACCCTTCCAGTCCACATCATGTTTGAGCTGAAGTCAACCTACCTATCTACAAAATGTGGAATGAAATTACTTGATGTTTTACACAGGTACAGGCGTACAGCTCATCCATTCATTTTAATATTAATTTTCACTCGTTGAAAACAAGTCGCGATATTATCGGTAAATACATCGATATTGTAATCTGTCGACATATTTAATATATCAATATATCGTTGCCATCCCTAAGTACAACTCGAAGAAACGAACAACGATCGCATTAAATGCGATAAATATAACCAACATTTTTGGTTAGCTAAAATTTGCACGATTAGGCCTCTTTTGCGATTCACACTCGTGTTTCTGATTTGTCGTAAGTCCGACCCTTAAGTTCTCGTAGGGAGCGAACGGATTGTCTTACAGAGCTCCGCGTGGTCTCTAAAAATTCAATACTATTTAAAATTGGAGAAAAACGATACCTTTATTTCGAGAGTTTTCGAGCTAGGGCACTATTGACCCCCTTAGAAGTGACCTACATCAACCAAAAGCTTCTGGGCACAACTAGACCCCAAATACAGCCCATTAACGAAATTTCATCAAAATCGGTCCATGGTAACTAAGGACATTTTTATTCGATTTTCGAATTCTACCTACCTTGAAACGTAAACCATAAAATTTTGAGGGGGTTAAACAAATTTTACTTCCGAATCTACCAAGGCAGCGGAAGCTTTGTTTTCACTTTTCAAGGATGAAAAAAAAAGTTCTGCAAAATCAAAATTTTCACTCGCGTTTTACGTTTCAGACCTTCCTGGACAATTTTGGTTCTGTGTCTGTCTGTCATGAAATCCTTGCCACAGCCATAACTCATCCCACAGCTCATCCGATTTCGATGAAATTTTCAGGGATTGTACGGGATGGCGTGTAGATGGTCCCCTGTGAAAATCATTACCCCCGGAATGATAGTAGCCACTGCGCATGCGCAAACGTGAAATCCTTGCCACAGCCATAACTTCTACATTTCTCATCCGATTTCGATGTAATTTTCAGGGATTGTGCGGGTTGAGGAGGAGATGGTCGCCTATGAAAATCATCGCCCCCAGACTAATAGTAGCCACTGCGCATGCGCTAAAGTATATTTCCTTGTTACAGCCACAACTTCTACATTTTCCAACAATATTCAGAGATTGTTCCGGTTGACGTGTAGATGGTCCCCTATGAGGGTAGCGCAAGGTATTTAGAGATTGATGTTTTGAGATCAACTACTAAGCATCGGATCATCATGTATACATATAATCGGGTGATGGATACGAGGAAGCTATGTGCCACACCCACTTGGCAGACTTTTTTTCTTGGTCGATTCCAAAGGTTCATTATTGAAAATAATGAACCAAAAAAAGTGGCCAAGTTTGAACGAAAATAGAATTAGTTGTAGTTGATTGTATTATTGAGCAGTAGGTACAACTGACAAATTTGGATTGTTGAAATAGGAATCGCAATTATTGTTTCAAATTACTTTACTAAGACAGTGATTGAGTAAGAACCCAAAAGGTACAGAAGACCATTTTTGTAGAAATTGAGTTGACACTTTCCCAGGGTTTTAGGGAAAATGGATCATTAGGAGCAAAAGATACTCTATCCCCTTGATAAACGATGAGGGTGAATATTCCGTTTCATTTCAAAAGGTAGTTTCCATCCAGCACAATGGCGGACTCTTATCCGTTTTGTTTCAAAAAGTAAGGTCCA
This sequence comes from Apolygus lucorum, assembly GCA_009739505.2. Lineage (NCBI taxonomy): Eukaryota > Metazoa > Arthropoda > Insecta > Hemiptera > Miridae > Apolygus > Apolygus lucorum. The sequence goes on along the minus strand of CM019170.2, from coordinate 43,712,500 downwards.
TACAGGTTTTGGTTTATTATTTTCAATAATCTTCATGTTGGATGGTTGGTGGCTTTGCAGACGAATGATCTATAGAAAAATAATAAACCATTGTGTAATAATTTGCAGCGTTTTTTTATTCGAGCGAACGGTACAATATCCATTACTGTCTATGATTTCTCGACACTCAGATATTTTTAGACTTTTTCGCTATAATTTTTCAAGTTTTCGGAATTAATTTCAATAGAAGTAGTGTTAATAGCACTGGCGGAACCTTTTTCGCGATTATTTTGGCCTTACGAAATAATGAAGCCTGAAAAATCGACAGTCAATCTCAACACTACTGTCACTTGGTGAGTAATATTTACGTTTATTGAACTAATTTCAACGCACGCAGTGCTTCAAAAGTTGTTGGAAAGTGACTAATAATAATTTTTCTCGCTGCAGGAAGCAAGATAGACGGAGTTGAAGGCGGTAAAAACTCTCCACAACATGACAAAATTGACGCTCTCCTTGGAGACTCGTGGAAGGAGCCAAATGAAACACCAGATAAATAGGGCAGAATAAGATGGGGAAAGAAAACTGGGTTTTCGAATATTCATGGTGCCGAGAAAGATACGGCCAAACTTCAGGGATGGATTCTACAAGTACCTAATTTGTCACAAAAATTGCCTCGTAGACTTTTTTTTTTTATAGATTCTTCGTTTTCGAGTTATTTAACATTTAAAGATTTTTTCGTATGTCCGACCTTGTCTCACTAAAATTACTATAACTCCCTTATTTTTTCATACATATTCACACCTTGAAAAAATTCACGTTTTTCAATGTTCAAACACAATTTCTCCCTTAAGTCCCTCTCCCAGCGTAATGTTTTCCACTTTTTGTTGCAAATTACTTGTAAAATCCACCCCTGAAGTTAGGCCATATCTTTCTCGGACACCCTGCATACTGGCGAGTGGAACGAAGGAAAATAGAAAATGCAGCTAAAGGAATTTTGGAACCCGGTGGACTAATGGTGGTGAGAAGAGGAGGGCAGTTCCCTCGTAAGAGACAAAGAAAAACACAAGTCTCTCATTTTGGAGCTTGCTGTACACATCCTGAGGCCAAAAATATTCTTTGAAGAGTTGAATTCCCACACGGAAAGCAGTCTATTACCCATGCGAAAATCTCCGTTGCCCCAAACTCCACCATTCAACTCCAGACAATAAAAATAAACCAAAAATGAGGCTCCTGGTTTTAACCCTTATCAAGTTTCTTTACTTGGCGAGACAGCCATTTTTTAATGAACTATAATATTTTGAAATTCATTTCGAGTGTTTTTATTGGTACCTAAGTATCCCCAACGATTGATAGAAAAATACAAAGGAAGGTACTCCATTTTTATGATTCCTGTGAACTAAAAAAAGTAATTTTTATTACTCCCTTTCTCTTGTTTACAAGATATTGTTTCAAAAAGTGCTACATCCACTTCGTTAAAAAAAGTATTATATCCATAAATCTGATATTTCAAATCTCGTTCAAAATTATTTTGAAACTTTGAACTATTTTACATTTTTTCCAAAAATATTTATTATAATTTAGAAATCAAAAATAACATTATTGGCTTACAAGCACGTTTTTCAGGTCGCTTTGGTTTTTTGCGTTTTTCTCACGTTAGACTAAAACAGATATAGTACCTTTTGGAATCAAGCTGCTTACTTGACTGATGTATTTGTATACATTTAATTAATTAGCCTTGATTGATAATTTTACTTATATTGTTTTTAGGCTGAGGAAGGCATCAAATGAAATCCTGTTCCGAATGAAATAAAAACCTAAAACAGAACGTATTAATTCGGAGGTTTCATTTCAACAACTAAAGAATAACGATATTGTTTACCTGTTCGACCGAAGAACAGTGCATCAGTGAACCTGTTAGAACAGGTTCCAGTCCCTCCGGAGTTGCTCAACAGAGGTTTCTTCTCCCCAGTCACCGTATCTATGGTGAACCAAGAGTCGAGTTTTTTCCCTGAATAGAAAATCCCGTCATTGCTCCGACAAGGTGACGAAGCAACCAGCTGCTGGACTGAGAACGGCAGTTTTTTGAGAGCTTTGGTTTCGGTGGCACTCAAACTGTACAGCGTTCCGTCTTTCGGATCAGGTAAGAACACCGGACTGAAAACAAAACATAAAATTAATTTAAGAGCGAAGATAAGTAGGACGATTTGAAATAACTATTTGGAAGATATTTAGGAGACAAGTACACTGGACAATTCAGATTGTGCGGATACGCTTGCAGTGACTACCAAGATGCCAATCTTCCTCCCAAATTTCATTCGAGAAGACAGAAAGGGATTGTAGAACGATGCAATGGGAAAATGCTGCCGTAAGTGGTTGTAAAACCTACAGGCTTGGTATCCATGGCTGCCTTGTGTGGTTTTGGCTTACAGTGCCACTGACTCATTCCAAATTACGTTCATATACAATGCAAGCATTCTTCAAGTGCTGCGACCCGTATTATCAAGGAGGCTCAACTCAAGCTCGTTAAGAGTGAGCTCCACCATTGGTACGGTGTTCGAGATTCTGCCAGGGAGAAGATGTATTATATGTTTCAGGAACTCTCCGTCTCATACGATGCCAAGGAATGGGACCTTATCGATCGACATGCCATCGACGTTGCCTGGCAGAAGGGACTGAAGAAGAAAGCCTGTCTTCTTCGCAAGCTTGGCGAACTCCGGAAGAACCAGACGCCAACTCCCCTGGCCACACTTCCGTCAAGGACCTTTTTCAAGAAAGTGGAGAACCTGTCGAATGTCATCTTTTCATCGGCAGAAGTATCCCTTCTTGAGAAGAGACTGAAGCACAACCCCATCGTCTCGCTCGGGGCACCATCATCAAGGGACCTAGCTTTCTCCATTGAAGCTTCTGATGGACCCTACGAGACGAAGGCGTTGTGCGCTGAGGAAATGAAGAAGGCGCCCAAGAGAAAAGACTGGCAGCCGACTTGAAGAAGTTCATCAACAAGAAGATTGTAGCTCTTAAAGCAGATAAAGGTAATACAACAGTTATTCTAACTAAGCAAGATTATATTGACAAAACTCTTAAATTCTTAAATGACAATAACTGCATAGCTCTCCATTCAGATCCAACGGCTAGCTATCAGAAATTATTCCGTAGAGTAGTAAACAGCTCAGAAAATATTCTTAAACGAGTGTCACTGAGCTCACTGCCACTGGATTTATACCACCTGAACTGAACTTCGGACGCAATGCTCCACGATCCCAATGCTCTTGAGTGTCTCGAGTCACCCTCTGCCAGATGCTGTTTCTGCGTTGAGCATAGCAGCAAGCAACAAAGAAGTTGGTGCAGTTCAGTCTCTAATTCAAAATGGACAGGAGGAAATGTGACGTCTGTAATGATGAGGATGTCTTTCCAAACCAGAAAGAAATTACAGTGCCACAATAAAGGAGCTTTTCATTCTTTTGGGTTGGATGCTATGGAAAAATTCCGGTAATAGAAACTATTTCATCCTCTTTGAGACCTCAGAATGTCTTGTAGAAAATTGGATTTGCTCGCAGCCATTTTGAGACTGCTCATCGTTGACACTAGCGCTCCAGCGATGATTTAAAATAACAATAACAGTGACCTGCAGGCCCCAGCCAATAGGCATTTTTTTTCTCAATACAATCTCATTGAGGATATTTTCACTGTTCTATAAATTTCAAAAGTCTAACGTACATGATACATAAAAATACTTACAGGATGGCATTTTTTGAAGTGGCAGACACTTTCACTCTGGGCTCTGCAGCAGAATAAACAGGATTATTTTATGGTAGTTAGAAAGCGTTGAGAATTTTACAGAAAATAAAAAAAGCGTTTACAGTCAAGTTCTAGCTAATGATAGGCACCCATTTTAATGGAATAGGCGATGGGGAGAGCGCAATATGGATTTTCTGTACGACTCTTACTATTTTTCTTGAAAATATACATTGAGTAGAGCACAACATACTTGAACTCTGCACTAGGTACAGACATTGATTTATTACAATGTGTATTTTATTCAGTTCCATGGTTGTTCTGTATCACGATAGAAAACACCTGATGCTATAGGTCTACCACAGAAACTTTGCATCCGTGTGGCGCCCCCTAGGTGGCGGATCCGTGAACTATATCGATCGAGTCAACCTTCCATGGTGAAAACTTGACACGAAAATAGAAGCCGTGTGAAATTTGATGTTTGTGTAGTGCTACGGAATTTCAATTTCGGAAATGCACGAGTTTCAAGCTGCAGTAGGAGGGAAATCAAGTCCCTTTTTAGGGGAGAAATTCCCGAAACATTATCGCAGGCGCGGGAATCTGCTTGATGATAAGAGATAAGTAGTTCTATGTTCTCCAGAAGAATGCGCCAAAAGGGATGCAAAGTTTCAGTGGCAGACCTATAGAAGAAGAAGGGGCGAGCATGGATAGTTCATAAGCTTTATACTAATATTTATGATTCATATACTAATGTGTTCTGAGCTCTACTGGATAATACTTTCAAAATAAAATAGAACGAACAAAATAAAATAAAATAAAATAGATGACATTTTCCAATAAACTTTTTGCTCATTGAACACGGTTCTGGACTGATGCTACAGTTCTGGACTAGACTTGCTCACATTTCTGTGTGTAAATTCAAGGAATTATATTAATGAGAAATATTATTTTTGATATTACTATAAGTAATAAGTTTGGATTACATGAATTTTTGAGGAAAATGTAGCTAGGAATATTAAAATAGAATTTGTCCAAAAATGGTTGGTAAAAACAATGAATATAGTTACCACTTTTATGTTTCCAGCGAACGCCTCCAGTTTTGTGGTCGACGCCAATAAGAGATCCATCCAACGTGGCGATGACTAAAATGTCCAATTCCTTGTGGGGGGTAGCAACAGTCCCTTTGTCGCTCTGCAACAATCGGAATACATCTTGTACGTCACACATGAATGTCTCTTACTGTGACTTATCAGACATATCTTAACACGTTCCACGCGGATGGCCTACCGGCAGGCAAAAGTAATTATCTCGCCAGGGCGGATTGCCTACCGGTAGGCAAACAAAGTCCCACCCCCTGAGTGGCTGACGTTTCGAGCGCTTTCTATACATTGTATGAACTACTAATTTCGGGCGAAATTGCAACCCGTTTTGTACCCAGAACGCAACCTAGTGGAGAACAGTTATTACTAAACGAAATCACATGGAGAAATCCTGTTGAAAAAAATTACCAACTGGTTCAACTAAGAAGAAACACATGGCAGTAGAGCGGCGAAAAAGTGCCTACCGGTAGGCACCCCGTGCTGTCGGGAAGACCACCCTGTTTGGGATCCGCGTTGGTGATGAAATCGCCGTTTTGGGACCCGCGTGGAAAGTGTTAATACTAGACTATAGGTCTACCACAGAAACTTTGCATCCCTTTGGCGCATTCTTCTGGAGAACATAGAACTACTTATCTCTTATCATCAAGCAAATTCCCGCGCGTACAATAATTTTTCGCGAATTTCTCCCCTTAAAAGTGACATGATTTCCCTCCTACTCACAGAGTAACGGAGACAAGTTAACAGAGAAGAAAGCCAACGTTAAAATGGTGTGCAAGCATTTTTGAGGCTGCCTCAGTTGCGCCATCTACTTTCAGCTAGGATTGAGGAACTACTACGGAAGTGGTAGGGGGAGAGGGCACACTCTTCATACCACTTCTTTTCAAATCCTTTCGAATGACCAGAAATTGATAACTTTTCGTTTCATCATCATATAGATTTGCAAAAATTATTTAGAAAATCCAATCGAGGCGAAAGGTATTTTCCAAATTCCACTTACAATTGTTGTTGTCCCTATCGCCAGTTGTTCAAATGTTCAATCGACAACTGCCACCCATAGAAACACTTGAAACCCAGTGTATTATTGAAAATTGCTCGATTTTTTCGTACATATCGCGAATATAACTAAGAATTATCAAATTAATTACTTAGATGCGGCCGGTAACGCACCAAGGAGAAAAATATGTGATAAACAAGGTGACTTGTTGGGATGAGGTTGGGAACAAACGATCGTGAACGCGATCTGTTGCATTCCGCTATAACTACGTCCTGGAGCTCCACCAATCAGAACACTTCTCGGGCTCCCAGATTCAGCTTTCAGCCCAGTGCTCCTACTGCAGATTGAAGTTCGAGCATTTCCAAAATTGAAATTCCGTGGCACTACTCGAACATCAAATTTATCATGGCTCCAATTTCCGTGTCAAGGTTTCACCATGGAAGGTTGACTCGATCGTTATAGTTCGTGGATCCGCCACCTAGGGGGCGCCACACGGATGCAGACCTCTATAAGTGGTAGACCTATAGAGAGTTGGGCTGTTTCTTGATTTTTGTAAATGACAAGCTTCTTTAGTTCCGATGGAGTGAATTTCGCTGTCAGTCAGCATTGTTTGCTGATGATTCGAAATTGTTTAATGTCATCCACACTCATGGGGATTCACTCATTCTTCAGTCGGCGCTCGACGGTTGGTGTTGCATCAATAATTTACATTTAAATTTTTCTAAATGCACCACAATCACCTATTCGAGGTCCAATGCACCACTGATGCTGTTTCTCTCATAAAGCTGCCCTCAGCTCTTACAGAATATAACCTTCCACCCCCCAGCCTATACCACTCGAAATAACGCCCCGTTTTACATCTACCAACTACCTACTAAATAATACTATCCATAGAGCTCAAAGGCCAATTCTGTTAGCATAGAAAACGATTATGATCCCTTTTCCCATAGTTTACACAAATTAAAATAACTTTTTTTGCACGAATAGAAGTTGTATTATTTGTTAACTTGCTACTTTTGGTTTATTATTTTCAATAATAAACCTTTGGAATCGACCAAGTAAAAAAAATTTTTAACACCCACTCAAAATTTGATGGTTTACGTTTCAAGGTACGTAGAATCCAAAAATCGAACAAAAATTTGATCTGCCGTACGCGCCACTTTCCCCACTTAGCATTGACCGATTTTGATGAAATGGGGAATCTGCCTCACATTTTTTTTTTTCGAATGAGGGTTTATTTTTATGGAATAAAACCATAGTGACCTGCTCGAAAACGCATCCAAAAAATTTAGAGAATTTAAGGAAGATGGAAATTTTAAACGTGGTGGAAATGAGTAAGAGGCAGCCATGTTTGAAACGTAACGGATATTCTACCAATCTGACTTCAAAGGAGGTTCAGTGGCGCTTACCACAGAAGCGGAACATACACGAACTTTTAGCTTACAAGGATTAACACAAGAGTGTGTGAACTAGGAAGGAGGGCAGAACGCAGAACTCAAGACACAAAAGCGACCAAAAGAAACAATATTACTCACTTTTTTACAATACGATTCTACCTACTAGTTTATCAAGCATTATTAGTCTTCATCTTTTCTTATTTAGTTTCAAGATTTGAATCACATCATTTCACTGGATCGTTTTGTGTGGCGATGCTAGAACTCTGTCTGTTGTTGGAGTTGTTTTCGCGTCTTTTTTTTTTCGTATGACGTCAACAATATTCCTCGATTTTCGCGGTGTTTTGTAACAGAGGCTTCACTTGTTTAGGCATTTTCTCCTACGGTAATTTTTTCCCCTTGGTTATTCCTAGTGTTGAACGTTATTCTAGGGCCCTATTATAGGATTTGACTTGAAATTCCAGAATCTAAAATTGAGGCAAATTCCCCATTAGGTGTGTAGGCTCCATTTGGGGTCTAGTTGTCTAGGGTTGATGTAGGTCACTTCTAAGGGTTCAAAAATGAATTTTAACATTTTGAAAACGCACTAACTCAAAAAATTTTGATATAAAGGTATTGTTATTCCTTCAATTTAAGATTCTATAGAATTTTTTGAGACCACGCGGAGCTCTGTAGGACAAACCGTTCGCTCACTACGATAATTTAAGGTTTGGACGTACGATAAATCAGAAACACGAGTGTGAATCGCAAAAGAGGCCTAATCTCCGTTCAAATTTTAGCTGACCGAAATGCGATCGATGTTTTTCTTCATGTTGGATGGTTGGTGGCTTTGCAGACGAGTGATATAAAGAAAAATAATAAACCATTGTGTAATAATTTGCAGCGTTTTTCAATCAGTTCCTATATGAAGTAGATTTAGTTTTTGTTGACGGAATAGTATGAATATTAAAGGCCCAATCACACAGGACGCGTTATAACGGGACGTTAGGCGTTCGAGTAACGTCGCGTTACGGCGTTACAGTTGTATGCAATGCAGTTGCATCATCCCCGCCACACACGCGGCGTTAAGACGCCGCGATACTTTCAGTAAGGCGACGTCACGCGTTCCGCTTGTAAAAATTCACAAAAGCAACGCGCGCTGAGGGCGTTATCCTCGTTGTTCAAGGAGTTTATTTCAAGATGAGTGAGGATACAGAAGCTCTCATTCAAGAAGTTCAAAACGATCCTCATGTGATCGCAGCTCCCAACATAGACGGTGGTATTCCCCAAAATCTTGTCTCTTTTTATTGATTGGGTGCATCCAATGCCATCTATTTTTGCCGTCTAATAAAACTAATAAAAGATGAGCTTCTTCCTCATCAGAATCACTAGAAGTTATCATAGCTTTATGTGAAAGTCAGAAGATACAGAAAGAGGAGAACACTATGGAGTACACTACCACAATGCTGGGTTCTAAGCCGAAATGACGCGCGATATAACGCGATGTGTGTGACGTAGCTATATCGCCAAACGTCGGGGAGAACGCGTCCTGTGTGATCGGGCCGAGGAGTTATTGTTATATGCGTTGACCTCTTTGCGATTAAACTTATATATGTTATTGGGCGTGATTGCCCGTGTATACAATAAATTACAAAATAAATACACTCTTGACACGATGAAATAATAACTTGAACTAGATCTAAATGTTGAAAGGAAGAGTGAGTCAGTCTGTCCTCTAATCAGACATATCGTTGGGAGTAAGCTAATTTTGAACAAGAGGTGATACTCGAGAGCACAAGTATTGTAGCCTCTCCATGGTCAGGCGAAAAACACAACAAAACAACATTAGTCTCAAACGCACTGGCTCCTACTGCTCCAAATTCAACGTCATTTACAGGCATCCCTCTTGGAAAAAAAAAAAAACTCCCTGCGGTTGATCCAGCCTTAGAATATGGTCCGCACTATAATTCAAACAGATTCATGACTTGATCATGAAGTTCATGTTTTGAATCAAAGATCCTGGATTAGGTACTTACGAGTGCTCTGCTCAACACAATCGTTTTCGAAAACATTAAATTCTAAAAAGATGAGAATGATATTCCTTGAGGGAATGCTTTACTGCAGACGTTTTTCCTAAGATTTGAATTTAACCCTAATTAAATGGTGTCACTAGTGGTACCGAAAACGTCTTGGAAATTCTACAGGTGCCCCAAGATGTCACCAAAACAAAATTTAAATTACAGTTTAAAAAACAGAGCTGCATTTTTTAAACAATTTAAACATAACTATTTTGAAAATCCTAATAAATTTTCGGTGACAATAATCACACCATGGTCCAATTAGGGTTAAGAAATAAAGTAGGTTGGTATTTATCAGGGAAGTGGGATTCTGCGATTAGTCCCGGAATTTGCAACATATAGACGACATTACTTAATTTATATTAAAAAATATTATCCCGATAAATCACCTGGTCCTTCAGAAAGGCCAAATTTATTTGATGAACCCGGAAAAATGTATTTTTCTAATTATCGAGACTATTCGCTAACAATTAATATTCAGTTGATGGTATATGATATCACTGATTTATATGTTTAAATGTAGTGTTGAGGTTCAAAAGTCGCTCTTAGAACCGCTCTCTACTCTCCCCTTATCTAATCTAGGAGGGCGTGAAGGCTGGGATGCGTGATTGGAGCTATCTCGATAAACTATTAGTTAGAAACTAGGAAAACTCTCCGCGTAAAAAAGTATCCAAGTAAAAGAAAAGCGTAGTATCCATGCTGTGCCAAAAACCTTCCTCTTTCAATATCCACTCGGGTATTAACAGAAGGCCCTGGTTAGTAAACGGTTACTCGCCAACAGGAGGAAGAATTCACGACTTAAAAATACACGAATAAAAATTAAAATCCACCAAAATACCAGACGGTAAAAACGCTGCAAATTATTACACAATGGTTTATTACTTTTCTATATAGATCACTCGTCTGCAAAGCCACCAACCATCCAACATTAAGAAAAACATCGATCGCATTTCGGTCAGCTAAAATTTGAACGGAGATTAGGCCTCTTCTGTGATTCACACTCGTGTTTCTGATTTATCGTACGTCCAACCATTAAATTCTTGTAGGGAGCGAACGGTTTGTCCTACAGAGCTACGCGAGGTCTCAAAAAATTCTAAAAATTCTATAGAATCTTAAATTGAAGGAAAAACAATACCTTTACATCAATTTTTTTTATTTAGTTAGGGAGTTTTAAAAATTTCAAAATTCATTTTTGAACCCTTAGAAGTGACCTACATCAATCCTAGACAACTAGACCCCAAATGGAGCCTACATACCAAATTTCATCAAAATCGGTCAATGCTAAGTGGCAAAAGAGCCGCATACGGCGGACGGACGGCCAAATTTTCATTCGATTTTTGGATTCTACGTCCCTTGAAACGTAAACCATCAAATTTTGAGGGAGTGTTAAAAAAAAAAAATTTCTCGGTCGATTCCAAAGGTTCATTATTGAAAATAATAAACCAAAAAGATGAATCGACACATGCATTGCCGAGCAAATGAAGTTGCGCCTGGTTACCAAGGAGAAATCTAGAAGCTGAAACGACTCTGCCTGATGGATTAAATCGGATTTTGTGGGGAAATTTCATATTCACAGATCAATAAATGTGTACCTATTCTTATTATGAAAATTCGATTTAAATAAAATCAGCAAAACCAGGATTCAAAGTTTTAAAATACGATTCCGTCCCAAACGATTGGCGTCCAACTCAACTTTCTGGCGGAAGATGGAAATCCTGACACCAAGTCGATGGCACAGATTGTAGGTTAGAAACAATACAATATCAAGAAGTCACCAAGCTTTGAAATTGAGGAATGGAGGATTTCATGAAGACCGCCAGCGTGTTTTCAAGAAAAAGTTGAAGGGAGGCACTAGATGCAGACATGTCTACCTGGATATCATAAGAACACTTGCCATCCAAGTCTCGCTGGTGGGAGAGAACTTGTTGGCTTCGAGATGCCGAAGTAAGGCATCTCTTTCTGCAATGGACAGCAACCTTACCGGAATAACGGAGTGGATATACACAGAAGAGGGAGTAGACAGATGTTTGAAATTAACAGTACATGAATCTCTATGCAACCTAAGTTGCATCTGGTTACCAAGGAGAATTCGTGAACAGTCTGTCACCACATGGATACGCCTTTTGGTTTGCCTTCAATAATGAACCATTGGAATCGAGCAAAAAATAATTCAAACCCCCCCCCCCCCCCCCCACAAAAAAATTGTTGGTTTACGTTTCAAGGTACAAAGAATTCAAAATCGAATTGAAAAAAATTAAAACATATTGTTAAGTAATGCATGCATTCCAGGGGACGTCCCATTGGATTTTGTGAATATTATCCCCCACTCGCCCCCTCCCCATGCTAATTTCGATACTCTGGGGAAATAGTGTGCCGTATGGAAGATTTCTGAGTCGAACAAAAAAATAAACTCGCCAAGTGATTGGAAATTGAGGCCTAGCCAGAGTTTACACAATTTTCCCCGAAAACGCACTTAACCCCCTTCCCCCTTGAAGGCGAAATTCGAAATTCCGGCAACGTAGTGCACAACTAGATAGTTTTCAGCGTCGAACAAAAACGCTGCAAATTATTACACAATGGTTTATTATTTCTATATAGATCACTCGTCTGCAAAGCCACCAACCATCCAACATGAAGAAAAACATCGATCGTATTTCGGTCAGCTAAAATTTGAACGGAGATTAGGCCTCTTTTGCGATTCACACTCGTGTTTCTGATTTGTCGTAGGTCCAACCCTTAAATTATTGTAGGGAGCGATCGGTTTGGCCTACAGAGCTCCGCGTGGTCTCAAAAAATTCTAAAAATTCTATAGAATCCTAAATAGAAGGAAAAAGAATACTTTTATGTAACATTTTTTGAGTTGGGGGGTTTTCAAAATTTCAAAATTCATTTTGAAACCCTTAGAAGTGACCTACATCAACCAAAATCTTCGGGGCACAACTAGACCCCAAATAGAGCCTACATACCAAATTTCATCAAAATCGGTCAATGCTAAGTGGCATAAGTGCCGCGTACGGCGTACGGACGGCCAAATTTTGGTTTATTTTCAATAATGAACTTTTGGAATCGACCAAGAAAAAAAAAAAATTTAACACCCCCTCAAAATTTGATGGTTTACGTTTCAAGGTACGTAAAATCCAAAAATCGAATAAAAATTTTGCCGTCCGTCCGCCGTCCGCGGCACTTTCCCCACTTAGCATTGACAGCTTTTAATGAAATTTGGTATGTAGGCTCCTTCTGGGGTCTAGTTGTGCCCCGAAGATTTTGGTTGATGTAGGTCACTTCTAAGGGTTCCAAAATCAATTTTGAAATCGCCCTAACTCAAAAACTTTTGATATAAAGGTATTGTTTTTCTTTCAATTTAACCCTTAACTGCACCAGCTATCATATATGATATGGAACTTTAAACGAGGCTCAAGAGCATTCTGGTGGTCTTCTCGAGCTCTTTATGGTATTTTTACCTTAGTCAACAACCGCTAGAACTCGTAAGAATCAAAGAATATCCATAACCCCTCCTGTAAGGTTATAACCTCCTTCAAATCAGCAGTAAGACAACACGCCTGAGAAGTGTTGTTTTGCTGTTCCTCTTACAACAACATTTTTGAAGATTTTCGGCTGAAAAATACTGCGTGCTGTCTCAAGATATGTAGAAATGAAATATGAAAAGAACTAATCGATTAAGTTTCCAGTGTTATTGGAAACTGCGCTTTTGCTTAGATATCTCATATGATAGAACGTGAAGGAGGTGGACCTGGGGGAATTTCATACATGATAGAACGTGGACTTCTCCACTGCATTACCATCTCGTGTTACAAGCCACTTGCTGCACATGATGTTTTTTAAATATAATTTTATTTCATGTTATTGATGATTTCATAAATTGTATTTGACGTCAGCATAAATTTCACATTAGGTATCTCTACTATATTTCAGAAATGGTTCCTAACCACTTCATAAATGTGGACAGAGATGGAACCAAAAGAATCTAATTACATAAAAACCCCAACCGTATTAATTACATAAAACTATAAAAAAATAAACTAAAAAATAAAAAAACTATAAAATAAAAAAATTAAATTCTTTGAAAAATTGTCTATGTATAATGTATTACTAGATTTATGTCCATAATCCTACTAAGTTTCTAAATAGGTGATATAAACTCCAAATGAGCATTTATGCTTTCTTATAGCATTATAAATGTGATTTTTAAATAGCAGTAAAAGGTTAAAAGGCTTTTTGTGAATTTATTACCTTCTTCAAGGCTCAGAGCAACACCACCGCCAAAATATCATAAAATCAAATAGGAGCTAATGCCACTAATAATTTGAGTAATTTGAGTAAATTTAAGTAAGCGAAAAACCTATTTGGTCATACGTATTTCTTTCAACCATTTTACTCGCATTATATCACATATGAAATCATCGTCTCGGCTGCTTAACCACGTTCTATCATATATGATAAGGGCATAAATTAGGGATTATCGGTCAAACTATGTAATTTAGGGACTTTTCCTTGTCATTTTCGTTTTCAGGGGGCCAAAATACATGAAATTCATTTTTTTTTTCAAGAAAATAGGAAATTGTGAGCAGTTAAGGGTTAAGATTGTATAGAATTTTTAGAATTTTTTGAGACCACCCGGTGCTTTGTAGGACAAACCGTTCGCTCACTACGAGAATTTAAAGTTTGGACGTAAGATAAATCAGAAACACGAGCGTGAATCGCAAAAGAGGCCTAATCTCCGTTCAAATTAAAGCTGACCGAAATTCGATCGATGTTTTTCTTCATGTTGGATGATTGGTGGCTTTGCAAACGAGTGATCAATATAGAAAAATAATAAACCATTGTGTAATAATTTGCAGCGTTTTATTCGATTTTTGGATTCTACGTACCTTGAAACGTAAACCATCAAATTTTGAGGGGGTATTAAATTTTTTTTTTCTTGGTCGATTCCAAAGGTTCATTATTCAAAATAATAAACCAAAAGAACCACGAAAATTGGTTGAAAACTTAGGCCTGGGTAGAAAAGACTTTGTCACACACACACAGACATTTACCAATGGTTTTTCGCGGATTAGTGTGAGGTTTTTTTTTTGTTGAGTGTTGTCCAACTTTACATCCAAGTCTTACTGAGGGACGTCCTAAAAATCTGTCCATCCATCGTACGCAACCATGGACCGACTTTGCTGAAATTTGGTATATGGGCTCCTACTGGAGTTTAGTAGTGCCAAAAGCTTTTGGTTGATGTCAGTCACTTCCAAGGGGTGAAAAATGAGGGCCAAAATGTTCAAAAGTGTCCTGCTCGAAAACTCTCGAAATAATGGTATTGTTTTTTCAATTGCAATTCAAACTAGTATTACATTTTTAGAAACGCTTGAGACTACGCGGAGCCCTGTAGGACAAACCGTTCGCTCCCTACCGGAACTCAAGGGTTGAACAAAAAATCAGAAACAAGGGTGTGAATCGCAAAAGAGGCCTAATCTCCGTTCAAACTTTATCTGAACAAAATGCTATCATTGTTCGTTTCTTCGAGTGGTATTCAGTTTTTGCTTCCTTAGCTTCCTTAGTATTCAAATTTCCCATGTCAAACTCCCTATTTCTTCGAATCGAGTGTGAAGCGTTCATTTTTTCCATATAAACTTAATTGTGAAGCAGGTAAGTAGTTACCATAAGTAGTAACTATGGTTGGTGAAGTTGGAGGCAAAGGTGTGTTCTTTGCAGACGAGTGATCAATGCAGAATAATAATAAACCTTTGTGAAATAATTTGCAGCGTTTATACATTTACTTGGAAAAGAATAGCAGAAGTACGAATGTGAATAATATTCAGAGTACCACCCATATTCGTACTTCTTACTAGCGATGTAGCTAGATATAGCTAGATAACCAAATTATTTATATCAACCTTCCCTACTTCGCTGTAGAGAGCTTAAAACCAAAGTCTCATTTTGTGTTGACTGTTTCTTCGTAGCTTCTGTATCAATTCAATATTTTTCTCATGATATTATTGTTATTTTGTTTTTTCCAATTTTAGTTTCAAAATATTATAGTTATTAACAGCGCTCACATAGATATACAGTTCCTGCTTCTCGCATCATTATCTCCGACTATGGTTTGATGTTCAGACCTCAACTCATCCTATGAGCCCAGAAGATGGAAATAAATTTTTCGAAAATTTGGTTACAGAGGAAAAGTTTATGTTGGACCCTGATCCTAATAAAGTAAAAAACCTTTGAACGAACCTTCACAAAAAATATGGAGCGACGTGATGGTTCAAAGGAGACGTTTATAACTACATCGATTGGCAAGCATGTTAGAGGCACTTGTTGAAATATTCTGTTTCAAGTAGGAATTGAAAACAATGGTTCGTGACAAGAGGATGAAAGAATATTCCAACTTTTAACGGTCGTTTGGTGAAAGGTAGAGGTTTATTACCAATCATACCCCCATAGAGTCAGTGATCGCCCACGAAACAATGGCTATCTAACTGGATTGAGAAACTCATTGCTCGTTATATATTTGAAAAAGTATCAATAAATCAATAACTTAAAAACCGAACGCAATTCTTTTTAAAGAAAAATTAACAATTTTCGTTCAATACTGTCACTAAAATAACCATGAGGTCTCAAAAATATAAGTTTAACCACCTCAAAATTTGCTTGTACGTTCCAAAATCTTTTTAAAAAAGCCTAAACATGGCTGAAATCATAGAAACTAGTTGGTTTACTCGCGAGACAAGACAGGATCAAAGTCTTGTTTTCGCCTTCATTTGACTGTAAAAGTCGAAAAAGAAGGTTGAAATCGTCGAGACTAGTTGGTTTACTCGAGAGACAAGACAGCGTCAAAGTCTTGTTTTCGCCTTCATTTGACTGTAAAAGTCGAAAAAGAAGGTTGAAATCGTCGAGACTAGTTGGTTTACTCGCGAGACAAGACAGCGTCAAAGTCTTGCTTTCACCTTCATTTGACCGTAAAAGTCGAAAAAGATGGCTGAAATCATCGAGACTAGTTGGTTTACTCGAGAGACAAGACAGCGTCAAATCTTGTTTTCGCCTTCATTTGACTGTAAAAGTCGAAAAAGAAGGTTGAAATCGTCGAGACTAGTTGGTTTACTCGCGAGACAAGACAGCGTCAAAGTCTTGCTTTCACCTTCATTTGACCGTAAAAGTCGAAAAAGATGGCTGAAATCATCGAGACTAGTTGGTTTACTCGCGAGACAAGACAGCGTCAAAGTCTTGTTTTCACCTTCATTTGACCGTAAAAGTCGAAAAAGAAGGTTGAAATCGTCGAGACTAGTTGGTTTACTCGCGAGACAAGACAGCGTCAAATCTTGTTTTCACCTTCATTTGAATGTAAATTGCCATCTTCCTTGATGTGACTCAGGCATTTGATAAAGTTTGGCTTGAAGGACTGATTCACAAGCTTCGTGAAATGCTGCCAGAATCATATGCTACACTCTTGCAATGCTACATATCCAGCGGATATTTTTGTATAAGACAGGATGGTGCTTTTTCAGAGCCAAAAATAATACAAGCTGGGGTGCCACAAGGCAGCGTACTGGGCCCACTACTATACCTGCTTTACACTTCCAACTTACCAGAAACTGAAGGTAATACCCTCGCAACATTTGCGGACGATACTGCAATTATAGCGACTGGGGAAACAAACAGTGAATCAGTTACCAAGCTGAATTTCTGCATCTCCCGCATTCATGGTTGGACAGTGAGATGGAGAGTTAGTTGTCATGTTGATTTCACGAATAAAAGGATCAACTAAGTGCCAGCCTTTCTCGATAACAAGGTGATGCCGTATGCCAATGAAGCGAAATATCTTGGAATGGCGCTGGATGCCAAACTAAAGTGGAAGTCCCACGTCACTGGGCTGAAAGCTGAAAGCCCGAGAAGCGTTCTGGTTGGTGGAGCTTCAGGATGTAGTTATAGCGGAAAGCAACGGATCGCGTTCACGATCGTTTGTTCCCAACCTCATCACAACAAGTCACCTTGTTTATCACATATTTTTCTTCTTGGGGCGTCACCTAAGTAATTATTTTGATAACATTCAGTTATATTCGCGATATGTACGAAAAAATCGAGTGATTTTCAATAATACACTGTGTTCACTCCCAGAGGGGTGGGAAATGAAAGTGTTTAAACTTGTTATTTATTCTTCTTTATTTTCGAACACATTAATCGGTTTTACAAAATATAACAGTGTCCATAGACGTGCACTTGTACAGCTTTCCACATAGACTCCCCGAATAACGGATAAGTGGGTTTGGAGGAAAAGGAAGGGAGTTTACCTGATGGATTTAAAAGGTATGGGCTGAAACGGTACATTGCATGTTGCATTGTTTGCAGAGAAGCTCAACGAACGGTTAGGAATTTTTGGTAGGGACCGTTAGCTACTGTTGCGGTGCAACACACTGGGTTTCAAACGTTTCTATGGGTGGCAGTTTTCGATTGAACATTTGAACTACTGGCGATAGGGACAACAACAATTATAAGGGCAACTTGGAAAATACCTTTTGCCTCGATTGGATTTTCCAAGTAATTCTTGCAAATCCAAATGATGATGAAACGAAAAGTTATCAATTTCTGGTCATTTGAAAGGATGTGAAAAGAAGTGTTATGAAGAGTGTGGCCTCCCCCCACCACTTCAGTTTCCATAGTAGTTCTTCAGCTGAAAGTAGATGGCGCAACTGAGGCAGCCTCAAAAATGCTTGCACGCCATTTTAACATTAGCTTTCTCCTCTGTTAACTTGTCTCCAGTACTCTGTGTCCCACGTCAAGAAGAAAAAAGCTGTGCTTTTGATTAAATTCATAAAAATATACTGGCTGATGGGCCAACGGTCAAAATTGTCTGTCCACAATAAGCTTATACTGTACAAGCAAGTCCTAAAGCCTGTCTGGACTGACGGTGCACAACTGTGGGGGTGCATGGCCCAGATCAATCGAGACATAATTCAGCGCTTCCAGAGTAATTTACTGCGATGCTGCGTTGATGCATACAGATACTTTGGAAATGACAGACTTCACTACGAGCTGAAGATTAATCTGTCAATGAGGACATTCGCAGCCAAGCCATGAATCACCTTTTGAGGCTCCAAGATCATGTAAATGAGGATGTCATCCAGCTTCTCAACAAAGATGATCTGCTTAGAAGACTTAAGAGAACCAAGCTACACGATCTAATTCACTTAGTGTGACCCTCATGAAGTGCAAAATTCAGGACAATAAGAACTAAGTGAAGTATCTTAGTTTTCTTAACGTACACCAACTATGCATCAGAAAGATGTGGCTTATAAGTTGTAAATTGGTGCAATAAAACAAGTTTAAAAAAAAAAAAATTGACTGTAAAAGTCGAAAAAGAAGGTTGAAACCATCTAACTAGTTGGTTTACTCGCGAGACAAGACGATAGCATCAAAATCTTGTTTTCGCCTTAATTTGACTGAAAACTTTCGCGAGATTCGATATCGTATTTCTGTTCAAAATCATACGAACCGAACGAGCGACGAACAATTCACACAACAACTGTTCATTCTCGATGTGGAAAAAGCCGAGAGGAGAGAGAAGAATTTCATTAATGATAACCTGAATGATAAAATAGGGATGGCAAAAAAATCTTCGAAAGAAAACTACCCATTGATTTAAAAAAAATGTGTTCATTCATTAGCTGGTTGAGGAAAATATAAATTAAAATCAATACCTATCATGAATAACCATCAGAACCAAAATGGGAAAGGAAAATGAAGATCAGGGTGGCCATCATGAAGAACCCTCGGAGAACCGGTAAAACTGACAATTGAATCTATCAGTTTCAAATAAAGTTTTTGGATTTTCATTTTCTTGTCCACATAGTTCATCCATCTTCCCTTCCTCAGGGATCACCTCTCTTTTATTCTTTCAAGGTTACTGCCCTGATTCCTTAGGTCAGGTGACGTCAGCGTTGTTGTCCAGATCTCCCGCCAAAACAAGCGGGAACAGGATGTGAATTTCGGCAATACGGCCAAACTAAATAGAATTTCAGACTGCAAACTGGTAGAGGATCATTTTCAAGTGCTCTTATTTCGAAACTTACGTCAAAAATACGAAATTAAATGTCCAAGGTACCTACTGCAAAACCAAAATCTATAAGAAATAAAACGTTTTAAAAAATCATGGGGGGTAGATGTCCCCCTTCATCCCACCCCGGAACACTGATTTTGTAAGAAAAATTCACGTTTTTCCGCGTACTAACTCCATTTCCTCCTCATATACCTTATTAACCTTGAAAAATGATAGATCAGCTGACAAGTTGGCCATGGGTTTTTTCGAAGAGCGCACCTCATAATGGGTAAAGATTTATGAGTCAAATCAAAAAAAAAGTTTTAAAAATTTATTTTTCGGTTTATTATTTTTAATAATGAACCTTAGGAAACGACCAAAAAATTTTGTTTAACCCCCTCAAAATTTGTTGTTTTATGTTACAAGATACCTACGCACCTAGAATTCGAAAATAGAATAAAAAATCTTCCGCCCCCCCCCCCCCCCTATACACGGCACTTTTCTTAGTTCCCATGGATAGATTTTAATGAAATTTGGTATATGGGTTCCATTTGGGGTCTAGTTGTGCTCCGAAGCTTTTGGTTGATGTCATTCACTGCTTGCTGGGTTGCTCTACAAATTCAGTCTGGTCTTCACAGGCCACGTTTTTGGCTCTCATTTTTCGCTTTCAGCTTCTAATTTTCACACAAATTGTTTCGTGATAATTCCAACACATAATAGGTCGTTTCCAAACACATGGTACTTACCTAGTTTCCATTCGAATTTTTTTTGACCGACTTCAACGCGCCGAAGGCGCGCGAAAGAGGAGGTACTCAATTCGGGTTGTCGTGGGACGACGATTTTTTTTTTTTTTTGGTATGTCTGAACACCTTGCATTTCTTTATTCTGGTACCAATCTGCCTGATTCTTTTTGAAATTAGTTCTACCAGTATCCGTGGTGGTCCCATTTCAAACAGATTTCATTTTGCTCTGTTAAAAGTATCGAAAATTTGTGAAAGAAGTTGAAAAACGTGGTTCCCGTTTTCGGGAATATCGGTCCGCATTCACTCTTCTTGCCCTGTGACTTCCGACTGATTCGATGGAGGACCATTTGTGTATAGTCAAATTGAAGGTCTGATTGTAAGCTTTAAAATGATATACTATACGAGGGGGGTTCCGATAACTAAAAGGTGCTGCGGGGGATGGGAAACGGGGAAATTATAGTGGGTTATTCGCTCAGAACCTGCATGAGCCATATTAAACGTGTTTATGAATGCTCGAGTATGTGAGTTTTCCTAACAAATATGAAGGATAATCACAGTACTGTTAGTTAAGTATTCTACCAAGTGGGTGTAGCACATAGCTCCCTCATCACTAATAACATGATTGGGTAGGTAATAGTAGAGGAGATCGTCAGAACTGCATAGTGTCGTACCAAATATGAGGTATATGGTAAAACTAGGTGATGAGAGGGTATTCTACCAAGTGGCTGTAGCACATAGCTCCCTCATCACTAATAACATGATTGGGTAGGTAATAGTAAAGGAGATCGTCAGAACTGCATAGTGCCCTACCATAGTATAGTACAGTTAGATACAGAGAGATATAGTCCAGTTGGGTGATGAGAGGGTATTCTACCAAGTGGCTGTTGCACATAGCTCCCTCGTCATTTATAATAAAGTTGGGTATCTAATGGTATAGGAGATCGTCAGAACTGCATAGTGTCGTACCAAATATGAGGTATATGGTAAAACTAGGTGATGAGAGGGTATTCTACCAAGTGGCTGTAGCACATAGCTCCCTCATCACTAATAACATGATTGGGTAGGTAATAGTAAAGGAGATCGTCAGAACTGCATAGTGCCCTACCATAGTATAGTACAGTTAGATACAGAGAGATATAGTCCAGTTGGGTGATGAGAGGGTATTCTACCAAGTGGCTGTTGCACATAGCTCCCTCGTCATTTATAATAAAGTTGGGTATCTAATGGTATAGGAGATCGTCAGAACTGCATAGTGTCGTACCAAATATGAGGTATATGGTAAAACTAGGTGATGAGAGGGTATTCTACCAAGTGGCTGTAGCACATAGCTCCCTCATCACTAATAACATGATTGGGTAGGTAATAGTAAAGGAGATCGTCAGAACTGCATAGTGCCCTACCATAGTATAGTACAGTTAGATACAGAGAGATATAGTCCAGTTGGGTGATGAGAGGGTATTCTACCAAGTGGCTGTTGCACATAGCTCCCTCGTCATTTATAATAAAGTTGGGTATCTAATGGTATAGGAGATCGTCAGAACTGCATAGTGCCGTACCAAATATGAGGTATATGGTAAAACTAGGTGATGAGAGGGTATTCTACCAAGTGGCTGTAGCACATAGCTCCCTCATCACTAATAACATGATTGGGTAGGTAATAGTAAAGGAGATCGTCAGAACTGCATAGTGCCCTACCATAGTATAGTACAGTTAGATACAGAGAGATATAGTCCAGTTGGGTGATGAGAGGGTATTCTACCAAGTGGCTGTTGCACATAGCTCCCTCGTCATTTATAATAAAGTTGGGTATCTAATGGTATAGGAGATCGTCAGAACTGCATAGTGCCGTACCAAATATGAGGTATATGGTAAAACTAGGTGATGAGAGGGTATTCTACCAAGTGGCTGTAGCACATAGCTCCCTCATCACTAATAACATGATTGGGTAGGTAATAGTAAAGGAGATCGTCAGAACTGCATAGTGCCCTACCATAGTATAGTACAGTTAGATACAGAGAGATATAGTCCAGTTGGGTGATGAGAGGGTATTCTACCAAGTGGCTGTTGCACATAGCTCCCTCGTCATTTATAATAAAGTTGGGTATCTAATGGTATAGGAGATCGTCAGAACTGAATAGTGCCGTACCAAATATGAGGTATACAGTACAATTTGGTGATGAGAGGGTATTCTACCAAGTGGCTGTAGCACATAGCTCCCTCATCACTAATAACATGATTGGGTAGGTAATAGTAGAGGAGATCGTCAGAACTGAATAGTGTCGTACCAAATATGAGGTATATGGTAAAACTAGGTGATGAGAGGGTATTCTACCAAGTGGCTGTAGCACATAGCTCCCTCATCACTAATAACATGATTGGGTAGGTAATAGTAAAGGAGATCGTCAGAACTGCATAATGCCCTACCATAGTATAGTAAGATATAGAGAGATATAGTCCAGTTGGGTGATGAGTGAGTATTCTACCAAGTGGGAGTAGCACATAGCTCCATCGTCATTTATAATATAGTTGGGTATCTCATGGTATAGAAGATTGTCGGAATTGAATAGTGCCGTACCAAATATGAGGTATGTAGTACAATTTGGTGATGAAAGAGTATTCAACCAAGTGGGTATAGCACATAGCTTCCTCATCACTAATAACATGATTGGGTAGGTAATAGTAAAGGAGATCGTCAGAACTGCATAGTGCCGTACCAAATATGAGGTATATGGTAAAACTAGGTGATGAGAGGGTATTCTACCAAGTGGCTGTAGCACATAGCTCCCTCATCACTAATAACATGATTGGGTAGGTAATAGTAAAGGAGATCGTCAGAACTGCATAATGCCCTACCATAGTATAGTAAGATATAGAGAGATATAGTCCAGTTGGGTGATGAGTGAGTATTCTACCAAGTGGGAGTAGCACATAGCTCCATCGTCATTTATAATATAGTTGGGTATCTCATGGTATAGAAGATTGTCGGAATTGAATAGTGCCGTACCAAATATGAGGTATATAGTACAATTTGGTGATGAAAGAGTATTCAACCAAGTGGGTATAGCACATAGCTTCCTCATCACTAATAACATGATTGGGTAGGTAATAGTAAAGGAGATCGTCAGAACTGCATAGTGCCGTACCAAATATGAGGTATATGGTAAAACTAGGTGATGAGAGGGTATTCTACCAAGTGGCTGTAGCACATAGCTCCCTCATCACTAATAACATGATTGGGTAGGTAATAGTAAAGGAGATCGTCAGAACTGCATAGTGCCCTACCATAGTATAGTACAGTTAGATACAGAGAGATATAGTCCAGTTGGATGATGAGAGGGTATTCTACCAAGTGGCTGTTGCACATAGCTCCCTCGTCATTTATAATAAAGTTGGGTATCTAATGGTATAGGAGATCGTCAGAACTGCATAGTGCCGTACCAAATATGAGGTATATGGTAAAACTAGGTGATGAGAGGGTATTCTACCAAGTGGCTGTAGCACATAGCTCCCTCATCACTAATAACATGATTGGGTAGGTAATAGTAAAGGAGATCGTCAGAACTGCATAGTGCCCTACCATAGTATAGTACAGTTAGATACAGAGAGATATAGTCCAGTTGGATGATGAGAGGGTATTCTACCAAGTGGCTGTTGCACATAGCTCCCTCGTCATTTATAATAAAGTTGGGTATCTAATGGTATAGGAGATCGTCAGAACTGCATAGTGCCGTACCAAATATGAGGTATATGGTAAAACTAGGTGATGAGAGGGTATTCTACCAAGTGGCTGTAGCACATAGCTCCCTCATCACTAATAACATGATTGGGTAGGTAATAGTAAAGGAGATCGTCAGAACTGCATAATGCCCTACCATAGTATAGTAAGATATAGAGAGATATAGTCCAGTTGGGTGATGAGTGAGTATTCTACCAAGTGGGAGTAGCACATAGCTCCATCGTCATTTATAATATAGTTGGGTATCTCATGGTATAGAAGATTGTCGGAATTGAATAGTGCCGTACCAAATATGAGGTATGTAGTACAATTTGGTGATGAAAGAGTATTCAACCAAGTGGGTATAGCACATAGCTTCCTCATCACTAATAACATGATTGGGTAGGTAATAGTAAAGGAGATCGTCAGAACTGCATAGTGCCGTACCAAATATGAGGTATATGGTAAAACTAGGTGATGAGAGGGTATTCTACCAAGTGGCTGTAGCACATAGCTCCCTCATCACTAATAACATGATTGGGTAGGTAATAGTAAAGGAGATCGTCAGAACTGCATAGTGCCCTACCATAGTATAGTACAGTTAGATACAGAGAGATATAGTCCAGTTGGATGATGAGAGGGTATTCTACCAAGTGGCTGTTGCACATAGCTCCCTCGTCATTTATAATAAAGTTGGGTATCTAATGGTATAGGAGATCGTCAGAACTGCATAGTGCCGTACCAAATATGAGGTATATGGTAAAACTAGGTGATGAGAGGGTATTCTACCAAGTGGCTGTAGCACATAGCTCCCTCATCACTAATAACATGATTGGGTAGGTAATAGTAAAGGAGATCGTCAGAACTGCATAATGCCCTACCATAGTATAGTAAGATATAGAGAGATATAGTCCAGTTGGGTGATGAGTGAGTATTCTACCAAGTGGGAGTAGCACATAGCTCCATCGTCATTTATAATATAGTTGGGTATCTCATGGTATAGAAGATTGTCGGAATTGAATAGTGCCGTACCAAATATGAGGTATGTAGTACAATTTGGTGATGAAAGAGTATTCAACCAAGTGGGTATAGCACATAGCTTCCTCATCACTAATAACATGATTGGGTAGGTAATAGTAAAGGAGATCGTCAGAACTGCATAGTGCCGTACCAAATATGAGGTATATGGTAAAACTAGGTGATGAGAGGGTATTCTACCAAGTGGCTGTAGCACATAGCTCCCTCATCACTAATAACATGATTGGGTAGGTAATAGTAAAGGAGATCGTCAGAACTGCATAATGCCCTACCATAGTATAGTAAGATATAGAGAGATATAGTCCAGTTGGGTGATGAGTGAGTATTCTACCAAGTGGGAGTAGCACATAGCTCCATCGTCATTTATAATATAGTTGGGTATCTCATGGTATAGAAGATTGTCGGAATTGAATAGTGCCGTACCAAATATGAGGTATATAGTACAATTTGGTGATGAAAGAGTATTCAACCAAGTGGGTATAGCACATAGCTTCCTCATCACTAATAACATGATTGGGTAGGTAATAGTAAAGGAGATCGTCAGAACTGCATAGTGCCGTACCAAATATGAGGTATATGGTAAAACTAGGTGATGAGAGGGTATTCTACCAAGTGGCTGTAGCACATAGCTCCCTCATCACTAATAACATGATTGGGTAGGTAATAGTAAAGGAGATCGTCAGAACTGCATAGTGCCCTACCATAGTATAGTACAGTTAGATACAGAGAGATATAGTCCAGTTGGATGATGAGAGGGTATTCTACCAAGTGGCTGTTGCACATAGCTCCCTCGTCATTTATAATAAAGTTGGGTATCTAATGGTATAGGAGATCGTCAGAACTGCATAGTGCCGTACCAAATATGAGGTATATGGTAAAACTAGGTGATGAGAGGGTATTCTACCAAGTGGCTGTAGCACATAGCTCCCTCATCACTAATAACATGATTGGGTAGGTAATAGTAAAGGAGATCGTCAGAACTGCATAATGCCCTACCATAGTATAGTAAGATATAGAGAGATATAGTCCAGTTGGGTGATGAGTGAGTATTCTACCAAGTGGGAGTAGCACATAGCTCCATCGTCATTTATAATATAGTTGGGTATCTCATGGTATAGAAGATTGTCGGAATTGAATAGTGCCGTACCAAATATGAGGTATGTAGTACAATTTGGTGATGAAAGAGTATTCAACCAAGTGGGTATAGCACATAGCTTCCTCATCACTAATAACATGATTGGGTAGGTAATAGTAAAGGAGATCGTCAGAACTGCATAGTGCCGTACCAAATATGAGGTATATGGTAAAACTAGGTGATGAGAGGGTATTCTACCAAGTGGCTGTAGCACATAGCTCCCTCATCACTAATAACATGATTGGGTAGGTAATAGTAAAGGAGATCGTCAGAACTGCATAGTGCCCTACCATAGTATAGTACAGTTAGATACAGAGAGATATAGTCCAGTTGGATGATGAGAGGGTATTCTACCAAGTGGCTGTTGCACATAGCTCCCTCGTCATTTATAATAAAGTTGGGTATCTAATGGTATAGGAGATCGTCAGAACTGCATAGTGCCGTACCAAATATGAGGTATATGGTAAAACTAGGTGATGAGAGGGTATTCTACCAAGTGGCTGTAGCACATAGCTCCCTCATCACTAATAACATGATTGGGTAGGTAATAGTAAAGGAGATCGTCAGAACTGCATAGTGCCCTACCATAGTATAGTACAGTTAGATACAGAGAGATATAGTCCAGTTGGATGATGAGAGGGTATTCTACCAAGTGGCTGTTGCACATAGCTCCCTCGTCATTTATAATAAAGTTGGGTATCTAATGGTATAGGAGATCGTCAGAACTGCATAGTGCCGTACCAAATATGAGGTATATGGTAAAACTAGGTGATGAGAGGGTATTCTACCAAGTGGCTGTAGCACATAGCTCCCTCATCACTAATAACATGATTGGGTAGGTAATAGTAAAGGAGATCGTCAGAACTGCATAATGCCCTACCATAGTATAGTAAGATATAGAGAGATATAGTCCAGTTGGGTGATGAGTGAGTATTCTACCAAGTGGGAGTAGCACATAGCTCCATCGTCATTTATAATATAGTTGGGTATCTCATGGTATAGAAGATTGTCGGAATTGAATAGTGCCGTACCAAATATGAGGTATGTAGTACAATTTGGTGATGAAAGAGTATTCAACCAAGTGGGTATAGCACATAGCTTCCTCATCACTAATAACATGATTGGGTAGGTAATAGTAAAGGAGATCGTCAGAACTGCATAGTGCCGTACCAAATATGAGGTATATGGTAAAACTAGGTGATGAGAGGGTATTCTACCAAGTGGCTGTAGCACATAGCTCCCTCATCACTAATAACATGATTGGGTAGGTAATAGTAAAGGAGATCGTCAGAACTGCATAATGCCCTACCATAGTATAGTAAGATATAGAGAGATATAGTCCAGTTGGGTGATGAGTGAGTATTCTACCAAGTGGGAGTAGCACATAGCTCCATCGTCATTTATAATATAGTTGGGTATCTCATGGTATAGAAGATTGTCGGAATTGAATAGTGCCGTACCAAATATGAGGTATATAGTACAATTTGGTGATGAAAGAGTATTCAACCAAGTGGGTATAGCACATAGCTTCCTCATCACTAATAACATGATTGGGTAGGTAATAGTAAAGGAGATCGTCAGAACTGCATAGTGCCGTACCAAATATGAGGTATATGGTAAAACTAGGTGATGAGAGGGTATTCTACCAAGTGGCTGTAGCACATAGCTCCCTCATCACTAATAACATGATTGGGTAGGTAATAGTAAAGGAGATCGTCAGAACTGCATAGTGCCCTACCATAGTATAGTACAGTTAGATACAGAGAGATATAGTCCAGTTGGATGATGAGAGGGTATTCTACCAAGTGGCTGTTGCACATAGCTCCCTCGTCATTTATAATAAAGTTGGGTATCTAATGGTATAGGAGATCGTCAGAACTGCATAGTGCCGTACCAAATATGAGGTATATGGTAAAACTAGGTGATGAGAGGGTATTCTACCAAGTGGCTGTAGCACATAGCTCCCTCATCACTAATAACATGATTGGGTAGGTAATAGTAAAGGAGATCGTCAGAACTGCATAATGCCCTACCATAGTATAGTAAGATATAGAGAGATATAGTCCAGTTGGGTGATGAGTGAGTATTCTACCAAGTGGGAGTAGCACATAGCTCCATCGTCATTTATAATATAGTTGGGTATCTAATGGTATAGAAGATTGTCGGAATTGAATAGTGCCGTACCAAATATGAGGTATGTAGTAAAACTAGGTGATGAGAGGGTATTCTACCAAGTGGCTGTAGCACATAGCTCCCTCGTCATTTATAATAAAGTTGGGTATCTAATGGTATATAGGAGATCGATCTAGGAAATAGATCTACGTTTTGAAAACTGATCGAAAAACTGCGGGTAAATTAATTTCAAATTTATATTGAGGACCACTAAAAAGTGAAAAATAAAAAATAATATAAAATGGAAAAATAATAAAATAAAAACCTTTTTAACAAAAAAATGGACCGACCTCAAAAATGATGTCCGTTAACACCAAAAAGGGAAAAATAATAATCTCAGCGAAAACATACTTATGTAGTAGGTTGTTGAACATAGATACCTATCTAGTCAACAGATGGTATGTTGGAATACCAACACTTATTTGTAGTGTGATTCACACTTATTGTCACACTCATATCCTCCATCATATGATAGCAGTGACATACTACCGTATGCGTAGGTAGGTACGCATTGAAGTCGCCGTCGTGCCCATCTGTAGACACAAACGTCTTCTAGATCTTCTACTTACCAACAAATTACTCTTTTTCGCAAATATACATACCTCCAATACTACAAACATGCTTCCACACCGAGCATGATTGAAAATTCAGTTCGTTCAAGAATGTGGGAAGTTTTGAACGTTAATTAGGTAACAACGCTTCTGAAGGTATGTAGCTACATTACAATATGTCCTCCAATATAATAAACAGTCTCATATAATAATAAAGTCTCAAAATACTCGTCACAACTATTCCTAGGGAGGTTCACACTGACTATCATACTCATATGGCAGAAGAGATTTACAAGGTACCTGATAGTTTGGGGACACATTTGAACTCAATGGTACATTCTCTTGTAATGCTAACCAGATCATCGAAGGAAGGTGCTTAGTTTATGTCTACAGATGGGCACGGCGGCGACTTCAATGCGTACCTACCTACGCATACGGTAGTATGTCACTGCTATCATATGATGGAGGATATGAGTGTGACAATAAGTGTGAATCACACTACAAATGAGGTACAATATGAGGTATGTAGTAAAACTAGGTGATGAGAGGGTATTCTACCAAGTGGCTGTAGCACATAGCTCCCTCGTCATTTATAATAAAGTTGGGTATCTAATGGTATATAGGAGATCGATCTAGGAAATAGATCTACGTTTTGAAAACTGATCGAAAAACTGCGGGTAAATTAATTTCAAATTTATATTGAGGACCACTAAAAAGTGAAAAATAAAAAATAATATAAAATGGAAAAATAATAAAATAAAAACCTTTTTAACAAAAAAATGGACCGACCTCAAAAATGATGTCCGTTAACACCGAAAAGGGAAAAATAATAATCTCAGCGAAAACATACTTATGTAGTAGGTTGTTGAACATAGATACCTATCTAGTCAACAGATGGTATGTTGGAATACCAACACTTATTTGTAGTGTGATTCACACTTATTGTCACACTCATATCCTCCATCATATGATAGCAGTGACATACTACCGTATGCGTAGGTAGGTACGCATTGAAGTCGCCGTCGTGCCCATCTGTAGACACAAACGTCTTCTAGATCTTCTACTTACCAACAAATTACTCTTTTTCGCAAATATACATACCTCCAATACTACAAACATGCTTCCACACCGAGCATGATTGAAAATTCAGTTCGTTCAAGAATGTGGGAAGTTTTGAACGTTAATTAGGTAACAACGCTTCTGAAGGTATGTAGCTACATTACAATATGTCCTCCAATATAATAAACAGTCTCATATAATAATAAAGTCTCAAAATACTCGTCACAACTATTCCTAGGGAGGTTCACACTGACTATCATACTCATATGGCAGAAGAGATTTACAAGGTACCTGATAGTTTGGGGACACATTTGAACTCGATGGTACATTCTCTTGTAATGCTAACCAGATCATCGAAGGAAGGTGCTTAGTTTATGTCTACAGATGGGCACGGCGGCGACTTCAATGCGTACCTACCTACGCATACGGTAGTATGTCACTGCTATCATATGATGGAGGATATGAGTGTGACAATAAGTGTGAATCACACTACAAATAAGTGTTGGTATTCCAACATACCATCTGTTGACTAGATAGGTATCTATGTTCAACAACCTACTACATAAGTATGTTTTCGCTGAGATTATTATTTTTCCCTTTTTGGTGTTAACGGACATCATTTTTGAGGTCGGTCCATTTTTTTGTTAAAAAGGTTTTTATTTTATTATTTTTCCTTTATTAAAAACATTCCTCAATTATTAAATGTAACTCTAAAAAAAATGTTTGTTAGATTTTCTTGTTCCAATAACATTCATATGTTTAGATTTGAAAATCACAATCTTTCAAGCTTAGATAAACTGGATGAAAATATGGGGCAACACGAGTGCCATCTCTCATCTCAGAATATACTAGACCGTCGTGTCCTTTAGCCTCAACGGCTGAAATGTTAAAAAGTGCCCCAGCTCGAAAATTCTCGGAATAAAGGTATCGCTTTTTCACCAATTTGAAATATTATTAATTTTTAGAGACCACGCGGGGCTGCATGGAACTGCATCCATTCGCTCCCAACGAGAACTTAAGGGTTGGACTTATAAATCAGAAACACGAGTGTGAATTGCAAAAGAGGCCTAATCCCCGTTCAAATTTTAGCTGACCAAATGCTGTTCGTTTCTTCGAGTTGTACTCAGTTTTGCGTCCTTAGCAACCATTTATTTCCTTAGCAACCAGTAATCAAATTTCTAAAATTTAGAAATCTAGAAATTTTCATTTAATGAAGGAATTTTTTATTTCTTCGAATGGAGAGTGAAGCTTTAATTTAATCTAAATAAACTCGATTATGAAGAGAAAAAGTAGTTGGTAGGTAGTTGCAATGGCAAAGCCGTGTTCTTTGCTGGCGAGTGATCTGTACAAAAAAATAACCTCTGTGAAATAATTTACTGCGTTTTTTAAATGTATTACCTATTTTGAAAAATACTGTTTTTTGACTAGGTAGCTCGAAATTTAAAGCTGTTCCCTACGATATCCACTAATTTGAATTTAATTGGTAATTATAACTGGAGTTAAGTATGGAATTTTAATAAAATAAGGTCAAAAACCGGAAAATCTAAAATTTGAAGAAAAAAAAACGTGAAAAATAAGGGGTTCAAACAAAGTTTGTTATTGTTTTATTTGAGAATCAAATCCTGAAGTTGTGACAAACTAAAGTCTTGACAACCTGTCACGTAGTTCCTTGCAAATTTCAAAAGAAATTTACTGAAAACTCAAAATTACTCCACAGACTTGATGGACATGTATCCAAGTAACATGACGAGTATGCCATGGGTTAAATAATAATTGATTAGAAGGTGGCATGATGCAAACTAACATCATATTGTGCTCCTCAAAGAATAGGCACGTCAGAAGTATGCGAAAACAGAAACACGTCCTACAAATTAATGTCCTACAAGAGGCAGGATTCAAGAAAATACTTCACACTCAATTTTTACCTCTTAGCTGCAAATTTGTTTCAACGGACATTTAAAAGTAACGACGAATAAAGAATAATAAGAAATGAGATAGCAAGTAGGTTGTAATTATTGTGAGGTGCCAACAGAATAAAATAGGTCATCTTGTTTCATGGACAATAATAACAGGTAGGTAGCTGTAAAACAACACTTTTATTTATTAGGAGATCGATGAATGTGAATAATTTTTCGTTGAATATTTTGGCTGATATTTCGATGTTTGGCAGATCACAAGTGACATTTTTTAGTAACTTGAGTACACAAAGAGGGAAAGCTTACCTCGACTGAAGTTATTTCATCTTCGTAAGGAGTTGAAGAACGTGAAAAGCAAGCGAATCCCAGAAGGAGTACAGATGAAATGACAATTGCGACCCTCATTGTGTTGCGTTCCAGAAGAGGTGTTGAACCCCATCACTGAACATCAACGAATTCAAGACCAATATTCTCCCTTCGCACACGGAGTTTCATGAAACCGAAAACTCAACACGGAAATGGACGTCAACAACTTGGAGGAATTTCCGAGACAGCACTATCGAGCGTATCCTCTCGAAAGAAACAACACAATTCGCGGGTAATCAGTTCCTTTGGCTTCGAAAATAATCAGGCGGAAAAAGGAAAAACACGAACGCAATAAATCTTTACAGACCACGAGCCATATCGCCGCGACGAGCTGCCAAAAACCCAACTGGAGAAGTGGAGAGCAACATAACCTTTCGTTTGAAACCAGCAATAGCCTTCCGAACAATGAGCCTGTGCGGAGCCGCAGAATGCTAACTGGCGGTAAATTCAAAATATCCGAGCGTGCAAAAGTTAGCAGAGTAACCCATTTCAAGCCAAGGGTGGAAATAAAAGAGAAGTGAGAGGAGGAGGATGAACTCTTTTACAAGATGGCGGCAAAAATAAGGAATAATTTTCTCACCGATTGAGAGCAAAAATACTCCAAATTTTATTGTTTTCACATTTTAATGAGATTTAAGAGGCCTCAGTCTTCCAAATCGATATTCGCTCAATCGCCCAGGATCGAATTTGAGCCACCATAATCATGCTTTCGGCCAAAAGGCCTCCTTTTCAAAAAAAAATCCAACATCGCATTCAGCTCCCGAATGTCGAAGAATTTTTTTGACGAGTATAGGGACAGCATGAACGAGAAAGAATTCTTCTATGAAGATTTTCCACTATTTTCAATATTTAAAAAAAATTTGATGCGAAAACGCATCAGTGGCCGGAAATGGGTTAAAGTAACTCTCTTTGCTATTACAGCCTCCTGTGAAATATTCACTCTGCCACCAATTCAGAATCGGATCGGTCAATACCTCCCTCAATGACCTTAGCATTGGATTCAGCTAGCGAATTTCCCAAACTATCATTTTATTTAAAATAACTTTGATTTGTTAAGTAAATATTATGATTCATTTGTGTTAAAATGAAAGAAATGATTATTCCTTAGAATATATTTACAATAGGTAGGCTAACATAATATTACCTATTTTAAGATGCACTTTTTATAATTTTTTATTGTATACAATAAAAAATACACAAAAAAATAAAAACAATTAAAAAAATAAAAAAATAGAATAAAATAAATAAAATAAAATAATAAATAAATAAAAATAAATAAATAAAAAATGTACCTAAAAATAAATAAATATAAAAATATATTTATAATAAATAAAAAAATAATAATATATAAATATAAAAATATAGGTATAAAATAAATATAAAAAAAATAAATAAAATAAAAAATACATTTTATAGAATGTAGACAGTCTATCTGTTTCCAAATAATCGGTCTTTGTTTCCAAACACCGGCACTCTTTTTTTAAATTTTTCTTTTTTAAAATTTTTTTACTTGTTATCGTTATTGGAGTCTGTGTTTGTTTCCAACAACCAGCACTCTGTTTTTTTTTTTTTTAATTGTTTTCAAGAGCCAAACTTTTGAACAAGAACACTATCATTTTGACAACCACCTCATCCTTACTGCCCAGTGGCTCACTCACAGCACACCAACTTCCAAGACTAAACTAAACTGAGGGAAATTTCCCGCTGAAGGCGCCCCCTCCCCAGAGCCCCCTTTTACTTCTAAACTGCGGGGAAATTTTCCGCTGAAGGCTCTCCCTCCCCAGAGCCCCTTTTTACTTCTAAACTGCAGGAAATTTCCCGCTGAATGTGCCCCCTCCCCAGAGCCCCCTTTTACTTCTAAACTGCGGGAAATTTCCCGCTGAAGGCGCCCCCTCCCCAGAGCCCCCTTTTACTTCTAAACTGCGGGAAATTTCCCGCTGAAGGCGCCCCCTCCCCAGAGCCCCCTTTTACTTCTAAACTGCGGGGAAATTTCCCGCTGAATGCGCCCCCTCCCCAGAGCCCCCTTTTACTTCTAAACTGCGGGAAATTTCCCGCTGAAGGCGCCCCCTCCCCAGAACCCCCTTTTACTTCTAAATTGCGGTAAATTTCCCGCTGAAGGCGCCCCCCTCCCCAGAGCCCCCTTTTACTTCTAAATTGCGGGAAATTTCCCGCTGAAGGCGCCCCCTCCCCAGAGCCCCCTTTTACTACTAAACTGGGGGGAAATTTCCCGCTGAAGGCGCCCCCTCCCCAGAGCCCCCTTTTACTACTAAACTGCGGGGAAATTTCCCGCTGAAGGCGCCCCCTCCCCAGAGCCCCCTTTTACTTCTAAACTGCGGGAAATTTCCCGCTGAAGGCGCCCCCTCCCCAGAGCCCCCTTTTACTTCTAAACTGCGGGAAATTTCCCGCTGAAGGCGCCCCCTCCCCAGAGCCCCCTTTTACTTCTAAACTGCGGGAAATTTCCCGCTGAATGCGCCCCCTCCCCAGAGCCCCCTTTTACTTCTAAACTGCGGGAAATTTCCCGCTGAATGCGCCCCCTCCCCAGAGCCCCCTTTTACTTCTAAACTGCGGGAAATTTCCCGCTGAAGGCGCCCCCTCCTCAGACCTTCACAATCAAGTTTATTAGAAAGAACTAAACGCTTCACACTCGATTCGAAATTTTAAATGCTTGCATACGAGTCTGCAACACATTAGGACATTTTCATGTGTGTTTTCTTATTGTATTTATTACTACCCAAGCATCAAAGTAAGAAAACAGTTGATTGTTCTCTACGCAACACAGTGAGTCTATTTTATTAAATAAAATTTTATTTAATAAATAATTTATTTAATAAAAATAATTAAATAAAATAAATTTTATTGGTCGCGTGAGCAAGACTTGCTTAGTTTCCGTGACGATTTTTCAGTTCATGTGCCAAAGCAAAAACATGAAAATGTCAAAATCACCTCCATCGTTTTACTTTTAATTATTTAAAATACCTGGTAGGTTTTTCTATAGTTTTTGTCATTTTACTCAACCAATGTGTCAGCGTTCTTATTATTTCTTCAGATTTAACAACAAGACATAGGCATCCATATCAATATTGAATATTATTTGTTTGTTTTGCTATTAGTTTGGAAGATAAGAACAACGAGCTGGTTAAAATGCAAGAAAGTCGTTGCACCTCGTACCTACTCCATTGTGGGTGAATTTACTACTAGAATGGCCATCCATTAATGCTTAATAGCTATTGCCCAGTTAAAGTTGAAAATCGTCAAAAGGTGCAAAACATTGGATTGTCACATTTAAATGCAGCAAGTAATTACTGGACCAAACATTAAAAACAACGATTTCATGATTTTTTTTTTTAATGGTAGGTGTAGGTATATCATATGATTTTTAAGAGACAAAATTTTTAAGAGACAAAACCCAACTCGGCGACAACTAACCCAAGAGGAAGATTACTTCATGACGCTGTTCACCAACTAAATCTTGAAGTGTACCATCCATTGGAGCCGACGCATTATCCTGTGAACCCCAGGCATTCTCCTGACATTTTGGATATCTTCCTAGGAAAAAGTATGAACCATATGAATCCAAACGTTCGTGTAATTCACGCTTTATCATCAGACCACTACCCAGTCTTGATGAACCTGAACGGAACTATACCTTGCAGGAATCGGAACAATTTGATACGCCACCCTTTCAACTGGAAAATGTATGGTCATGTACTAGCCAACCTTACAGATCTTTCGATGCCACTTAAAACACCTCAAGATATAGATAAAGCCGTCAGTAAACTAACGCATAACATACATTATGCCGTCAATGAAGCAAGCTCACCTCATAATATCATCACTCATAGAACTACACCACATACTCCTCCACATATTTCCCAACTCCTAAGAATTAAACATAATGCGCGAAATTTGTGGGAGCGGACCCAGTATCCACCACATAAAAGTGCGTATAATCGAGCCACACTAGACCTGAAGTCAGCACTTACTGAATTGAAAGCTGAGGAAAAAAGAAACTCAGTTCTACTTCTAAACGCGAAAGATAGTTCTCTGTATCGAAAAGCGAAGTTGTTAACTAAACAACCAAACTCTATTCCTCCCCTCAAACACGAAAATAGATGGTATTCTACGGCCGAGGAAAAAGCTCGCTTATTTTCCTGCCAGATACAGAAACAATTCACGCCTCATCCAAGTCATCTACCAGAATTTCACAACCACGTGGAGGAGGTGGTAGCGGAACCACTAGAACTATCGGTCTTTTACGAATTTTTCACACCAAATCAAGTCAAAAATGCGATCAAAAGGTCTTCATGTAAAAAGTCTCCCGGTTCAGATCGTATCACCCAACCACTCCTCAAAAATTTTCCAAGAAAAACGCTGGTACAATTAACTCAAATTTACAATGCAGTCCTCCGCACCACCTACTTCCCCAACCGTTGGAAGCACGCCGAAATAGTGATGATACCAAAACCTCAAAAATCAGCCAATGATCCGACCGGCTACCGCCCTATAAGCCTCTTATCCATATTCTCCAAAACATTTGAGAGGCTTATGCTCCCCAAACTACTACCGCTGCTCACTCCGACCATACCGCGATTCCAGTTTGGGTTCAGGCACCTTCACTCATGCCAACAGCAGCTCCATAGGGTCGTCGAGGAAATCCTTGAGTCCTTCGAAAACCAGGAGGTGTGCCAAGCTCTATGCCTCGATACAAAACAAGCCTTTGATCGCGTCTGGCACCCTGGGCTCCTCTATAAGCTCAAACCGTTGCTCCCTGACACCTACTTCCGCCTTATACAATCATTCATTTCAAATAGAACGTTCCATGTGAAGTGTGACGAAGCGCAATCCCCGAACTGTAGTATAAACGCATCTGTACCACAAGGTAGCGTATGGGGCCCTATACTATACCAGGTATATAGGTCCTTATATACGTATGCGACATCCCTACATCACAAAGCACAACTGCCGCCATGTCCGCTGATGATTACGCGGTACTGTCCCGCGACTCTACCGGCACTGCCACATCCAGCAACCTCCAGCTCCTCCTCAATGAAATTCATAGATGGTCTGAACAATGGTGAGTTGTTATGAACGCCGATAAATCCAGCACTACCATATTCACACTGAAGACTATCTACCAAACTACCCCCTTAACCCTGAACAACCAAGTGATACCTCAAACAGACGTTGTCCGCTATCTGGGAGTCCACCTCCAACAGAGACTAACGTATAACGTCCACATCGGCGAACTAGTAAAGCGGCTACGCTCCCGCATAAGCCTTCTCAAACCATTGCTCGGTCGGACATCATCATTATCACTTGGCAATAAAAGGTTGATATACCTGACGATCGTACGACCAATATGGCAGTACGGCTGCTCTATCTGGGGACTGGCCAGTAAAAGCCAAATCAAGAGGATCCAGATCCAACAAAACCGAGCCCTACGGATGATAACCGACGCCCCGTGGTACATTAGAAACACTGTCCTACATAGAGACCTTGACGTACCAACCGTAGAAGAAGTCATTAAAACTACAATGAGCCGCACCCACGAAATCATAACTTCGAGCGAGTCTCCAATTTTCATGGAGCTGCTATCATCATGGGACAGGCAACTATACCCCAGACGCCTCAAAAGAAGAAGAGTGATAGACCTACTAGAGCAAACGTGAACTTATAATAACTACCTAGCCAAAAATAACAATAACAATGACTTAATACATTAAATATTCTATAACTAATAATTAATTATTTAAAGCTGTACCATTACATAGTATTTATTTGTTAATTTTATGTCAAAACTAAGATTAAGAGGGACTGTCAATGGACAGCAACCCTCACTCGTGTTCCATTGTACTTGAAGTACAGTAATAATTAATGATAAATATCACAACAAAAAGTATTGTATACTAAAAGTTGAATAAATTGTTTATAAAAAAAAAAAAAAAAAAAAAAAAAAAATCGTTGGCTTACAAGTGAAATTCACTAAGTCAATTTTTTCAATTTTCGGTTTATTGGCTACTCCTATGTATTTTTTAATTACTACTAAGTTTTTTAGGTAAATCTTTTAATTACACTAAGTCAAAATTAAAAAAAAAATATTCAGGAGAAAATCATTAAGTCCTTGCTGTGATGATTATATCAAGACTTGGTGAATTTCTCCAGAGTAATGGTTCATAATGGCAATATTATTGCCGTTGAAATGAAATTCACCAAGTCACTTGAATGGATTCATTTCTGATCCAAAAATAATTGTAAAGGCAGTAGAAAATCAGATTTTAAATAAGTTATTTTTAACCACACTCCTTATTAAAATCTTTCTCCTCCCAAACTAATGCGATCAAAATTCAGGGAGAAACTAATGGAAGAATCCTTAAGTCATCACATCTCAAGAGTGAAAATCATTAAGTCACTACAGTCAGGTGAAATTCACTAAGTCAGGTCCCTTCGTACGAAAAGAACCTTTTTAAGTTAGATGTGAATGCGCTAACCACATGGGGTTCACATGGAAGTAACTAGACATCATGAAGCAGCTGCACACCAAATTTCAACCCTCTAATCCAATTTCTCCCTAGCAAAACGGCTCTCACCACAAACTGAATCTTTTTCAAATTTGATTTTCTCAAAACTATAATATTTGACTTAGTGAGTTTCTCTTGTAAGCCGATGAAATATTTTTAAAACCTACATCAAGAACATAATAAATCAATATGTTGCTGGTTTCCTGTTTTATTCGACTCATTAAAGAAGGATAAGGACCTAAAAAAAAGTTCTTACTTTACCCAAAATCTCATAATTTGAAAGAACCGGGAGAGCTTGTTAGCCTCCCATTTGCTGTCCCTATTATCTTGCGTATATGTCACGTGACTGCTGTATTTTGCCTTCTCCCTCTCACTCCCACCCTTCATTTCGGATTTTGCGAACTTTGCTTCACCTCTCAGTTCCAGGTGAATCTGACGAGTCGGTTGTTCCGTCATTCGTATTTCTAGTTGCCGAATTTGCGTTGCGCTATTTATCGTAGTTTTTTTCGTTATTCTACTAGGCGACTTTGCCATTATTTTCGTAATATCTTCTCGTAGAACTTTCAGTAGATTTCAGCCTGCGTATTATAGACGTAGGAACTCCCGTTTCCAGTTGAAAGAAGTGTTCTCAAATACGCAATCCTTCCATTTCATGGATGTCTTCTAATTTTGAGTGATATAAATCATAATCGTCATTTGCCAAGAAACAAATCTTCCGGTTCTCCCGCTAGTTAACACTTTTTTTGCTAAAACATTCTACAATCTCCAGTCTTATCGATTAAACTTTACAAGTGTGATAAGAAGTTGAACAATATTGCGGCGCCTTCGTGACAAGAGTTTTGTATTTTTAAAAATTTCCCCTCTATGAATTCAGCTATGGGAATGCTCAGATCGTTCATTGAATAGAAATGGATTCTCAAAAACCAAGTAAGAATATGAAACATGATTTACCTATTCGTTACTTTATGCATACACGAGTCAATTCCCTTCTTTCAACTCGACTGTTCTCAAGACTCCTGCCTATCCATTACTCCAAGTACTCACTCCTTTGTTGCCTCTTCGTATTACTATTTTACACGTGTGAACAGTAGTATTATTATATCAACCTAGAGTATAACTGGCCTAGTACCCTACAAACAATAATTGAAGAGCGCCACTTGCAAAAGGGGCTAAGCGCCATTCAAGAGAACTTAGAAGGAACTAAAAAAACAGTGTACATCTAAGAAAAGTTTGCACAATTTTATTGAGAAAAACGTTAAAAACACAACTTGGGGAATGTAATCAAGTAGTATATTGGTATTAAATATATTATGCAGACATTTTTATTTATTCAACTTTTCTACCAAAAGGGTCTAAGTACCATACAAATAAGTACCATACAAATTGCACATAGGGTAACTCAAAAAAGCAAGCAGCTAGTAGTGAAAAAATATCATTTTGAACTATAATATTCATATAGATAATGTATACATCAATAATTGATAATGTATATATCAATAATTGATAATAAATTATTTATTATTGTGTATTATTAATTTGTAGTGTTATTTCTAGGAATTATGACGGCCAATCGAACATTAAAATGTAAGCCACTGAAAAAGTCTTAAGATTAATAATGAGCTCAAAGATTTTAAAAAATTTGAAAAAGATTAAAATGAAAATAAAGATCATTGGTTTGAATGAATGAAATTATGACAGCCAATCGAGCTTCAAAATGTAAGGCACCGAAAAAGTCTTATCATTAATAATGAGCTTAAAGATTTAAAAAAACGCTGCAAATTATTACACAATGGTTTATTATTTTTCTATATAGATCACTCGTCTACAAAATCAGCAACCATCCAATATGAAGAAAAAAAATAAATAAAATATAAAAGAAATAAATAAAAAATAAAAAAAAAATGTAAAAAATTAAAAAAAAAAATGAAAATTACCAACCATCGATCGCATTTCGGTCAGCTCTAATTTGAACGGAGATTAGGCCTCTTTTGCGAATCACACTCGTGTTTTGATTTATATATATACACATATATTTCAATATAAATCCTTAAATTTTCGTAGGGAGCGAACGGTTTGTCCTACAAAGCTCCGCGTGGTCTCAAAAAATTCTAAAAATTCTATAGAATCTTAAATTGAAGGAAAAACAATACCTTTATATCAAAATTTTTTGAGTTAGGGCGTTTTCAAAATTTCAAAATTGATTTTGGAACCCTTAGAAGTGACCTACACCAACCAAAAGCTTCGGGGCACAACTAGACCCCAAATGG
Organism: Apolygus lucorum; assembly: GCA_009739505.2. Classification (NCBI taxonomy): domain Eukaryota; kingdom Metazoa; phylum Arthropoda; class Insecta; order Hemiptera; family Miridae; genus Apolygus; species Apolygus lucorum. Next base: position 43,671,725 of record CM019170.2, on the reverse strand, counting down.
AGCCTACATACCAAATTTCATCAAAATCGGTCAATGCTAAGTGGCAAAAGTGCCGCGTACGGCGGACGGACGGCCAAATTTTTATTCGATTTTTGGATTCTACGTAGGTACCTTGAAACGTAAACCATCAAATTTTGAGGGGGTGTTAAAATTTTTTTTTCCTTGGTCGATTCCAAAGGTTCATTATTGAAAATAATAAACCAAAACGAGAAAAAGATTAAAATGAAAATAAAGCTCATTGGTTTGAATACCTACTTTTCATTGTAGCGACTAGCTCCTGATAGTAAATTTGGTTTTCTTGTTTTACAAAAGGAATTATATTTTCAATATATTTTATTTTGGCAGCAGACCAAATTTTGGGCTCACTGACAAGTGCCTGAATATCAACTTGTCGAAAAGTCTCCATGTTGATACCTCTCTTGAATATCTTCACTTTTCGAGCTGGTGCTACATCACTGTAGCTACTCTTCACTTCTACACATCCTTCTACAAGCAGAACTCGATTGAATATGAATGAAACAAGCTGTGATGTCCCAAGAGTCTTGGTGTCCAATGTGTCCTTGGCCAATGCCATCCAGTTATAGAATGTGTTCATTACCTCGGCCATGAAAAAGGGTTCAGTTTGCTTAGAATTCACGATTATTTCAATCAAGTCTTTTGGAACTTCAGGTTTCTTCCCCTTCTTGGCACGCTCTATGACTCCGAAGTCCCTGTCGCAGGACAAAAATGTATGGCCTGACCAAGGGTACAAACAAACTCCAACCAACGTAAACTACAGAATAACCATTTGGAAAGTAAACCTACCAGATCACGTGAAACATGGAGCTATAGAACACCCTTCTACCCCCATGTCATCGGTAATGCAACCTCATGGTACTTAGGCCTGTTTGGTTCGAGATGCTAATTTCAACCGCTTGGAGCAGCACTATCGTCATAATATTCTCAGAGCAACTCCACTGAGGCACATAGGCCCGAAATCAACGAAAAAAGCTCATTGTGAAAAAATGGCACTTAGACCCTTTTGCAAGTGGCGCTCTTCAATTATTACTATCTACCAACTTGAGACAGTAGTCACATTAAAATCCTTGTCCCTTTACTACTAACCTTCCTCCTTACTATTTGTTTTCAACTTGGAACTCCATAGACAATGGAATAGCAGGTATTTCATTTCTACTTGGAACCTTGTCCTTCTTGTAATAATAAATTACATTAATTAAATGGAATAAAAATGAAACAAATTGTAACGTTGTACCAAAAAAAAAAATATTGACTACATAGATCATCAGTAGCTAACAAGCACTGAAGGCACATCTCAGAAAGCACACAAGTGAAGGGGAACTTGAATCCTGTTGGCTCAGAGAAGTGAAGGGGACTAGCAGGATCAACCAACGACAATCAAGGCAGATAAGGTAATTGGGAATTTGCCTCAATTTTAGATTCTGGAATTTCAAGTCAAAGCCTATAATAGGGCCCTAGACACAACACTAGGAATAACCAAGGGGAAAAATTACCGTAGGAGAAAATGCCTAAACAAGTGAAGCCTCTGTTACAAAACACCGCGAAAATCGAGGAATATTGTTGACGTCATACGAAAAAAAAACGACACGAAAACAACTCCGACAACCGACAGAGTTCTAGCACCGCCACACAAAACGATTCAGTGAAATGGCTACTCGAATAATGTGATTCAAATCTTGAAACTAAATAAGAGAAGATGAAGACTAATAATGCTTGATTAACTAGTAGGTAGAATCGTATTGTAAAAAAGTGAGTAATATTGTTTCTTTTGGTCACAATATTGTTTCTTTTGTGTCTGGGTTCTTCCTGCCAGTTCGCGGCGCACTCTTGTGCGCACTACTCGGAAGCTAAAAGTTCGTGTATGTTCCGCTTCTGTGGTAAGCGCCACAGAACCTCCTTTGAAGTCAGATTGGTAGAATATCCGTTACGTTTCAAACATGGCTGCCTCTTACACATTGCCACCACATTTAAAATTTCCATCTTCCTTAAATTCTCTAAATTTTTTGGATGCGTTTTCGAGCAGCTCACTATGGTTTTATTCCTTAAAAATAAACCCTCATTCGAAAAGAAAAAAAATTTGAGGCAAATTCCCCATTGTAACTTGGTAACAAAAAAAAAAAAAAAAAATTACCTAGTTGAATAGATCAACAGTAGCTAACAAGCACTGAAGGCACATCTCAGAAAGCACAGCTTAAACACAAGTGAAGGGGAACTTGAATCCTGTTGGCTCAGAGAAGTGAAGGGGACTAGCAGGATCAACCAATGACAATCAAGGCAGATAAGGTAATTGGGCGGTCGGAGTAGACTGTTACATTTTTTAGAGAAGACCAAGCTATTGCAGAAATTAACCAACTATTAGTAAAATATTTCGAGGTACCTACTTAACATTTAAAAAAATTAATCACTTAACAATTTTGAGGTTATAGGTCTGGTAAGTGTTTTGAATGAAGTATATTTGACGCCCTGAAATGTGTTGAGGAATAATCAGATTCTACTCAAACCTATCACGCTGAATTGATACAACTCATTTCACCATTGATGGGCTCATTGCATGTAATCCCCTCCTCAAAAAATACGAGGGTAGTTCGGAAAGTAAGAGTACTCGATTTTTCCAGACTTTGCAAAAATGTTATTTAAAAAAAAAATAACAGGGTATTACAGGCATACATCTAAGTTATTTTTCCACGTAATCGCCTTCTCGATCAATGCACTTTTGCGACCGTGAAATGAGCTTTGTAATCCCCTCGTCATAAAAACTTCCTGCCACCTCCTTGCTCCAGTTTGTGACAGCTTTTTGAACCTCCTGGTCGGTTGAAAAATGTTTCCCACCAAGGTGCATCTTCAGAGAAGTGAACAGATGGTAATCAGAAGGCGCCAAGTCGGGGGAGTAAGGGGGGTGGTCTAAAATTTCCCAACCGAAGGAGTCCAATGAGCCTTGGTGAGGTTCGCCGTGTGCGGTCGCGCATTTTCATGCAAAAACGGACTCCCTTCGTCAGCATCCTTCTTCGTTTGTTCTGAATTGCCCTTCTGAGTTTCTTCATGGTTTCACAGTATCGTTCCGCATTAATGGTTTCTCCATGTGGCAAATCGATGGCATCACATGATAACCTCGTATCTCATCCACCTGTAATTCAATTTTTAGCGATAAGAAACCATGGTTATCAGTGACACTAAGCCCTCTTGATCAAAACCGAGGTTATCATTTAGGGCGTTAGAGAGCAGAAAATGCAATTCCCGCTAAAAATTGAATTACAGGTGGGTGGGATACGACGTTTTCATTTAGAGAATCCAAAAAGAACCATTTTGGCCAAAAATTGAGATACGAGGTTATCATATGATGCCATCGAAATATTCGATCAAAAAGATGCCTTTTCGGTCCCAAAAAACCGAAGCCATGATTTTTTTCGCCGAAATTTAGGTTTTGAATTTTTTTGTCGACGGTGAGGTGGTATGGCGCCACTGTTGGGATTGTATTTTTGTCTCAGGAGTGTAATGAGCTACCCAAGTTTCATCGCCTGTCACGATGGAGTCCAGAAATGCCTCACCTTCCACTTCAAATCTCTCCAAAATGCGGCGCGCACCTCGCACTTGGCGGGATTTTGAATTGACATTGTTCACGCAAACGCTCACCAACACCAGAGTTTTCGTACTAGCGAGGTGGTAGACCTCTCAATTTCTTCAGGAGATCCCCCCCCCCCCCTACAACGCAGTGCAGCTAACTTAGGGAAAAAAATTGCCCCATCCCGTGAGAGCACCAGTACTCTTACTTTCCGAACTACCCTCGTATTACCATTTGTCCCCGTTTTCTTTTTTTTTTCTGCATTGATTGCAGTTGTTTGGTCCTCCCAGTCTTAGGGAGGACCCTATGCTTCTCTGAGCCATTTGGATTCAAGTTTCCCTTTCTTTGATATCTGCCTCAATCTGATTGGCGATGCCTTTTAATTACTCGACCTATGGGATTCAAGTACCCTTTCACCTGTTGGTTTCTACCACTTCATCGCTGGAAATTTGGTTCATAGATGCACCTAGGTGTATTTTAATGGTTGGGGTTCTATAAAACAAGAAAATCTGTGTAGATATTTTTTTCCTTGGTAGGTGAGATATCTATCTATCAGCAATACCTATTTATCTACTCGTCTAAGTGTTTTTTTGATTTTTTCATGGGTAGGCACTTACCTAGGTAAATTTCCTGTGTGTGAATTTTCTGTTTATGTGAAAAATCTTGCTTAATGGAAAAATTAAGAAGAAGTTCTGAAGATTTATAATGATGAACGCTTTGGCAGGATGTGTCTGAAACATGAGCGTGAAATTTCAATAGTTTCTTCCCTCCTTCGCAAAAAAAAAAAAAAAAATGCATTTTCAAGTTGAGGAGTATTTGAAATGGTTGCGTTTCAATAATATGAAGTCTGTTGAAATGGGACATTTCAGACAATGTCCCATTTCAAGCTGTACATTTTACTGTACTGGGTCAGCTGATTTGAAAGTACAACACTTGTTGTTGGGTCAGGATTACTTTTGGTTTATTATTTCCAATAATAAGCCTATGTGATCGTATCGCAAAAAAATTTTATAACCCCCCCTCAAACTTTGTCACTTTACGTTTCGAGGTGCGTAGAATCCAAATTTGCAATGTCCGTCCGCCGTTCGCCGTCCGGACCATAAAAGGCCTTAGAATCGGTCTAAAAAACCCGTTCTTTCGCACATAGACTCCATTTGGGGTCTAGTTGGTCCTAACGTCGAACTATTCCGATCGCTCAATTCGTATAGAAGTTATGGGCAAATAACCAGCCAAAAAAGAGGTTTTTGCTTAAATATGCGTGGGGTGACATTTTCAAAGTATTTTTCTTCATGTTGGATGGTTGGTGGCTTTATAGACGATTATATAGAAAAATAATAAACCATTAAAATAATAAACCATAAAAATAATAAACGTACGACAAATCAGAAACACGAGTGTGAATCGCAAAAGAGGCCTAATCTCCGTTCAAATTAAAGCTGACCGAAATGCCATCGATGTTTTTCTTCATGGTGGATGGTTGGTGGCTTTATAGACGATTATATAGAAAAATAATAAACCATTGTGTAATAATTTGCAGCGTTTTTTTCTTGGGTTTACTTGTGACCAGCTATAATGGGATTACAAATGGCAGACTGTTCGAGACGGTCTAATCGATATTACTTGATGTCTCAATAATAGATACGAAAACGTTCCCCAAACGATTTGAAGCTCACTTACTGGGCTCATTTATCCGAGTTGATCCCATTAAAAAATTTAAACGTACTGCTTAGTAATGCATGAATCCCTAGGGAACGTCCACTTGGAACTTGATTGCATCGATTTAATGCACTGTTAGAGAAACGTCTAATTAATTTCCAAGCTGAACAAAAGAACCTGGGGGTTCCCTCGTTCCCACATCTCTAAATGCATCTTCCAACTGGGTAATTTCTAACTAGAGGATTTCTTCAAGTTTAATAATCTAATTTAAATAATAATAATAAAAAGGTTCAGAAAATGGGGAATTTGCCTCAATTTTATATTCTGGAATTTCAAGTCAAATCCTATAATAGGGCCCTAGAATAACGTTTAACACTGGGAATAACCAAGGGGAAAAAATTACCGTAGGAGAAAATGCCTAAACAAGTGAAGCACCGTGAAAATTGAGGGAAACTGATCACGTCACACTCCAGGGTTCCTCTTGCAAAACTGTGCTCTGGTGAAGCATAAAAGGAGTTTCGGCAAATAGTGTCAGAGAATGTCAACAGGTAGAGTCGTAGGCGCCCTTGTGAACACATGAAACGATACACTCAAATAATGTGATTCAAATATCAAAACCAACTAATATAGAAACTAAATAAGAGAAGGTGAAGACTAATAATGCTTGATAAACTAATAGGTAGAATCGTATTGTAAAAAAGAGTGAGTAAAATTGCTTCTTTTCATCACTTCTGTGTCTGGGTCCTTTCTGCCAGTTTGCAGCGCACTCGTATGTTCATTCACCTATAGGTCTGCCACACAAACTTTGCATCCCTTTGGCGCATTCTTCTGGAGAACATAGAACTCTTATCATCAAGCAAATTCCCGTGCGTACAATAATTTTCTCGAATTTCTCCCCTTAAAAGTGACATGATTCCCCTCCTACTGCAGATTGAAGTTCGAGCATTTCCAAAATTGAAATTCTGTGGCACTACACGAACATCAAATTTCTCACAGCTTCAATTTCCGTGTCAAGGTTTCACCATGGAAGGTTTGTCTCGATCGATATAGTTCGTGGAACCTCCACCTAGGGGGCGCCACACGGATGCAAAGTTTCTGTGGTAGACCTATAAGGTAGTTGTTTCATGTGCGCTATCAGAGGTAGCGCTGCTGTCGTAAAGGAAAACTCTTCACGTCACAGACACCCAGTACATTTAAAATTTCCATCTTCCTTAAATTCTCTAAATTTTCGTTTATTATTTTCAATAAGGAACCTTTGGAATCGACCAAGAAAAAACAATTTTTAACACACCCTCAAAATTTGTTGGTTTACATTTCAAGGTACATTTCCGCTGAAAATCGTATTTTATTAAAACAATTTGCTCTGAAAATCATTAAAAATTACTATTTTTTACAGGAAATTTCGTCGTACTTTCTATTCGGTTGGTCGTAGCGACCTGGGGTTGGTCTCATTCGATTCTGCGTGAAAAATCCGATAAGAATTTGTGAGCGTTTCGAATTTTGATTGACTATTTTGACAATGTTAGGTCATAAATATGTCGAGAGTTCTGGAGAAAATCATTTTTTTTAAATCGATTTTTAGGGAAATCATAGGAAAAATCATAAAATCGTATTCATACCTGTATTAATATTCATAAGCATAAAATCGCAGACATGATTTGTATTCATAATCGTATCTATGAATAAGAATTCGCCCATCTCTGGTTCCACTCACACCATTATCAATAAACAAAATTGGTGTTCCTTCAAAGTTTGTGTGCAGCGAGTTCTGAGAACATTGACAGAAAACCATAAATGTCAAGTAATGGCTGCTGGATGTTTTTCTTAAGAAGAGTTTTTGGATTCCATTGTTACGGGTAATGAAACCTGGGTGTCTCTTTTCCGTCTAAATACAAAACGTCAATCACTCGAATGACGCCAATACGATTAGTTCGACGATTAGTTGGTAGATGATTTTATGGCCTGTGGAACAACAATCAATGCAAATTGTGACTCACTAAAAAAACTGCGATGATCAATACATAATTCAGGAAGGGGGTGTGACCAAAGGTGTGTGACTACAGAATTCGAAAAGGCACGCGAAACTTCGGGCTTGTTAACCAGTTCGGATGGGACGTTGTGACCCACCCTCCTTACAGTGCAGTATTGGCTCAGAGTGATTACTACCTTAAACCGAACTTGAGTGGCTGGTTGAGAGAGCGAAATGGGGATTATGGCAGTAGTCTATCAATAGTAGTAGGTGTGCACTAAAATAAAGCGTATAACTTGAAAAAAGAAGATATATATAGATAGATATTATTTCCACGCTGTCGGTACGTACACAGGGAAGAAGAACCTAAAAACTCCGGAAGTCGATTTTACAACTAATCAATTTTGTTTTAACCCCTTTTTTCCAAGTTTTATCAATTTGAAGATTTTTTTGTGTGTTCGACTTATATCTCCTAAAATTACCATAACTACCTTAATTTACCGTAAACATGTAGAAATAAGGGCATCGTTGGAAAGGGCGTCAAATTCCCATCTTTATAGTGCCAACAAAAAACTATTTTCGGGGTCCTGATGGGTGAAAAATCAAGTCGTGGAGTATTTGTTGTCAAAATGGCAAAATTTACTATTTTTGACATTTTATGTCTTTACTATGGCACATAAATGAAAAATCGTCACGCGGGGAGCGTTACGCGGAAATTTCTGATGATTTTCACGTACAACCAATCGTTCCTAGGGAAAACTAACTTCCTCATTTTCCACCCCACAAAAATCGTTCACCACTCATTGGAAAGCTCTCAATTTATTAAACATAAGACATAAAATGTCTCTCGTGGTTGCGTACTTGTACGAAAGCTGTATCCACCGTTTGTGTTTCTTTGTTTTTTTCTACATTGTTTTGTTTATTCGTAAATTTTTTTCTAAAACTCCGTCAACACAATCGGGAACAACTCCTCAATCGCGTTGATATCGGTCGGCAAGATTGCGACATGTTCAAATTCATTCACCGCTAAAGTCTGCGCTAATTTCTTTTGGTTGTTAGGGTTTTCCTTCCCCGTAGTTTTCACGTACCTCATCACCAAAAACTGGGCAAAGATCTTAGCTTTCCAATGGTATAATCAAAAAATATTTTAAAATCGAGTTTAAGGGAGAAATTTGTGTTTGAACGCGGAGAAACGTGCAATTTGTGGAATTGCTTTGGAGGAATCCGGGCCTCCCGTCAAACAGTCGATTTCGTTGAATAAATTGAACGTTTTTCCGCGTTCAAACACAAATTTCTCCGTTAAACTCAATTGTAAAATATTTTTTGATTATACCATTGGAAAGCTAAGATCTTTGCCCAGTTTTTGGTGATGAGGTACGTGAAAACCACGGGGAAGGAAAACCCTAACAACCAAAAGAAAAAATAGTAAATTTTGCCAATTTGACAACAATTACTCCACGACTTGATTTTTCACCCACCAGGACCCCGAAAATAGTTTTTTGTTGACACTATAAAGATGGGGAACCCTTTCCAACGGTGCCCTTATTTCTACATGTTTACGGTAAATTAAGGTAGTTATGGTAATTTTAGGAGACATAAGTCGAACACACGAAAAATCTTTAAACTAAGAAAACTTGGAAAAACAAGGGGTTAAAACAAAATTGCTAAGAGACATTTTCTCACCTAAATTAGTTGTAGAATCGACTCCCGAAGTTTTTCTGTCTTTAACATGGGACACCCTGTAATATCCAGTGTATTACATGGTTTAGGGTAGAGTCACCAATTATCGTCATGCTTAAGACCTAATCATTTTTTCCCCCCACTAATTCGCTCATTTCTTCCTTATTCTACCCCTAATCGTTTTACTCCAGGACAGTTTTGAATCGCCAGCAATCCAAGCTTCGATTATACCACCATTTTTCCCGAAAAAGCTATTAATTATGCTTTTAGAGCAATAAAACTCATTATGACTTTTTTCACCATTTATCGTCTTGAGAAATCCAGTGTTCGTCATCGCAGTGCACCAGCTATCGTCAGGGGGAATCCAGTATTCGTCAGATAATTGCACCAGTTATCGTCATCCATGACTATTCACTTATATTATACTTAGGTACCTAGGATATTATTATTCACTTATTATAATTCTTTTTGTAAGTATAGGTACTTCAATCGTGAAAATTCGTAAAGAATCTCGTTCAAAATTAGTGCAATCGGTTGCTGAGACAAAATTAATTAACACTTTACTAGATCACAAGGCTTTTATTAAACAATGAACATACTTGCACTAGGTACCTACTCGAATTTTAAGTTTTAAGACTGACCAGAAAAGGTTTGATAAATTTAACTCATTGTATTCGTACTTATTAACTTAGCTTGTACTTAAATTCAAACTTACTAGGAATGACAAGAAAGCAGGTCCTAAATCACAAAGGTCAGAACTATGATCTAAGGCCCCTCTTATCCCGATAAGTCGTAACATAGCCCTTCTCTGGCCTCATAAACATTTGCAAGTTCCCGTCTCTTTTGATGTAGCCCGCATTCATCATTGAAAGTAAATAGTCTCTAATTCCACTTTCAGCATCTCGGAAAATGAATTCATAAGATGCTCATAAGCTATCGAGATTTCAACGGATTTTCTCAGGATTTTTCAGATTGGCGTGTAGATGGTCCTCTATGAGGGAATTTCAAGATACTTAGAGATAGATATTTTGAGGTTAGCTTAAATGCATCGGATCATCTATACGATCGAGTTTTGGATAGGAGGAAGCACCCACTTGGCAGAATTTTTTTTCTCTTTGGAGTTTTGCCCTGGTTCACCCCTGATCTACTGCAGAGGGAATTCCTGAAAAGGTTAATTAGAACTTTGCATGAACATGAAGAAATCAAGTATCTTTCTCATGATTGGCCAAATTGATGCATACAAATTGAAAATTTTAGCTCTAACAACTGCTAATTTGATTGTGTTGTATTCTCGCCAAAGTCCATCTTTTCACTGAACAGTCATTTAGTGTAAGCGGTGTATAAATGGAAAAAAATTCAAATGGATTCCTCAGATTCGAACACCGCAATATTGCTTTTCAAGGGGATTTATGTTGTTTGGACAGATGTGTTCCATCCCTACCATGTAAATACTTTTCTTACTTCATAGTACGATGTCGTATGTGGTTTGCAATTTGTTCAAGGAACCCTAACAACCTAATAGCATGAAGGTGTAAATCGTCCCTACCTACTAATCCTCCAAAAACCATGAATGTCTCTAAAGCACCCTCTAGTAAACCTGCTTTGCTGAAAGGTAAACAGCTTCAACTACTATGTACCTACTACTGTACTTCTACTGTAGTACCTTGTAACCGCCTTTTATCTCTTGGTGTTATCCTTTTGTCGGTGAAGAAGGTAGTAGGAATCGACTGGGCTCAGATATTGTGAGATGTGTTGGAGAATCAAAAATCTTGGCTGATCGCGTCACTTAATTTTTGGGAATTATCGCTTCTCTATTGATTTAGGTTGAATGTTTACCAAGAAAATCACAATACGTTCCTGGTTTCTCATAACGCCGTGAGGTGCCAAATTTGTGCATCATTCTTGACCTTGACGACGTACTGGTTGAACCACAGTACCAAAACTTCTCCTGATTTGGGGAACGAAAATGGAATACAACAGATTCTACCAGGCACGACCAATATCTGCCGTGGACAGGATTGTTTGCATGAACAAGAAGGATACCGGTCAAATTAGCAGATCGTAGTAGTTTGACACTAATCAGTCCGTCAACGGTTATTCGTTACAAAATAGTACATCGGTGGGTAATCAGCCACTATTTACTTGACTGGAGGTTAAATTTGTTAATCGTTATGCTGTTCATTAAGACAACAAATTACTAGTCAGTCGATTGGTGGTCTATTTGGACAATTTGTCACTAATCAGTCGATTGATAGTTTATTTGGGTTACACAAGATTACAAAATTTAGGGCTGCCTCGTTCTTTCACCACTTTTCTTATGGTATTTGGTGCGCTGAATCCGAATCTGACGTCAGTTTTTTTGGTTTATGTCGGATTTTCAAGATATAGGTAGCTAGTTTTAAGATTTTTCTAGTTCTCACTTTTCTTCATTTTTTAGTGAGCACTCATCTTGCTCAAATCTCCTCAAAAAGTACTCAGACTTATAGGAAATTGACAAGTATAAAAAATGTAGAAGAAAGGAAAATCCATTTGAGGAAAACAGATTTAGGAACGCACATACTTATCTCGAAAAACTAATTAACGGTTTTTGTGAATTTTCATCTCAGTGCCATGAAAAAGCTCATTCCTTCGATATTAATGGGTTTAGGAGGCTGCGATTGGTCTCATTCTCCTCTGGGGTGTCCCCCCTACAAAGTAAAAACCCGAGAAAATTTTTTTCAGCCATTTTTTTTTCAAGTGGCAAAATGTAAGGAAAACCCCGAAGAAAAAACGTTGAGAACCGGTGTTTTTTGATACGTTTTGCGAAAAATAGAGGGGTTTAACACAACTTTACTTAAAAACTAAGTACATATTCGGATTCTACATGAAATTTCCTATAAGACTGAGTACTTTTTGAGGAGATTTGAGCAAGATGAGTACTACTCATTAAAAAATTAAGAAAAGTGAGAACTAGAAAAATCTTAAAACTAGCTTAGCTACCTATATCTTGAAAATCCGACTTAAACCAAAAAAACTGACGTCAGATTCGGATTCAGCGCACCAAATACCATTAGAAAAGTGGTGAAAGAATGAGGCAGCCAGACCACCCCTAAATTTTGTAATCTTGTGTTATTTGTCACTAATCGGTCAATAGGCGGTTTACTTGGACAATTTGTTACTAATTCGTCTATTGATAGTTTATTTGGATAATTCGACACTAATCCGTCAACCGGTGGTTTATTTGGACAATGAGGAATTTCACCAAATTCTGTTTGCATTTTTCCTGAATAGTTAATGGTGTGGGATAGATGAAAATCGGGTTGATTTCGGAAAATAAGTCTCCTGTTATTTTTGGGAGACTATCAAAATTTATGATTTCAAAAAATAACGAGGAAAACGGACCTCTTCAACGTGAAGCAGAAACGCTCGCTGATTGGCTGTTCGGATCGCCATCTTCTCCCATTGTTGCCTGATGGTATGACAAAATCATGTTATCTAATAGGAAAGTTTTTCAAACAAAAACAGGGGAAACCTCATTTTCCCCATCTTGCCTTTTTCTATTTTTTTCTCTTCAGTTCTTCGATTTCGATCTTTACTGGTTTTGTGAAATGCCTCCGAGGACTATAGGAAGTGAGATTTCACGATCTCAGCGCTTCTAGCACCGGTACATGAACTATTGCTGGTTGACGTCATCCTCCCGGTTTTTTTCAAACGTTCATATTTCTACACTGTTTTGTTTATTCGTAAATTAGGAATTACGGGCTGAAAGTTCGCCTTAGGAGGTTTTTCGAGGTGCTGAATCCGATTTTGGGGTAAAAAATATGAAATTCCGACATGGTGAAATTCCTCATTTTTCACTGATCAGCCGATCGACTGATATTTTGTCCCTGAAGTCCACGTTGGTGATGGTTTTTATCCAGCAGCTCTACGAGCTCTAGGAGAGAATTCTTTTGGTGGTGTTGGACTATCGTAGACTGTTCTTTGGCTTTAGGTCAAGCTGAGTAGAGTATTGTTAACTTATTATTGTAGAGTATTGTTAACCTCTTATTGATAACAAGAACTGTCTTGTCTTTCTACTCCCTTCTTCCACGACTCAATTCCTATTTAGTTCAAAAATAATAATGATAAAACTTATTCCTATGTTTATTTTTGAGTCCTTCGCCCATTGTAAATTACTTCCAAGCCATAATGCATGTATTCAGCTAAAGAGTAGTTTTTGACTGAAACAATTTCATCTGTTTCTTAAATAACAAGATTTAAATTTTAAAATTTGCAGGCAAGTCTATTTCGACATCAACTCCTTCTTTCTCTTTCCGCTACAATGCTGAGGAGGAAGAAGTTGAACAGCTCTTCGAACCTACAAAATTAGGTGAGTTTCCTCTATTACTTTTGTTGTGGTTTTCCTACAGTGAAGAGAATAATAATGAGCGCTCGAAGCAGCAGAAACATGAATGGAACTCATCTGAACAAAATGCCTTTACTCCTTACATACTGCACGTACACTCTTTATCAAACTGTTCAAACGTGATACATTGAATACTTCCCACCTTCTTGACGTCTTCTTTGGACACTTTGATTGATACTGGTGGGTTGCTGTTTGAATAGTTACCTAGTGGGTTTATCGTACAGATGCCGCAGTTCGGTGTTGTCATGGAAGAAGTAGAGGGAAGGCTCAGTCGATGCAATATTCGGCTTTCATTTCCTGCACTGAAATAACTGAAGTTCGTCTTTTTGTAGAATTGATTAATTTTCGAAATTAGTAATAGATTGATTTGATGATAATACAACGTGAAATAACTGTTTAATAATATTGCTTCCTTAACAGGAAACAAACTCCAGAATTCATCAGATCACTCTAACTGAACTAACTGCACTAACTTTAGCCCATAACTGCACTTTTGAGCCCCTGGAAGTGATTAGTTCCGTGAATTATTGCATTAAAATAGTTGCATAAATCCATGTTGTTTGGGTAGACGTACTTAACTAGCGGTGCTAGCGCCTCTTTCTTGTACTAAAAGTTGAGGTCCCGCGAGGTTACCCACAGATCAGGTTAGACTGTGTTGTGAACTGGATAAGACTCTGTTGCTTTTATGTATGCTTGCTTGCGATTGAATAAAACGTTTTCTCGATTCAATTGAATCTTGTTTCTGACCCAACTAAACATGGTGTCAGGTGTAAATTCAGTTCAATAATTATTCTTGAAATTTCGGAGTGTGTGATCTACGAGGTGTGTAAATAAAGTAATGAGACTGATCTTTTTTCAAATTTCTTATTCAAAGAATATTATAATGCAATACTGTCTCCTTCAAAATAGTTCCCTTGGGAAGCCACACAGCGCTGGAGACGGTTCTTCCAATCATCATAGCATTGCTGGAACTCCGATACTGGAATAGCCTTCAGCTGGTCGGTTACAGCTTTTTGAATGTTCGCAAGTGTCCCAAAATGAGTTCCCTTGAGGTGATTTTTCAATCTCGGGAAGAGAAAGAATTCAGAGGGACTCAAATCTGGCGAATAAGGAGGCTGAGGAGCTACAGGAATGTTTTTACTGGCTAAAAACTGCATTATTGAGATTGCAGTGTGACATGGTGCATTGTCGTGATGCAGCACCCAGTTCATTTTGATGTTTGGTCGCACTCGAAAGACTCTTTTTCGAAGTCTTTCAAGGACAATGCAGTTTTTAGCTAGTAAAAACATTCCTGTAGCTCCTCAGCCTCCTTATTCGCCAGATTTGAGTCCCTCTGAATTCTTTCTCTTCCCGAGATTGAAAAATCACCTCAAGGGAACTCATTTTGGGACACTTGCGAACATTCAAAAAGCTGTCACCGACCAGCTGACGGCTATTCCAGTATCGGAGTTCCAGCAATGCTATGATGATTGGAAGAACCGTCTCCAGCGCTGTGTGGCTTCCCAAGGGAACTATTTTGAAGGAGACAGTATTGCATTATAATATTCTTTGAATAAAAAATTGAAAAAAGATCAGTCTCATTACTTTATTTACACACCTCCTCGTATGACTGTGCACTGACTTTGGCAAACGAATACGAACATGGACGAATACGTGAAGCCGACCGAGATGGTGTTTGACTGTAAAGTAAGTCAGAATTGGAAAAAATGGAAACAGAAATTTGACATCTACATGAAGGCATCTAATAAAGATCGATTGAGAAATGAAGGTCGTAAAGTGGCAACTTTCCTGAACTTTATTGGTGACCCGGGGTTGGAAATCTACAATACTTTTGAGTTTGAAACACCAGAAAACATTACGCTGGAGGATGTGACATTATGATGGACCCAACTAAACAATGTTGTGCCAAACAAACTCTGTATATATTTTACAAAATGTATTCCTCCTGTCAGGAGTAAACATCGTGGCCAAAGGGGAAGAAATCAGGGCTCGGATTGAGATGGCACCTTTCAGATGCGCACCTTCTTTATACGCCGTGATCTGCCACTGGATCTGCGTATGCGAATGGTGCGCTGTTATGTTTTTCAGTCCTCCTGTACGGCTACGAAACATGGACTCTTGATCCGGCGTAGTGACGATTCGATGTACCTTTCGATGCGATATTTAACATCAAAATAATATAGGAAGGCAGTATCGATATCGATAAAATATCGGAAGTTAAATATCGACATCGCTGATATAAAGAAAAATTCTGATTTTACTGATATCGAATATGTTTTTGCATCTTTTTTTAATCAATATCAGTGATATCGATATCGAAAGGAAAAACACTAATTTCATTGATATCGGATATGTTTTTGCATATTTTTTAATCAATTCCAGTGATATTGATAGAATGTCGAAAGAAAAATCGAAAAGAATACTGATTTCGCTGATATCGAATAAGTTTTAGCATACTTTTTGATCAATATCAGTGATATCGAAAGAAAAATATAAATATCGAATATGTTTTTGCATAGTTTTTAAAAATCAATATCTAAACATAATGCCTGTTCGAATTTTACTCGTAAAAAGTTGTAATAATACTTAATATATTATAATAAATTGATACAAAACAGAAATGGCGAACGCGAAATCAAAACGTGTTCCTCTTCCCATATCGGTTATGGGAAGTATGTCGGAAGTATGAGAAGTATGATGTATGTATTACTGTATGTCGGGCACAGTGGGAAGTCATGTTATTTCAACAGTGTTGTTCATGTGTTGCGTTCGTTCATTTACTTTTGGGTTTTTATTATTTTTCATATTTCAGGGGAAATTGATAAATTACAGTGGGAAGGAATGTAACCATCCCAACCGATATTTCATTTCTTTCGATATCAATATTTTCCTTTCGATATTCGATAATATCGGAAGAAAAATATCGATACAAATATCGGAAATATCGAAACAAAATATCGATATCAATAAATATCGGAAGTATCGAAACGTCACTAATCCGGCGTTGGAGAGGAAGTTTAGAGGAAGCCTTTGAAAATTTCAAAGGACTCCTCCTTCAAAGGACTTCTACGTTGGTCACCCGGTCAATCCATGAAATTCTCAGAATTCGGCGATAAATATACATTTAATGTATATTTATCGCCGAATTCTGAGAATTTCATGGATTGACCGGGTGACCAACGTAGAAGTCCTTAGAAGAGTAGGAAAGTCGCCAGAGCTGTTGCTCATAGTTAAGGAAAGGAAGACCCAGTACATTGAGGCGATCGCTACGAACTTCTTCGGCTGATCATTGAGGGAAAGATTGAGGGGAGGCGCTCGGTTGGAAGGAGGAAGAATTCTTGGTTGAAAGACCTTAGGAGATGGTTTGGGTGTACCTCAGTTGAGGTGTTTAGAGTTGCTACCAATAAGTTAGAGATATATCATTAGCAAACTGAATTAATCCTTTCACAAAATGAATTAATCCTTTCGCAAACTGAATTAAACTTTTTGCAATTTGATTTAAACTCTTTGCAAACTGAATTAACCTTTCGCAATTAGAATTAACCCTTTCACAAATAGAATTAAACCTTTCGCATACTGAATTAAACTTTTCGCAATAAACAAACAATTTAATAAATTTTTAATAAACAAAAATACTAATAAATAAACACGTTAAACTATCCATGTATAAGTCAATGTTCTAAAGTAAACTATCACATGAATAGTCCGATTTTTCAAGAAAGTGGAAGGTCAGTAGAGGGGTTGGCCTGTAGCTGCAGCAGGAAGTACGAGATACATGTCCATTTTCAACGGGATTTTCAAGGAATTCGACCGTCCTTCCTTCGAGCGTTCAGCAATACTCACAATATTCAGCAATACTCACTGAACTAATATTTGAATCGCTGTCGCTCATCAACACAATGTTCCTCACAAAACCAAAAAAAAAAAAAAAAAAAAAAAAAAAAATAGAAAAACCTACGAACACTTTTATGAGGAGAATGTTGAGGGGAAGGGAAGGGTGACTCTACACAGTGAAGGTCAATGAAAGTTTGCCAGTCCATAGGGGAGTAATTGACCATCCACAGGGAAGATATTGACCGTCCACAGATAAGGCATTGTTTTGGGGACTTCACTCACTCTTATGTCCTCTGATCATGTTTGGTGCAGAGGATTAATTTTATGAAAGGTTCACTTGTAATTGGGAAAGGTTTAATTCAGTTTGCGAAAGGTTTAATTCCAATTGTGAAAGGGTTAATTCTGTTTGCAAAACGTTTAAATCAAATTGCGAAAAGTTTAATTCAGTTTGCGAAAGGTTTAATTCCAATTGTGAAAGGGTTAATTCAGTTTGCAAAAAGTTTAAATCAAATTGCGAAAAGTTTAATTCAGTTTGCGAAAGGATTAATTCAGTTTGCTGAAGGTTTAATTCAGTTTAATAATGCTATACATGGATCGCCATCCTTCGATTGGAGACGGTGAATTAAGAAGAAGAAAGGGGAAGGGGCTCTTGTTAGATTCTGGGACTAAAGATGGAAAACTTACTTCCAACTAATCTAAACTCGAATGAACATTTTTTTCTAATCTAACGAGGATACGAATGCATCAGTATGAGCGCATGAGCAGCGGCTACTATCAGCCCGGGGGTGAAGATTTTCATAGGGGATCATCTACAACCTAATCCACATAATCCCTGACAATTTCATCGAAATCGGATGAGAAATGTAGAAGTTATGGCTGCGGAAAGGATTCCATGGTAGACAGACAGACACGGAACCAAAATTGTTCAGGAAGGTCTGAAACGTAAAACGCGAGTGGAAATTTCGATTTTGGAGAATTTTTTTTTCTTTTTCAACCTTGAAAAGTGAAAACAAAGCTTCCGCTACCTTGGTAGACTCGGAAGCAAAATGCAGCGTTTTTACGCGGAGCGTTTTCGTTTTGGGTTAAATTCTTTATTGTGTCCTAAATAATCAAGGTTTTAGTAGTCTGGTTTTTCTTAGTATAGGTTCTAGTTCTCCTTTGTTTCTACATTACGTCACATCAATGTACACTTGTTTTGTTTAGTCACCAGTTATCCACTCTTATTTCTAAAGATATTTTATGGTGTTTCTTTGCTCCGTCCTCTGCCAAACAATGATTTCAATTGCTCATCTACGACAATTCCATAGCGATATCGACTGAATAACATCCTTATCTCAGTTGAAGTAAGATTCCTCTATTCGAGTTGATGCTTATCGTCAGTGCCCGAATGTTCCGCTTGAAGAGAGTCCAGTTCTGACTATCAGTGTGAAATGTGCAGTTGCTTTCAGTGAGATCAATTGTCAGGTGGAATCTATTCAGCCGTTCATCGCCGTTCCTTCTGTCCACAACGACGGATCAATGAAACGGACATCGCCGCCCGATGTTTACATTGAGCTGCTCCCTCTTGGTATGACCTGCAGTATTTCGTCGTTTTCATCGTCCATTCTGAGTGATGCTCTCCAATACTAACCTTTGTCGTTTCTGGTCTCCGAAAAACATACACTTTTTTCCCAAAATATGATAGGAAAGGGGGAAAAAACGAGCTCCACCAAAGTTACGTAATTGATTTGACAGTCAAAATTAAAGTATAATATCTATTCGTGTTCCCAAAAATAGCCGTGCTGTGTAATCAACCAAAGAAAGACGATAAGTTAAGTGAGTAATTAATGAAGCTCCCTCAAAAAAATAAATAAAAAACGCCTGCCAAGTGGGTGTGGCACATAGCTTCCTCGTATCCATAACCCGATTATATAGATGATCCGATGCATAGTAGTTAATCTCAAAACACCAATCTCTAAGTACCTTCCACTACCCTCATAGGGGACCATCTACACGCTAATCTGGACAATCCTAGAAAATTTCATCAAATTCGGATGAAAAATGTAAATGTTATGGCTGTTACAAGGATTTTACGTATGCGCATGCGCAGAGGCTTCTGTAAATTTTAAGGCCTTGATTTTCATTGGGGACCATCTACAACCTAATCCGCGTAATCCCTAAAAATGTCATCGAAATCGGGTAGAAAATGTGGAAGTTATGGCTGTTACAAGGAATTCACGTTTGCGCATGCGCAGTGGCTACTAACAGTCCAAAGGTGATGATTTTCATAGGGGACCATCTAAATACTAATCTGTAACATCCCTGAAAATTTCATTGAAATCGGGTAGAAAATGTGGAAGTTACGGCTGTTACAAGGAATTCACGTTTGCGCATGCGCAGTCGCTTCTATCAGTCCGAGGATGATGATTTTCATAGGGGACCGTCTACACACCAACCCGCAAAATCCCTCCAATCCCTGAAAATTTCATAGAAATCGGACAATAACTTCGTATAGTTATGCGCGTTACAAGGAATTCATGACACACAGACAGACAGACACGGAACCAAAATTGTTCAGAAAGGTCTAAAACACAAAACGCTAGTGAAAATTTTGATTTTGGAGAACTTTTGTTTTCGTCCTTGAAAAGTGAAAACAAAGCTTCCGCTACCTTGGTAGACTCGGAAGCAATAAATTTAATAACACGAACATGTCAGGTCAACAGAATGGGGTATTTCGGTGGGTCGGAAATTCAGGTTTTTGACCTCAAATTTGGATTCAGCACCCTTGAAAACCTATATGCTCCAACTTTAAGCCCAATGATACAATAACATGTAGTAGAAAAATTAATTAGAGATCACACGTTTGAAAAAAAGGCGGGCCGCCATGAATGCACACACACTTATGCCGCGTGAGTGTGTGAGTAGTATTTTGTAGTATCCAAGAGGTCCTCCAAGGGTTTCATCTCTTCTCTGTGCATGGATACTTTTTCAAAGACAGTTGGCTAGCTACGTCACAATTGGCTAGCTACGTCACACCATTCAAACCTTCAATTTTCCTTAGCTTCTCTGATTTTTAAAAACATTTTCTCGACAAACAGACCCGATTACCGTTATTCCTGAGCCATAATCTTTTGAAAAAAAAGGAAAAAAAAAAAAAAAATTGACTGAAAAACCCCATTGTTGTTTAGAGACCATCGTGTTCAAAGTTGAGATTGTTCAGGAAAAATCTTGGGTGAACGTTGAAATGAATAAGTGAAACGAAACGGCCCTTAGCAACATAACAGCGACAGAATAACTAAAGGATGAGTGCAGAAAACTTAATCGCTGCAAACTTCATGATTCGCGGTTATATAGAATTAGTTGGTAGACAAATTATTGATTGTATTATTGAGCATGTCGCTGATGAATTCCCCAATACGAAACCACGATATTCGTCATCATGTTGATGGATTTCTGAGTTGACGAACTAGCAACACAATTGTGAAGTCGTGATTCGCGATTTTGCCGATGATTTTCAACTTTTTGGCCTACTAATATAATCATAATGAAATCAATGTAGACACTTCTCAAATTATCATTCAAATTTCAGCACAATCAATTGATCGGATGTTGAGATATTGGTCAGGTAAATTCACGCTGCTGTAGTTTGTCCGTTGTCGATGAAATTCGTGGGGGACCTTCCGGAAGCCTGCATCAACTCTCAAAATTTATACAAAATTGGAATTGGGTTTCGAAAGTTGAACCCAGGACAGGAAATTAGGTTAAACAAAATATCCTTCGAAGACAAATGTTTTGTATCTTGATGCACTAAAGAAAACTTTCTTATCTTCGATTTTTAGGAGGCAAAATAAATCTCCCTAATTCAGTTTGTCTCGATTTCATTCAGTGTGCTCTACTTCTTTATAATGGGAGTAATTACAATATTATTACTTTCTATATTCAGTACTATACAGGGTGTCTACACTTAAGATGGGCATAACTGCAGGGTTAGATTCTGCAAGGTATTTCTAACAAAACATGACTCTTGCCAATTTTCTTTTAACCCACTCAAAATTTCTTTTTTTTCACTTTAACTATTTTCCGCGTTTTCGACCTTACGGCACTGATATGGTGTTAACTCCCTTATTTCTCCTGAAAATTCAAATCTGACTACACCGTTGGAAAGAGCATTAAATTACCAAGCTACCTAGTGCAAAATCAAAACCTTTCAGCCATAAAATAATTTCAAAAAATCATGTCAAAAAGTAAACTTTAGAATTTTTTTGAAACTCGACTTTCTTTTACCAAAGTTTTCACTCTAAATCCCTGCCCATTTCGATGGGCGCTCTTCGGAGAAAACATGCTCAAATTGTCAGCTTTCCAACGGTCTATCAATTTTTCTTTTTAACATTCGAATTGGAAGAGTAAATGAAGTTTGAATGTCAAAAAAACGTGTGTTTTACAAGAAAATCCAGTGATTTACGCAGTTTATGGTCCCCCTCGATCTCAAAATGGCTTGACGAGTTCGGTATCATTTTCTATGTTATTTTTTTACGCTGAATCCAATAGTGATACTTCCGAATGATTCCGACTGGTGGAAAGTGGATTTTTCGAACTTAAAACAAGCATTATTTGTGGATATGGTAGAGAGCATAAAGTAACACCTTTCTACTCAACAAAAACTTCAAACAGCTAGAAATTCGGTGTTTTTATTGAGTAGAAAGGTGTTACTTTATGCTCTCTACCATATCCACGAATAATGCTTGTTTTAAGTTCGAAAAACGAAGGTTTTCTTCGAAAAATCCACTTTCTAGCAGTCAAAATCATTCGGAAGTATCACTATTGGATTCAGCGTAAAAAATTACATAGAAAATGATACCAAACTCGCCAAGCCGTCTTGAGATCGAGGGGGACCATAAACCGCTTGAAACACTGGATTTTCATGTAAAACACACGTTTTTTGAAAAATTTTTGAAAAGAAAAATTGATAGACCGTTGGAAAGCTGACAATTTGAACTTGTTTTCTCCAAAGAGAGCCCATCAAAATGAACAGGGATTTAATAAAAATTTGGTCAAAAAAATTCGAGTTTCAAAAAAAAAATTTAAGTTTGCTTTTTGACTTAATTTTTTGAAACTCTTATAGTGCTGAAAGATTTTGATTTTGCACTAGGTAGATTAGGAATTTAACGCTCTTTCTAACGGTGTAGTCAGATTTGAATTTTTTTGAGTGGGTTAAAGGAAAATTTCTAAGAGTCATTTTTTGTTGGTAATACCTCGTAGAATTGAACCCCGAAGTCCCATCTTAAGTGTAGACACTCTGTATAGCACTCTGTTTCCTGAGTTATTGGTTCGAGTAAGACGTTCTCGTAATATTATTGCCAAAATATTAGTCTTCTGGGAAGAACATTCTGGACACCTTTAGAACATGATCTTCGCTTTATATTTCGGTTTAATGTTTACATTGTAAAAGACGTAAAAGTTGAGAGTGGTGAAGTGTAGTGTACGATACCTACCTTCAGTCTTCATTATTTGTCAGTTTTATGATTTACTCATTTCGTTATTTTTGACATTTTATGTCTTTACTTTGGCACATAAACGAAAAAAGCGTTACGGTTGGTTTTCTGATGTTTTCCGCTTACAACCGAGTCTTTGCTAGGGAAATGAAACTTCTTTAGTTTTAAACGGGCAGAAATTGTTGGAAAGATCTCGATTTATCAAGCATTTCTTTCGTACTTGTTCTTAGTATTTATGTCGATATTTTATATTTATTAATGTTATTAATAGATAAACAATGCCACTTGTTTTGTTATCACTTGGGAACTGAAGACATACAAAATGTTCCAATGTGTTGCAGACTCGTATGCAAGCGTTTTGAAATCAATTTGGTTGCGAGGGTACGGTCGACTCAAAAATTATACACAGAGAAACCGTAAAAACCAAAAAAATCGCGATAATTATGCTTCAAAACTATATTATATTCTACTTTTTCAGGACATACACTCAACATCAAATTACACGATGACTTCAATAAATTATTGAAAAACTGTTTCGAAATCAAATCACAACTTGTCTTCATAACAACCATTTTGAATTTCAGACCTCTTAGCTCAGAGGAAGAAAAATTAATTTTTCGAAAAGTCAGCTTAGAAAGAAGTTTGTATGATTTTTGGCCAACTCTCAAGAGAAGTATCAAACAATTTCATTGAAGTACCTTTTTTAATGATTTAGCAACCTGTCGTTGCTACGAAACTTTATCTTCGTCATTCGTGTTCGTAGAAAAGTCGTTCACCATTCGATGGAAAGCCCTAATTTATGCATAAATTATATACTGCCAAAACTGATGTAGTTATGGAAGAAACTGAGTTAAGAGAACTGTAAACAACATTCGCTGTAAGACTTTGTTACTCGTCAACAAACAGATTATTTATGAGAAAGCATATTATTATTGGTAGGTAGCGAAGGTAGCTGGAAAAAGTAGACATGAAATGTCCCAATGTGTTGCAGAATCGAACGCTAGCGTTAAGATTTTATAAGATTCGATTTTCGGAGTCCACGTTTACTTCAAAAATACCTTCTGGATGCAGTATAGTTTACGTTTAGTAAGTTTAAACGTTTAAAATATGAAAAAAGTTTAACTAATCTATGAAATTATGTAGATAGGTAAAAAATCCCATCCCTCCACTAAAATGAAAAATTTCATTACAACCACGAAAAACTCTATTTTCATATTTTGAAACTTTGTCGTCTACGAGAACATCATCAACATTGAGGCGTCATTTTTGAACTAGTTTGGCCTGTGTCAAACTAGGCGGTATCTGTAAAGGAAGTGGCAACTCCCGCTAGATGCGCTGGTTGTCAAAGTAAGTAGTTGAGGAGCATCTAGGGAAAGAAAGTGGTGGAATGGCCCGAGCGCTATCTAGACGCGATTAGATGAACCTTCTCTTCTTTTTTGGCAAGATGGATGCACCTCCGTTACCGGCCGGTGGCAATGTGTATGCTGCTAATCTATACTTGCGTCTCGCCGCTGAAAGACGAGCAGCCGCTGATGCGGTCTATCGGCATTTGTGAAAAGTACGCTGTACCTCGTTTTTACCGCTCATTCCAACATTATTATTCATTTAAAATTTTGACGGTTCTACTTTCCTGCCTTATTAAATTTATTGTAAGGGGAAGAAAACTGTTATTGAATTTATGAGTGACGAATCAAGCAGAATGGATTATTATCATGAAGATTACCCTCTGCGTAGGTAACTTTTTTACGAACGTATTGCTAGGAAAATTTCGTCCAGAACGGTTGCAATTTTTTGATTCGCAGCTTCTTGATTTACAGCTCGTCTGTAAAAGAACACACAAATAAACCCCTGAAACAGCCGGATAGGGATAAAAATAGGAATTTTTCATTCTCGTGAAAATTTTAAGTAGGTACAGGAATATAGTTTGACTATTAAAAAAGTTGTGATTAACATCAGAGAGAAAGGAAATTTAGTGCTATTTTCAAAGGTATCCTCAAATTTCAACTTACTTAATGAATTATGGTAGTCGCTATAGTCGTTTCATAAAGCATGAATGTGAAAAAGTCGGATTTTAAGTTGCGTGAAAAATAATTATGTTATTGTTGCTAATTTGTTGTAACTACATCACTTATCCAATATTTTCTATTTTCAATTAATGAAATCAATACCTATACAATTTATGTCAGATGGAAGTTGTCACAGAACTTAATTTTGGTACTCGTAGCAAAACAATAAAACACTGATAAAATGTCTTGAATTTTCAAAGGTTTATCAAAATTTACATACCTTGTACTTAGGTAGGTACTTATAATAGAATCGTGGAGGTTTGAAATTTGTGCGAATCGAATAATTACGGCTGTCTAGTGCGAAATTTTCCGAACAATACGTTCGTAAAAAGTTCCGCAGGCGGTAATCTTCACTACAATAATCCATTCTGCTTGATTCGTCGCTCCAAAACACACAAATTCAATTACATGTTTCTTCTCCTCACAATTTAATGCCTCTTTAATGAGGCAGGAAAGTAGAACCTTCAAATTTTGGAATGAGCGGTAAAATCGAGGTACAGCGTACCTACTTTTCGCAAATGCCGCTAGGCCGCAGCAGCGGCTGCTCATCTTTCGGCGGCGAGACGCAAGTCTAATCTATAGGAAACCAGAAATTTGCCCTCAATGAAAAAGGCAGTCAAATCTGTTTGAGGCATCAATAAGAAAGGCATTCAGTCTGAAATGAATATGTACTCGTAGGTAAACAACAATAATTTTTAAAGCATTCTATTATTTACGAAAGAATTGAAAACACAACACACGATATCTGCATCACATAAGCCAACTGATAAGAGAAATAACTAGGTTTTTGAGATCCGAAGGTTCATCTTATCTCCTCTAGGCAGCGCTCACGCCGTTTCACCACCTCCCCCTAGATGCTCGTAAGTAGTTGCCCATGCGTCCAATAGAGTGCCGCAGGGTCGTTATGGTGTGTCGCTACGATTTGGATGCTAAGGACGCAAAATACTCTTTCACAGTTTTTCATCTCGAGTAAATTTTCATATCGATTTTAATTATGGTCGATGCGATCACGCGAAGGTAATTTTAAACAGAGCACTCTATTGGAGGTACGAGAAACTACTTTTACCAGCAGCACACCTAGCGGGGGTTGCCACTTCCTCTACAGATACCGCCTAGTATGTTTCAGGAGAGTCTAGCCCCCAGAAAGTGTTGTCGGGTTTCAGCGCTACCTACCGCCACTTCAACAAACTACCATTTCTGATATCTTATCAGGTGATCACGCTCGCGACCGCATTACCGTCGCTCCGATGTTCATGGACAACTTTCACTTAGACGACTCGAGAACATTAAATGTTCTAAATAAATTTGATTTTTATTTACAATTTAATTGTATTTTTGAGTTTGAATGCACTAGTGGTGAACTTGATGTGTGTCTAAAAAGAAATAACAACTAAACAGCGGAGAAAACTAACTGTCAAAAGTAGGCCTACTTTTCAGAAATGCCGCTTGACCATGCTAAGGATGGTAGTTCGCTGAAGTGGCGGTAGGTAGCGCTGAAACCTGACAACACTTTCTGGGGGCTAGACTCTCCTGTATGTTTCAATCCAGTAACTTAGGAATTAAGACAATACAAATTATTTATTCTTTTCCAAAATTTCTTGGAGTCAGTTCATAATAATATCAATTATTTTCTTTCATCTGGTTGTCAATCTTATAGGAGTGGTATAAGAGAAGTACCTCCTATAGGTAGTATTGGAGAGCATCTTTCGTAGGCGGTCGTTCATTCGTTAATTTCCACAAATGACCCCGATTTATTCCGTATTCTAGGGAAAAGTTTGTCGGAACCAGCGATTTCCTCGACTCCCATCCAAGAGTCGTGCCTCCATCGAGTATTCGAATCGTCCGAAACGGTTTTCGACTGTTCCGAGCCGTCGGCCCAGGATAAAGCGACTTATAAAGGATTCTTGTCAAAGTCGATGAGATACTTTTATCTATTCGGCAAATGGCTGGGAGCGTTTCTGTATTTACACTTTGTAGCCGCTTTCCCACGTGTAACCGGTAGGTAAACACTAAACTTATCTCGAATTATTTTCCCCATTTTCGTGGTTATCTCAGGACAAAATATCTGGCTAACCCTTTACATTTATCCGGTGGAGGCTACACACTACTTTCCTTACTGTAGAAATAATTTGAATGGCATTTTTCATGTGTTTAATTCTTCTTTAGGACGCTTTGTATGGAAAAAAGTGAATAGGAAAAAGAGGCGTGGCAACCATGTTGTGCTAATCTCACTCCTCTGCATCAACCCCAGTATTATGGTGGGTTGTGTAGCTGAAGGCTCTGATTTCTCCTCACGGCAGTAACCTTTAACAAATCAGGGAGTTTGTTGCTAACCATAAAAAAACGCTGCAAACTATTAAACAAAGGTTTATTATTTGAGCCCCTGAAAAGCCAAGTGGCATAAGTCATGGAAATCTGTTTTTGAGATAAAGCATTTGTTGCGTCCAGCTTACTGAAAAACTCCCAAGTTTATGTTCCCATCGAACTTGTGATGCTTTCTCTTTGGCTATTCTCGAAGCGCTAGACTTATGCCACTAGGCCAATAAACGAAGCTGAATGTTCATATCACGTTTCCGCACTTATCTCCGTTTCATACGAAATTTGACTTATGCCACTTGGCTTTTCAGGGGCTCATTTTTCATTGCACATCACTCGCCTGCAAAGAACGTGGCTTTGCCATTGTTACTATCTACCAACCATACTTTCGCTTCACAATCAAGAAAGCTCATTTGAAGCGCTCATTTGAAGCTCATTTGAGCGCTTCATTTGAAGAAATAAACGCTTCACAATCAGTTCGAAGAGTTCGGGAGTTGTGGGTGCCTTCATCAGGGAATTTTGACCCTTGAGTTTTCATAGGGAGCTAACGGTTGTTCCTAAAGAGCTCTGAGTGGTCTACTTCGATTCTAAAAATGCTTACTATTTCAAGTTGAATAAAAAACAATACCTTCATATCGACAGTTTTTGAGCTAGGGCGTTTTGAAATGCCTGCCCTTATTTTTCAACCCTTACAAGTGACTGACATCAACCAAAAGCTTCGGGGCACAACTAGACGTCAAAAGGAGCCCATATAGGTATATTTTTAAATCCCATCAAATTTCAATTAAATTAAAATATTTATTTGATTTTTTAATATTTACGAGTATATTTCACTCAAATTTCATCAAAATCAGTCCAAGGAACTAATTTCTTAAGGGATATCACCCCGTTCTTAATGATCGTCAAGTCAGCTGATTTAACTTTCTCAAAATCACTTCCAAGGAGACCTTATTTCTGGGCTCTATGATGATTGAGAGAGAAGTCACCTCCATGTCTCACCTGATCTGACTTTCCTGGGTTCGTTCGACCGATTCCGGTTGTCTGTGAAAGGACGTCTACTAAGTTTTTGCGCTCTGGAATCAATACGAGTAAAGCAGCTGTATTGCACAGTGCTCACACTCTTGATTTGACATAATGGGGGTGCGCCTTGATTTGTAATCGAAAGTAGACTACATCCTGAGAATTTTGGCACCAACCGCGACCTTCTAGCGTGAGTAGATCTGTTTCTATGATTTTTCAAAGTTTCGACCGTTTATGACGTCACGCGCCCCTCTCGCCTGGGTGGGACTCCCCAGCCCACTGTGACGTCATAAACAGTCGAAACTTTAAAAATTCATAGGAAAAGATTTACACACGCTTGAAGGTCGCGGCTGGTACCAAAATTGTCAGAATGAGGTCTACCTTAGATTAAAAATAACAATTAACAGTTTTTCCTACCCAGGCGCACACCCTATTCCAAGCCCATACAGTAATTTTAAACGGGCTTTACCATCAGTTATCAACCCAAAAACGTCCGCCAAGTGGGTGTGGCACGTAGCTCCCTCGTATCCATTACCCGATTATGCAGATGATCCGATGCATAGTAGTTAATCTCAAAACATCAATCTCTAAGTACCTTCCACTACCCTCATAGGGGACCATCTACACGCTAATCTGAACAATCCTGAGAAATTTCGTCGAAATCGGATGGAAAATGTAGAAGTTATGGCTGTTACTAGGAATTCTCGTTTGCGCAGGCGCAGCTACTACTATCAAACCGGGGGCGATGATTTTCAAAGAGGAACCTTCCATACGCTAACCCGCAAAATCCCCGAAAATGTCATCGAAATCGGATTGAAAGGTCTGAAACGTAAAACGCGAGTGGAAATTTCGATTTTGGAGAAATTTTTATTTCAACCTTGAAAAGTGAAAAACAAAGCTTCCGCACAACAAACATTTTTTGTACAGAAAATCAACAAATTTCTGTCGAGTTTGTATTAGGTATGCTCATTGGTTATAATGAAACAGTAGGGTTTGTGGTTCTTTACCGCTGAATCGAAGATATTCTATCATCCAGTTCTTGAGAGTCGGTAGGGTTGAAATCAGTGATTTTTGAGCAACTGAGAACTAAACATGCTCTTGTTTTGTTTCTTGACAATTGTAACAGTATAACCTGTAAATTCAGTATACTTCTTTACTTACTTCAATATTTTCGAAGTTTTTTGGAAAAAACCTCACAACAATATTAATCCCTGATGATGGTGTATAAATACACGGAAACGTTGGCGAAAATTGACTAATATTAATCAACCCTACCGACTCTCAAGAACTGGATGATAGAATATCAGGTTATAATGAAAATTCCCTGATCTTCATCAAATTCGTTAAGAAGTGATAAATACGGCAATTTTTGGAAATTATTCGATTTAAAAAAAATTGTCATTGAGCTGGCGAAGGGTGGAGGAATTCCGGGGCCGAATTTCAAACGATCCTATTTCAAAATCAAGTTTATTATGACTAGTTCGGATGTATTTCCTAGTCACTGCATCTCAATTACCAGAAATCGAGTAATTATTAGGCGACAATGATGTTCTCGCAAACTTTAATTTCATGTTAATGTTGGAAATGTCGGGGATTTTGCTCATCTTCGCGTAACTAGTTGTGGATGTCAAAACTCAGCTGTCTCGAGACATTGGAAAAGTCCTCTATTCCTCCGCTAGACTGCTATTAAAGTCAGACAACTAATTTGAGTTCGTTTTTCATAATTACGGCTGTTGTACTCGCAATTATCCCGTTATATAACACTAACTAGTCGTTATTTGCCATACGAGATGCACAAGGCGATGCAGTATCTCTTTGAAAATTTATGATAATGAGGAATTTCACCGAATTCTGTTTGCATTTTTCCTGAATAGTTAATGGTGTGGGATAGATGAAAATCGGGTTGATTTTGGGAAAATAAGTCTCCTGTTATTTTTGGGAGACAATCAAAATTTATGATTTCAAAAAATAACCGGGAAAACGGACCTCTTCAAAGTGAAGCGGGAACGCTCGCTGATTGGCTGTTCGGATCGCCGTCTCCTCCCAGTGTTGCCCGATGGTATGACAAAATCGTGTTATCTAAGAGGAAAGTTTTTCAAACAAAAACAGGGGAAAACTAATTTTCCCCATCTTAATTTTTCTATTTTTGGTTTATTGTTTTTCAATAATAAGCCTTTGGAATCGAGCAAGAAAAAAAAAATTTTAACCCCCCCTCAAAATTTGATGTTTTACGTTTCAAGGTACGTAGAATCCGAAAATCGAATAAAAAATTTTCCGTCCGTCCGCCGTACGCCGTCCGCGGCACTTTTCTTAGCAACACTGGACCGATTTGGTTCAAATTTGGTATATGGGCTCCATTTGGGGTCTAGTTGTGCCGCGAAGCTTTTGGTTGATGTAGGTCACTTCTAAGGGGTGAAAATTAAGGGTTGAAATTTTCAAGAGTGCCCTAGCTCGAAAACTCTCGAAATAAAGGTATCGTTTTTCCACCAATTTTAAATAGTATTGAATTTTTAAAAATTTTTGAGACCACCCGGAGCTCTGTAGGACAAACCGTTCGGTTCCTACGAGTACTTGAAGGTTTTCCTTCGATAAAACAGAATCATGAGTGTGAATCGCAAAAGAGGTCTAATCTCCATTCAAATTTTATCGGACTAAAATGCGATCGCTGTTCATTTCTTCGATTTTTATTCAGTTTTGCTTTCTGAGCAACCAGTAATCAAATTTCCATATGCAGCTTTCTATTTTTCGAATCGAGTGTGAAGCGTTTAGTTCTTTCTAATAAACTTGATTGTGAAGTTGTGAAGCAGTATGGTGTGGTAGGTAGTACCTACCAATAGTTGGTAGGTAAAAAAAATGTAGGTAGGTAAAAAACGCTGCAAATCATTGCTCAAAGGTTTATTATTTTCTGTATAGATCACCCTTCTGTATAGATCACTGGTTCTCCATCAATAGCACCCCACCATCTGTATTCTCCCTTGACCTTCCCTCTCAAATTTCAGCTTCCTGCGTTCAATAGGATTGAAAATGGCTTCGGAGCTCACTCAGCTGATCAGTGATCTGAGGAGTGAAGAAGATCTCCTCGAATGCTGGAGACGCCTGGAAGAGCACTGATCAGCTGAGTGAGCTCCAAAGCCATTTTCAATCCTATTGAATGGAAGTGCTCTTCCAGGCGTCTCCAGCATTCGAGAAGATCTTCTTCACTCTTCAGATCACTGATCAGCTGAGTGAGCTCCGAAACCATTTTCAATCCTATTGAACGCAGGAAGCTGAAATTTGAGAGGGAAGGTCAAGGGAGAATACAGATGGTGGTAGGTGCTATTGATGGAGAACCAGTGATCTATACAGAAGAGTGATCTATACAGAAAATAATAAACCTTTGAGCAATGATTTGCAGCGTTTTTTTAAACGTTAATATTTTTTACACTGTTCTGTTTATTCGTAAATTAGGAATTACGGGCTGAAAGTCACCATAGAATGTGCTGAATCCGATTTTGGGGTCAAAAACAGGAAATTCCGACATGGTAAAATACCTCATTGTGTGTACCCTATGCATTTATGTAAATTTGTAAAATCCGTGTCATGGGACGAATTTTTCCTCCGAGTCTACTTACTAGCGGTAGCATTGTTTTCACGTTTAAGGGTGAAAACTATGTGAAGTTATTGTCAGATTTCGATGAAATTTTCAGGAATTGTGAAACGTAAAATCCTTGCAACAACGTTCACTCATACATTGCCTGGGGTTACCATTGGAAAACAGTTTCAGGCTCCCTTGGCTTACAATCTCTTAGGATTCCGCTTGCTTCTACATATCGGAGTCAGTGAATCTTTTGCTGAGATCAGCGAATATTTTATTCGTGTCCATGAAATTTCTTGTAGTGATGCGCGTTCCACGATGATGATTGAATATTTCCGGTTTAGGTCTCCATAGATCAGCATACTCTGCAGACTTCTTGTTCATTTGAATACATCGGTGATATTCGGTTATCTGCAATGTTTTATATGTATTCTACCGAAGTCATAATGCCCCGTAAAAACGCCTGTCATTAGCCTGATAGTGTAACGGCTTTCAGAGGTCCGCCATAAAGCTTGTTTAGTGTCGAATGAGACGAACATTCTGGACTGTCTGTATCTATCGGTTCCTTTACCGGAATTCCCTTTAAGCGGATTTTCGAGGAAAATGAAGCTATTTCTCTCCTTTTTTCGCAGACATTTTTCGAGCTGCCTATTGCTGGTGAATCTTTTGCCAGGATGTCGGCGTGTTCGTTCCCGGTTTGATTGGTTTGTCCGGGTATCCATTTTATGGATATTTCACCTGTATTATTTCCCAAAAACGCTGCAAATGATTACACAATGGTTTATTTATTTATTTTTCTATATACATCACTCGTCTGCAAAGCCACCAACCATCCAACATGAAGAAAAACATCGATCGCATTTCGGTCAGCTTTAATTTGAACGGAGATTAGGCCTCTTTTGCGATTCACACTCGTGTTTCTGATTTATCGTACGTCCAAACTTTAAATTCTCGTAGTGAGCGAACAGTTTGTCCTACAGAGCTCCGCGTGGTCTCAAAAAATTCTAAAAATTCTATAGAATCTTAAATTGAAGGAAAAACAATACCTTTATATCAAAATTTTTTGAGTTAGGGCGTTTTCAAAATTTAAAAATTGATTTTGGAACTCTTCGAAGTGACTTACTTCAACCAAAATCTTCGGGGCACAACTAGACCCCAAATGGAGCCTACATACCAAAATTTGGTATGTAAAAAAAATTTTTAACACCCCCTCAAAATTTGATGATTTACGTTTCAAGGTAAGTAGAATCCAAAAATCGAATGAAAATTTGGCCGTCCGTAAATTTAATTTCATCAAAATCTGCGTACGGCGGACGGACGGCCAAATTTTTATTCGATTTTTGGATTCTACTTACTTTGAAACGTAAACCATCAAATTTTGAGGGGGTGAACTTTTTTTTTTCTTGGTCGATTCCAAAGGTTCATTATTGAAAATAATAAACCAAAATTGATTGTTTGTGTTGCCCTTTTCTTCCCCCTTTTCCTACCAGTTTTAGTAGTGATTGGATTTTTAAGGGCATTTATGCTTATTTGGCTGTCAGTATAGATGTTGATTTCCTTGTTGCTGCAAAATTTGTTAGTGTTGTGATACATTCGTTTTTTCTAAGTATTTCCGTTTGGAATACTGTTGCGCACTTGTCAAGGCATACCTCTACTGTCTATTACCATTACTTCGACAGTTTCACCGAATTTGATTTCTCCAAGCTATGATTGTGCACTACACATCGTATCCTCTACAAAATCACGTTATTGATACGAGGAAGCTACGTGCCAAACCCTCTAGGAGACTTTGTACGTTGATGTTGTTCCCGGCAGGACATGAGTGTGACATAATATTAGTTTCGAATGTTTATTTATTATTATAACCTCCCATTCATTATATTTTGTGTAAACTAATGCGTGTACCATCCTGATAGAGTGCACTAAGGACACATCTGACGTTTAAAACTCACTTAATTCGATCTCCAAATTATCATTATGAGTTATTTTTCGACTACACGTTTTACTTCTTTTTTTCTTCCATAATTTTGTTTCGCCCACTACCACCGGTACTGAGGAAGCGAAATAAAGACTTGTATAGGATAACAACTAAACAATAGATAGCCATTACCTTTGGCTTTTTGACGATCTCCTCTCATTGTTTGTCTGTAGCAGGTAATTACCTCCATCAAGAAAGGAGTGGCTCGTGACGTAAAACGATATTTTCCTTATGCTGCAGACTCATCCCCGCGAAGGTCATTGCTTCTCTGCGGTGAACCCACTTGTTAACAGACTCCGTTTCTATTTCTAGACGTACGCACTAGGGGCGGTAAAATCGTGAAACTTAGCGTTGAACAACCTCTACATCATCTAGAGTCAGAATTATACAAAAAATCCCCTCTTCGGAAAAAACACTTCCATTTATATCAATTATTTCCAGTGATTCTTCAGTTTTTTTAAATATATTTATTTATTGGTTGTGTTACAATAAATACAGTAACTAATAACCAGTTTGTAATTATGAATATTACATAAATACTTCACTTGAATTCACAAAAAATTGTAATTCATTTTCTTTAAAATGCTATAAGTACCTGAATTTCCCGAAGTGGGCCAATGGAGAATTTGCCTCACATTTTAAAATTTTGTTTTTCTAAAGAGGGTTCACTGATATAGAAGAAAACCGCAGTGTGCTGCTCGAAAAAGCATCCAAAAAATTTAGAGAATTTAAGAAGGAAATTTAAAAAGTAGTGGCAATCTGTAAGGGGGCAGCCGTGTTGCAGCTTATCCGCCAGCCTATCCAATCTGATTCCATTCATGGAATGAGTGTTAGCAAGAGTCACGTCATGGGGGGATCTGTGCTGCTAACTATAGTACTACCTCTGGAAGCATAAATGAAACTATTAGCTTACATGGTCGAACACAGGAGTGCGCGAACTAGGGGTAGGGAAGAACACAGATGCAAAAGTGACCAAAAGAAGTAATTTTACTCACTCTTTTTACAAAACGATTCTATTAGTTTATCAAGCATTATTAATTCCTGCTCTAGGGATGGGTATCGTTATAAAAGTATCGATATTTTGTATCGATACTGTATCCGAGTATCGATATCCAAAGTATCGTTGGGCATGAGTATCGATATTTTAAAATATCGAGTATCGACACTTTAGTGTCACAAACTGTCAATATTATCCAATTTTCTCAAGAAAAACATTTTTTTTAACAATTTTTATTCATTTTTCACTATCAGGTGTCCAAGCAGGGTGATTTTCTCCATGACAACAACGTTATTTGTGCAATCAAAGAGTAATGACCCAAAAGCCTCTCTACTTTCTTCATTTTTTAGCCATTATGTTGAATTTTCCGCGAGAACTGTATCGATATTCGATATTTAGAAAAATCGGATCCAAAGTATCGATATCCAAAAATATCGGATAGTGAAGTATCGATACTAAAATATCGAGTATCGGTCCAAAAGTATCGATATTTTGAAATATCGAGTATCGATACTCATCCCTATCCTGCTCATAAGATGCATTTTTTTCGAACAATGGCGCCTGCAATTCTACTTGTTGACGTTCTCTGATACTATTTGCTGAGATACTTCTTTTACGCTTCTCCAGAGCACAGCAGCGTGAATTTGGTCAGTTTTCGCGTCGTTTTGTGGGAGGAAATCCCGAGGTGGTGACGTATCCGCCATTCCTCAGCCTCCCTCGATTTTCTCGCTGTTTTTTGACAGAGGCTTCACTTGTTTAGGCGTTTTCTTCTAAGGTAATTTTTTCCTCTTCGGTATTCTTGGTGTTAAACGTTATTCTAGGGCTCATTATAGGATTTGACTTGAAATTCCAGAATCTAAAATTGAGGCAAATTCCCCATTTTCTCAGGTCATGATGTGTGGCCACACGCAAAAATATTCCTCTACTGGTTGACCTCTAAGTGGGCTGAATTGCAGTCTCTCTTCTTCATAAAGTGGTCATCTTTCCAATTAGTGGTTTATGTCTTCAACTTCATCCCCGCAGAAAGAGCAGCATGGGGGGTTGCTAAATTGGATGAGGTGGCGACTGCGGTTTATTTGTCCGTGGCCAGTTCGGGCGCGTATAAGTTGCACCACATCCCTTCTTGGCAGATGCATCTTCAGAATTTTTTTTTTGCATATTCAGTCCATAATGTTGATATGACATCCCCCTTTTCCAAGGGAATACTGTTCGTACCATTTTTGCCACTTCATGACTCACTCTTCACGCCATGACTCTGGGGATGACACTCCCCTAAGAGTCTGCTAACTACAGTAGCTACCTCTGGAAGCATAAATGAAACTACTAGCTTACATGGTTGAACACAGGAGCGCGTGAACTATGGGTAGGGAAGAACGCAGATGCAAAAGTGACCAAAAGACGCAATTTTACTAACTTTTTTTTACATAACGATTCTATTAGTTTAACAAGCATTATTAGTCTTCTCTTCTCTCATCCTGCATATGAGATAATTTTTTTCGAAATTAGTTTGAAATTTCGGTCACTAGGGCGCGTACAACTCTACTTGTTGACATTCTCTGATACTATTTGCTGAGATACTTCTTTTACGCTTCGCCAGAGCACAGCAGCGTCAAATTTGGTCAGTATTCGCAAAAATATTATATTCTCCTAATGGTTGACCTCTAAGTTGGCTGAATTGCAGTCTCTCTTCTTCATAAAGTGGACATCTTTCCAATTTGTGGTTTATGTCTTCAACTTCATCCTCGCAGAAAGTGCAGCGTGGGGAGCAATTCGGGCGCGTATGAGTTGCACCACATCCCTTCTTGGCAGACGCATCTTCAGAATTTTGGTTTTTTTTCCATATTCGGTCCATAATGTTGACCGAATGTTGGCCACTTATCTGTTGCCACCGGATCAATCCTGTTGGGCAATCAGAGATGGGCAGCTTCATCGGCTTTATCATTCTTTATCACAGATCTTCAGATTGTACTGGAGAGAGTGCTTCAGCTCTCAAACCTGACTTATTAAGTTTCAATAAAACATAAAAATCTTCCCTGAATGTCTTCCAATATCTTCCAGTGACCATTGAGAGGGTGAAATTTTGTTTGTAAGGATTTCAAAGAAATAATAGGTAGGTAGATAGTATTTTGATCCAAGCTCTTTATAATTGAACACCCTGCAGCATAATTGACGTTTTTTAATTCGACTGAACTCATCCGATCCAGTGGTGATTCGACAAACTTCCAGAACGACCTTGCAGGCAACGTTTCTAGATTCAAGTTTTTTCCTTGTATTGGAACTATTTTCGTAGGTCTAAAAACGAGTTGCCGCTCGCCTTCGTCTCGTATTTTACTAGAAATAGGTTCAACCTGTGTTGGTGGTTCCTACCTGCGGAATTGGCTGTTTTACTCCTGTTTTCATTGACCGTGAACTCCTATTTATAATTTCTTCTCGCGTCAGTATGATGGGAGAAACCTCCTATTTTAGCCGATGCTCACGCTAGGAAGGGATATTGAGCTAGTCTCGTAATGTAGGGCTTTTTCCCAATGACTGATGGGGGAAAAAAGAATTGAAATCACTATAAATCTTAATCCGATATATCTGAGCCGTGTCTCAACAACTCTCCAAATTTGTGAAAATCGGGTCAATCTGTGTGTACAATAACCGTGGATATGCTACCATTGATCCGGTCGGGATGAAATTCGTATGGGGCGGCCCAACCCGCACAAACCCTCGGTGGATAAGTATTTCATCAATAATGTTGAAACATTTTTTTTTTAAGCAAAACCCATGAAAATTAACTTTATTTCACCAATAATTAACTGTGGACAATCATGACCCTTCAAAATTTTTTGACGTTGGTACATGTTTCTGTGGTGCTCAGCCACTTTCTTCCGCCTGCATATTGCCTCAGCGGAAAGGACTCCCGATGTTCAATTTCTCTTTTCATTAGAGGGGCATGAGAGCTCCGTCTTCAAGCCCAAGGCATCGGACCTTACGTCTTGCCCCTCGGATTCTCAGGGAAACTGCCCGGATAACAGCCATCTGGGTCCTCACCCGTATCCATTGGGTCACTTGTGACAAGGGTTTGGACCATTTATCTGCGAGGACTGTAGCGAGCCTCTTCAGGAAGCAGTTGTACTCCTTGTGTAGTGAGCCCTCGCAGGATACTACCAAGGGTGTAAATGACCCTCTCAAGTCTTCGGCTGCAGCATCGTATTTTCTATGTTTGGCATTGGCAGCATTCTGGGAGATTGGAGTCCAGGTTTGCGAGCTGTAGGAGGAAGCGTCAGCGTTAATAACGCGAGTATCCAAATACGCCGTCCTCTCTACCTCCCACAAACCATGGATTTTCAGATCTGCGACTAGCCGTGGGGTGCCGTCGTCGTTTTCCTGCATCACGGGCTCTATCCTAACCACGTTAAATGCTAGATTAGCCATCTTCGCACACTGATCCCTGAGCTGGTCGTGACCATGCTTGACCTGGCCCCCTTTCTTGCAGTTCAGCGCATGGCAAAGGTTCATTGGTTCACTGCAGCCGTCGCACCGATTAGGCATCCCTTTTGGCTCCCTTCCATACCTTACTGCGAGTGCATCTCTGAATTGCATTGGTGAGAGGTCCAGGTCGTCTTTCATCAGAGGGATAATCGTCAGCCACCCGGATGAATTGCTCTCCGTGATCCTTTTGATGGTTCTTGCCTGTTTCTGGGGAAGAGAGTTAAGAATCCGATCCTGTCTTGCCCTGGCGGCAGCTTTGTTAAGTACTTTTTCGTCCTCCTGTACTTCTCTCATCCGTTGCTCATGCATGTCCATGTCAACATCCGTCCCCGATCTAAGAGCTTCTGCCAGGGTTTGGGTTGCTCTCTCTGAAGCCCTGTAGTTGAGAGTAGCGGTCTTGACTGGGTCTTCTATTGCTAGCCCTCCAAGCTTTACTGGGAGTTCAAAGATCTCTGCCTCGGTTTCGCTGACTGGGAACTCGACAATAGAGGGAATGAACGAGCCTTTAATGCAATTCCGAAGGGGTCCATATTCATCATATTCACCTTTGACTACCCTTTGTGCGAAGGCCCACTCCTTTGAAAGGGATTTGGTGAATGCTGTGTAGCCTGCCTGGGGGCTTCTCTCGGCTGCTTTAGCCATTTTTTCAACACTAGTTACCCAGCCCTGGACTTTTGCCTTCACATACTCTTTTCTGGAATCTGCACTCCCAATCATGCCTCCTAAAAATCGTTGCGAATATACAACTTTCAAGTCTGTGTCCCCAAAAAGCGTGCGAGCTCTATCCTCCAGACCGGGTTTTATTACCAAATAACTTTTACTGGCCTCGGGAAAGTAACCCCACTTTGGGCCTTCGGTCTGTAGGATGGTGAGCCACTGTTTTAGATCACAGAGCTTTCCAACACAGGCTTAATCGTCAGCGTACCAATTCTGTAGGTAATCCTCTCTTTTCAGGTGACGTACTAGTGGTAGGGTTCCTACCGCGTACATTAACATCCCTAAGGGGTCCCCCTGCGTCGTTCCTTCTCGGCTCAAGATCGTCTCCGAACTTTGCCTAAAGACAGTCATGGGGTACCCCCTGTAGGAGTTGAACAAGAACCTCGCACATCTAGGCCAAAGATTTTAATTTAGAAGATAATCCTGAGATATACCTACAGAATAGAAATTTTCTGCCAAGTTGGTGGGCAGTGTTGTTTCTTCACATGAAATGACATGGACAAGATGGACTTGTTGGTATGGAAATGATAGATATTAGTTGTATTAAGTAGTACGAGTATATCTGATACCTCAATACGATACGTGATTTTTACCATCATGTTAATTTTCTGGTTTTAACAAATACTAACACGATTGTGAAGTCTTTCGTGACTTTGTCGATGATTCTTTACCTCCTCACATGGACTCCAAGGACTGTTTTGACCTTCTCCACGAATACAAAGCTTCCCAATCTTCAATGTTGAGGGAGCGAAATTACCTACCGAATTTGGTGAAATCGGATGAGCCGTTCAGCAGACGAAAGGGTTTATAATTATTGTTTGTGAAGTTTACTAAAGTGGGGTACTATTTAGGGCGACAGTTCTTGAACATTTGTCTATTCAGGCTTGTTTACGTAAATCGCAGAATAATTTCTCCCTCGTGTGCTCTCCGTGAAACGAGCATCCAATGGTTTAGTTCGTACCGTAAGAGAAGGGAGTATAAACGAGGTATTTTCGCTCAACCTCAGAACCCTCTAAAAGCAATTCCTTCGTGAAACTCCCTCGGAGGGTCCAGACCGAAAGCATCTCTATTCAAACTTTGCCAAACCCTCGAATCGGGTTGATTTTCCATCAGGATAAGAGCTTCACATTTCTGGACACCACTTGGATGTTCCTGGCTCTAAAACTCATTTACCTTCCTGAGTATGGGTACCAACAAGAGGTAGAGAGCGTTGGTAAATAGATTGAAAACTTCCACTAAATACCTCGTTAAATATCATGCCAATTAGAAATAGGTACATAAGAGGTGATTCACGTTGTTTTCCTCGTGTTCTACGTAGTGGGTCTACAGCGCTCACCATATCCACCCTTATGGCAAGTTCCCTGTTTTGAGGGCCCTCAGCAATAATTTCTGTTTATTGAGCGTTGTAATAATTTTCTATTCCGAATTGGGAAGTCTTTACAACCGGCGAAATTCATCGTGGAATTCTTCTAGCATGCGGTGACAGTGTGATCAGCAATCATACCGTCCTTATTAGTTCAGCAATTGCCACCCATAACTCAAAAATCACGTTTATCAGGCCATTTTTGGTTTATTATTTTCAATAATAAACCTTTGGAATCGACCAAGAACAAAAAATGTTTAACACCCCCTCAAAATTTGATGGTTTACGTTTCAAGGTACGTAGAATCCGAAAATCGAATAAAAATTTGGCCGTCCGTCCGCGGCACTTTCCCCACTTAGCATTGACCGATTTTGATGAAATTTGGTATGTAGGCTCCATTTGGGGTCTAGTTGTGCCCCGAAGATTTTGGTTGATGTAAGTAGGTCACTTCTAAGGGTTCAAAAATGAATTTTGAAAACGCCCTAACTCAAAAAATTTTTATATAAAGGTTTTGTTTTTCCTTCAATTCTTCTCTTTTCCTTCGATTCTATAGAATTTTTTGAGACCACCCGGAGCTCTGTAGGACGAACCGTTCGCTCACTACGAGAATTTAAGGTTTAGACGTACGATAAATCAGAAACACGAGTGTGAACGCAAAAGAGGCCTAATCTTCGTTCAAATTTTAGCTGTCCGAAATGCGATCGATGTTTTTCTTCACGTTGGATGGTTGGTGGCTTTGCAGACGAGTGATCTATATAAAAATAATAAACCATTGTGTAATAATTTGCAGCGTTTTAAAATTTATATTTAAAAAATTTGACCACTTAAAGGATCTGAAGTTTAGTAAAACAATTTGCAGGAATTTTGCCACCATTTTGAAACTCTGAGACAGTTCTCAGGGTCCAAGGGTCCGATACCGTTTGGAATGACACTCCACATATAAGCCATAATTTGGAGAATTACGTGTCATAATTATGGCTAGTTTCTTAGAGAGATTAGATTTTAGATTAGATCTTAGATTAGATTCTTAGATTAGATTCTTAGATTCTTAGATTAGATTAGAGATTAGATTCTTAGAGATTAGATTTTAAATATTCTCTCTTTCCCAGATTTTTTCATATTTTTTTCCTTCAAGTTCCAAGATATTAACAAGAGCGTAATTTCTTCAACTTTGTCTAATGTTTCAATGCTTCATGGGACATCTGAAAAGTTCAGTAGTTACGTAGAAAATTCATGTAATTTATTGACTAGTGTACGCAGTTCCATTGTTGCCAAACTTTTACAAAATGTAGAATTTTGAAGATGAATTGCAGGCGCTTGCATTCATCCCCTAGCTTCTACTTCCTGCACTTTTCACTAAATCCGTAATGTAATTATAAAACGCTGCAAATTATTACACAATGGTTTATTATTTTTCTATATCGATCACTCGTCTACAAAATCACCAACCATCCAATATGAAGGAAAAAAAATCAAAAAAAAAAATCAAAAAAAAAATTTTTTAAAAAATCAAAATCACCAACTATCGATTACATTTCGATCAGCTCTAATTTGAACGGAGATTAGGCCTCTTTTGCGATTCACACTCGTGTTTTGATTTATATATATATATATATATTTCAAAATAAACACTTAAATTTTCGAAGGAAGCGAACGGTTTGTCCTACAGAGCTCCGCGTGGTCTCAAAAAATTCTAAAAATTCTATAGAATCTTAAATTGAAGGAAAAACAATACCTTTATATCGAAATTTTTTGAGTTAGGGCGTTTTCAAAATTTCAAAATTGATTTTGGAACCCTTAGAAGTGACCTACATCAACCAAAAGCTTCGGGGCACAACTAGACCCCAAATGGAGCCTATATACCAAATTTCATCAAAATTTGTCAATGCTAAGTGGGGAAAGTGCCGCGTACGGCGGACGGACGGCCAAATTTTTATTCGATTTTTGGATTCTACGTACCTTGAAACGTAAACCATCAAATTTTGAGGGGGTGTTAAAATTTTTTTTTCTTGGTCGATTCCAAAGTTTCATTATTGAAAATAATAAACCAAAAACCGCATTTTCCAATGCTCCATAAGACTTCTGAAAACAGTAATTACTTCGATAGAAAATTAATGTTGTAATTTATTGACTAGTGCAGGTACTTTGTTGCACTAGTTCTAGAATGATTACAAATTATGGAACAGTTTTGAAGACGAATTGCATTCTGTTGCTTCTGCTTCCTGCACTTTTCACTAAATCCGTAATGTAGTAATGAAAAGCCGTATATTATGCGATAAAAAACACAATACTTATATCATGATTAATTATCAGTTTATTGGTTCTGAGGTGAACTTTTCTGTTAAAATCAATAATAAATATGATCACTCATACTATTGTATGGAGGTCTTTGAGGTTCTAGCCAGTGAATGAAAACAACTCATTTCAAAAAGTTTTTTTTTTTAAAATATTATCTTTATTATTGGCATGGTTATTATACATACAGCCATAAACAATATAAATTATATACAGACTTTTTTTTTTTAATAAAAATTACATGGCGCTTAATTATTGATTCTTAAACTAAATTTCTTACTAGTTTCTTAAAATATAGAATAAAAGATCTCTTATGTAAAAGTTGAAAGCAAAAAAAATTATATAATTAAATTATTGTTTTCAATAAAATTGTTTAATGCGTCCCACGCTCCAGCATTCTTTGTAACCAATAATGTGTTGTAATTGAATGGATTTGTCACTTTTTTTGTTAGGCTCCTGAACATAATTTCTCTCTCCCTGTCATAAATTGGACAAGTCATAAAAATGTGCTCCATGGACCCGTTTGGATGTCCACATTCACAAGTAGGATTTTCTCTTAAGTTGATTCGATGTAGGTACTCCGGGCAGATCGCATCCTGCAGATCATACGTATAAAACGTTTGGGTTTATCCATTATTTTAAACCATGGTGCATTTGTTACTCTGGGACTCAGGTTCTTGTAAAATTTACCTTTCTCTCCTAAATCATATTGCGTTTGCCATCTACTATAATTTTGTCGTTTGACTATATTATACCTTCCTTATTATTATTATTATTTCCTTAGGTCTAGAGTAGTTTAATGTCAAACCCTCACGTGCTGCTTGTTTTGCTGCCCTGTCTACCTTTTCATTTAGGCACAAACCTACGTGGGCTTTAACCCATAAGAAGGTAACATTAACACCGTTTTCTTTTAACATGGCCACTAATTTTATAATTTTGACAATCATATGGTTTTTGAACTTGGTGAGGTACGGACTTGACAATGTTTGAAGTGTGCTAAGGGAGTCCGTGCAAATAGTTACTCCTTGGTCAGCCAGCTGTCTAATGTTCACATACATATATTCGAGAGCTTGTAGGATCCCAATGATCTCTGCTGTATAGCTGCTGGTTTCATTGTATAGTTTATATTGAACAATGTTATTATACTTCACATCAAGTATGGCAGCCCCTACTAACTCTCCTATCTTCGATCCGTCGGTGAACATGAGTCTGCAATTTTCCAGTTTGTTACACACATATTCAGCAAACTGTTCGTTTATGGATATCATACCATCCCGAAGCAGAAAACGGTTGATCTTTATCTTAGTAAAAAGTACCTTGTAGTCAACGGAGAATATGGACGTGATGTTATTATTTACAAGGTTATTACTTTTTGGAAATACATCCAGAAAACTGAGAACGATGGGAGGGATTTTATTAATCCAGTTTGCATTGAATGTAATACAATGAGACAACTCTTTAACCGCGATTAGAGGTTTCCCGTCGTTTACCAGCTGGCTTATTATGTATTTATCCGATAGGTATTGCCTTCTCGTACCCAATGGCATTTCACCAGTTTCGGCCAGCATAACATCTACCGGCGTTGACTGTAAATATCCTATACAAAGTCTAATACATTTGTTTTGGAATCGAGAAAGCTGTAATAGATTCGAGTTCGCTGCTTGACCGTAAAACATTGATCCTTAATCCATGATTGCCCGGATCGTTGATCGATAAAATAATAAGGCAGTAATTGGATCTGCTCCCCAGTTAGTATTGGTGATCATCTTGAGTACATTCAAGTACTTTTCACATTTTCCTTTAACGTGTGCGATATGGGTTCTCCAAGTGAGGGTCTTATCTAGCCATATACCCAGAAATTTTATTTTATTCTCAACTCT
Organism: Apolygus lucorum; assembly: GCA_009739505.2. NCBI lineage: Eukaryota > Metazoa > Arthropoda > Insecta > Hemiptera > Miridae > Apolygus > Apolygus lucorum. Next base: position 43,627,471 of record CM019170.2, on the reverse strand, counting down.
AAACGTTTGACCAGCTAAATCAATATGTGTACCTAATCCTAGTCTTCTCTTCCTGGTGAATGGAACAAAGACTGATTTTTCTATTGACACTCCCAATCCCTTCTTCTCGCACCATGAGAAGAAACGGAGCACAAAGGTTTCCACTAAGTCAAGCCCTGAATCCAAATTTTCACATTCCGTAAATATACAAATATCGTCAGCAAATTGGACGATATTTACACCCTCCGGGAGGATATCTTCTATATCCGAAACGTATATAGAATACAAAAGAGGAGATAAAATCCCTCCTTGGGCTATCCCCTTACTACTGTACCGCGGTCCAATATATTCATCACCTATCCTTAGGAACAATTTGCGCCTATTGGAAATGTTGATTATGTTGCGTGTAAATCTATAAGGGACTCCCATATTACTCATAATTTTTGCCAGAATCTTTAAGTTTACATTATCGTATGCGTATCGTATTTCAAAAAGTTAGAAATACATTTCTTGCGTATAAATCACGTCCTGGAACACTGGGAGAAGATGATATGGATTCAACAAGAAATGAATGATAAAACGTACCTGCCTACGTACGCGTTGTTACAAAATCTCCGATAGCGGGAATCAGACGCAGAATCCTTCACACCGTGACCTTCATTCATTCTATATCTGTGAGTCACAGAGCCGAACGGGAGCATCATGACCTCATCAATAGTTTAGCAATGATTCGTAAATGGGAAACCCCATTTTCTAAAGAAGACCGCTTTCATCTGTCATGAGATTATTATTTCATCACCTTCTATCACTATGGGAAGGATGAGAGCATGCGGGCTCAGGAGTCAAAGCCCTCCAATCTCGAATGATTATTTTCTTCTTGACGATTGGGCAAACGGACCCAATGAAGATGGCTTCGGATTTGATCAATACTCCCACCAGGGGGAAACTTGTCCAAAGAGGTTTGGTAGGGAAAGTCATCCAAATATGGCGGCTATTCGAATCTTTGTTATACTAAAGATGATAATTATATATTAATATAATTGAGGGGTTTCCTACAAGAACAAGATACAAGATGTCCGAAATCGAAAATTCTGAACCTGCTGAATTCTGTGAAAGGCCTTTTCCTGAATTTTCCCCCTTCTGTTGCAAAACGTGACTTGTTTGGTTCTTGTTGAATTTTCATTGAAGCCCAAGTACTGCATGTTTATGACGTGAACACGTTTTGCATGTTTATGACGGTAATCAAATTTTCTGTTTTTATAATAATAATGAAGCTATTTCCGAACTGTGTTTAAAAACTGACAACTAGAACATTTAAAATGTTTTTTTAGATGCCTATGTTGCTGGTTCAATTTCCATGTTTTCTTTGTTTCACCATCAGTAACATGAAGGAGAAAATAATAGTTCCTATATTATTAAGCCCCTCCTTAAGGATTTGAAAAATGAATGAATAGATAAGTAGACAAGCAGTCGTTTCATCAAAAACCTTTATTAGGGAAAAAAGAAAATGTTCAGAAACTCCAAATATTTTGGTTTGAGAGAAAAAATAACTGAAAATTTACACAATATACACATCAGAAATATACAAAAAAAAAGAAGAAATATACACATGGGAATAACATCAGAAATATAAAACAACAATAAACAAAATAATAATACACATGGGAATAACATCTTCACACAATAGTTGAAAACTGAAAAGGACGAAAACCCATAATTCTCACACCTTATTTCGTTCTTGCGGAAATAGAGAGGACTAGAATTCTCCTGCAAAATGCGCACATTTTGAAGCCTCCCGTAGACTTGGACCTGTTCGGTTCTTGCCGAAATGCACTTGTTACCGTAGATGTACCCAACTTCGGCCACTTTTGAAGGTTTTTTGAGTTTATTCAAAGTCAAATATATGAGTAAAAATCTGAAAAAAATAATTTAGATGGCAGCAGATCTGCTCTATAGGATGTCACTATAAATTTTTTTTATCATCACAACTTTGGCCTTTTTTAAAAACTTGAAGTGTGGCCGAAGTTAGGTACCGTTGTGCTCCAACTTCGGCCACCTATGAAAAATGTATTAAAAACGGAGAAGTAGTAATTATATTGTAACTTCGGCCGCCGAATAATTTTTTAAAAAAGCTTTTTCGAATTTAAAAATTATAAAAACCATACAAAGACTTTTTTGGAACACCTATAATACAATAAAACCTTAGGAATATCATGGAAAACATCCAAACAAAGGCGAAATGCAGTAAAAAATATCTGTAAAGCTTTTCAAACATGAACTGATTATTTGAATTTTAAAACTTCAAATCATGGTAATTTTTAGGTCGACATTTCAAAAATATCATCATTATCAGTGCTAATAATGTCAAAAATACGAGATCGTCACACTAGTCATAAAACAGCCAAAATTATTTGTACAACATTTAAAACATTCATTGGTAATATTAACTTATCTGTCTTCTCTTGAAAGCTTTGTGTAATATTCTCAAACGACTATAAACTCAAGACTAGTCATTAAAATAATATCACTACATTAGAGTGAAAATGGAAATGCATTGGGATGACCCTTGAGAGGATTCTTCTTATTTATCTTATCCTGCAAAGTCGATCTGGGCACTGCATATTTTTAGGATGCCTTCCGAATTGACAATTTCCTCCTTCAGAGCGTTTTCCATATATATCGGATTATAGTTTTGGTACTCACGTCCACTTATTTTCTATCTTCGAGACGGACCCCCCATGGCCGAAGTTAGGTACACTGACTCAGTTATCGGAAAAAACTCCCCAGAACTCCCTCAAAACACGAAGTAAAAAAATGACTTATCACTCACCTTCAAGAACACTAAACTAAGAACATGAAACGGTAAGGGCAAGTTCTAAGATCACATCACATCAAAAACTACAATAGTTATAAAGCATACAAGCTGAAAAATGTCTAAACTGCTTGTTTACATTTTGATTTTTTCCATGGGAAAGTGATAAGAGTAACAAGCGCGGGAGATATCAACATTAGGCCCCAAAGACACCTGTTGAAATTGAGAAAAAACTGAAAGTTTTTAATGACCCCTGAAGAGCACAGCTTCATCAGTACCACCAATATTTGAAATGGCCGAAGTTAGGGGACATGGCCGAAGTTGGGTACATCTACGGTACTAGATATCGCACACATTCAGGAACAAAATGGCGCCTTAACCGGGTTTTTTCAAACTTTGGACTTATCTTGTTCTTGTAGGAAACCCCTCAATTATTATTATATTATAGGACTTATTTTAACCGAGTTGAGTACATACCACCGACAAAAATTCAGTAGTGCACAGAAAACCTATTTGGTACTCCAAAATCGGAAATTTTGCGCTTTCTGAGCAAATTTTGTACCGTTCTGGCCGTGTTCAATCTTTGTCCAGGACAACTGCTCGAAATCTTTATCTTATTTCGATGAATTTATCCGGTTGAAGCGAGGTAACCAAGGTGATGGCTCCCTATGAATTTCATCATCGGACCAACATTAGACAAACTTGTTTTCACAGGAACCCTCATTTCTTACGATCTGTTTGACTGATTTTGGTTTATTATTTTCTATAAGAACCTTTGGAATCGACCTAGAAAAGGATTTTTTTAACCCCCCCCCCCCCTCAAAATTTGATGGTTTACGTTTCAAGGTACGTAAAATGCGAAAATCGAATAAAAATTTTCCGTCGTACGCAGCACTTTCCTTAGTTTCCTTTTGATTTTGATGAAATTTGGTATGTAGGCTCCATTTGGGGTCTAGTTGTACTGCGAAGCTTTTGGATGATATCAGTTACTTCTAAGGGGGTGGAAATTAAGGGTTGAAATGTTCAATATTGCCCTAGCTCGAAAACTCTGGAAGAAAAGGTGTTGTTTTTTCACCAATTTTAAATAGTATTGAATTTTTAGAATTTTTTGAGACCACGCGGAGCTCTGTAGGACAAACCGTTCGCTCCCTACGAGAACTTAAAAGTTGGGCTTACGATAAATCAGAAACACGAGTGTGAATCGCAATAGAGGCCTAATCTCCGTTCAAATTTTAGCTGACCGAAATGCGATAGATCTCTGTTCGTTTCTTCTAGTTGTTCTCAGTTTTGCGTCCTTATGATTACTGGTTATCATATTTCTTAATTAGGGCCACCTTAACTCCCTGAAGCGTTTATTTCTTCCAAATTTACTTGATTGTGAAGTAGCTATTTGGTAGGTGGGTAGTATCTACGGTTGGTAGATGGTGATAACTTTACTGACGAGTGTTTTCAAATTAACAGGGCAGTTCAGGTTGGACTCAAGAGCAATAGTGCACATTGATTTCTTCTTGATTTGATCCTCCCAGTGGGAGCGAAAAAGAGAAAAATTGTCAACACAATCGCCAACTCAAAAAACTAGAAAATCGTCAACTCGAAAATCCATCAACATGAATATCTAGTTTCTGTACTGTGAATTTTATAGCATCAACTCAACCACGCTCTGCTACCAAAAATGTTTGGAATACCAGAGGTGGGGATTTTAATATGAAGAAAATCCAATTACTTCTGGCACCAAGTTATATTGAAAAATAAAAATTTAACAGATTGATAGATGGTAAGGAGCTCCTTCTAATTTATTGGTTATATGTTGAGGATTGAATACATAAAACAGTTCGCAAGTACCTAGTATGCTTAGAACTATGCCTTTGGCAATGATATTGGTTGATCTGACCGTTTGAGATGCAAAAGATGACACGTAGACGGGAAGCACGCGTACCTATGCAGACTTCTGAGACTGAGAGGAGTGTGTCCTGAGCGTATTGGAGCTTTTTGGCACGGTGCTGCCGTGGTCCAGGTGGCCTGAAATCTGGAATCCGAATTTGAGCATGTGCTCCTAGATTTTCCATTAAGCATGGCATCAACGAATCACCGGGTGTCGCACTTACAATTCAGATCTGTTGACTCCTGCAGCGGGATACTGAAGACCCAGACTCAAATTATTCCTTTTTGGGATGCTGAAGACCGTGGCAAGGAAGAAGAGAGGTGATGAAGAAGAGAGGCAATGAGTGGCGCACATGAAGGATGGATCATGACTGAATAGGTACGGTGGCTTTGTTGAACCCAAGGTACACAGGGCACAGATCACTCTCACTACACTGTCACCATCTACTTATCTACTGCTTGGTAACAACATTTTAGACTATTTGGGCCTGAACAGTTTCATATCGGCAATTCTTAGGTAGTACTGCTCAATATAGATATATACTGCTAGGTATATGCAGATACATTGACTACAAAACTTTACTGACGTTCATGATAAGTAGGTACTTCTGCAATAACCTGTAAACTCAGACTTACCTAGCACGAGAAAAAAAATTCTGACTCCAGAATGCTATAACTTCAAAAATCTGTCCATAGCAGTTTAGAAGCGCACAATTACTCATGTACTTATTATACTTCCTACGTTCTACTTATTTAGCGAGATATGACAAAGAAAATTCATGCTCTTGGGAGAGGGTGGAGTGGGAAACAATTTGGGTAACCGTGAAAACTTCGTAAATTATTCATATAATCCATACTGCCCATCACTGATCATAGGTGTATTCAATTGCTCGCAGCATCTTCTTTGCATGTAAAAGAAAAGTCCATTCATGCAGAATGAATTAATGAGCGAATCAATCATTCAGTTGAAGGTGTGGTTAAGAAAAGGGACCAATGGTGTTGCTTTTTTTTACATATGATGTCTGGAAAAACAGGGATCGTTTCAGAATGTTCCAAAACGGATTTCAGTGTGAAAATTTTTCGAAAAAGTCGATTCTAAAAATTCTGAGGCCATTGCAATAGCTTCATTTTCCTTGAAAATTCGTTAATAAAACGCTGCAAATTATTGCTGGGTATGCTTTGAAGATCTTAGGAGTCCATATTCATGTTCTAGTCGTCTCTACAAACTCATAGAGCACCCACACGGCTACTGCATTTCTGGGTACAACATATATACACACGTATTCATTATATATTTATATATAGATACAAACTTTTCTTAATTTTGGACAATTTTCATTTTTGAAAAAGCATCAATATCAGAAATTTTGTGCTGAATCCGAATATACCATATATTACCATGATTTTGAATGTAATAATCACAAAAAACGGGAAAAACCTATTTTTTTTGAGTTTTTTTGAATTTTGGACCACTTTGGATTGTCCAAAATTGCTGGTTAACGAACTTGACCTATAGTTTGTTGTTACGAACATTTTGGCAAAAACTAAAAAAAATGTCTAAACAATTACTCAAGTTATCGTCCGGAATGACACACACACATATATATACATATGATTTTTGGAAAAACTTCAGGGATCGTTTCAGAATGTTCCAAAACGGATTTCAGTGTGAAAATTTTTCGAAAAATTCGATTCTAAAAATTTTGAGGCCATTGCAATAGCTTCATTTTCCTTGAAAATTCGCTAAAATGTACCTTCGAGATCTTGTTCTGAAATTAACTCGAAGCCGAGATATGGAATTTTCGATGAGTCGTGGGAAGAAAAGTCGCTGTTCGGCGTCGGGAAATCTGATTCCAGGGTAGGTAAATCGACTCGAAAATTTCCCATTAGCGCTCGAGGGCGGCTCGGATGTTAATATTCCCGTCAAAGTGATTGAAAGGCGACAAGAGGCTGGAAAGGGGAGGTCAAATACGCCCTTGACTGGGTCGTATGGCGTCACAACAGGACAAAAACTTTGATGAGTTTTCCTTTCCATAACGCCCTGTCAGATTGAATTATTAGCCGTCTTATGTAGCGCTAGATCGATAATTCCCGAACTAACATCCTCTTGTAGTTAAATAGAGATTATATGGATTATTCCTGTGTTGCTTAGGAGATAGTGTTAATACCATCTCAATTCTTCTGAGATGAGGCCTGCGTTTCTTCATCTCTCCCGTGTTTTCTCTCCCGCATAGCTGATTACGGACTCAAAAAATCTTCTTCATTCATTGTTAATACAAACATATTGTCTGTCACGAGGGAGGTATTAATTCCGTGTTGGTCGAAACAACTCTGGATTCTCTTCATGGAAAGAAAAAGGGCTGCACGTTGGTTTTACGTTTATTTTAGCAACGTTTTCGCTATCAAGCTCGCTAGCATCATCGGGCTTTATTTTTGAAAAAATTAATTTCTCATATAGAAAAGTAGATAACTTAAAATATATTAGACGCCTAAATCTGTCATTTTTTTAAAAAATAATCAACTATACATACAACAACATACTAACATTTACTAAAATTTAAAAATTGCTACCTTTTGTAAAGAAAAACTTTTTTTTTTAGTTATTCCACTGTACTGCCTCTATCTGTCATTTAGGTCTAATATAATATATATGAAGAGGATATATTATATCCTCTTCATTCAATCACAATGGAAGCAACCTGTCAAACATATTGTGATAAACAAATTGTTGCAGTCTACATTAATCAACACTTCTCAGGTGGAAAACCCAAAACATGTTCAATATTAAATATTTAATCATTATCACGTTGAAGGGTGATGGGAGTGACCACGTTGTTGATGAAGAGTTGGGTTCTATTTTGCTTCCTCACTACCGAAGGTAGGGAAGCTTTGTATTCGTGAAAGAAGTGAAAAAAAAATGTCCTCCAAAATCAAAATTTCCACTTGCTTTTTGCGTTTTAGAGCTTCCCGAACAATTTTGGTTCCGTGTCTGTCTGTCTGTCTGTCGGTCTATCTGTGGTCAATCCTTGTCCCGGGCAAAACTATACTAACCTGTGGTCCGATTTTGATGAAATTTTCAGGGGAAAGTTTCAGCACCTTCGGACCAATAGGAGCGAGTGCGCATGCGCAAACGTGAATTTCCTGGAACCTCGGTTTCTCGGTTTCTAATGAACCGATTTTGCTCAAATTTGGAGTTTAGTTAGGGACTAACTTCTAAGAGACACCCTATAAGTTTCAATCAAATTGGTCAAGCAATAGCCGCTGCGCATGCGCGAACTTTAAATTTATTGTTACAACCAAAACTCCGCAACTATTCAACCAATTTCGATGAAATTTTCAGGGATTGTGTGGGTTAGGTCCTAGACAGTGGACCGCTAAATAAAATAATAAAATTCTACGTTTAATTTTAAACAAAACTCAAATTACGAGTATATAACAAATTAATACCCATAATCCTAATACGTACACCTATTATAGTTTTAGTATTGAATAATAATAATCATTATCGTCATAACTTCGTAGTTTTATTTTATACCTACACTCTTTTGTTCTTTTATTTCAGTGGTTTATATACCACAACTATTTACAACACTATTATAAACATTAATACCTGCAACCCTATCCCGCATATTATCGCCAATATTTTGGTATTCAATAACTCTTTGAATCATAATTTTTTCGCCAACTGATTCTATACGTCCATGTTACAATGAGTGAGGAAGCTATACTGCCCACCCAACTTGGCAGCCTTTAAACTGGTCTGGGGGTCATCCCATGGGCATTTATTTCATTATTAGTGCCAGTCATGGAGCACACTCTTATTTGTTCACCAACCTTGTTTTCGTTTTCTGTATATATTCTATGTTCTCCTTCTCATTTTATTACAAGCCAGGTAAATTGCATTGGTCTTGAGGTGATGTAATCATTCTGTAATCAAGAGAATGATTGCATTAAGGTCTCATGAAATTTGATTTCCTACAGTGATTCACATTTTTCTAACAGGAATTCTCTTTTCTTCACAAAAAATACAATTCTAGAACCCATCAACTTGTATCACCTAGTAAGACCAATGCAATTTACCTGGCTTGTAATAAAATGGAAAGAGAAGGAAAACATAGAATCCATACAGTATTCGGTATCCATACAGATAACAAAAACTAGGTTGGTGAACAAATAACAGTGTGCTCCATGACTGGCACTAATAATGAAATAAATGCAACAGCCCATGGGATGACAAACAGACCAGTTTTGTTCTGCCAAAACTTGCATCTACAAATTAAAATTGAAAAATAGACTTCAACTACTAATAATTATTATAAGCCACCAAAACTTACATAACTATTACTAATTTTATAATCAGGAAGATAGTAAAAACACAAATTTATTATATGTTTGTATTAGCATGGAACATACTTTAGCTTTGGACTAACCACCCGAAAAAGGTTATGAGGAGAGGGTGATGCGAAAGTGTTACGCTGTGGGGTGGGGGGAGTTATTCTCCACCTGTTCCTCCCATCCTTACTCTGCCAAAAAGCGCGGCTGAAGCATGTTCCATGTCACTATATCACCAACGTTCGTCACATGGTTTGTATTATTGAGGGGTTAAAACGAGAGTGGAAGTGGTAGTAAGTAGGTACGTACAATGGGGTATTTCAGTCAATTTTTTTTATTTTTATTTTATTTTTTCAAAAGAGTATGGCTCAGGAATAACGGTAATCGGGTCTGTTCGTCGAGAAAATGTTTTTAAAACATCAGAGAAGCTAAGGAAAGTTGAAGATTTGAATGGTGTGACGTAGCTAGCCAACTGTCTTTGAAAAAAGCATCCATGCACAGAAACCCTTGGAGGACGTCTTGGATACTACAAAATACTACTCACACACGCGCGCGGCGTAGTCCTTGCCTAGTGTGTGTGCATTTATAGCGGCCCGCCTTTTTCAAACGTGTGATCTCTTTAATTAATTTTTCTACCACATGTGATAGTATCATTGGGCTTAAAGTTGTAGTATATAGGTTTTCAAGGGAGCTGAATCCAAATTTGAGGTCAAAAACCTGAATTTCCGACCCACCGAAATACCCCATTATCTTTCAAGAGATCATTCCCAGATGTTTGAGGTTCCCCCTATCAAGCGCGATTTAAGAATTCAATAAGCAACTTTGAACTTCGTTAGCGCATGCAAATAGGCCACCGAAGAATTTATTATTGTGAGACTACATTCGTTGGACATTTTGATACGCCATGTTTCGATACAGTGGAAATTTTGGTACGTTGGACAGTTTGATACAGTGGAAATTTTGATACTTAATACATTTTGATACATGATGTTTCGATACAGTGGAAATTTTGATACTTTGGACATTTTGGTGCATGATGTTTCGATACAGTGGAAATTTTGGTACGTTGGATAGTTTGATACATTGGCGATTTTGGTTCTTAGGACATTTTGGTCCTCAATTCATATTGGGTAGGTTAATACTTTTGACGTTTTGATACATTGGAAAGTTTGATACGTTGGACAGTCCGATTTAAGACATTCTGAATTATTGGGTTGTTTAATACGTTTGTCATTTTGATATGTTGGGCTTCTGGAAAAGTTTGATACGTTAGACTTTTTTATACATTGGAAATTTGGATACGTTGGACATATTGGATACCTTAGACATTTTGTTACATGAGAATTACCATACTTTGAAAATTGAATAATACGTTAGACAGTTTGATTCATTGGGAATTTTGATACGTTCGATATCTAAGACATTCTGAATTATTGGGTTGTTTAATACGTTTGTCATTTTGATATGTTGGGCTTCTGGAAAAGTTTGATACGTTAGACTTTTTGATTCATTGAACATTTTGGTACTTTGGACATTTTGGTCCTCAATTCATATTGGGTAGGTTAATACGTATGACGTTTTGATACATTGGAAAATTCGATACGTTGGACAGTTCGATTTAAATGACTGGAGGACGGAGCAGCCATTAGGCTCCCAAAAGATCGACACCACAAACACGCACGCAACTCAATTTAAACTGTTGGCATACCAATTTGAACTTTTGGAAACTCATTTATACTTTTCCCCAGACAACTACTTTTTCGCTCATATAAAATTCAATAAATATTTTTCTCCCTCTTGGGTAGTTTAAATTTTGATAATTTGGACTTGAGGAAAAGTTTGACGGTTTGATACGTTGACCTTTTTTATACATTGGAAATTTCGATACGTTGGACATATTGGATACCTTAGACATTTTGTTACAAGAGAATTACCATACTTTGAAAAATTTTAATACGTTAGACAGTTCGATTCATTGGGAATTTTGATACGTTCGATATCTAAGACATTCTGAATTATTGGATTGTTTAATACGTTTTTCGTTTTGATATGTTGGGCTTCTGGAAAAGTTTGATACGTTAGACTTTTTGATACATTGTAAATTTGGATACGTTGAACGTATTGATACCTTAGACATAATGGTACATTGAATAGTTCATTATGTTGGATGAGAGGGAAATAGTCCAGATTAACTTGGCAGACTTGTGATGTACTGTTAGTATTATTAGCTCGTACGATCACCATCCTGTCATACAGCTGTCATCCTAGTTCTGTTGTTGCCGCTCGTTTTCCTCCTTTAGAAATTCCGGCGAATCGCTTCCCATCCGCGTCAGAGTGGCCCCATTCGTTTTTTCCTTTGTTTCTTTGGGAACGTTTTCAGAAGCAATCAAGCGGAGAGATTCTGAAGGAAACCATTAAACCCGACAGCTCGGAGGGATCCTTCGCCACATTTCCCTCTCAGAGGCTTCTCCTGCCACCATTTTCACTGTTTCCCTCTTGGAAAAGTAGCTCGGAAAAAGCATTTTATTCTCTCCGGATGGAAAAGCGGCATTTGCTGTCAGCCACATTAGCTTTTCAATTTGACATGTTTTATAGGTTTTCTGGTTTCTTGGCTGTCTCAAATCTTCCTTAGAAGAAAATTGTGAATTTGATCGCCTACAATTAATTTTACTTACTATTGTCAAGAATTTACTTCTGTGACCCAGAATCCTTGGTTTGATCTCGTCAGCACCCCGGCGTGTCTCAAATATCAACCATATTAATTCAGTAATTGAGAGGAACTTATCTCACAAGATCTCTGATGAAGATTTGCACCACAAACCCCCTTCATGCCTTTCCTATTACGAGTGAACTGTTAGGGAACTGAAACCTCTCCCCAAGTTTCACGTCAGTTAGTGAAACAAACATTCTATTGTTTATTATTAATTGAACTGTAGTGTTTCAAGTTTGAATACTGTAATGTTTGTCAACGTTTTCATGATGTTTAATCGCTTTGATCCTATTGATCCTAAAACCTACATAGCTCACAATTATTCCTAGCTAAAGAGAAATTCTTGAAGCTTCAAATTGAAAGATTTTTTGTATTATTCTCACCCTGTGATTTGGAGTGGCTTCAGTACACACTTTTTTTTCACTTCTGAACGCATCCTTGAACGATCTGTGCCGTTTCCCCAACCACCACAATCGATTCTCCAGCTTTTTAAAACTAAATTGTAAATCCTTCTACAAATTTCACCAAACACTCCTTTTTTTCGGTTTTCACTGAGTCACATATGCGGTCGAAATGTTTTAACTGAATTGAGTTCCATCAGGGCAAAGAGGAATGATTCAAGTGTCCAAAAAATGATTTATAATTTGGAAAATTTGGTAGTCCTCAATCGTATCACCTAAGTTGCCAAGGATGCATTTTTTTCGACTGACTTGAAAAACTTGACTTGACATTACAGATTGATAGTAAGCGAGTAATGGGTGTATTTCCCAAGAACAATGTTAGTTTTCTACAATCAAATTTTAACAATTATTTTATGAATGACTTAATAATAATCAAACAATTAAAATTCACCATAAAATTCTATTTCAAATATTTTGAACTTAGATCGACTATGAGTCAGCAACAGCCGGCAACCGATTAACAATATTTTCTATTTCTTAACACTTATCTGCGAAGCGCGCGATTTCGCATGGAGAAGACATTAAACTATTGACAAATTTCCAGTTCTTATCACTTTTGTGCCAAGTGCGAAAGTTGCATGGAGAAAACATTTGAACTAAGGCGGTTATTCTTCAATCGATCCTCTTTAATTTTTAGTTTTTCCAGTTAACTACATAAATTTGAATTTTAATAAACTTGTTATTAATTGAAACTGTTTAGTGTGATCATAAGCAAGGTGTCCCACTTTCCGATCTACAAAAACTTCGAAAACAGAGCCTACTTACATCCAATTTCCAACGAGGAGTTCCTTATTGAAGTTTTTAATATTGTTAACCACATCGTGTGAAAAATGTTCTCAGAATCGGATAGTATTTCGTATAGTTGAACTCAGGACTAGGGAGATACCATACAAACCGAATACAGACAGACGCGGAACCAAAATTGTTCAGTAAGCTCTGAAAAGCTACAGTAGTAGATAACTAATTCTATAACTGAACTAAACAACTGAAGGATCGGTAGTGAGGAAGCAAAATATCGGTTAATTTCTCTGTCAATCTCAGATTCTAGTTTGAAATTTGTAGAATTCAGTTTTCAAAGCCTCGTATAATGAGGAATTTCACCGAATTCTGTTTGCATTTTTCCTGAATAGTTAAAGGTTTGGGATAGATGAAAATCGGGCTGATTTCGGAAAATAAGTCTCCTGTTATTTTTGGGAGACAATCAATATTTTTGATTTCAAAACTAACCGGGAAAACGGACGTGAAGCGGGAACGCTCGCTGATTGGCTGTTCGGATCGCCATCTCCTCCCAGTGCTGCCCATTGGGACAACGATAATCATGTTTTCTAAGAGAAAAGTTATCAAACAAAAACAGGGGAAACCTAATTTTCCCCATCTTGCTTTTTCTATATTTTTCTTCAGTTTTTCGATTTCGAACTTTACTGTTTCGTGAAATTTTGCATCTGGGGACTATAGATTTCTCGATTTCAGCGCTTCAAGCGGCCATAAATGAACTATTCCAGGATGACGTCATTTTCCCAGTTATTTTAAACATTCGTATTTTCTACACTGTTTTGTTTATTCGTAAATTAGGAAGTTCGGGCTAAAAGTTTGCCTTAGGGGGTTTTTCGAGGTGCTGAATCCGATTTTGGGGTCAAAAATAGGAAATTCCGACATGGTGAAATTCCTCATTGTTCAGTAAGCTCTGAAAAGCAACAGTAGTAGGTAACTAATTCTATAACTGAACTAAACAACTGAAGGATCGGTAGTGAGGAAGCAAAATATCGGTAAATTTCTCTGTCAATCTCAGATTCTAGTTTGAAATTTGTAGAATTCAGTTGTCAAAGCCTCGTAAATTTGTTTCTGTGGATTTCTCGAATGTTTTGGAGTTCTACGTGAAGCTCAAAATATTATTTTACACTTTTAAATCCGGAAAATATAAACATTTGTTCGTTGCGCTGCGGATGGTCGTAAAAAGTTATAAATACACCTTTGAATCGAAAATTTGCGACTTCGTCAACTATTCAAGATAACAAACCGAGGGGTTTCTGCTTCGAAATATTTAATAGAGCGGAATAATAGGGATTTCTGTCTGTAGTCCCCGGTAGAACTTCTGGAATTCGGATTTTAGCCACTATTTTGGAGAATGGATCTGTTGGTCAAGAAATGGTCTCCTATGAGTGTCATCTCCATCGGATCCTTGATGAAGAGTGAGCCGAAAACCCGATTGCCGGCTCACTGAAATTTTGAAGGTAGTTGGGGGCTGGCTCCTAGATTATAGGTTACGAAATAATAAACTCTCTACTATGTACAGCCCGACCTCCAGAGTGGAGTTACCTACATTTTCGATAATGTTCCTCACGGAAAATCCATATCAAAGTGTACCCCGAAGCTTAAGATTTTTAATTTGTAAATTAGGTTTTTATTGTATTTATATATTTTTGTATAACTCCAAATAATGATATCTATCTCTAAGTCCGCTATTAAAGAGGTATAATTTAATTTGTTGGTATCCTATTTTTCTTGTTTTGACAGTGGAAGCGCACAGCGATAACAATAGTCCCCAAACTACACCTGTCGCCGAGAAAAAAACTAAAGAGAAATCCGCTCGGAGGTCAGGAAGCTTCGAAGATGGGAACGACAAAGAAGATAAGTGGCGGATCTTCACGGAAATCACGGGAAGGTTAACCAAAAAGGTCGAGGAAAAGATTGACGATTTCAAAACTGAAAGGTAATTTTAGAATGAATATCGTAGTGGACACGGTTTTAGGTTGGAAAAAGTGGCCCTGGCAGTACTCGAACCCGCTACCTCCTGTTCTCTAGGCAGGGAGGACCGCAGGGTGTAGGTACCTGGTGTGGTTAGTGGCTGTCAATACCAGGGTGCCACATCTCCTCTTTGTTCTAGCTGGCCAAGGAGCTTGTTTAGCAAAAGTTATGAATTCAAATCCCCTCTAAAAACTATTTCCAATCATCCATTAAATTTCCCGATCACTCAATTTTCACCTTCTGGGGTTTATAAACAACAGTTCCGGTGAAGCCACGGTCACTGTGGCGAGCGTTGTTTGGCGGTGGAATTTGGACCGACTTCTGCGGGCTTCGTGGGTTCAAGACCCATCTCCGTCAGCGTGCGTTTTTGTACGTCCGGGGCTCGTCCCAACCCAGGGAGGTGAGACAATGGGAAGCCATGAGCGGAATCATCAGAACAAATTCTGATCTTCCCTTAAGAAGACAACTAATGACGTCTGCGACGCCAGGAATGGGAGTCGGACAAAAATCCAACTTGAAATGGTTGTTTGCTTTACTTACTAAACAACTGTTGTTAAGAGAGACCTGAAAATAGCTAGTAAGGGAAACATTCGATTTGTATACAAACTAGTTAAGAAAAATAACCAGAGAAAATTAATAATATACTTACTTACCAGATTGACAGTGGAGATAATATCAACATATTATGTTGATCCTGAATCACAAGATTACACTATGGTGGATATAATGTATCCATTATATTACATTATGATGTAGTGATTTGGAAGAAAACATAAATCAATTCAAGACCTTCTTAATTCAAAGGAAAATTTGCTCATTAGTAGCTGCATTTGCAGGGTGTCTCTCAACTAATATTGAACTAATATTGAATAATATTGAA
This sequence comes from Apolygus lucorum, assembly GCA_009739505.2. NCBI lineage: Eukaryota > Metazoa > Arthropoda > Insecta > Hemiptera > Miridae > Apolygus > Apolygus lucorum. The sequence continues at coordinate 43,611,671 of CM019170.2, read as the reverse complement.
CTAAACTGAACTGTATTGAATAATGAACTAATACTCACTCACTTCACTACAAATTACTTCAAATTAGGTTGAAAAATAATAAAAAAATACAATAAGGTCCTATTTACGTTAAAATAAATTTAATTACGATCCAAATCGATAATTTTCTTCAAACATTATTGTAGCTGCATGAACATCAACTTCTTGATTATTTTTTTTCCATTCTGTTGTCTGGGATTGAAAATGACAACTGGAGAAAAAGCTCTCCACGAATAAAAAGTGATTGAAACAAAAAACTTTTATTGTCAAGAAAACCCCCACTTATTAATTATTTAATAAATGTGTTTCGCAATTATTGCAGGATGATCAAAAAGAAGGAGAAAAAAGACAAACTGAAGACGACCAACAGTCTGAGCGATTCGGAAGACAGGTCTGAAGACACATCCTTGGCTCAAGCCTCGACAGTGTCCAATGCTTCTTCATCGCCGGAGAAAACCAAATCTCTGACGGTGCCCAACAATGACGAATCTGACCTCGGCGACATCAGTGGGAGTGAAGAAGGTAGGAATGACGTAATCTCAATGGTAATCAGCCGTCCTAGATTTAGAGGCAGTCCAGGTCTCGATACAAATCTTCTGTTTTCTGGTCAAAGTGCATGCAGGACTCATGAAGTTCTGTTGTGATCAGCTACTTCTTCGCATTTCTGTCCATTCGCTTCCTTAGCTCAGTGGTAGGAGCTCCGATTCAGAATCAGAATGATAGGAGATCGATCCCCAGTCGAGGGAAGTTAATTTTTGATGATTCAACAGTTCTTGTTTACTTGGAAAGGAACCTCCATTAAGTGCTCAGCTGCAGTGGTGGATCCACATTCATCTTACCGGAAAACGTATGATTGATCTCAATACATGAGTGATGAGTGATGAGTGATGAGTGATCTCAATACACTTGTGGTAGGATGTATGGGAGGCATATTGGAAGACCAGTAGCCCCTCGCATATTTGCTACATACTACTTCATATTTGCTAATCCATCAGTGAGAGTCTGGCCGCTTACATTGGAGGGTTAAGAATATAATATATCATGTTTATTTGAACGATCTCAGAAGAGTAATGGAAGCTTAAATTCACTGCAACTACCTCTTTTCCCGAGCGTTCTGTGGCAAATTGCTGTTATCCGCGATACTCAATAATCGATTATTTTCAGTATTAAACCTAACCTTCTCAGCTGACCTGATCAGCTGGTCGTGAAAGGGGCGCCATTTTGATTCTCAGTCCAGCAGTAATTCTGTTTACATACTAAATACTTCTTGGTATGCAAACAGAATGATGGTGGTGCATTAATTATTTTCTTCTTTCTATTCTTTTAAGGCAATTATGTAATCGTAAGTAGCGATCAGATAGCAAACAGCTGAGACAGACTCTGAGGGGTTTTGACACTATTCAAGAACAGGGACATGTAAGGTCCAACTGTCATGCTAACAAGCAAACCAGGCTGACACAAACATTAGTGTCAATTAAAAACTCTCGAAATAAGTTTTTCAGAATGAAAATTGGAATATTTATTGCCATATTGAACAAATTTATTACTACTTGGATACCTATTTACATGGAGAACTGGAGACAAGTGCCTATTTACATCCTTTTCTGACCCTACATTGCTATATAAAACCTTCCTACCTTCTGATGATTTTGATCGTATTCACCTTTAGAAAGTACCTAGTGAACACCAAAAACCTAGATTTTCCAGAGTTCTTACTGCATTTTTTTGGGTCTCAAAGATAAAAACTAACGATTTTGCAGTGGCTTTCTGTCTTCTTGTTCATTGTTTGTCCAACAACATATCTCTTGATAGTTTAGAGGAGGTTTTTTATTGCTACCTACCACGGACGTACACTTTCACAAACAAGGAAGTACAGATCAAATCTACTGGGATAGATATAGTGATATACGAACTTATAGACAACCAACTGCAGGCAACCATAATGAACCAAATACTTATTATTGTGAGAAAATACGTTTTCACAAATAGTTTTGCCTGTCTCAGGCCTGGGAGGTTCTGCCAGTATTCTACTCGCTCATTTCTTTCCCAGTTGTTAACCACATTCTGTAAGCAGCTTTTGGTGGTTCCCAGGAATGGTTCCGGTCCAATTGGCAGGGACTCTGAGCCTCTTTTCGCAAGACGATCAGCAGTTTCATTACCCTCATGTCCAGGAATACAGAGTAGGGTGACCTGGTTGTCCTGGGCCACAGTTTTAAGGGTATTCAGGCATTCCCAGACCAGCTTCGAGGTTATAGTGTATGAAGCAATGGCCTTCAGGGCAGCCTGACTGTCTGACAAGATGTACACTTTGGCTCTGTTGATATGCTTGTTCAGCATTTCTTCTGCGCACTGCGGATACACGATCTTATAGACGCAACAACTAAATGCAGATATCCATAATGAACCAAATCCCCACCATTGTGAGAAAAGAAGGTATTTTTAAAGGTAAACTTCATAACTATTGTAAGAACTTCTTTCCTTGAAACCCTAAATGGTACCTACTTACGTGAGCTGACTCCCATCGTCTGTTTATTGTAGATCTGTAGGTAGTTGTGTTGATAGATAATGGAATAATGTACTAAATTTAATGAGAAACACGGAATTTATTCAGAAATTTCATTGTACATTGAAACAATATACAATTCGCACAGAATTAACAATAGTTAGTACCTACACCATGAACTTGATGTGAAGATTACAGAATTTTCGTGATGAGCAGTTGGTTTCGAGAGGTGAACAACATGATATTTCCCGGGGAAACAAACAAATACCTAACTGATGAAAAAGAAAACTTGTACAAATGAAAGCTAAAATTGAGAACCACAACTCAGGATACGAGATTCGAACGACAACACTAAACACAATTTGAACTAGATAATTTGAAGCTGGTTATTAAAGTGTCAGTTTATCGAAAATCTGTTGTCAGAAATGCCAGGAAGCAGCGACTTCCCTTCTTTTTTCGGGAAGTTTTCTTGTGTTTCCCCACATTTTGTAATCACTTTTGGCAAACCAAAAAATTAAATACTGCTTCTGGGATGGGAAGAGCAACTAATAACCGCACAGATTGGCATAATAAAAAACCTTCCATACAATCTTTGTTTGCAACTGATATCAAAGCAAAGCAAAATGGCCGCCTTTGAGCGAGATTCGATTAACTGTTCGATTAGTCGAAGAGTGACGTCACTCGGATAACAGCAATAGTGGAGGAATTTCATCCTACAAATTTACTTGTTTAAGAATAATTCACTTGTGTATTTCATGATGCGTTCACACAGTGCTGATTGTCTCTTGTATAATAAAGGTTCGACGCCGGAAAGGCCCTCCACTCCCACGTTCACGGACGACCTGAGTCTGCAGCGCCCCCGCCCAGCTGGATCTCAGCCAGTGCTGGATGATAAAGGAAGAGGCAAGAAAGGGTTGAAGTTCAAATTCTACAAGAAGAAGGTGAGTTGTCGTCTTCGACCGTATAAGTCCAGTTTGACCTTTAGCCCTAGTTGGACAATGGTGTCACTAGTATCACCAAAAACATCCCAGGAACTCCACAGCTGTCCAAGGTGTCACCGGAGTAACCAAACTTAAATTGACATTTTAAAATTAGTGGGCAGCTGAATTTTTTGTGGGCTTTTGGAAATCTCAAAGAAGAGTTATGACAAAAATCTCCAGAGAAATCGATGAAAATTTTTTTTATCATTACATAATATTTTGTACTTCTAATAACTTACGAAAAATGGTTCAAAAAATCAGCTCTGTCCATCAATTTTTAAATTGCAATTTAAATCTAGCTGATCAGGGGACTTTTTGGGACTGCTGGGGAATTCCTAAGATGTTTTTGGTGACGCTAGTGACACCATGGTTCAATTAGGGTTAAAGGGTGCTTCTTAATTAGTGGATATGTATTTTTATCTCCGTTATTTTCGAAGGGTTAGAGAAAACTTAGTCCCGCTAATGTCGTCTTTCCAAATGAAAACCTCCTTTTTTAATGCATTCGTATTTTACATCAAATTTCATGAAAAAAAACGCCCATCGAATGCGATTTATAAAATTGCTTTTATTTATAAAATTGGGATTGTGATGAAGTGTTATATTTCTTATTAGAGTTAATTTGTTTTCAACTTTTTAGTTCAGTTTATTAACAAATAATAAAAGCTTGTTTTTAAACATTTTTTTCTTTAATTTTATTTCCAACTTTTTAGTATTTTTGATCAAGATTTACTACGTCGTAGTTCGTAGCAGTCGGGTAAAATAATGTTTAAATTAGTTGTATAATCACTAGTTACTGATTTACGACTAAAAATATGATGTGGAGGATAATGAAATGGAGGCTGCCCTTCATGAATAGGAAGATGGCCCCCTATGAATTGAAGGATGCCCTTTATGATTCTGAAAATGGTCCCCTATGAATTGAAGGATGCCCTTTATGATTCTGAAAATGGTCCCCTATGAATTGAAGGATGCCCTTTATGATTCTGAAAATGGTCCCCTATACATTTAAGGATGCCCTATATGATTCGGAAAATGGTCCCCTATGAAATTAAGGATGCTTTATGAATTGGAAGACGGTCTCCTACGAATTGAAGTATGTTCATACAAGATGGAGGATGGTCCGCTATGAATTGGATGGTGGTCCTTTGAAAGTGAATAATATTGCATTGTCGTCCGAGTCAAACACGCATGCAAAATGTCAGCTCAATCGGAAACCGGGAAGTGGATCAAATTTAACTTGCAAGATTTGATAAAAATACGGACAACGGGACTGGTGGAAGTAAATTAAAGCTTGTCATAATAATAGTCTCTAAGCAGGATTTTTCTTGATAAATTAATAGTGTTACAATTTAGAATTTTCATTATCGCTCATCGCTATAACCCAACAAATCGAGTGTATAACTTCTCAATGAGACGTTTTGTTACGTGTTATTTGGTTCCGGAGGTTGCAATAATGTTAAAATAGTTCTTATTCGAATTAAAATCTCCTCGAACTGATTTTTTCTGTTCCAAGATATTCGAGTGGGTGATAGTGTTTGATGACGGTCGCCACTTGAAGATCAGTTGACATAAACACAAACCTCTGTATTGTTCTGAACTTTGAATTGGGGAACGCAACTAGGGGTTTAGATAATCGGCTTTGCTATCAGTAAATCGCTTCGTGAGTGTTTATAGTCAGTGATAGTCGTAAACCGGTGGAAATGTGCAGTTGTGATTTACGCCTAAAACCCCTCGGAAATCGTTTTTCCGACAGACAGATTACCTCTGTTGAAACTCAATTTCGATCGTTTAGTAGATTGACGATTCGTTCACAACTAATTAGGTTTCTCGCGTGTTCTTATGGCAGACATCTCCCCGAGCCAGCAAATAAAACATTTTTGAAACCTTGCTTTCGCCTCCTTGAAGAAACAGATGACCTGGAAAGACGCTGACATGAAATTAGGAATTCCAGCATCATCGTTGGTTCACTCAACAATTCTCGTGCGAGTTGCCTCTGACCTGAACGGCTCAGGTCACTGGAATCGTTTTGGTATCGTTGATTTCTCCATATAACTTCAAAAATGGTGTTTATTCGGATTGGACCAGATTCGTTCAACTGAAGGGTTGTTGAGGCCTAAGGGCTAGAGGGAAACTCGTTCTAAAATGCACAAGAAAATTCCAAACTGATTCTACATTCTAAAAACATGTTTTGAATGTGATTCCTCACTAACTATAGCATTTACAGATTTAATTCAACTTTTTACAGATTTATTTCAACCTTTTAAAAATTCATTTAAACCTTTTATAAATGCTATTAAACCTTTTACTAATTCAATTCAACCTTTAAGAAATTAAATTCAACCTTTTACAAATAATATTCAACTCTCCACCAGAGGGGATGGATATGGAAAGTAGCTGATTGATTGGGAGTAGGTTACACGTAGGTGGGTAACGGCTGCAACCTTGTCGTGGCGCGAAGTGTGGTGCGGGAAAAGTGCCACGGAGTTGCGTGAGTTGGGCATCTCAGTAGGTTTACTCCGTGTTATCACTACCCGTGTCCTGCTCGGCTCATATTTGAACTGGTGGTCATCCCTTCATCACTCTCTCCCACTCCAACCATCCTCATCATCCCTCATCCCTAGGGCCGGCGTCGGGTGAGTCCTGGGCTCCTTCCCATTTAAAATTTGTTTTTAAAATTTTCTTTTATTTATAGCGTGCCCCCTCCGTCTTTGAGGAGAGTTTATTTTTAAAATTAGGTACGTACATAGTACCTACCTACGTGACCTCAGCGCCTTGCCAATGCAATGTCTACTGTATGGTCAAAATCGCTTCTGAGAGCGATTTTTTTTGTTTATTTTATTTGGCCTCACATATTAATGTATTTAGCCATTAAGTTTATGGAAGTATAAACATAAGCTCACTGCTTCACTTCATCAATTAGCATAATGAATGAAAAAAGATACGAAAATACATAAGTAGGTAATATTTCACTTCACTATTTTTATAGTTCAATATTTGTTGCTCTGATGGAATTTACTATATATTTGTAGCAGTTTTGGTCCTGTAGTAGGAGTGCTGTGCTGGTGGGTAGAGGTATATTTTCCTTCAGTAGATTGTTCATTAATTCTCTCCGGTTGATGTTGAACTTGCTGCATTTGAGAATAATGTGATTAGCGTTCGCTTCCTCTTCTGTCTCACAGTCACAGTTTCCGTTATCGATGAGATTTATTTTTTTCAAGTGGCTTGGTAGTCTGTGGTGATCAAATTGTAACCGACTTACAATTTTTATGAAGCTGCGGTCTAGATCTCCTTGGGAGAACCATGGTAAACGCGGTATTTCTGGCTGCATGCTCGCATAGAACCTACCCTTCCTATCTTCCATAAGTCTATAAGCGATAACTTTCTCACTAGTCGCTCTATATCGCTATTTACGATTTTTTTCTCGTGAGAGCAGTAGAAGGGTTGGGATGAGTTAAATTGGTGGAGAGTTGAATGTAATAGGCATTTGTAAAAGGATGAAATACATCTGTAAATGCTATAAATATTGATGGATGAGACCGTTCATTTTCCCTATTTTTTATTACTTCACAATATTTTTACGATCTATAAAAATATAGAACCTTCGTATTCGTCCCATGTTTGATTAAAAGTATCAATAAACTATGTTTTTTTCTTTGTGGTTCTTCTACGTCCCTTAGGTCCTTTAGTGGTTCTCTGTGTAAGGCTGTGAAGTTCGACAGCTAGCGATTCGACTTTGACTTCCTGGATCATACCTCTGAGCTCGATGCATATCTTACTGAGTTTGCTCTCGTTTTCAACAGCACGAGCCTTTTGCCAGTTTTTCCAGGCCTTTCTTTTTAGCACCCCCTTTCTCTTATTTAAAGGGGGTAGTTGAGGTGAAACTTGGGTTTCGTTACATTCGCTGGAGTGCTAATCCCAGCCTATTGCTGAATAATTTCGGTCAGGAATTCGACTTCTAGATGGTTAGGAGTCCCAATGGCCCCCTGAAGGTTAATTCGTTTTGTTAGTTGTTTTCGGAAAACCTTCCAGTTTGAATACAAAACGGACAGTGAGCGTAGTTTTCTCACAAATATTAACACGGAAACATAACGTCTGTTGATCCAAAAATTATTGCGTTGAAAGGAGCACTAAATGGTACCTGCATTTTTCGGATTTGATCGCTCGCCAAAATTATCCAGGAAACTCTGAATTGACTGAACTTTTCCCTGATCTGCTGAGCGAGTTAAATTCACTACCGGTGGTCCCGCGAAGCTAGAACTCACTGTGAGCCTTAGTGGAACTTCTGAGTACGAGTGATTGAGCTCCTCATCTGATCAGCCGGAAATTCTAAATGAGAATGAATTTCACATACTTCGCGCAAAATTTATCCTTCAGTAGTCTAAAACCATATCCATATGATTTGACATTTTTCCGTGGGCTCATGCTGAAATATTTTTGAACTGGCGTATAAACGTTATGACTAGACTTCATCCTATCCACATCAACCTTGAGCCATCCTGGGAGCCGTCACTGCCCTCTTCCCGCTAGGATGTTAACTCTGCAGGAAATTTGCTGATTCACGTTTTGCCCGAACCTATAAGGAGCCGGCCAGATATTAAATTACTTACGTCTCAACCGTATTGCTCATATTTACTTGTGTGAAATAATCTAAGTTAAAAAAAAAAGAAATTCCGTTTTTACGACATGAAGAGTTCAGTGGAAGAATGGTTTTTGTCCACTTTTTACGAAAAATGAGATAAGACCGCCACGGGTTGCCTATTAAACGTAGCTAGCAACTTGTAATATTGTAACAGGGGAAGAGTGTTTTTTGTCCGAAGATATTACACGGCGAAGGTTTGCCGTACTGGGGAAGGATGGTTCCATCTCGCGCGCCAGGGAAAGAATGGTTCTTGTCCCGCGCTCCCTCCCTCCACTAGGAGGTGGCGTCTCACGGCTTCTGTGATTTACTTTTCATTTTCTGTTTTACCCATCGAATTTTCCAACTGGACTGAGCACCTCTCGGGGTTTTACATTATGAAATGTCCATTCCCTACTCGGCCTGTTAAGATCATCCATTAAAACAAAGAAATACCAAACATTTCCGTAAAAAAAACTGATTTTGGAAACTTCAACATTTCATCATTGACAGAAACCATCTCCAACCAAAGAGTTTCTTCAGCCAAGCCTTCACAGGGACAAAAAAAGAAGAAAACGTCTGCCAAGTGGGTGTGGGACATAGCTTCCCCGTATCCATAACCCGATTATATAGGTTCATTGGGGACCGTCTACACACCAACCCGCACAATCCCTGAAAATTTCATAGAAATTGGACAATAACTTCGTATAGTTATGCGCGTTACAAGGAATTCATGACTGACAGACAGACACACAGACACGGAACCAAAATTGTTCAGGAAGATCTAAAATGTAAAACTCGAGGGGAAATTTTGATTTTGGAGAACTTTTTTTTTTCAACCTTGAAAAGTGAAAACAAAGCTTCCGCTACCTTGGTAGACTCGGAAGCAAAACATCCCCCAAAAACAGCCAATCATCCTCAAGAAGAAGATTTACAACACTTAGCTTCTCATACAAGCAGCGAAATACGGAGATTTGCAGTTTCTTAAACTTTTTTTTTTCAAGAAAACAGCATCCCAACCAAACCTTAAGAAAATAGAAAAACCAAAAAGGAAAGAGCCGAAGAACAAGAAAAAGAAGAAAAGAGAGTACGACAAGGAAGGCGAAGAGGACGTGATCAGTGATGAAGTGATCATTGGTGACAAAATGTAGGAAACAATGGTTGCTGACCTTCCGTTCATTTCTTATTTTTTTCAATAAAACAGATGGTTATTTTTAATTTTCCATTCTGTAATACAGTTCAATAAGAGTATTAAAGCATGCTCGTATATTTATTTTTTGAATTTTGATCATACCCTTGCCTCAAAACGTTTTGAAACCTTAAAAATGGTTTTTCTCGAAATCAGGTTTTATGGACATGTATCATTATTCCCCTGTACTCTTCACATATTTTGAATACAAAGCTTTCTTAGCTTCTTTAGTGAGGAAGTTAAAATCACGTTCACAATCCGTTTTTGGTCCAGCCTTCTCTTGACCAGCTCCCCACCCCAAATCTCCGCTATTAGACAAAGTGTTGAGGGGTTACTAATAAGTGTGTAACCTGATGGCGGTGGATCGTCAATGTGGTCTTGCGATCCTGGAAATGGATCTGCCCTTGTCACATGACACCTACCGCTTCCAAGTGAGGTCCCGCCCTCCGCCGGTTTTTTGTTCTCTCCGTGGAATACAAACGAATTACATAATCTGCGGGGACGATGGTCAGTCTAAAAGTAGTGTGCAAGTGCAGTGTATCGTTCTCAGCTTTTCTGCTGATTTTAATACGTAGAAAGGTCTGCAGGATGAATCTGAGAACAGTATGTAGCTTTTCCGTTAACCTGTGGGAAAAGTGGATCCTTAGTGGCTCTGATGGGTCCAGTTGTATGGAGGAACTATCTTTGTAGAAGACCAAACTATATTTTTGCTTCCTACTTACTTATTCATGCAACTAGTTATAAATGGGTTCTTCCAAAATCAAAATGTTCGCTCCATTTTGGATTTCAGAGCTTGTTGAACAACTTTGGTTCAGAGTCTGTCTGTAGTCCATCCTTATTCCGGGCATTAATACTAGATATCACGGTCTTAAGTTGAAAAGCCCCCTACGAATTTCATCCTCATCGAACGAACAGCATATGCGCCCAAAATATGATTTTACTGAAAAATATATGAGAGCTCGATTTTGCTCAAATTTGAAGGTAGTTCAAGGATAATAGTTTTGGCTCAGTGAATAGCTGATTGGATTCATCATGACAGGATGAGTAAAAGCCAAGGTAGGTACACGTGAAAAAGTGAAAAATCGGTAACCTGATTGCGAACGACTTTACAATCGTGTTGCTGATCGTCAACTCAGAAAATCAGCAACTTGATCGTGAAAATCAAGTTTCGTATTGAGGAATTTGTCACTAGTAGTGTTTAAGGGGGTTCATGAGTCGGTTCTAATTTAACACTTTTTCATGTACCTGTTTCTCTGGATGGGTGATTCTCAGAAAAAGCTCAATCTTCCAGGCTCAAACTTTGAGTAAGTGAACCGTCTCCAAAAAATTCATGAAGTTTCCTGGGAACGTTAAGAAGAATTTGTAATGCAAGACAGAGCTCAATTCACAGTTTTTAGTCTCAAATTTAAATTTTGAAAATTTATAGTGTGGCGGTAATGAGAACTTGATTTTTTTTAAGTCGTTGGTATTGAGAATATCGTATTAGTTTCACAATTCTGTTTAAAAAAATTCATTAAGTTACCTGGGAACTTAAAGAAGAATTTATAACGCAAGATAGAGCTAAATTCACAGTTTTTAGTATTAAATTTCAATTTTGAAAATTTTTAGTGCGGCGGTAATGAGAACTAATTTTTTTTAAGTGATGGTAATGAGAAGCGCAGTTGGTATTGAGAATATCTTATTAATTTCACAATTTTGTTTCTACCTTTCAAGCAATGAGCTTGTCCAGTTGGTTGGATAAGATGATTATATTGAAAAATCTCTATTTCTCTTTTCTATAGATTGATAGGGAGGGAATAAATAAACTAAAATCAATGAAAATCAGAATAGTATCAATGTATTCCAAGTAAGTAAAGAACTGTAAAAAAACTGAAACACTCAGTCAAATGATATTCAAAAAACTCTTATCAGTCTACAACATAATGTATATCAATCTTCAACTCTTTATATTAATTAACTTGACAATTTTGTTAATATTCGTCACATAACTAACTTAATTACATCACAGATTTGTTTCATTAACTGGATAGTAAGTAGGCAAATATTTTTTAAGAAACTCTTGACCATACTCTCTTCTCTGCGCCTTCGACCAGCCTCCCTTTTTTGTTCATACAAAAATTGTATGAAAATTATTGTTCCGCTGTGTAAAGTGTAGGGTGAGTCATCTCTGAAGGTTACCTAAGAGAACGATAATAATTTTTTTTATTCTAAGGGCTTAGGGCAATATGAAGATAACAATATCAGAATTCAAATACCTAAAATCATTTTTAAACATTGTGTAATTACCTACCTAAATTGAGAAGGTATCAAAGATCAAAGATCTAACTAACTAACTAGGTACTTCTATATTGTACGCTACTAAATTCAGAGCAACAAAAATCTCCCTAAAAATCGAAAAATACCGCACTTTACACTAATTTTTCTAATATTTCTCCTCTAAAACGTGATTTTACGGGTCGGGGACCGCGTCCCATCGACGATTATACGTCAAAAATTGCGTGGGGAAGACTCGCCATAGACCAGTGAACTCAAAAACCTCGAATAACGCTAATTTTTACCCTCATTTTCGTCTATAACTTCCCAGGATGTTAACCTATCGGAATGCCCAGGTAATATGCACAACTAGACTTCAAATGGAGCATCTGTAAGAAATTTCTGATTTTTTCGAGCAAATCTAGACCCCAAAATGGCGAGGACGGGGTACGGCGAATGGACATTTTTTCAACTTTGCATTTTTGAAATCTACTCATCATGAAACGTGTGAATACAAAGTTCGAGCGAAATCGTTTATTATTTTAAGAATTATTAAACCAATAGAACTAGGCTTGCATAAGGTGATTATCTCATTACCGCGGCCATATCATCATTACCACCGAACAAACATAGAATGGTGGTAATGAAAGGTATGGATGTGCGGCAATGAGAATTTGAGGTTGGAGAGCTTGTCATTGCTTATCCTTAATAATTACAGTTTTCACTCAACGCCATTTTTCGTAGGCAAGAACGATTGAAGAAGCACATGTGATTCAAAAAACTTAATTGGAAACATATCAGCAGATCCATAAAAGGGTGGTAATGATAGGAATAAAAATACGTACCTGCCGCGTGGCCTGGTAGGCTTCCAATTTCACTGAATCTTTTCAACATAAGGACATTTCCCAAGGCTTGGGAGAGAACTTTCATCAGTAAAACAAAATAGTTACAGGCGGTGGTAATGAGAATTGAGTCTTTCAAGATTCAAAAAAATGCATCCATACCGCAAAAATAAATAGTTTTTTCAGCGAGAAGCGCAGGGAGTGGTGAGATGAACACAAGGGGAAAGAAAAAAGCAACCACAGGACTAGTTTGTATGGAGAAAACCTCGAGATACACTAGGCTTGAGCTTTCTGTGAGAATCACCCGGATATATTCATGATATCTTCATACTTTTTTAAAATTCTTTATCTACTCTTCACATAACCGCTGAGCGAGTTTCAACTCTGTTGTGTACATATTATTTTACCTAGAGACAATATAGCAAAACAGTTTTTTCATATTTTTCATGCTTATGATTTTTTAATTCTAGCCATGTTTCTGTTGGGAGTTTTTCGTCCAAACTTGTTCAATGACTGTAATAAAACCCTCTCGACAAGATAAAAAAAACTTAAGTTGCCAGCTTTATTGGCTGTCGAGAAACAGGTACCCAAGTGACGAAAAACAAGGGTTTTCCGGTTTGGTGAAAAACCGCGATTTGTGAAAGGTTGCCGTTTTTCGAGGTATTTGATGGATAGTTAGTAATTATTTCATATTGAAGGAACTGAAAATGAGGTCTGGTTATTCCTTATCTATGATTCTTATCAGTCAGTGTTTGCACCGGTTAGGTGAGGTTATTTCATATCACGTAGTAGGTACTGATAAGAATAATGGTTATACACTATTGGCTCACTTGATTTCTTCATTAGTCTAGTGCTATGCTATTTTTGTACTATTTGGTGGCATGGGAACCAGCGCTGGAACCATGGAGTACGACATAGTAGGTATCAATCAGAACTTATGAACAGCGAAAGATCGGTAGGTAGTTACAGAAATATAGAAACTATGAACCTGGAGCGGGAAACAGCTATCCCCTGGAAACAGCGTTTAGCTCCTCAATCTTTGAAAATTCATATCTGTTTTCCACTGCTCAAATTTAATATTTTTATATACCAAAATGTCTGGAAAAACCTGCAGAATTTTATAAAAATAAAAACGAAAAAGTCGAAAAATTTTCGATTTTGGCTCATGAACCCCCTTAAGGTTAAAGGGGACGACAGTTGTGCGAGAAAGAGGGAGAATACCAAACTTAAATACTTAAACTTGAATACTCAAATATATCTACAACCGATCAACCGATTTTCAATTAAAAATACATTTGGATTTGTCTCATTGCCACTAAATAAGCTATCATGCAAACATTTTTTTTAAATTGTCTTTTTATATTATTATTATTTTGGCTATAAATATACTTTTGAGCAATTTTCATATATTTTTTACTCTAATTAATTCTGTACGTTCTTAATAAGTTCATTAATCCTGTGTCTTATGTGAGTAAGCCTCCACTGCCCACCCAACTTGGCAAACAATTTTTCTTTCTTGGTCGATTCCATAGGTTCATCAATGAAAATAGTAATCTCAAATTGGTTGTAATAGTTCTTATAAAATCATTAAAATGTGGTAAACTTTGAACTTCTATTATTAAGCCCGTTTTAATGTGTTTGAAAAAACAAACACAATTGAGAAGTCATAATATGACTTCTGAATTGTGTTTGTTTTTTCAAACACATTAAAACGGGCTTAATAATAGGAGTTGATTATATTATAATCACGCTTGCTCGTGCGCTCAGGCTGTTTTTTTGGGATTCATGGTAGACGATATCGGGGCTAATTCGCATAAAACCTGGAAATTTCATCAAAATTTGACTTATGAAACTGGAAATTTGATCAAATTGTTCAGAAAACTGAGAAAGGCGAAATTCGAGTGATAATGTTGGTTCCGGAGGGCCTACAGTTCTTGGAATTTTTCATGGTGAATCCAACGATACCAGAATGGATGTTGAGCCGTTCCGATTAATTGGTCGAAAAATCTTGGTTTGCTGCACGACTTCAATCTTCCTTTCAGTCCTTATTGAGCTCAGATAGTGCTGGAGGAAGTTGTATCGACAGTACATTCTAATACGATATGATATCATAAGTACACAATTAAATAATATGCGATAACACGTCGTGAAAGTGTCTAAACCTCAGTTTCATCATGAAACTGTTGATTCCTAAACGTGTGTGTACCCCCATTTTTCTGGAGTTGGTGACGGGCGCCGACGATGGGGTAAGGAATAAAGTTACGCATGAAAAATAATGAAGTGATGGTATTCGGATGAACTTAAGTTTCGTACTTTTAAGGTCTTGTTTGTGTGTTATTTGGTTGAGAACATTTGAAGACTACAGGGGAAGAACGGGCTATCTGCTGATTTTCTACTTTCGAGATAAATGAAGTTGAATGCGAAAAACAAAATAAAATCAATAGTTAGCCATCAAAAAATCTGAAAATTTGAAGTACTTGAGCTGTTACACTGGTGCATGTGATAAAATAGTCGAAATACCTCCAGATTAAGTTTTACTCAAGTTAAAACGGTACAAAGTGTCCAATGTCCCGAAAAACAGCGAAAAACGGGCTATCTCTAATACGCGATGAGGGGAATGATGCAAGAAATGTTGCTAGTTGTTTCCTCAACTAGTAACCACCGGTCCTACAATGAGTTAATGTTGAGTTGGCACCTTTGCGGTCAAATCATAAACAGGGTATTCCATCAGAAAACAATAAACAATGCTCCAGGAAAAGCGATTTTATTGATACATCTCGCTGGAAACTTGCAACTTGATAATAAAAAAATTAACATCAGGTGACTTGAAAATAAAAATTTGATGTCAGGCGAATTTTCCTGGTTTTGGTAGGAAGGTACTCCTTATTTGTGCGGTAGCCACTCATAGTAGTCCTTTGCCCTCTGCTCACAAAATTTCGTCAAGTGATTCACATCATTGTATTTTTCGGCCGAGATTGGGATTCGTTTTTGTAGGCCCTTTGTGGAAAATAAAACTCCGATGCTAGCAGGTTGCGAAAAACAACAACAGGTACTCAAGAGGAACACTGTGGAGCACAGGAAACGCCCTGTGAATCACATTCTAGACTCTGATTAGGTACGGTGGGGAGAGCGACGGCTCGACGTTAGCCCGTTCTTTCGCTGTACCGCTCGGATAAACACGTTCTTTCCCTGCATACGAAACACTCACCTGCGGTTTTGATGCCTTTAGACCCACTTTTTCGCTGTTTTGACCTGATGGCCGTGTTCGGCGTCCAAAAATACATATGGAGCAGCGCCTAACTCGATTTCGAGGAAAAAGGCAGTTAGCCCGTTCTTCCCCTGTAGTCTTCATTTTTGAGTTCGTTAAAGAAAAGTATTCTCGGCCTTGTTGATTTCTTGGTTCGTCGTTGTAGCTCTGAGACATCACTCTGATGCATCCTATAATGAAACCAGCAAAATAATTAGAGCTAGAGATTCATAATCTTATCCATAAACTAATATGGTACTCATTTATGGGATCTGCAGGATGAGGGTGGGCGTTACTATAATTAATCCCTTAACTTCGATCAATAATTTACTACATCAAGCTACCAATAGAGACTTTTAAGGTATCTAAATTAAAACCATTGAGGTAATGTTTTAAAGGCTTTATCCCACTTGGGTATCTCACTAAGTCGTCGATGTTATACGAGTACTTAGGTTCTGTTATACTCAAATATTCCTGAATACAGCTGTCATCCTTGGGAATAACCTGACGGTCTCCTCCTTGGAGCTGTGGATGTTTCATGATGGCTATCTCCAGCCACTGAAGGTACTAGACTCGCAGCAATTAGAGCTGACTGTCACTGGAAGCGAGTCGAGTGACTGTGAACCTGGGCGAAGTCTTACTGATAGGAAGCTTGATCGCTAGCATTTAGTCTAATCTGACTGTATCTAATCTAGAATTTCTTTAGTCGCATATCGGAATAATATGGTTACTTTTAGTTTTCGTTTACACTTGGACCATAAAAGGATTATTCTGATTGTCTGAATATCTGAAATACCCTCTTTGTTGATTGGTCTAATTGGGCTTCTGTAGATGAGATTCTATTTCATTTTATAGTAAGTATTTTTACATACGATTAACGCAATTTCTCATTCTTACTACATATTTTTATCCACAGGTTCCTGAAACTGTTGATGTGGAAGAAGCAGTCGAAGTGTTCGAAGAGGTTCCAGCAGAGGTGAAGCCTCTGCCTTTGCCAAGAAGGAAGTACCGCATCGTGGCTCACAGATACCCTTGGACTGCTGTGGCGACCCTCACGGCTCTCCTTCTTGCGTATTTCTGTCAAAAACCCACTTTTCTGGTGAGCTTATGTGAAAACCTACCTAATCTTCTTACAACCTGGTATTTCTGGAATTTTGAGGGTAGTTTGGGGCTGAGACTAGGAAGAGTGCACATTAATTTTTATTGCGGAAAGTGGAAAATTGTAAATACATAGTAAAAACCAATTCTTTAACGTGTTACTGTTTGAAAAATGAGAATGCCATCAACATGATCGTGAAAATCAAGTTTCATATTGAAGAATTTATCAGGGTACAGCTCAGTAGCTGAACATAATCGAACATTTCTACACCTACTAATTCTACGTTTTATATTTCTACATACAAAATCTTCCCAAGATTTATCTAAATAAATATTACTAATTCAATATATCCATCTTAGAAGCTATAATATTCTATGACGCGAGGAAACTATTCTGTCCATCCAACAGAATATGTTTTTTCGGAAATTATTTTGTTTGAAAAAGTTTGTCACGTAAGAGCGTCATAAGATCCCTTGGCGATGAGAATAATTTATCCAATAGAGTCAGTCGAAAACTACTACTAACGTAACCGAGGTATCGTTGATGGCAAAAACACATTCTGTGTTTCGTTAGATTGATCTTACGAATGTCTAAACCACACTGGCAGCATTAGTTCATCTATCCTCTGCTAGGGATAGTAAAGTGTTTTTCCCTTGAATCAGATGAGATAAGCTCAGGTACCTGTTTTGATAGAGCTCGAGATAATGCAAAACAGCTGATTCAAGAGAAAACACTATCACTAGTGGACGATAGATGAACTAATGCTGATGATTTAGACATTTGTTTTGATTCTTGCATTAACGATCTGGGGGTCATGGCATGTACCTAGATTTCATTCTACATTAAATGTACCATCATGAATGAATACCACTGGTGGCTAGACACCAACCATTCATCTATTTTACCATTTACGAACTTGTCAATAAGAGATAATTATTACAATGAAAAAGGTGGGCAAATGGAAGTAACGGAGCATTAAGGTACAAAATGGCTGATGGCAGGAGTGGAAGGGGGAATGAACTCTCATCACTCATTCTAAAATATTCATTCATACACCTGCAGGTCGAGAGTACGCCTAGTGGTTTCAGGAGGAACTAGCAAGTTTGGTTGCGTCAAGAGTGATGCTCCATTAGGAGGAGACTAGTGCAAGCAACGACGATGCTACCCAGTTGAAGGAGGAGACCCATTTAGTTATGGACTGAAGGGGAAGGGGGACGAAATGGGGGCCACCAGGAGAACCCTTTTATAGTTTCCAACTGTTGTGAACTTTGTGAGGAGATTCCACGGGCCCCAGTAGTGGCGTACAAACACTCTCTATTAATGATGAGTCACATCTGTACATCGAGGTGGACTCGAAGGTTATCCAGGGTATGCACTAATTCATACAGCAGATGAAAGAGAAATCTCAGTCTCTCTGAAACGCTTCTCCCTTAACCCATTTGCTGCGAATCACGCGTTTTTCCACAAACGCTCGGAGTGCCCTTGGCGCGTTTTGTTTCATCCCCTCCTGCCCAATTATATCAACGTACCATCAAACCACAACAGTTTTGACTGGGTAGGAACTTTATTAAACTGAGCGTAGCTAGCATATGAAAAACTACCAAGTGGTAAAAATAATTGTATTCCTACTTGTTAAATTAATTTTCACTAAATTTAGATTTTTTGTACCCTTCAGATTTACGGTTCGTCATATCGTGACAAGACACGAGGACCCCCAATCACGTCTTGAATGTGTGGTTTGTTCGAAAAACAAGACGTGAAACTCGATTTCGGTGGGCTCCATGTTCCAAAACCTGTACGAGAGAAAGGGATGGGAAATTTTTGTTTTTAGGAAACTGGAATCAACAGAAGGCGTTATAGTAGGCGTCAGTGACTGCATGCATTCAAATGGTGCAATCATATGATAGAGAGAACAATAACAATGGTATGGTAATATCATGAATCGGTAATTATGTTTATGAAAAATTAAGTGATAATCAGTCAAATTTTGAAAACGATAAACTATTGTTAAGCGCTAGTTTATGAGGTTATAATAATAATAGAAAAACGTAGAAACCCTTCAAATCCAATACATTCCTGTCCATAATATATTTCTGAACAATATGCAAAAAGAATTACGTCAAAAAGTAGAAGAATGATGGAAACATGAAAAAAAAAACAAAAAGAGAAGGCTGGCGTCTCAGCAGTGAAAATTTCTCCACTACCAGGCGGTTGAATGCAATTAGGGCCTCGGCAGGCAGTCAGGGCTCTGCAGCAGAGATGGGCGAATTCTTATTCATAATTACGATTATGTATACAAATCATATCTGCGACTTTATGATTATGAATACGAATACAGGTATGAATATGAATACGAATACAATCGTATTCACACTTTGAATACGATTTTCCCCCGTATTCGCATTTTGAATACTATTTTATGATTTTTTCTATGATTTCCCGAAAATCAAATTGTTTTTACGATTTTCCGTGAAAGTCATACTTTTTTAAATGATTTTCTCCCGAACTCTGGACCTGTGGATGTTTATGACCTAACACTGTCAAAATAATCAATAAAAATTCAAAACGCTTACAAATTCTTATAGGATTTTTCTCGTAGAATCGAATGAGACCAACCCCAGGTCGCTACGACTAACCGAATAGAAACTACGACAAAATTTTCGCTGAAAATCGTATTTTTTTTTTTTTTTTTTTACAACTTGCCCTGAAAATCATTAAAAAAATTATAATTTAAACCAGAAATTTCGTCGTACTTTCTATTCAGTTGGTCGTAGCGACCTGGGGGTGGTCTCATTCGATTCTGCGTGAAAAATCCTATAAGAATTGGTAAGAATTGGTGATCATAATTTTTGACATTTTATGTCTTTACTATGGCACATAAATGAAAAATCGTCACGCGGGCATTGTAACGGGGCACTGTCACGAGGGGAGCGTCACGCGGAAATTTTCTGATGATTTTCACGTACAACCAATCGTTCCTAGGGAAAACTAACTTCCTCATTTTCCACCCCACAAAAATCGTTCACCACTCATTGGAAAGCTCTCAATTTATTAATCATGGTACACGGTCCCTAATATGAATGCACCTGTACGGAAAGCTGAATTATGCGCATGAATTATGCGCACTCACATACGAGTATGATGTGAGCAACAAATGAGATGTCAACATGATCGTGAGAGGAAAATAGGTATCTTCATCCAACAGCGTTACGGAGGCAGGGCAATGGAGAATGCTGAAGGCGCCTGAGTGGTCACTGATCAGCTGAGTGAGCTCCAAGGCCATTTCCTCTCCTGTTGAACGCAGGAAGCTGACATTTGAGAGGCAGGGTCAATGGAGAATGCTGAAGGCGCCTGAGTGGTCACTGATCAGCTGAGTGAGCTCCAAGGCCATTTCCTCTCCTGTTGAACGTAGGAAGCTGACATTTGAGAGGCAGGGTCAATGGAGAATGCTGAAGGCGCCTGATTGTGCACTGATCACCTGAGTGAGCTCCAAAGCCTTTTTCTCTCCTGTTGAACGCAGGAAGCTACATTCGATTCATTTAAATTGCCCAATCGTATTACGTAAAACATTCCGTTGTGCGTGGCCAACAAGCTGCGGCATGAGCGTGATTGTTTAAATGAATGTTTACGTACATTACATCGCAACCATCAACGAGCACAATCAAATTTCCACAAACAAAAGTACAATACGAGGTTTTATATGAAGGGGAAAGGGGGCGCAAAGACATAAAATGTCTCTCGTGGTTGCGTACTTGTACGAAAGCTGTATCCACCGTTTGTGTTTTCAATGGGAATTGCAAGTTGGGGTGAAGGTCTTTCCTAAGGAAAAGAAGAGAGAGATGGAATAATGCCATGGGGGCAAAATATGGGAAATTATGAAGGATTCGGGTTTTCTAATTAAATTGATCAAAACATTGCAAAATAGAGAGATGAACCATTTTACCAGTAAATGAACGGCCGTTCATTAACTGGGTTACTCGGCTTCCAGCAACCCAGTGAATGAACACCAATAATTCCTAAATGCGGCATATTTTAGGAAATGCAACTGCATGTTTAAGTAAAAGAACTCCTAAATAATGAACTAGAATGAAGAAAAATCAAATAAACCTCAGGATTACTATAAAAAAGTGAAGTAACTGGACGCAAGTCTTACACTCACCTTGTTTATGATTTTCAGTGCAAATTGTAAAAAATACGATTTTCAGCGGAAATGTCGTCGTAGTTTCTATTCAGTTGGTCGTAGCAACCTGGGGTTGGTCTCATTCGATTCTGCGTGAAAAATCCTATAAGAATTTATGAGAATTTCGAATTTTGATTGATTATTTTGACAATGTTAGGTCATAAATATGTCCAGAGTTCGGGAGAAAATCATTTTAAAAAGTATGATTTTCAGGGAAAATCGTAAAAAATACGATTTTTAGGGAAATCATAGAAAAATCATAAAATCGTATTCAAAATGCGAATACGGGGGAAAATCGTATTCAAAGTGTGAATACGATTGTATTTGTATTCATATTCATATTCATACCTGTATTCGTATTCATTATCATAAAATCGCAGATGTACTCATAATCGTATTTATGAATAAGAATTCGCCCATCTCTGCTCTGCAGCAAATGGGTTATTGGAGACGCTTCCATCTCTGATCATCAAGAATCAGAAACCAGTAGCTGTACTGCCAATTTACGTGAACAAGAACTCCAAATCGACCAATCAGAACTCTTCGAGCCAGCAGAACTTGCAATCATGTGGAGTTCCCAAATGGGGGGGTGCGCCTGATTTTAAAAAAATGTTAATCGAAGGTAGACCTCATCCTGAGAATTTTGACACCAGCCGTTCTCTTTTTGGATGAGTGGATCATTTTCTATGATTTTTCAAAGTTTCGAATGTTTATGACGTCACGCGCCCCTCCTGCCTGGGCAGCACCCCCAGCCCACTGTGACGTCATAAACATTCGAAACTTTGAAAAATCATAGAAAAAGGTCTTATTGCGCTAGAAGGTCGCGGTTGGTGTCGAAATTCTCAGAATGAGGTCTAGTTTGATTAAAAATAACAATAAACCGTTTTTCCAACCCATGCGCACACCCCATTGGATCTCCCTTGCATGATATTGTGTCCGCTGCTGTTGAAGGACCCAGTTGATCTCTAACCAACGTAAACCGGAACAGTATTGTATGACAATCGACCCGATGTAAATTATGTCAGCTTTATTGGGATTTGGGTCCAACAACAAATCCTCCTCTTTCACCAAATTTTCGAAAAATTTATTTTCTTCATCAGGGTCAGAGGATGAGTTTAGGTTTGAACATCAAACCACGGTCGGGAACAAAGAGGTATAAACCAGGAACACTAATCATTCAATTGGTGTTAAAAAACTTGACTATTATAATAAAATTTGGAAAAAAAAACAAAAAAAAAAAACAATAACATCAGGCTTTAAATTGGTAAAAAACAAATCAAGACAGTCAGATAGACACAAACACAATCAAAAATATTGTGTTTGTGTCTATCTGACTGTCTTGATTTGTTTTTTACCAATTTAAAGCCTGATGTTATTGTTTTTTTTTCCAAATTTTATTATAATAGTCAAGTTTTTTAACACCAATTTAATGATTAGTGTTCCTGGTTTATACCTCTTTGTTCCCGACCGTGGTTTGATGTTCAAACCTAAACTCATCCTCTGACCCTGATGAAGAAAATAAATTTTTCGAAAATTTGGTGAAAGAGGAGGATTTGTTGTTGGAGTAAACCGGAACCTGTATGGCTGGCTTAAGAGCCAAGAATGAGTGCTACAAAAACCTTAATTTTTCCAATCTTATTATTTGCTGATTTGGGTCTCCTTTTTTTCAGTCTGGAATCCTATTTGGCGTTATCCTGTCTTTCATTACTGCCTTGTGGAGCGACCATCTCTACAGGTGGATGACGTTCGTCGACCCTGAAACCAACTTTCTCCTTGGTCACTACAATTTCGAAAATATTCCCTTCCTGTCGGACAAAGTCATCAAAAAGGACTTGACGCCTCCCGAGCTCAAGTATCACAAGGTACCACCTAGAAAAGTCTTTACCTGTTGGATCAGTCTCTATGAAATGAAGAATCTTATATCTGTAGAAGGTAACTTTTCGTGTGATTGGTTTGAACTTGATTCGAGTGTGATCTTGAATGGAATAACTGATGGTATGAATACTGATACCACTTCGTGATTCTGAAAAAAGTATAACATTGATATGCTGGTTTTTGAGCAAGAAATCAGTTGAAATGCATGTTGCTACTCATTTGTTTGTTTACTTTAATTTAATCAATATCTCTCGCTCTATCAATACCTTGCTTTGAGTTCTTTATATTATCGTTATTTCCGCCATTTTCAGGGTTGGCTGAATGAGCTACCAGGGGAGTACAACCCGCAAAATTACCACATTTCTCAGACGGAACCCGTGTACGTAAAACTGGTGGGAAGTATTTTGCGACTTTGCACCCCGAAAGGTAAAATACCTAAGCGGGCATTTTGTAGTGAACCGAAACATAGTTTGAAATTCACTCGAGAGAGAGCCTTCGACATAGCGCGTTGTGAGGTACAACTCCTGCCCGAAAATTTAACCAATAAGAGGTACGTACTGGTCTTCCACTTTGAAACTTAGTGTTAACTTCCTTGGACGTGTTTTGTGTAAGAATTTCAGAATGTAAGGGCTTTCAAATCGAATCAACCTTCATTTCCTTAACTTTCAAAGAGTATTGATAAGTCAACATTTACGTTACTTATGAATAAAATAACCATGTATGTAGCAGTGGTGGCTCCTGCCCCGAAACTCAGGGGGTGCACAGAGATCAGGAGAGGCTCTCGAGAAGGGACAGAATAGGTGATTTTCTCTGCCAAACAGAAATTTCAGCGATATGCAAATGGGATAAATCTTGGTAACTTTTTCATCTTAAAATTGCAAACGGTACTAAATACGTATTTACAATAGACACAGTTGCTTTATTCGACATTTGTCAAAAGACGGTCAAAGACTTTGTCAAAAGACTTCTTCTCAAATTCGAGATTTTGTCAAAAGTCCGACTTTGTCAAGACTTTGTCAGTTTAGCTAAGAAGCTATTTCCGAAGAGTTTAAAACTTTGTCAAAAGACGGTCAGACTTTGTCAAAAGACTAATTTGAGAAAAAGTCTTTTGACAAAGTCTTTGACCGTCTTTTGACAAAGTTTTAAACTCTTCGGAAATAGCTTCTTAGCTAAACTGACAAAGTCTTGACAAAGTCAAGACAAAAAAAGTTTTGGTCTTGGTCGAAGTCGAGGTCTTTTGACAAAATCTCGAATTTAAGAAAAAGTCTTTTGACAAAGTCTTTGACCGTCTTTTGACAAATTTCGAATAAAGCAATTTCGCTTTAAATCCAAATCGTTCCAACGCTTCTTCGCGTTGCTGATGAGTCACCGAGATATGACGAAAACGGTTTACCAAAATCCCATCATCACTGAAACAAATGTTTGACTGCCCCTTCTGCATCAAGATGCTTTTGGGTTGAGTCGCAAAGTTTCAAATTCCCATTTTCAATGGATAGTTAAGTTTGGTACTTCGTTTCGATCTTTCGGATCTCTTCAGCTAAGCGTGTGCAACTAGCATTTTCAGGCTGAGCGCTAGCTTAGGACAAAGTTGAGTTTCAAGTCTTTTGACAAAGTCTGACTGTTCTCCAGTGGTTAACAGAAATTCTGAAATACTTAATCATCAAAGGTCGAAACCCAAGAAATTCATCAATCTTATTGCAATAACTGAAATGTATATTTGCCCGTGACAATTCAAAACATCGTCCAATTCGGAAGAAAAATTAACGAGCCCTTGAAAACTCCGAGATTCGAAGAATCCTCTCATCATGCCCACGTACGGCTAGCTCGAAAACACCACAGAACTTGATACAATCAATGATTCGGGATAAAAAATGTACCTATTTTTCTTAACCGTTTCGTTTTTTTTTTTTTTTTTTGCATCAGATTAAGACGATATGCACTGTCGAGTTGTTGCATTATCTTTTGGCGACCCAATATACGCAAATCTACCAGAGCGTTCTTATGAGAGACAGCCTAAGCGTTTTTCAATTTTTTGGCTAAATGGGAGATCACTTACTCAAGCCTCATTTCGGTTGGAAGAACAAAGTAGGCAAGCAAAGCAAAATTATCAGTTAGTCACTTCACACCCACAAAGCCAATCTACCTTCATATAATAGTCGACATTAAAACTTACGGTACGAATCTGCACGGTTTTTAAATTTCAACGTCTGCTGGAGTCCAGGGAGAGACAGCAAAGGGCTGACAGTTTCTCGAATGTCGCACTTTTCCACAATTGACAAACGCAAATAGTTTACTTCACTTTAATGTAAACTACTCATCGTACCTACAACACTCCTAAATAATCACAATACTTTGAACAAAACGGTGTGTACTGAAACGGTAGTAAACCGGAAACATAAAACGGAATTCCCTTATCAGTTTTGTTTGTTTACTTATTTCTCCATAAGGAAATCCGGATTGCAGAGCTTTCTGACGGGGGAGCAATGAACAAATTCTGCTCAACACGAGAAAATGTCCTGCTCTCTGGTTGGTCAATCTCACGTGCCTGCCTCCCTCGAAACACGTCACCATGACGTCACCTCCCCTGAAACGGGGCAGAGCAAAGATTTTGCTCCAAACGGGTGTGATTGGTCAGATAAAAGGGAGCTCCCGCCTCAGTTTTCGCGCGTAGATTCAACTAGCACAGTACCTACGATCGAGTCTTCTGTCACTAGCCAACTTACTCTTCAAACAAAGAGGAACGAACTTTGCATTTTTTTTTTTTTTTAATTGGCTGGGGGTGCACATGCGCCTATGCTCCTATCAGTAGCCGCCCCTGGTAGGTAGTACAGCCAGAGTTGTGAGGGGTCTACTTTTCTACCTATAGCGCCAGCTGGGCACTGACCCAGCCAGCCCAGGGCCCCATCCGCCATGGTGGTTTCCCAGGCCCTGGCAACTGCCAATGGGGGGAGCTAACGCAAACAAACTAACGCTGCCCCCCCCCCCCCCCCCCACAGGCCAGGCCAAATGCCACCCAACAGGCAACAGCTGTTTAACCCTAGAATTATTTCTATTTCTAGAATTATTTAACTCAAGGCTTTCAATGGAAACATTGAGTAATTTTTACTCCCACGTAGGAAACCTCCTTTTTCCTCGCATTTTTTCTTTGAATGGTAATGGATTTAGGCGAATAACATTTATAAACGATGTGAGCAACTCATTCTGTATTGAAAAATTGTCAAATCATTGCAAAATTGGTTTAAAAAAACTTGGAGGTACCTATCTTCCTAACTATTTCTCAGACTAGGTAGTTGTCTGCTGTTTTCTAAGCAGGTTTGTAGGTACCTAAATGATACGTTCGGACTTCATTCTTATAGCAAAATAATGAAAAAAGCTTCCACTTCTCTCTTCAGAAAACAGTATCCCATTGAAGCAAAAAAAAAACAGGTAGGTCCCTTCTTCAGAATGCTATCACTTACCATCATAAACATTGGCAATTCAGTCTTATTCCCAATTACTGAAATAGATTTTAGTCCTTTATCACAGTAGCAAGTAAAAAGAAGTGAACTAGGAAAAACTCAAATATCGGGGAAAAGGCAAAACATGATCACTCTCAAAGCCAAAAAATAAACACAGCCAAGTTCGAATAGAAAGAAAAAATAATAAAACGAACTTCCCATATGTGAACAACTCGAAATTACGTAAAAATGGCTACCTTGCTGGGCCTTCAAATGGAAATGAGGAGTAATATTTACTCCTCTAGACCTACAGGATTGGAAATGTTGAGTCATTTTTACTCACTCACCTTTGAGAAGGATTGAGCCACACAAAGGAAGAGTACCTGACCTTCCTGGATGCACTATCGCAGCTGACTAGAAACCTTGAAGGAAGCATAGCAGGAGCCAGGGGGCGGCACCTACCTAAATTCTGCCAGTGTTACCTACTGAAGGTGTTGAGGAGTAAGATTTACTCATTGTTTCCATTCTAGGGTTAATAGTAGACTTTAATAATAGCTATTCCTTGTTGCAACTTTTGGTACTTAACGATTTCCTTCTCATTGCAGAAAATGGAGTAGAAAATACCCGATGGTTATTTACCTGCTGCCAGCTTCACATTTAGGAACTCGATGGGCCGAAAGCAAAAAAAACCTCCTATCAGACAGCGACCAATCGTTCGAACCCAACAGAAATTCGCCTGTCAATGAAAGTAAGAATCAGAATTACTGCTTCCTCTCTTCACTTCGAGGATAATCTCATTTTTTTTTAAATAGTTTAATAACATTACCTACTATATTTGCTGCAGCCAAATCAGCTGTGAAATGGATCTTATATGATTTTTCATGCTGAGTAAAGCCTAATTTGAATCGACATTTCTTCTCTCATCACTTATATCCTTATTATAAATTGTGCAATTTATTAATTTTTTTTACAATCTTTTACTTCAAGCACTTGAATGACTTCCTCGATAATGAAGAAAAAGAATCATTAATAACTCCCCCTAATTTTACATATACAGGCGGAAATTCAAAATGAAAAATTATGTAAGTCCACCCTGCTGTATAACCATTGTAGATCACTGACTATATTATGATGAACATTCTCAAGATGAGAGCGGTTTTGATTAGTTTTTATTGGTGGTTTTCATGTGTAGTTAAGGGGGTCTCAATCGGTCGCCGTTTCTTCCTCGTTGCGGATTAGCCTAATCTCTTACGAACTGGCGCTCGGTTTCCCCTTCCCACCACCCCCACGACCGTCTGAAGGAGTAACATTGTCAGGAGAGTCTAGCCCCCAGAAAGTGTTGTCGGGTTTCAGCGCTACCTACCGTCACTTCAACGAACTACCATTTCTGATATCTTATCAGGTGATCACGTTCGCAACTGCATTACCGTCGCTCCTCTAACTTGCAGTTATCCCAAGATTATAAACTTGCAGTTATCTCCACTATAATAATGCATTCTGCTTGATTCGTCACCCCAAAACTCAAAAATGCAATAACAAGTTCCTTTTCCTCGCAATTTGAAAAGGCAGGGAAGTAGAGCCGCCAAACTTAGAAATGAGCGGTAAAACCGAGGTAAGCCTACTTTTCGGAAATGCCGCTTGACCACGCTCACATCGAGCTGATAAGGATGGTAGTTCGCTGAAGTGGCAGTAGGTAGCGCTGAAACCCTACAACACTTTCTGGGGGCTAGACTCTCCTAACATTGTCACCCACCATCCCCAGCCTTCTCATAGCTGGTCAGTTTTCATCAACAGTTTTTCCCATTTTTCTCAGGAAATGATCGTCCAATTTTCATTTGGCATTCTTCTTATTTTTGTAATCTCTACACTAATGCACTTGTTTAGTTCCAAAAGTAAAAAATTGTATCTAAATTTTAAATTTTCAAGGACTTTTGAATTCATTAGTGCATCTATCTCGGGAATTGAAAAACTAAAAGATTGCCGCTGGAATCATAAATCGACCAATAATTGCCAGAGAAAAGTGTGAAAAGTCGTTTATTCACTGACTGAGACCCCCTTAATATGTACGCTATATCATATTACGCTGATATGGGAGAGTAGGCCATCATTGAGGACTCTCTTTCACGCCTTCCCCTGCAGCCTAGAAACAATCGTTTAGTTCATGTTCAGTTCCGTAGCTTCCTTGCAAATGAACCAGTCAACCCGTGGTCATCAAACTATACTCCTGGAACTCTCGCCCCGTGTAGACGGCGTGGTCCGGCTGTCGAAGGGCCCTTCCCCCACCCAGAGTAGGTCGGTCGGGGCTCGGGGCCCTCTCAGAAGCGCCTGTTTCCCGAATATCTTCCTTTCTCTCCCGATGAATTTGTGTTGATTCGACATAGGAATCATGCCTGAACCAATCTCTTGATTTCTATAATGTCTAGAGACGAAGATTGTGAGACAACATGGATTTTTACGTTCTAAAGAACCTAATAAAAGCAGTCTGTAAACCTCTGAACTAAACTCGAATTTGAATTTTCTATTGGAATTTCTCCCTTCATGACCAATTAATGAAGTTCTACAGTTCAAGTCCAAATACCACCAATGAAATACATCAAACTTTATTCTATGCATTATTCAATAGATACCCAGGTATTCAACGATTGTTCAAAATACGTATGTGTAGGTACATACAAATGAAACAAATGAACAAACCAAGAAAACAACCATATATTTTAGTATCCTTCAATGCGGGCATTTTAAAGAAATTGAAAAAAATGTAAGTTTAAACATTATTAACCCTCCAGTGGTAGACCTAATCTCATCTCGCAAAAGGTAGACCCAGGAGCGCGGCGCTCTTTCGGTACTTCCTCCCGAAAAAATCAATATTTATCATATTTTTTAATTGTTTTCGGTCAGAGTGAGATACTCAACTCATCTCCTGGTGTATCTAAAAATGTTCAATGAAAAACATATTGGTAAAAAAGTTTTTTTTATTGAACTCAGAAATACGTATTGGTAAAAATAGGTTTTGCTCAACTCTGAAATACAAATAACTGAGCAATTAAAATTTAACTACTTAATCAAAGCCGTTTCAGTCAGATGTACGTTCTGCCATATCGTCAGAATCTTCCTCAGACCATTGAAGCCATTTCTTGGGATCAGAAGAGCGCTCAGACTTAAGAGCGATCTGACACATTCACGTTTTAGTGCAAGAAACCGATTCTCACTAACCCTGAGCGGTTTTGGGGACAGAGAGGAGGGTACGGTCCTGCTTAGAGGTGGTTTCTAGGAGGGAACTGTGAATCACAGCCCTCAGTATAGCCACAGTGAACCACAGTATTCGAAAAATGGGCTGAAGGAGCGCCGCGCTCCAGGGTCTACCAGTGAAGGGTTAAATAATATTTGTTTCGTAAGTTTTTGTCTAAGTCCTAATTTGGTGGCAGATATGACATGCTCAGTTTGGGCTCTAGCGGAGCTGTAACAAATAATTCTGAAGAACAGCTGTCCAATTAATCTTATTAATTTTAACACATGATTTTGTTTGTCAAAGGCATCATTTGACAAATGGTTGATGAATACTGAGTTTTTGAAGTGGTTATATGCTATAGAAAGGAAAACCGAAACATTTGGTTTTGTGTATTGCTTGAATATAGCATACATCTAGCATACATATAGCTTTCTGGTGAACTGCGAGCCATTGAACAATAATATAAAGAACTATGAACTTCGAACTATAAACAACATTAATACAAACAAAGGGTGTTTTTCCCACTAGCTGAGACGGCGTTGGCAGTAGCGCCCTACAGTGGGTGGGGGAAGACATTCAAGGTCACCAATCAGGCCGCCCGGCCAAGTCTTACCCCCAAGCTGTCTGGCGAGCGTTCCAGGAGTATAGTTCAATGCCCGTGGTTGGCATTTGAGTCATACAATATCCGGAAAAAATCACTGTAATGTGGCTAAATAGGGATAGAACTGGTGAGAGAAGTGGTCAATGATGGCGTCCTTTCGAGGTAGATTCGATTATTAAAAGCTTATCGATAGTGTGACGTCACTCGAAAACCACCTCTACTGTTTTATTAATTAATACGATTCATAAACAGTTTACGTTGGAAATAAGAAGCGGGATCAGTTCAAGTGGAAGATGGAAAACTTACTTCGCAAATTGAGAAAAGAAAGGCCCAACTGCTTCAACAACCTCGAATTGGAGCCTCTAGACAATGACGTATTCTTTAGTGATTTAGGTAAATCTGTCGACCTCAATGTCACGCAAGAGCCGAGTTTCACCACCAATAGTCGTTGAAATGGAGCAATATTTGTCACTCGTTTTTAAATCATTTGATAGCATTTTTGTTTTAAAACCGGGGAAATTTGAAGAAATTAATTATATGTCATAAGTATTGAAATCCTTCCAAACCTCTACTTGAAGCCTAAATCAACTATACAGGGTGTCCCATGTTAAGGACCGAAAAACCTCGGGAGTCGATTCTGCAACTAATTTTAGTAAGAAAGTGTCTCATAGCAATTTTTCGTTAGACGCTTAATTTCCGAGTTATTTTAATTTTAAGATTTTTTTCGTGTTTTCGACCTTAAGCCATTAAAATAACCATAACTCGCTTAATTTACAAGCAATTCAAAATCTAATTACACCGTTGGATAGGGCGTTAAATTTACCATCTTTCTAGTGATTATACAAAAATTTTTGTAAGGTCGTGAGAGGTGAAAAATCAACGTAAAGTCATTTTTGTAATATTGTCAAAATTTCCTACTTTTTCTTTTGATTGTTAAGGTTTTATTTCTAAATGATTTTTCACGTACCTCTACATCAAAAACTGCGCAAAAATCTCAGATTTCTGATGGTATAATTTGTTTTAATTTTACTCCGCTAATTAGGGGTGAAAAATACGTTTGAATGCTAAAAAACGTGGTTGCGCTCATGGAAATCAAGGTTCCTGGTTCGTTGGGCCTCGGGCAGGTTCGACGAATTAGGGGTGGAATTCCACGTCATTTTCAACGCTATTAGACTGATTCCATCACCGTTGGCATGTGAAAGCTCAGTATTGAGTTTTGGTAGGTCCGAATCTTTTTTTTTTTTTTAATTTACTTGGTATATTATGCACGAATTGAATGTTCAATTCTCGCAACTTTCTCGATTGTATGAAAAAAGAGATATCTCATAAACAATAGCGTGTAGATGTGGAATAAAAAATAAAGATAAAAATGATATTTTAGAGAAATGATTTTAGAGTAAAAATGATATTTATGAACAAAAATAATCTTTATCTTCATCTTAGGACCTTCCTCTTGAAAACAACGTCAGACGTAAGTTTCGAAGCCTTGAAGCTAATCAAGAAAAACAACAACACAAACACGATATGAAGCACACGATTTGAATCACAATTATTTCATAATTTAATCCTGTAGAATAAAGTGCAAGGGAAGTTGCGAGAATTGAACATTCAATTCGTGCATAAATACCAAGTAAATTGATTTCCATGAGCGCAACCACGTTTTTTAGCATTCAAACGTATTTTTCATCCCTTATTAGCGGAGTAAAATTTAAAAAAAATTATACCATTAGAAAGCTGAGATCTTTGGGCAGCTTTTGATGTAGAGGTACGTGAAAAATCATTTGGAAGTAAAACCTTAACAATCAGAAGAAAAAGTAGGAAATTTTGACAATTTTACAAAAATGACTTTACGAGTTAATTTTTCACTCATCACGACCTTACTAAAATTTGTTTATAACCACTAGAAAGATGGTAAATTTAACGCCCTATCCAACGGTGTAATTAGATTTTGAATTGCTTGTAAATTAAGCGAGTTATGGTTATTTTAATGGCTTAAGGTCGAAAACACGAAAAAAATCTTAAAATTAAAATAACTCGGAAATTAAGCGTCTAACGAAAAATTGCTAAGAGACACTTTCTTACTAAAATTAGTTGTAGAATTGACTCCCGTTTTTCGGTCCTTAACATGGGACACCCTGTATACTTCAACTCCTATAATTTGGGTCAAGAGGAAAATGTTTGTTGCATTTGAGGTATGCAAACACCTCCTAGCGTTTGGACATCTTATCACCAGTGTTGTGAGAACAGATTGGAAATTTTCTCGATTCTCTTGATTTTTTTTCGAAATCGAAGGCGCTTCGAGTCTCGGTGGGGGGCGAACCGTCATGGAAAATATTTCCGATTTCACCTCAGCCACCCCTGGTTACCTCACTCGGAACTAGCGAACAAACATCTTTGAAAAAATAATAGATAATGTTCGAAGGAAAATTCATGTCAGGGGGTACTGGGTTTCAAAATAGCTACAATAGACGAGAAAGGGTTTTAACATTTGAAATTGATTTAAATAACTAAATTACAACAAGAAAATAACTAAAAACATGAATGATTAAAAGTTAAGAACTGAGTAGGTAGGTACTACAATGAAAAAGTGATCACTCGTCTGAAAAAACAGGATTGCTCACTGCCTTATTGAAGAAACGGTCCAAAATAAATATAAATCTAAAAAATAATCTAAAATCCAAAATAAATTTAAACTTAGTCCAACCCCACATTTTGAGCACATTCCAGATTGGGAGTCATAAATTTCCAGAGCATATTTCCTTCATTATTTGTTCTCAAGCGTCCTTTCTGCCAAATGTCCGGAAATTCGGAAATGTTACTCAGTCGGTTTTTCACCTACAAAAATCGTTATCCACTCGTTTTGGCGACATGTTAAGCTGCCTATTTGCTTTTAAAAACCAATGAAACCATTCCGAACGTGTTAACGTTGTTAGGTGGACAAAATTTTCCATACCATCGATATTCGTGTCAGAAAAAACCCTGAAGAATTAGGAGAAATTCATTGGATTTCTTCGTTAAATTCGTGTATTTAACCCTCAATATCCTAAAGAGGCATCTTTTCGGAAGTTCGATTTTTACCTGCAACAGTTTATCCACTTGTGGGTGTGGCACATAGCTTCCTCGTATCCATAACCCGATTGTGTAGATGATCCAATGCATAGTAGTTAATCTCAAAACATCAATCTCTAAGTACCTTCCACTACCCTCATAGGGGACCATCTACACGCCAACCCGAACCATTCCTGAATATATCAACGAAATCGGATGAGGATTGTAGAAGTCATGGCTGTGGCAAGGATTTCATGACAGACACACAGACAGACAGACACGGAACCAAAATTGTTCAGGAAGGTCTGAAACGTAAAACGCGAGTTGAAATTTTTATTTTGGAGAACTTTTCTTCAACCTTGAAAAGTGAAAACAAAGCTTCCGCTACCTTGGTAGACTCGGAAGCAAAAGTCTGCCAAGTGGGTGTGGCACATAGCTTCCTCGTATCCATAACCCAATTGTATAGATGATCCGATACATAGTAGCTAATTTCACTTGCGCTACCCTCATAGGGGACCATCAACACGTCAACCCCACAATCCCTGAATATTGTTGGAAAATGTAGAAGTTACCGCGCATGCGCAGCGTCTACTATCAGTCCGAGGGTGATGATTTTCATAGGGGACCATCTACAACCTAATCCACACAATCCCTGAAAATGTCATCGAAATCGGATGAGAAATATAGAAGTTGTGGCTGTGGCAAGGAATTCACGACAGACAGACAGACACGAACCAAAATTGTTCGGGAAGGTCTGAAACGTGAAATGAGAGTGGAACTTTCAACCTTGAAAAGTGAAAACTAAACTTCCGCTCTTAGTTAGAAGCAACAAAATAATCCTCGAGTTGAAAGACTGTAATAGGGCCTCCGAGGTACCTTCTATCCCCATTTCCCCCCTTGTAGGCTTTTAGTTGGGTTTCCTCTTCATAGATGGCGCCACTGTCCAAGGCAGCACAAATCCCTCTATGAAGTGAACCTTCTCCACTTCGTTCCCTGGTTCTGTACTTTATGGGAAATAACAGACCCAAACGTCCCACCAAGGATTTTTCCAAGTTTCCCTCTTCTCCAACAAAGATAGATTTATAGACAGGTTCTACTGATGCAGATAACGCGAGTGTGGCCCTTGGAAATATCATTCTTGAGCTGACAGACTGTAATAAGGCCCTTGAGGTACCTTCTGCTCAAATGTTCTATAAATTTGTCAAAATACATCTAAATTTAATTTTAAACAAGTGGGAATTTAAGGATTGCCATTTTCAAGAGTGTACCAAACGCGTTCCAAAAAAACTCCCATTCGTGCAGCATGAATGAGTGAATTTTCAATTCAATATTTGAACCAATTTTTAACTATTTTTGATACTACGATAATACTTTTTTACTTCATAAGATCTTATATTATACATTTAAAGCTATTCCTTAACCCTTAATATCCTGAGGTATCTTTGTGGAAGTCCGATTTTTACCTGCAACATTTATCCAAGTTTAAGCCAAAACTGATATCTTGATACTACAAATATCGATTGTGTAAGAAAACGTAATAGTAAAAAACATAATAACTCGAAGAAAAACAAAATAATTCAGACTGAAACTGTTGACAGACTAACTTCTATCCTCTTTCTCTTCAGAGATGGCGCCACTGTCCAAGGGAGGACAGATCCCTCTATGAAGTGAACCTTCTCCACCTTCTTCCTTGGTTCTGTACTTTATATAAAACACCCCAACACTATGGATGTTTCCAAGTTTCCTTCTTCTATTTCAACGAACTAGGGTTCTGCTGACATAGATAGTGTGGCATTTGGAGAGATAATTCATGAACTAACAGACTATAATAGGGCCTTTGTGGGACCTTCTGCTCAAATTTTCAGTGAATTTGTCAAAACACAACTAAATTTGATTAAAAATTTGAAAAATCGAATTTTTTGAACAAGTGGGAAATTAAGGGTTAATATACGATTTGTAGTAATATGTTCAAAATACCATCTTTCACTAACTACCTCGACAAAAACTTTTTTGGATTCCATTTTTTGAAAATTTGACCTCTTAAATGTATCCAAAAGTACTTGCCAACGAAGTCATCCTTTCTTTTATTGATAATTTTGCCAAATGAGTGATTTTGTCTCTACTTTCCTGGGTCAGATACACAGTTATGTAGTACCTCATCAAAAATAGCTAAAAATAGGTTAATATAATATTTTGAAAATTTGCTCATTTGATCATGCTTTATGACTGAAACGTTTTTGTGGTTCGGTTGAGGAAAGTAAACTTGTTGAGCTCAGTTTTCAATTTTTCTCAGAAGTTCCTCTCAAAGAGGTTTTATTATTGATGTGAGAACTTTTCACCCAAAAAGTGTTGATAAATTCAAGTTACCGAATATTTCTCCATTTCAACCCGTTTTCGACTTATAACTTTTGGCCGAAAATTCGTTAGGGACCTCCTACAATAGCTGTTGAAGGACTGCCAGCTTTGTGTTTCGTTGGTTCAACGCGAATGGTGAAACCGGGTCTGTTTTTTGGAAATCACCGCCTCCGTTCTGGTTAAAGGGATCTGTTTTTGTTGAAAATCGCATCTGCTGAGTGTTCAGTTTCTTTGCAATCGTGTTTAGTTGTGCACAAGGTTATTGCTTGTTTTCTTCATTTTGTTGGCTTCTTATGATAATAGAGAGTTCCTAGTAGGGTCGATCCGGCGCGCCGGAACCGGATCGTCCGCCATGTTTTCAATACAGCGCGCCAGATTGCCTCCGAGTGACGTATTCGACCGTAACAATACGGCGCCGTATCGGATACGGCTTGTCCTTATCACAATTCGGCGCCGGATTAAGAGCATGGAAGAAGTATATTCTTCCATGTTGAGAGTGTGTGTGTAATACGTCACGCCATATCAAAAACCACTAGGAACTCTCTATTATGTGTTATGTACAGATGAAAGTGTTGTACCAACCGATAAATTAAGTTCTGATTGTATGTAATTTATCTACTCGTCGTCTTTTTCGGATTGAGGTGCATACTGACTGCACTGACGAGGGGTGATCCCACGTTATAATGCCTGATGTAAACATACAACACTGGTGCGCTTACGTTATATAAAAGAGAGAGTGAACATTGTAGAAGGAATGAAGGTGGACAAGGACTCCAGTAGTTGTCGAAACGTAATGGATTTGCCGAAAGTTCAAAATGAGATGCCAAAAGTTCAAATAGGTATGCCAAAAGTTTGCCAAAAATTGAAATTGATTTAGGCCAAAGAGGTTTTTTTCTTTTGCGAGCGTGCGAGCAAGCGAGCGTAAATGTGGAGGAGTTAGTCTTGTGGGAGCCAAATTGCTGCTCCGTCCTCCAGTCCGAGTCCTCGGACTTGTTTCCTTGGGCCTCTTAGCCTCATGGAAACCGCTCGATGGACGGAGAATTGAGTTTTCACTCGCGTCCACATCATCACTTGAGCGTAGGATTTGGACCATTGGCAAGGCGAAGGGAGGCATTCTTGAGAAAAGCGTCATACTCTTTATGCAATGCTCCATCGCATGAAATTACGAGTGGCGTGAAAGACCCTCTCAGATCTTCGGCTATTCTGTCGTATTTTGCATGTTTGGCTTGGGCAGCCTGGCGAGAGATGGTTGGCCAGTCCATGGAAGTGTAAGAGACTGCGTCAGCGTTTATAACGCGGATATCATAAAACGCAGGTCTCTCACGGTCCCACACACCATGAACCTTCATGTCTGCCACCAGGCCAGGGCTGCCATCAGCACTTTCACGAAGAACTGGTTCTGTGACAACACCGTTCCATGCGAGGCTTGCTATTTTGGCGCATTCGTCCCGAACCAGGTCGTGTCCCTGTTTGATCAGGCCGCCCT
The DNA here is from genome assembly GCA_009739505.2 of Apolygus lucorum. Classification (NCBI taxonomy): domain Eukaryota; kingdom Metazoa; phylum Arthropoda; class Insecta; order Hemiptera; family Miridae; genus Apolygus; species Apolygus lucorum. The sequence continues at coordinate 43,574,714 of CM019170.2, read as the reverse complement.
TCGTACAATTGAGGGCGTAGTTCATGTCCATGGGACTCCCGCATCCGTCGCACCATACTGACAACCCTCTTGGTTCCCAACCATACCGAATGGCTAGTGCGTCACAGAATTGGGAAGACGACAAGTCGAAGTTGTCTGCTGCAAGTGGGAGGACGCTGAGCCATTGTGATACGTTATATTGGTGTGAAATAAGGAGATGAAGGTTCAAGCAAGTTTAAAAAGTGAGATGGAAGAATAATCCATCTTCTACCACAGCTGTGCTTTGGCGAAGAGTATGAGAAGTATTGCAGCAAATAGTATCAGTGGAGGCCAACAGACGGAGTTGTTGGCGAATGTAGCAGCATTGTTTTTCAATAATTGCGGAAACCAGCATGCCGTACAAAACATTGTTGCCAGCCAAGTCATCAAAGCGCCATTTCAATCTGTGTTCCATGCCTTGGCCCTCTCGCTCAACCTAAATTTCTCAAATACATGCTTTGTTCACGCTATCCAGCGTTGCATCCGGTCAAATATTGCCCAACTCAATGTGGGAACAAGTCTCGTCAGAGTAGTTTGCCTGCACCTAGGGATGGCATATTGAATGAAATATATCGATATACAGATCAAAAGAGATATCAATACCTCCAATATATCGGAGAAAATATATCGATATTCCGATATATCGGAGGACATACTTGGAAAAACGTGTTGAAGTAGATAGGTGAATTGAAACGTTGCTAACATAATTTTGGAAGAAATGTATCGATATACTCGGCATATCGAAAGATCTATTTGGAAAAACCGGGTGAAATAAGTATCAACTTACTTTCAAAAGTTACTAGGTTTGAATTGTCGAAATTCATAACATCAAAAACTGAAAATGTCATTGCAATGTTAAATGAATTTATAAATTGACAGGAGTGTATACTGTGGACAATCATGACCCTTCAAAATTGAAAATAATTGTTGTGAAAACCTGCTTCACATCGTATAGTAGGTAGTTTTAATCTAGACGAGCCTCCATTACTTTTGGCTCAAGTCAAGTAATTTACTGAGCCTTGAGAGCCACTGTAGGTGTGAACTATGTACACAATCATGCCTGAGCTGAAGTCAACAGTCTGACATCAACCCGGTACCCACAAAATATTGTACAAGAAAACCAAGGTGTAACGGGAAAATAGGAAGCGTATATTTCAACAAAACTATCCGTAACAAAACCTAGAACGTAACAACCATGTTTTCAAAAAGACAACAACGTCAACAGGTGATGGTTTCCATCACACTGCCCCCGTCTTCTTGACATCTGCACGAACCAACCGATTTACGTGTATGAACTTTTTCAAACGTCCCAGTTGCACTTGATACAACACATCGTTCGTCTTCTTTACAACCGTCCACGGTCCCGTCCATTGCGGTTGTAACTTGGGACAACGCCCGACAGTTCTTTTGGGCTCGTGTACCCATACCCAATCACCAGTCTGGAAAAACACTGGTTTTGCGTGTCTGTCGAATCTTTCCTTCTGAAACCTCATTTGAACTTTCATGTTACTTCGAGTGAATTCTCGGATTTCGGCCAAGTCCTTTCGTAACTGGAATGCATAGGGGGTCGTACAGTGTGGTTCAACGATGACTGGCTTCACTAACTCCTCCGGGAGTTGGAGCTCGCGTCCAAATACGATCAACGAAGGAGAGAATCCAGTTGTAACGTGTGGTGCACTCCGGTATGCCAATAAGAATAACGGTATTAATTTATCCCAATTATCTTGCCTCGAATTTATGAAAGTCGTCATTCCATTAACTAGTTTGGATTCGAAATTTCGTCCTTGATCTGTATGGATTTCCGATGGAATGCCATACCGACTGAAAACTTGTTCTACTAAAACGGCAGCTACTGTTTCAGCCTCCTGGTTGGGGATAGGTATCGCTTCTGGCCATTTAGTAAAATAGTCTGATATGACTGGAACATATCGGTTCCCTCTTTGCGTACGTGGGAATGGTCCTAGGATGTCCATCCCGAGCCTTTCGAAAGGTCCACCAACCATGAATTGCTGGAGTGGAGCTGGTATTCTTTGTTTGGGTCCTTTGACCTTTTGACAATCAGTACAGGTCCTACACCATGCTCTTGTATCTGCTGCCATGCCTTGCCAGTAGTAATGCTGACGGACCTTACCTAAAGTCTTCATAAAACCAAAATGACCGCCGGTCGTACTACTGTGGCATTGCTTCAGTACATCTGGGATGCGACTTACTGGTACTACGACTTGCCAGTAGCTTTTTCCTTGGTGTCTTTGCCACTTATGGTATAACACCCCATCTCTTGTTTGTAGGGTGTCCCACCGTGACAACAGTTGTCTTGCTTTGGGGTCCATAGACGTCAATTCATCTTGAGTTGGCTTCGATCCTGTTTGCAGTATAGCTATCACAGTCTTGATGACATTGTCTTGCCACAAGTCTGGCTGCATTGTTTCTTTATAAATCAAATTCACTTCTTTTTTGAACTTTGATTCTTTGTGCTCACAGAACGAACATTGATCCCCACAAGGACGTCTTGAGAGTCCATCTGCGTTTCCATGGCTTTTACCAGGTCTATGGACTATTTTGAAGGAGTAGGTTTGGAGCATTTCTATCCATCTTGCAAGTTGTCCTTCTGGTCTTTTGAACGATGTCAACCAGACCAAAGATGCATGGTCAGTCCTTAAAGTGAATTGATTCCCATATAGATATTCGTGAAAATGTTCTATGCTCAAGACTGCTGCGAGGAGTTCCCTTCTTGTCGCACAATAGTTCTTTTGCTGGGCAGATAATGCTTTACTGAAATACGCTACAACTTTCTCGTCACCATCAATTTCTTGTGAGAGAACGGCACCTACTGAATGGGCACTGGCGTCACAGTCAAGAACAAACGGTTGCCTCAGATCTGGAAATGCTAACACTGGCGAGGAAGTCATGGCCTTCTTGAGCTGGTTAAAACTCAGTTCACAACCCTCATTCCAAAGAAAGTGGCTGTGTTCGTCCATCAATCTGTACAGGGGCTGGGCAATTTCCGCAAAATCTTTGACAAATCTTCTATAATAGGAACACATCCCCATGAATGAGCGAACTTCAGTTTTACTCTTCGGTGTGGGCCACTGCTTTACTGCCTCAGTCTTCTTCGGGTCGGTGCTGACTCCTTTCCCAGTTATGATATGTCCCAAATAATGAGTTTCTTTACGAAAAAAAGAACACTTCTTGGGGTGTACTTGTAAACCTACTTCTCTGAGTTTCAAGAATACTCCCTCTAATTTGTTTAACCTTCTATCCGTACCCCCTTTCTACCATTGATTAGCGTACCGCCGGTATGGGATACCGCCATTCAAGGATACGCCTCACATTCGATCACTATTGATACATTTTGAAAATGTAAGTAGTTTTAAGTACCAATTTTTCATAATATATCAATTAATTCCGACTTTGAGAAATGTTTTCACCAGAATACCTCCCTGTACGTACAATTGGTAGGTAAGTTTCCATAAATTGGATGAAAACTAGATCAGTTAATCTTAAACTTTATTGACACAAAAAACAACAGTCTTATCTTGATTGCTACAGTCCCATTGGTATGGCAAAAACCTCTTTATCAAAACTGTCTCATTCTAACGTTTACAGTCTCATTGACAGTGGCTGAATTGCACGTTTCTCGTACGGGGAGGGCTGAGGGACCGCGCTCAATCTGTCGATACACCCTTACATATGTCACTAGAAAACAGCAGACAGGTAGAAATAAACAAATGACACTCACGTGACCTTTCTCGTCGAATGTTAGGAGGGTAATAAGGGGCTCGGTTCATTGCTCTTTCTTATGAAGTGTACATTGATGTTTGAAGGGAGGGGTGCGGTATCCAACACCGCGGTACGGATAGAAGGTTAAAACATCACGAAAATCTGCGCCATGGACAATTATGTCATCCAAATAAACCAAAGCCAATTCAGTTGGTATAACCCTTTCCATCAATCTTTGGAAGGTTGCAGGAGCATTTGAAAGACCGAAAGGGAGAACTTTGAACTGCCACAGTCCTTTCCCATACAAAGTAAACGCCGTTTTTTCCTTGTCTGATTCATCCATTGCAACTTGCCAGTATCCACTCTTCAGGTCGAGACAGCAAAACCAAGTAGAACCACTCAGGGCATCAAGCATGCTTTGAATGCAGGGTATGGCATATGAGTCTTTTTTTGTTACTGCATTCAGACGCCGATAATCAATGCAGAATCTCGTTGTGCCATCTTTCTTAGGGACTAAAACTATGGGTGAGGCCCATGGACTTTGTGACGGTTCAATGACCCCTTGATTGACCATGTCTTTCACCAACTGGTCTACATGTTGTTGTTGGGAGTACGGAATTCTTCTGGGATTTTGTTTGATTGGCCGGGCGTCACCCGTATCTATTGAGTGAGATACAATAGAGCACCTCCCTAGGGGTTTGTCTCCAACGGCAAATACATCAGTATATCTCGATAACAGAGTTTCAGCCAATGCATATTCCCCACTTCCTTCTGATAAATCTGAATCAGTGAGAGCTACGTTTATCCAGGACGTATCTTGAGATTCAGTTATCAACTGGAGCCCCCTCTCTACACATAGCTGTTTTTCATGCATTGGTACAGCATGATCTTGAACAGAAAGTGTTCTGAGAGGTATATCCAACCGTGCACCAATTTTCTCCAAAAAGTCCAATCCCAAAATTCCTTTTTCTTTAATTTCAGAAATCAAAAACTTTTGCACAACTCTCATGTTTGCAATCTTTACTGAGGCGGTACATTCTCCAACTACCCTAATGCTGCTCTGTCCTGCTGTCTGGAGAGATTTTGTGGAAGGTGGAGTGGTCACTAATTTGTGGGTATGTGCTACATCTGGTCTCAGGATGGATACTGTTGCACCTGTATCGACGAGCATTCCACAACCACAGTCTCCCAACAAGACTTCAACGAAAACAGCGCTTGATTGTTTCCTATCTCTGCAGTGTGGGTCAGAAGTTGAAACGTTAGCCTGAGCATGACCCGTTGCCTCGGCTACAACTAGTTTTCCGACTGGGTTCTTTTGGGACACTCTCTCCTGAAATGACCAACTCCCTTACATTCATAACACCTGGAAGGTCCTGGAATCGTCGCAGGTTGAGCTGCTTCAAGTTTTTTTCCTGATGTAGAAAATTCAACTTCGTGTCTTTGAGCTTTTCTCAAGGCTGCCCTAACGGATTCTGGGGATGAAATGCTGACAGAAGACTTAACGTGTACGTCTCTAATTGCGTGAATGAATGATCTTACTGCAATTCTTTCGATGGCTTCAGGAGGACAATCAGGGAATGCTCCTCTTGCCAACCTCTCCACGTCAGTCGCCAACTCAGCTAAGGTCTCTGAATCTCGTTGTTTGCGGCCCTGCAACTGAGAAAGGAGCATTGAAGTAAGGTGTTCGGAACCAAATCTTAACTGAAAAGCTTCGGACAACTTTTGAAAGCTTGATCGATGTTGTGCAGGGAGGTTGTGGACTACGAGTAGTGGAGGTCCGGACAGAGAAGCTACGAGATGCTCTCCCATTTCCCTATCGTTCCACTCATTAGCATTAGCAATAATGGTGAACTGAGTACAGTATTCTTCCCAGGAAATGGAACCATCAAATTTCGTTGGTTTTGGGAACTGTCTCCGTAATGTTGAAAAATTAGCGTGCGTTGAAATATCCCTACAACTGGATTCTGTTGAAATGGATGAGTGAAAAGGTTGAACGTTATTTACATGTTGATTGTTTAGTGTTTCTAGCAATTGAGCCAATTGTGCCTTAATAACGCCTACATCAGACTCAATGGTGTTGATTCTTTGAGAAAGAATATCACATTGCCTTTCTTGTGTCGGATGATTGTCAATTTCTGAAGTAATCTCACCGAGTTGGTTCCGTAAGACTCCAACATCAAATTCAACCGTATTCATTCTTCGCGAAACATCACTACTCTGGATATCGGCAACTGGTTCATCTTCTGGATCCGCCGGCCTCCTTCTTGTAGTTACTGTTCGTCGAGGCATTCACTATACAATTTACTCCCCCGGGGGTGGGTTCGAGAAACGTTGGGCGCCAATGTACAAGAAAACCAAGGTGTAACGGGAAAATAGGAAGTGTATATTTCAACAAAACTATCCGTAACAAAACCTAGAACGTAACAACCATGTTTTCAAAAAGACAACAACGTCAACAGGTGATGGTTTCCATCACAATATGGATTAAAATTACTTGATGTTTTTGAAGGTACAAGTGTCCCTTCTCATCCATTCATTTCAATATTTAATTTTTACTTGTTGAAAATAGGTAGCGATATATCGGTAATTATATGGATATTGACCGATATTATCGAATTTCTATATCGATACAAATATATCGATATATCAAACGTAATATATCGATATATTTCATATATCGATATATCGTTGCCATCCCTACCTGCACCTTTAGAAGATACGATGGAACACATACGCGTTTCCTTGTGACTGCTTTGTGCCAATTTTTCCCCTCGTGCGAGACTGGCTCATAGAGCCGCCATTTTTCATCAGTTTCTTCCATGAGTATTCTGGTAAAATTAGGGACGTCAAAAAACTGGGTACACCCTATCTTGAAAAATCCGGTGAGTGGGTCCCACCAGAAAGCACGGAGTTCGGGAAGCCCCTGTCCTTTGGAGGTCTCGTGGGCCCTGGGCATCCCGCCCAAAACAGTGGACAATGATAGTGATGTAAGTTACCCAGTCGAGCGTCGTTTTATTAGTAATCAGGTCAATAATGGTCAACAACACCGTTATAAAGCTATCACTTTTCGTCAGACACGCAGTGTCTCAATTGCTGGGAAAGAGTGGGGGAAAGAATAAAGCCCACTTACGAATTATCCTAATAAAATTACTGCAAGGGAACCTAAGGGCGTGATGAGCACGCCGACCTAACAGAGGATGGGGAAAACAGCAAAACCGAGACTGACGAGCTGCTTGCTTAGTCCTAAAGGAATCACAATAACACTAACTTACTAGGTTACCAAAGTAAGTTCATAAAATGGTCCTACCTGACCCCTATGACACCAGTACTGACCCTGAAGAGTCACTACAGCCCCTAGGTAGATAGATGAGTTCAGAAAGTTTTCTCTGAGGTTGGGCAACCAGGATTCGAAGACGACCTGCCGCGACACCGATTTACTCTTCGAACTGTCCAAAATGTGGGAAATACCAAAGTCGTTACCCACTGAAGGCATTCACCTGGACCGTCAGATATCCAGGGAAAACCCTTCCGACCAACCTTCTGATCTGCCGACCAGTAACCGAGCTGTCCTCTTTCGTTGTGGACAGTGGTGACCCAATTTTGCCTTGTGCTGCGTCAGCCCGTTCGCTCAGAAGGATTGTGAAATGGCAACGATATATCGATAAATAAAATATATCGATATATCGATAAATTTATATCGATATAGAGAACCAATATTATCGATCAATATCGATGTATTTACCGATATATCGCGACTTGTTTTCAACAACTAAAAATTAAATGTTAAAATGAATAGATGAGAAAGAACGCCTATAAGTACCTGTAATAACATCAAGTAGGTAATTTTATTCCAAATTTTGTAGGTACCTAGGTGATGGGTTGATTTCAGACTGTTGACTTCAGCTCAACTACAGCAGCCACTACAGTGGCGCTCAAGTCTCAATTACTTGACTAGAGCCAAAAGTAATGAAGGCGCGTCCAGATTGAAACTACCTAATACATATACGAGTTGAAGCAATTTATAAATTAATGAAACATTGCTAAGGCGAGGGTATCTATGATTTAGTACATTATGTTTTAGGACACCTGAGGGTAGTTTATCCCCAAATTGGTTAACCCAAAAACCCTGTGCTACTGACCTAGTGCTCTGACAACCATGACATTTTCGCACTTTTTCTCAGTAACTTTTTAAAGCAGGTTAGTTACTTACCTACTTCAACCGTTTTTCCAAGTAGATCTTCCGATATATTTCACTCGATTTGCTATTCCTACATACTTTGAACGTAAACCATCAAACTTTTAAGAGGATTAAATCGTCACCTATGTTCACACACCACCTATCTACCATTTTGGCGAAAATGAGGTTTTCTCATTTATGTACCTATGAAATTTCCGCGCAGAGAACACTGGTTAGCACAAACTTGCTCTATCTAGATCAGGTGAGTCAGAAAACACTAATTTGAACACACCTCGTATCCACATTCGGTTTTTCCTAACCCCCTATCAACAGTGAAGAATGGTTTCCACAGCCACAGTTTCCGAATGTAGATAGGTGGTGTGTGAACATAGGTGACGAAATACTAACTTCAAAGAGTTTTTCCAAGTAAATCTTCCGATATATCGAGTATAACGATAAATGTCTTCCAAAATTTGTATTGCTTTAAAACGTTTCAACTCACGTACCTATCTACTTCAACAAGTTTTTCCAAATTAGATCTTCCGATATATCGAAATATCGATATATTTTCTTCGATATATCGTAAGTATCGATATATTTTCTCCGATATATCGTAAGTATCGATATCTCATTGACAATATATCATTTGATCAGTATATCGATACATTTCATTCGATATGCCATCCCTAGAAATGATCGAGCCAATACCGAATTTTCGGTATTTTATCCGTAGTCGCGTCAGGTGCTGCTTTTCCTGTGGCATGGCTGCGAACTATCACTCTGAAGAGGAGTGTTGTCCAGCCTGCCACAGTAAGGGGAACATTGGACGACGCCATGTTTCCAATCACGCCGACACACAACGCATGCCTACCTCGTATTTCGAAGGCGCTTCACGCGGGTCCCATTTCCCATTGTCGTCTCACTTTGGTCGGACCAACTTTCAAATCGGGACCCTTGTCCTGACTGAAACAACTTAATTCCCCAAGACTGTTTTTATCAAGTTTTCTTGTGGCTGCTATGCACCATTTTTCCTCCAAAACCTAGTCTGTCTGATCTACAACATAAATAATGTTGTGTTTGATTATTGGTTGTTGATTCAGGAGCATCTAGAATGCGGCCCACAGGGGTTGCGCGCGCTTCCTAGCGACACTGCAACGAATTTTTTTTTCGTGTTATCGACTTGACTAAGCTAAAATGGCCTTCTTAAATCACACGCCAATTCAAATCTTATTGCATCGTTAAATAAAGCGTTAAATTTCCAATTTTCATTTTCATTTTTATTAATTGTTTTTCTTTGCTCCAATTATCGGTAACATTGGCCATCCCAATTATCCTACGCTCCTCGTGGGGCCAGGGAGAACTAGCTCCAGTATGACACCTACGTCTAGTCATCAGAGAGCATTAATTAGATAATTGAGAGATTCGCCGTAGTGTCGCTAGGAAGCGCGCACAACCCCTGCAGGCCGCGTTCTAGATGCTCATGTTGATTCTTGGAAGTGTTGCTTGTGTTTAAGAAACTGGTGGTGGGTTATAATATTTATGTCACAGTGTTTGTATTACTTGGTCTCTTAAATATAAAGTGTTTCGTGGTTTTCAACACTTCATTGGATATTCTGTCCAAAGAAGTGTTTATGGTTTACGAAAAACGTACGAGTAGAAGCATGTACGTGAGGCAGTGAGGTGCAAAATGGGTTAGTTCTTTACGAAATAATTAACGAATTCATATCATAACTCTAACAACCATTATTGTCATCCATTTTTTTTACAATTGTGTTTGGTTGGCATCATAGATTTTTGGGCTCAGTGAAAAACTTGGGTTAACACCCCTTCTGTACCTGAGTGACTCATGTAGTTTGGTTTGTTGTGTCTGAATTTTGGTTTTGAAATCAAGTGTACTCGTAATATGGGAATAAGTACCTCATCAACCCACTGTTTGGCAGGAGTTATATGATTGTGGAGAGGCATTTTCACCACGAGATCATGGTCAGACTGGAGCAGTACTACTATTTGGTTGTAAGGAGAGCCGATCCAAACAGGATTTCGCAACCCCCTCCACCTGCAAGCAGATAAGATGAAACCCCGAAAACCCTAGTAGGGTGATCGAGGGAGTGAAAAGAACTCACCACCCAGGAGCCTCAGGGGAGCTAGTCATAGCTATCAGCTCCTCTAGGTACCTGTTTGTATTAACACCACAGGTTAGGCCGAACCTCCTAGCTAAGGTTCTACCAACTAGACAGGTTGTTACCTGAGTTCATAACAGAACTCACATGCCGAGAGACATCTTCAGGGGACTAGCCCTTGAGGATGCCATCTCTTCCCATATAGCCTTCTTGGTACAAGCCCATGAAGTAGGGTTTGCTCAACTACGACCACCACAAATCCGACCTCAATTGAGGGGCAGGCAAGTGATACTTTGACTGAAGTCGGTGCATCGGTAGCCTGGGGCTCCCCTCGCCCGTGGTACTGGTAATTGAGATGAGTAAAAATCCTTTTACGGCATTACTGCTATCCCCGGAAGCCCGACCAGGTAACAGGCCCGGAAGCAGAGAATTTGTACCTGCTCCCTAACTGCTCTACTCCTGTCAGAGGTGTGTGCAAGAGCCCTAACGTTAAGGGGGTACAAGAGAGGGAGGCATGACGCACTGCGGTACCCATGAGCAGTACTGGAGCAGTACTGGTACAACTTTTGGCCACTTTGGCATCGACGTGGTCGTCCTTGATCCCAACATGTTGGGATTTCCTGCTATTAGTTCGAACTTGGGCCGTCGAGCGCGAGTGCTCATGGATCAAAGGAGAAAACTGTACCACTCTAGAGACTTGAGGAGAGTCTAGCCCCCAGAAAGTATTGTCGGGTTTCAACGCTACCTACTGCAACTTCAACGAACTACCATTTCTGATATCTTATCAGGTAATCACGCTCGCGACCGCATTACCGTCGCTCCTCTAACTTGCAGTTATCCCAAGATTATAAACTTGCAGTTATTTCCACTATAATAATGCATTCTGCTTGATTTGTCACTCCAAAACACAAAAATGCAATAACACGTTCCTTTTCCTCGCAATTTAAAACGGCAGGGAAGTAGAGCCGCCAAACTTAGAAATGAGCAGTAAAACCGAGGTAAGCCTACTTTTCGGAAATGCCGCTTGACCACGCTCACATCGAGCTGATAAGGATGGTAGTTTGCTGAAGTGGCGGTAGGTAGCGCTGAAACCCGACAACACTTTCTGGGGGCTAGACTCTCCTAGAGACTTGTCTACACATCCATTCAACAGTGATCAATCTTGTTTGGTACAATCGAACGAGTAAACGAGGTCGGTTTTGATGGGACCTTTCTCTCGAGTGAACCAACTAGAAATGACCATTTTGGAAGACGTACGGTCTGGGGCTGCGAACCCATTTGCAAGGTTTTCGGAATACCTCGTAACATCCATTCAACTTGTACGTATGAAATGGTGAAGAAAGTCTGAAGACCTATACGACTAATAAGACCAACTGTGTGACCAAGAGCTGAAGCTGGGAAGAAATTGGCTGCCTTCAGCCTTCTTTGTCAAAACCTGATAATAGACAAGTACTGTCGAAGTAGACGCAGGTGAATGTATCCAAAGAAGTTGTGTTTTCCTGCTACTGATGACCTAACTTTCCCTTCTACCACCACAATAATAATCAAACCTCTGCCAAACTGTACCTATATTAACCCATTTCCGGCCACTGATGCGTTGTCGCATCGTCATATTATATGATTTTTTTAAACATTGAAAATAGTGGAAAATCTTTGCAGAAGAATTTTTTCTCGTTCATTCTGTTCTTCAAATTTTCAGAAAAAATTCTTTTTGACGTTCGGTAGCTGAATGCGATTTTGGAAATTTTCTGAAAATGAGGCCTTTTGGCCAAAGGCAAGATTATGGTGGCTCAAATTCGATTCTGGGCGAGTGAGCGTTTTGGGCTATGAGTTGAAAGAGATTCCGATCCTCGGACTTTTACATTTTACCAAAAACAATGAACTGGATGAATCATATCGCTTTGGAAAACTTTCAAATCTCATTAAAAAGTAAAATTCATAAAATATCGAGTATTTTCGCTCTCGATTGGTGAGCAAATGATGCTTTATTTCTGCCGGCATTCTGTAAAATAGTTCATTCTCCTCTCCTCATTATTCAGTTATTTCTACCCTTGGCTTGAAATGGGTTAAATCTTAAAACAACGATTAACCACCGTTGTTGGTTACATAGTGACATTGGTGACGTAACATTCTAATCAAACTATTTGCGTCCCTTTCAGAGACCGAAGGTTTGGATAAGACGCCCAGAGACTCTCCTATCCCGTCCGTCGGAGAACCAGCTAGTAAAAAGTCTCCTGCCGGATCTCCTACTCATGGCAAAGGAGTGAAACCTCCCCAACCTAATAACCTCCCCAACAAAGAAAACCACTCCAAAAGCTCCAAGAGCTCTCCGGAAAACAGCCCAAAAAAAGTAGTGCCTGCTCAAGATGATGTAAGGAATAGTTATTATATACTTTATAATTATTTAACATAATTCTGGAGTAGTTTTAGCGATTTCATGTCCAAACATTGTCATATTTGATCAAAATGCTCGCTCGCAAAAATCGCAGGTTAATTGTACGATCTACCTGTTGTCTCATTCGATTCACTTTTGAAATAATAAGAGTTTTCTGCAAACGAATGGCCGTACTTTGTCCAAAGGAACGTGCCAACTGCGCATGCGCGCATTACCTCAAAAACGAGCTAACTAGCCACATGGGATCTCGCCAGCCCACGTAAACGAGCTAAGGCTAGCTCGTTACAGCATTACTCTGCTTGACCTGCTATGTAGGAAACCTCACTGCATTTTTAGACTGAGAGCCGAGGCCAAAAACTACGACGTTGAAAGCTATAAACCAATTTTGGTTTACTAATTCAATAATAAACCAATGGAATCTAGCAAGAAAAACAAATTATTTTTAACCCCCCCCCCCCCAAAATGTGATGTTTCATGTTTCAAAATATGAATCCGAAAATCGAATTTTAAAAAACAAGCCTGTCCTCCGAACTAAGGATTTCCTTAGTTACCAGTTAGCATTTGCAGTCTAGTTGTACCACGAAGCTTTTGGTTAGTGTCAGTTATTAATTAAGGGGTGAAAAATAAAGGATATTATTTTCCAAAGCGCCCTAGCTCGAAAATTCTTGATATAAAGGTATTGTTTTTTCGTCAATTGAAAATAGTATTGAATTTTTAAAATCGAATGAGACCACCCAGAGCTCTGCAGGACAAATGTTCGCTCCCTATGAGAACCCTTAAAAGAGTAGTCCTTACCATAAATCAGGAATACGAGTGCGAATAGAAAAACGCTGCAAATTATTACACAATGGTTTATTATTTTTATGTAGATCACTCGTCTGCAAAGCCACCAACCATCCAACATGAAGAAAAACATCGATGGTATTTCGGTCAGCTACAATTTGAACGGAGATTAGGCCTCTTTTGCGATTCACACTCGTGTTTCTGATTTATCGTACGTCCAAAACTTAAATTCTCGTAGTGAGCGAACGGTTTGTCCTATAGAGCTCCGGGTGGTCTCAAAAAATTCTAAAAATTCTATAGAATCTTAAATTGAAGGAAAAACAATACTTTTATATCTAAATTTTTGGAGTTACGGCGTTTTCAAAATTTCAAAATTGATTTTGGAACACTTAGAAGTGACCAACATCAACCAAAATCTTCGGGCACAACTAGACCCCAAATGGAGCCTACATACCAAATTTCTTCTACGTACCTTGAAACGTAAACAATCAAATTTTGAGGGAGTGTTAAAAACATTTTTTTCTTGGTCGATTCCAAAGGTTCATTATTGATAAACCAAAAGAGGCTTTCCACTCGTAGATAAGTCACTGTTTTCGGCCTTGGCTCTCTGTTTATCTGACTTCATCATCACCAAAGTTGCCCAATTCAAATCTCTCATACAGCTCTTTTCTCAATGTGGGTGAACAGTTTTCTGATGCGAGGAATCCCCTTAGAGCCCAGATTACTTGTCTCCTTGTGTTTCTGCCCTCTTTGGTACAATACAATGAATTTCTGTAGCTCCTCCATCTTGGAAATCAGCGGATGGTACCAAAGGAAGAGGAAAGTCAAAAACTTTACTTCAACATTCTAAACGATCCACGATACTGAGCAATTAGTTTACCAACAAAACCCAGCTTTAGCGTTGTTATGTTTGCGTGTCAGCGAGTGAAGGAGATGATCTTCTCGCTGCGGCGTTTTGACTTTCCTTTAACCCTACTCAACGAAGAGAGAGAAGTCCCTATCCTAGCATGCAGTACTGTCGCATCGGCGGTTCATAACCATACCAGCATGCCGAGTACTGAGGATTGCGGCTAGCCCGTCAGCCCCGGCGTTTCAGAGAAACCTACCGACGGGAAGACGGGATATTTACCATTGGAGCCTAGTCCTTCGAGGAGATCCTTATTCAAGGAGAAGGTTTGAGAGCGAAGTGAAGAAGTCGGTAGAATGGACTAGATTGGCATAAGGGAGCATCCCTGAGTGGGCTCATATACTCATTTCGTTTACTCGGGAGAGAGAGAGGTGGAAAGGTGACGTCATGTTGGCGTGTTTCCCTGTACCTCGTCTCCCCCAGTGGGTGATGACTCACTCAGGGATCCTCCTGTTAGCTTCTTTATTTAAGAACTAATTATTGATTGATATGTGGGTCATAACAAGGGTCATTTAACAGGAGTGTTCAAATGAACGTTTTGCCGTGTTTCACAACCTAAGAGGTTAGCATCCAGATTTTTCCCTTAGACTCTTAACCCGTTTTTCCTCAGCTCGTCACTGCGCTAGTGACCAAACTTTTGCAGAACACTCTAATGTGCGCATGCGCAGTTATCATGTTCCTTCGTAGGAAGCCATTAGCCCGTCAACAAAGTAGCGGCCATCAGTTTCGGAAAACTTTCTAATACTTACCTCTCTTGATTTGGACCAAAATACTCAAAACTAAAATGTGAACTCCACCCTTGAACCACTCTCTTGCTTCCCTAGTTATCTATCAAGTAAGGTGTTAGGAATAACAATGGCAATCTTGAACAACTCTAGCTGTCCTGCATTCCTTAATAAAATCATATTTAGTAGCAGTGTTAATTCATTTTTTTGTCGTTTTAGGACTCTTCGTGCGCTGACCCACTGTCGGCGAATCTAAACGATGCCGACGATGAAGGGGAAGACGAAGAAGACGATTCGATAAGTGATTTCGTGAAAGTTAGCCCACTCGCTGAGAAGACTCAAATAGTGCTTTTCGCTCGATCTGCGCGTGAAAAAGATTTGTGGTAAGTCCTTGAGCAGTATTGAAAAATGCGGTATCAATATTGAATACAAGTCGATTCGTGAAGGGTGATCGAGTCAGATATGGGAGTTTGGTACCATAAGCAAGCGCAATAGCGTCCGGGAAGTTATAAAAGTCGAAAGTAATCCGAATCGTCTCAGTATTATTTTCCTAGATTCTTTGATGAGAATGGAAATGAACTTTACCGCCAACCCAGCTATCAAATGTTCACAGGGATTTATTGATCACTGTAAAGTTCAAGTTGGACTTAATTACGATTAATTATCGTTTATTACTTGCTACCTAAAACCTGATATTATTCTCTATAAAATTTTTAGAAACCTCGCAGTTAGGACTTGAATTTGAATTACCAGTGTTATTTTAGCATTCAATAAATTAAACAAAAAAGTATGCCAAGTGGGTGTGGCACATAGCTTCCTCGTATCCATAATCCGATTGTATAGATGATCCGATGCATTGTCCAGCTGTTGGGTTGTTGTTTTTATGGATGTTAGAAGGAATTGACGTTAGCGCATACGCAGTGGCTACCATCAGTCTGGGGAAATGCTTTTCATAGGGGACCATGTACAACCGAATTCGCATATTCCCTGAAAATCGAAATCGGATCTGAAATGTAGAAGTTATGGCTGTTGCAATGGATTCTCGTTTGCGCATGCGCAGCAACTAATATTTGTCTGGGGGTGACGATTTTCATAGGGGACTGTCTACACGCCAATCCAAACAATCCTAGAAAATTTCATCAAATTCGTCAAATGTAGAAGTTATGGCTGTCACAAGGATTTTACGTTTGCGCATGCGCTGGAGACTACTGTTAATTTTGAGGCCTTGATTTTCATAGGGGACCATCTACAACCGAATTCGCATGTTCCCTGAAAATTTCATCGAAATCGGATTGAAAATGTGGAAGTTATGGCTGTTATAAGTAATTCACGTTTGCGCATGCACAGCATCTACTAATCGTCTGGGGGTGATGATTTTCATAGGGGACCATCTAAATACTAATCTGTAACATCCCTGAAAATTTCATCGAAGTCGGACAATAACTTCGTATAGTTATGCCCGTTACAGGGGTTTCATGACAGACAGACAGACACAGAACCAAAATCGTTCAGGAAGGTCTAAAACGTAAAACCCGAGTGGAAATTTCGATTTTGGAGACCTTTTTTTTCAACCTTGAAAATTGAAAACAAAGCTTCTACCTTGGTAGTCTCGGAAGCAATAAATAATAATAAATAATTCTATAAATGAAGCAGTTGATAATAGGGGTTACTTTAATACAACCTTCATTGTATTAAACTAATCCAAAATTGCGTATTTTACGTTAATAAACTTTAAAGAGGTTTCTATTGTTTGAACAAAGAGTTGAAGATCTACCGTGGAACCATGTTTGATCTTGGCAATGAGGAATTTCACCATGTCGGAATTTCCTATTTTTGACCCCAAAATCGGATTCAGCACCTCGAAAAACCTCCTAAGGCAAACTTTCAGCCCGAACTTCCTAATTTACGAATAAACAAAACAGTGTAGAAAATACGAATGTTTAAAAAAACCGGGAAAATGACGTCATCCTGGAATAGTTCATTTATGGCCGCTTGAAGCGCTAAGATCGAGAAATCTATAGTCCCCAGATGCAAAATTTCACGAAACAGTAAAGTTCGAAATCGAAAACTGAAGAAAAACATATTGTTTAGTAATGCATGCATTCCAGGGGACGTCCCATTGGATAAGCATTAGATCAGTTTAACCAGTTGTTAAGTGATAAAACTGTTTCACTCGATGTAATTTATTTATTACTTTAGGCAAGAAATACTGACCCCCCCCCCCCTCTCACTCTTATCCACCATAACATTTCTAGCGGCATGGGAGCCTCGAATCTGAAGAGCATTTTAAAATCCATGATCTACGACACCCAACATGCGAATTCGAGTTCACCCCCACCGCCAACACCACCAGCGGTGCCAGTCTGGCACCAAGCGGAAATACGTCGTAACATTGAACTTTCATCTGTCAGTTTTGGTAGGCAGTCCGTCGAAGTTCACATCTGTATTCAAGGTGAAACACAAAAAAAAAAGACACGAAATAAGCGGTTTATGGCATCATGGCACCATGTCCTGGCACCATGGTGGTACTGAGAATAATTCATGACAGTCCGGAGGTATAATGAGAATTTTTCCTCAATTTCAAAGCTTGGGTACAATTAGTAAGCAGTAAAGGAACCGAAATATTGAAAAATCGGATATTTTGTGAATATTATCCCCCCCTCACCCCCTCCCCTTGCGAATTTTGGTACTCTGGTAAAATCATGTACAACTCGGAAGTTATTTTAGTCAAACAAAAAAAGAAACACGCAAATCGGTTGGAAATTGAGGCCTGGGCAGAGTTTACAAGATTACGCACGCAAACGCACGTTTTTTAAGCATTAACCCCCCTTTCCCCCTCTTAAAAAGCAAAATCCGAAATTTCGGCGCCGTAGTGCACAACTAGATAGTATTCCGCGTCAAACGAAAAAAGAACCACGAAAATCGTTTGAGAACTAAGGCCTGGGCAGAGTACACAAGATTATGCCCAAAAACGCACGTTTTTCGAGCATTAACCCCCCCTTTCCCCCCTTAAAAGGCAAAATTCGAAATTCCGGCGACGTAGTGCACAACTAGATAGTTTTCCGCGACGAACAAAAAAAGAACCAGGAAAATCGGTTGAGAACTAAGGCCTGTGCAGAGTACACAAGATTTTGTTACACACACACACATACACACACACACACACACAGACATACACCTATGGTTTTTTTCGCGGATTTGGATTCAGAATGGTCTAAAACGGATTACTGTGTGGTTATTTTTTTTTTCTGTTGAGTGTTGTCCAACTTTACCCCAGATCGATCGCATAAGGACGCCCAAGTCTTACTGTGGGACGTCCTAAAAATAGAAAAAGCAAGATGGGGAAAATTAGGTTTCCCCTGTTTTTGTTTGATAACTTTTCTCTTAGAAAACACGATTTCGTCGTCCCAATGGGCAACACTGGGAGGAGACGGCGATCCGAACAGCCCAATCAGCGAGCGTTCCCGCTTCACGTCCGTTTTCCCGGTTAGTTTTGAAATCATACATTTTGATTGTCTCCCAAAAATAACAGGAGACTTATTTTCCGAAATCAGCCCGATTTTCATCTATCCCACACCATTAACTATTCAGGAAAAATGCAAACAGAATTCGGTGAAATTCCTCATTGAGCGGGCGGGTCAAACGCTCCAGTTTTTGGTGTTTTGGAGGGGTTTCGTGTTATCGTCTCTTCTAGACTGGGTGGGTTATAAATTGGGCATCATTTTTGACCTCTTAATGGTCCAAATTTGATTGATGTTGCAAAATGCCCCAAGATAGCGAACTTTTGCAGCCAAAATCCATTAACCTTTATGTTTTATACAAAAGCGTTTGTTGAGATCTGTAGAGTTGGTGGAACACATTGGAAGGTCTCAGGCGTTGAAAGAATTGGAATGTGAAAAGATTCAAGCGTTACAAATGGTTCAATTTTGGTTTACATTAAAAGTAAAATTTGCTGCAAAGTGTCATTGGTGTACTACGTAGTGTATATGAAAGATGGGGGCTGAAGGAGGTTTTGCTGAGTACTTATTAGAATGCTTACCGTCAGCAGGTGCTGCTTACCGTGGAAGTTGGCATGAAATGTAATGGCCCTCCCTTGTCAAAGCTCCCCAATCAGCTGTGTCCAACACTATGAAAGCGACGAAACAAAACATTTGGCTGCTGAAGAGCTGACACTGAGGAGACTGAGGATCTGCTAATTGGGGTGTCCACCTCCTTGGATCCACACAGTAGTTATAGAACAGCCGGGATGATAGCGCTCCCATGTAATTTCTGCTTCCATGATAAGATGGGTTTCCTGCTGTTGGGGCGTGGTGTCCTGGGTCTTCACTTTGTTTCCATTACTCATCTATTAAAAAACTAACTGTTAACTTACCTTATTGGAAATTGCGTTGTAACCAGGAAGTCGAGTGCAGAAAGTGGCTGTAACTCTTCTAATTTTCATGAAAAATTAAATCTGATTACACCGTTGGAAAGAGCATAAAATTTCGTATCTCCTTGATGGGAAAAAAACATTTTGCTTCCGAGTCTACCAAGGGCGGAAGCTTTGTTTTCATTTTTCAAGGTTGAAAAAAAAAGTTCTCCAAACTCAATATTTCCACTCGCGTTTTACAATTCAGACCATTCTAAACAATTTTGGTTCCGTGTCTGTCATGAAACCCGTGCCACAGCCATAACTTCCACAAATTTCTATGATAAGCCCCACTTTCAAAATTGAAATGACTATACCGTTGGAAAGCTGAGATTTTTGCGCATCTTTCAGGCCTACAGGTAAAAATTCACGTACCGGACTACAGAACCTTTGAGGTTCTGAAAAAAGTTGAAATTTCCAAGATTTTACCAATTTTTCGTTTTAGGTCCAATCTTCACCCGTTTTCCCAATTAAAATTTTTTTTTTCATTAAAGAGATAGGAAATTTTACGCTCATTCCAAACGGTGTGATCAGATTTAAATTTTCATGAAAATTCAGCGAGCTATAGCCGTTTTACTGAGATAGGGTCGAAAACACGAAAACAAATCTTAAAAATCAAATAACTCGAAAACGAAGCCTCCAAAAAATTACTAGGGTGGAGTGGGGCAA
The DNA here is from genome assembly GCA_009739505.2 of Apolygus lucorum. Taxonomy (NCBI): domain Eukaryota; kingdom Metazoa; phylum Arthropoda; class Insecta; order Hemiptera; family Miridae; genus Apolygus; species Apolygus lucorum. Next base: position 43,554,792 of record CM019170.2, on the reverse strand, counting down.
TTGCGACCCAAAATATCAATAGTTCAACTTTGATCCTGTGTAACTTTCCTTTGAAAACGCTATTTTCACTTTTTTTTTTAATGAGTAGCTTATTTTACGTAGATTACGATGCACTCTTCAAATTGTACAAAAGATTTACTTCTCATGGTCCAAACTGTGTTTTTTAAAATTCCGACCGACTTCCGCATTTGCCCCACTTATCGGGGCAAATGCGAAAACGGCCTGCAAATCCCATAAAAACATTTAGTTGCATTAATGGGGTAAATGCAAACAAAGCCGTCTGAAGAGCTAATCACTAGTGAGTAGAGATGGGTCGCTCATTAAAGATCCGGCTCTTTGAGCCGGGTCTTTCAGAAGAGCGAGTGAACCACGGGTCAGTAAAAATGAACCGCGGCTCTTCGGATCTTTTGAGCTCAGTGCTGGTAGTGTTCGGTGAAGATCGGTTCTTCAAAAGAGCGAGTGAACTGCGGATCAGTAAAAATGACAAATGAATCGCGGTTCTTCGATCTTTGGATCTCTTGAGATCCAGTAAAATAAATGAATGGCGGCTCTTCGATCTTCGGTTTTTTTGAGAAATGCGGCTCTTCGTTCTTCTTTTGAGATCGGCAGTGTTCGGGAAAATTAGGACCTCCTCTTCGTCAGCTCACTGTTGCCAATCCGTACGATAATTCCGAGGGAAAATACGATATAAGTCGATCAAACAATACAATTTTGCGGAATTGTATCGTACCACCACATGCATTATTGTATTTTTGGTCGTAAACTTTACCGTATTTTTCCAGTGTTTTCTGTGACCCACTTTCTGATTCTTTCCGTTGTTTTTTCTCCCTGTTTGATTTTTACATCATGATTTTTTGAGAGGAGCTTTCTGATACAAGTTCAAAAGGCAAGCAAAAGCACATCCTTATCTTACCATTATTATCAATATTGAAGCTTACGTACTTATTGGTTCGTTTATTCTCTTTCAACTTGGTTACCTTAATGTTCTTTGTTGAATAACATGATATAACATCAAAATGTTATATTATGAAAATGTGATACCTACCTACTAAGAATTTTTTTTTTAAATTTTGGTTTGTCATTAGAGGCATAAAAAAATGCAGATTTCATATAAATAAATGTTTTCACCAAAAAACTGTATTTTTGAGTTTTACTTATTCATTGCTTTAATCGTGTTCATTTATTGTTTTTCGTTGATTTTTTGAAGGATTTGTTGAGCATCTTTATTGAACAACAGCGCTCTTTGGGTTATTATTTTCAATAATGAACCATTGGAATCGAGCAACAGAGAAATTATTCCCTCTCGCCCTCAAAATTTCGTGGTTTAGGATTCAAGGTAGTGTAGAATCCAATAATCGAATAAACATTTTCAGGCAGAACTAAAATAAACCGTTGTGTAACAATTTGTAGCGTTTTTCATCGTATTTTCATCTCTACAATAAATACGAGCTCAAAAGAGCCAAAAAGAGCCACTGATCCGTCGAAAAGATCCGGATCTTTTGAATGAGCGGAGCGCTCAGAGCCGTTCTTCTTGGTGAACCGTTTTGCCCATCTCTACTAGTGAGTCAGGATAACGTTAGGAATAAGCAGCTGACTGGCGAGAGCCCGCCTTTTCCGACAGTTAAGGGTTGCCAACATAACTGGGTACACATTGAGAAGGTTTCTGAGGCAAGGCGCTCAAATGGCGCCATTTTCAAAACCATTTCCGCATTTGCCCCATTTCCACATTTACCCCACTCCACCCTACGGGACATTTTTCGTTGAAAATTAGTAGTAGAATCGAACCCTGTATAAATGGGATCACTTACTGACTTCAGTTCTCTTTCGGCGGCCAGATGGTGTCCTTACATCTGTGCTAGCCTCCTGTACTCGACAGGTTACGTTAATAATAATTTATTGTAGTCAACTTTCCCTTTACATTTAATACCAAATATTTTCCAGGTACAGGAAATTGGTTGCTGCCACCACTTATATAGGTAAACTGGACCCAGCTGACGAAAAATATTCCGAAAAACACGCTAAGCGAAGAGAAAAGAGAACGGAAGAACTGCGGGACTACGTAAGCTTCATGAAATCATTTGGGCAGTTCCGCTGTACTTACGAGGTAAGCAATACAAAAACGACACTTCCTAGACACAGGTTTCTATCATCTATCGTTGGTAAACTGTACCTACTAACCAATCTGAATGATATTCTCTCTGTCTCTGTAGGATAATACAGGGGTTGTCACGTTCGACCATACCAACAAAGAAAGGGAAAACTACCTGTGGCTCAACCTGTTTTTAGCGAGGATACTTTACGATGCCATGAAACAGGACTTTTGGATTGAGCTGATCAAAAGTAAAATTCAAAAGAAACTTGCAGTGATCAGGGTAAGTAATTAAGTAATCAAGGTAATTTTTTTTTTCAATGTTTCTTTGGTACTTGAGTATTAAACGGAGGCCAACATTACGAAACGCGCTGCGGCACTTGTAGAAGGTTAAATTGTTATAGATGTTGTAGTAGAACTATTATTGTTGTGAGTCGAGCGTTATCAGATGAGTCATGTGTCTGCTCGCAGAATCCCCTCCAAGTAGGCCAAGGTCAGGGTCGTTGAACGGAGCGCGCACCATTACTGCTAGCGGCGGCGACGCTTTCAACTCCATCCTGACCAACATTGCTGCGTTCTGGGTTGCACAACGTCAGAACCAGGCGTCGGATTAATTCTAAACTTCACCTGTAAATCTATTAAAGTGTGTTCTTTCCAATTATGTAGTTATTTTTGGTATCCAGTACGAAATATTTCTATAGGTTAGGTGGCCTCCGTTTAATACTCAAGTACCCTTTCTTTAATGGCTTCTATTTAAATTACAGCCCTTCTGTACAATGTATCATTTTCCTTAGGGATTAGTTGGCAATTTACACTGATAGATACTGAGATACATTAGGTAATCACTTCATTAAATATATATTCCGATCTTAATTAGAAAGTTGAAAGTAGCTGTCTGGACTATGGTGTGTGGTGAAGAAGCGAGGGTGTCTACGTTGAATGGATGGGGGATATGAGCGCCAATGGGGAATTTGCCTCACATTTTTTTAATTTTTTTTCGAATGAGGGTTTATTTTTATGGAATAAAACCATAGTGAGCTGCTCGAAAACGCATCCAAACAATTTAGAGAATTTAAGGAAGATGGAAATTTAAAATTTGGTGGCAATGTGTAAGAGGCAGCCATGTTTGAAACGTAACGGATATTCTACGGAGGTTCTGTGGCGCTTACCACAGAAGCGGAACATACGCGAACCTTTAGCTTACAAGGATTAACACAAGGGTGCGTGAACTAGGAAGGAGGGCAGAATGCAGAACTCAAGACACAAAAGTGACCAAAGAAACAATATTGTCACTCTTTTTACAATACGATTCTACCTACTAGTTTATCAAGCATTATTAGTCTTCATCTTCTCTTATTTAGTTTCTATACTAATTAGTTTCGTGATTTGAATCACATAATTCGAGTGGTCATTTGACTGGATCGTTTGGTGTGGCTGCGCTTAGAACTCTGTCTGTTGTCGTTCTGCGGTACTATCTCGGAGTTGTTTTCGCGTCGTTTTTTTTCGTGTGACGTCAACAATATTCCTCGATTTTCGAGGTGTTTTGTAACAGAGGTTCACTTATTTAGACATTTTCTCCTACGGTAATTTTTTCCCCCTTGGTTATTCCTGGTGTTAAACGTTATTCTAGGGCCCTATTATAGGATTTGACTTGAAATTCAAGAATCTAAAATCGAGGTAAATTCCCCATTTCGTGGAATAGATGGATTCGTGCTGCTGAATAGTTAGGGCATTCCAAGAGGATGTGAGTTATTGTTTCCAAAGTTCCTGGGCAATGTGGGCAGTCCGGAGATTCAATCAAGCCTTTCAGGAACTTTGAGTGTCCTGTGTGGCTGTGTCCTGTCCGTAATCGCGTAATAGTGGTGAAGAAACTCTTTGGTTTCGGATCTGTCGATGGATCGAGTTTGTGGAACCATGGTTGGCGGTTTAGGTTAGGGAAGAGTGATTTGTACCCGTTTCCGCCGTTGTACGAGGTAAATTCTTCCTTCCATATTTTGCGGGCATTAATCGTGATTTTCCTCTTGAGGTCAGTTTTTTCTTGGGGGTAGCATGCGTTTGGAGTGGGTTCGGGTAGCTGTAAGGCATTTTTTGCTTCGGTGTCAGCCCTCTCGTTTCCTGGTATTCGGTTATGTCCTTTCAACCACCAGAAAATCGCTCTTTTACCCTGGCTTATCAGAAGGTGCGTAGTTTGAGGATTTCGTATTCGAAATCTTTTGCATTTGATCCGTCAATTCTCATAAGAATACGTGATTTCGTATGTGACTCATAGGAATATCGTATGTGACTCATAAGAATAAGTGATTTCGTATTCGATCTTTTGCATTAGATCCGTCAACTCTCGTAAGAATACGTTGAGCATGCAAAGTTAACACGTAGCGAGCGGCGCTGATTTTGATGACTCCTCGTGTCGGGGAAATGTTTTTCGAGTTGGTTGTTGATTACCCCTTATTAGGACTAGTATTCAACGAAAACAGCGATCTAGAACCGAAATTTGGCAAAAACCGTATATTTCTAGAACTTGGATCAATCGATCCAGCCTACTACGACTACTTAGGCCACCCGCCACGCACGGGGATTCTTTTGAGGTCGTGGGTTCGAATCGCGGTCGGAGTAGCAGTTTTTTTTAAAAATTTTTATTGGCTTTAAAAACAGGTTTATACAGCCGCAATGGTAAATTCAAATAATACAAAATAATATCTTATAGTAATGGTTGTTAATTATATGTAATATGAATAACTAATAGCTACGACATGGTCTTGTTTTAAACTGAAATATTAACTTTTTTGATGAAATCGTATAGTTGTACATAAATACTCATTTCACTTGCTGCCAGGATGGTGTCCAAATTGAATGGGTTAGGAATCTTAGGATGAACTGCACGCAGAAATGACTCATGAGTAGCAGAGTAGCAGAGTTTGGTTTATTATTTTCAATAATGAACCTTTGGAATCAACGAAGAAAAACAATTTTTTATCCCCCCCCCCCCTCAAAATTTGTTGGTTTACGTTTCAAAGTACGTAGAATCCTTAAAAACACTTAGCACTTTCCTTGGCAACCATGGATCGATTTGGTTGAAATTTGGTAGGTATATGGGCTCAATTTTGGGTCTAGTTGTGCCGCGGTTGATGTCAGTCACTTCTAAAGATTGGAACTTTAAGAGGCCCTAGCTCAAAAAATTTTGATATGAAGGTATTGTTTTATTATCAATTTAAGATAGTATTGAATTTTTAGAATCGAATGAGACCACCCGGAGCTCTGTAGGACCAACCGTTCGCTCCCTACGATAATTTAAGTGATGGACTTACGATAAATCAGAAACACGAGTGTGAATCGCAAAAGAGGCCTAATATCCGTTCAAATTTAAGCTGACCAAAATGCGATGGCTGTTCGTTTCTTCGAGTTGTACTCAGTGCGTCCTTAGCAACCAGCAATCAAATTTCATCATGAAGGCACCCGCAACTCCCTGTTTTTTTTTTTTTTCGAAATGAATGTGAAGCGTTCATTTCTTTCAAATAAACTTGATTGTGAAATAGGTACGTGGTAGGTAGGTAGTATCTTTGGTTGGTAGAAGATGACAATGGCAAAGCCGTGTTCTTTGCAGACAAGTGATCTATACAGGGTGTTTTATGAATTCACGTTTTGCCCAGTTAAGTAATGGCTAAAGCATGTTCCATGTTAAAATTTATGGGGGAGACTCACCCGACAGGAAGATGCGGAAGGAAGAGCCCCTATAAAACGACCACCAGTTCTGGTGGAAAGCAAGGCCGAGCGAGACTAGGGTGGTGATACCACAGAGTACTCCCGTGTAATAAATTATAATGAAATATGCAAAATAGAATAAGAAAGGCGCCTCTGTCTTGGTCCATTCGTATTCTGTTCGTTTCAACAATGGGGTATTTCGGTTCGAAATTCAGGTTTTTGACCTCAAATTTGGATTCAGCACCCTTGAAAACCTATGTACTCCAACTTTAAGCCCAATGATACTATAACATGTGGTAGAAAAATTAATTAAAGAGATCACACGTTTGAAAAAAATGCGGGCCTCCATGAACGCACACACACTACATCCCGCGCCTGTGTGTGAGTAGTATTTTGTAGTATCCAAGAGATTCTCATTTCAGATAGCGTTACTTTATGGTTCAATTGTTACCTACGTCTCTCGTCTGTAATCGGTTGTTTTCTGTTCGTTTCGTTTGTGGTTTCGACTTATCAAATTTTCAGCTAGTGTATCGCCCATGATTTCTTTTTTTTCTTCCGTTTTAAATATGACGGAAAAGAAGAGGAAGATCAACGTTCTGGAGCCTCAATTTGAACCTGCTACCAGTGAGAACATTCCAATCTCTTCTCTGTGCATGGATACTTTTTTCAAAGACAGTTTTGGCTAGCTACGTCACGATTGGCTAGCTACGTCACATCATTCAAATCTTCAACTTGTCTTAGCTTCTCTGATTTTTTTAAAAACATTTTCTCGACGAACAGACCCGATTATCGTTAATCCTAAGCCATACTCTTTTGAAATTTTTTTTTATTTTTTTTTTAATTGATTGAAATACCCCATTGCGCCATTGAGACGCCTGGATTTGATCAAAATTGGCCAGATTATGAAAATTGAGTTTGGAGAGGGTGGAAGTGGCTTGATGACCCTCAACTTCTCTGTAGGTATAGTATAGCGGCCTGCAGTATGTTATCTATATACATAAAACCCCAACCGTACGTACGTATGTCGCCTGAACGTGGGGGTCCCGGGTTCGATTCCAGGCCGCGACATCAAAATTGTTTTCACATATTATCTACGATTTGTTTTGCCTGCTTTTAGCAGGCTTTTCAGCTAGTGTTCTAATGAGAGGGTTTCATGTGAACAATAAAACTTCATTCTTTTCATAATAATGATTAGATACCTACTACGAGTACATGTGTAGTACTACGATTTTCATCTTCACAGGTACCAGCTTTCATCGAGCCAATAACGTTAGCGGAAATCAAATTCAGCGGCTCAGTTCCTGCGATAGAGTGGACGCACAACGTCAGCATGAACGACGACGGGATTTGGACGGAAGTGGAAATATCCTACCAAGGAACAATGACGATGACGGTCTACACCAAGTTGAATGCATTCATGTTGGCGTCCAACAGCCAATTGCCTAATCATCGCGTTGTGGAAAGGTACGTCTGATGCGCACAAACTCAGAAATGTCAGAATCCAGAAAATCCATTCTTTCACGTTTCTGCGCACGCGCAAACTTGAAACCTTTCTTACAAACAAAATGTCTACAGTTTTCATACGAATAGGATGTGTGCATGGGTCGGGAAAACTGTTTATTATTATTTTAAATCTAAACTAGACCCCATTCTGTGAATTTTGACACCAACCGCGACCTTCTCGCGCGAGAAGACCTTTTTCTATGATTTTTAAAAGTTTCGAATGTTTATGACGTCACAGTGGGCTGGGGGGGTGCCGCCCAGGCGGGAGGGGCGCGTGACGTCATAAACATTCGAAACTTTGAAAAATTATAGAAAAAGATCTACTAATCCAAAAAGAGAACGGCTGATGTCAAAATTCTCAGGATGAGGTCTACTTTCGATTAAAAATTTAAAAAAAAATCAGGCGCACCCCCCATTCTGTGCTTTAACAGAACTATGCCTGAATACTAAGTGATTTCCACGTGTTGTTTTCAGAAAGCCGAAGACAGCTTACATGGATAGCTCTCAGGAAGATAGCGGTGAGACGTCTACCGAAGAACTGGGGGAGCGAACTGCCGCCGCCAAAACTTTGGCCTTCATCGACAAAGTTGGCAGTTCCAAGATCATCCAACAGGTAGCTCTTTGGGAAGTCTTTTACACGAAAGACTCATATTGTTGTTACCCACGAATTTTCACTGTTTTCACTTTCAAGGTTGAAAATTTAAAAAATATTCTCCAAAATCATAATTTTCAATCGCATTTTACGTTTTAGACCTTCCTGAAAAATGTTGGTTTCGTGTCTGTCTGTGTGTGTGTGTGTCATGAAATCCTGAAACAAAGAATTCTTGTTGTGACTATGTCAGGAGTGTGGGAGTAATTTGTAGTGTGAATGCTTGGTTTTGCTTTCGAGTCTACCAAGGTAGTGGAAGCTTTCTTTTCACTTTTCAAGGTTGAAAAAAAAAGTTCTCCAAAATCGAAATTTCCACTCGCATTTGGACTCGCTTCCTGGACGATTTTGGTTCCGTGTCTGTCTGTCTGTCATGAAATCCTTGTAACGGGCATAACCATACGAAGTTATTGTCAGATTTCGGTGAAATATTCAGGGATTGTGCGGGTTGGCGTGTAGATGGTCCCCTATGAAAATCATCATCCCCAGACAAATAGTAGTTGCTGCGCATGCGCAAACGTGAATTCCTTGCAACAGCCATAGCTTCTACATTTCTCATCAGATTTCGATGAAATTTTCATATATTTTCGAATATGCGAATTCGGTTGTAGATGGTCCCTTATGAAAATCATTGACCCCAGACTGATGGTAGCCCCTGCTTATGAGCAAACGTCAATTCCTTGTAACATCCATAACTTCTACATTTTCCATCCGATTTCGACGACATTTCCCAGGATTGTTCGGATTGGCGTGTAGATGGTCCCCTATGAGGTTAGTGGGAGTTACTTAGAGATTGGTGTTTTGAGATTAGCTACTATGCATTGGATCATCTATATAATAGGGTTATGAATATGAGGAAGCTATGTGCCACACCCACTTGGCAGGCTTTTGAGTGTGTGTTTGATGTTTCTGCAGTGCAAGGTGGAGGGGGGGGGGGGGTTGGCCAGTCTCGGGTGGCAGTCCCCATTGGCTGTGTTGCTTGGATGGGCCTTAGCTGGCTGTTGCCTGTCGGGTGGCATTTGGCCAGGCCTCTGGTGGTGGGGGGAGCCAACGTGTTTGTGTTTTCTCTCCCCATCGGCAGTTGCAAGGCCCGAGAAATCGCCATGGTCGGTGGGGCCTGGGGCTGGCTGGGTCAGTGTGAGTCAGGTGGACCCCCCACAACTCCGGGCATCGACCAAATTATCTTATTCATACCTAAATAAACATAAACGTTGAGGTCTCCATACTTGTAAAAGTTAAGGGGGTCTCCCCTAACTCGACGTGGGGTCGTCGTTCGTCCCCAGTTCCGGGTCAGTATTTCTCTAAATTAGAGGGACTCAACCTTTAAACCCCTAAATTTGTAATTTGCAAGGGTTTTCGAAATTCATTAGTACATGGGCGTAGGGAATTATAAAACTAAAAGATTGTCGATGACGAACCATTTATTCAGTTTGATTTTCCCATTTTTCTTTGGCAATTATTGTTCGACTTTGATGATTCCAGCGGCAATCTTAGTTTTCAGTACACTAGACTGCTGAACCAATGAATTTCAAAAATCCTTGCAAATTTCAAAATTTGAAAGTTAATGTGTTACCACATTTAATGTGGTACAACTTTTAAAGTTTGAGCGCCTACAATTTAGGAAAATACTAACCCAGAACGAGGAACGAACGGTGACCGACTGAGAGCCCCTTAAGGGGGTCTTCAGGAAATCGAAGGCGCAAAAACTTAAAAAATTTTACTTAAATTAGAAATTTTAAAGGCTTTTAGAAATTTATAATAATAATTAAAAAAGAAATTCAACAATAATAATTATTGTTCCATTTTGATGATTCCAGCGGCAATATTTCAGTTTTTCAATTCCCTAGGGCCGTGCACTAATGAATTTCTAAAATCCTTTGAAATTTCAAATTTAGGTACAACTTTTCAAGTTTTTGCGCCTTCAATTTCGGTAAATACTAAAAACGAATGGCGACCGACTGAGACTCCCTTAAGGAAATAAAGAATTTGATTGAGTGATTGAAACGTTTTTTTTTTCAGTTGAAAGAAACTCGGTTCGTCAAGAAAGCCATGGAAGACGTGTCCAACACTCCCATTCACTTGAACGTTCGGGTGAATCGCCTAATTGGCACATTAGTTCTCAATATTCCGCCCCCGCCTTCCGATAGGTTATGGTGAGTTCCTTTATATCACATGCAGTATGCACAATGTGCAGTTTTGAATAAATTACAAAATACATGTCATGTATTTTGTAATTTATTCAAAACTGTGTGAATATGTTTGTCAGAATGAAAAGAATCTACGACGACAGATTGCTCGACTAGATAGCATTATTACTGACACTTCTGTATCATTGGAATAATATAATGGGACATAGTGAATCAACCTGTTCGATAATAAGATAAATTGTCGCGGAAAAATCAATTTCGAACAAGACGTTTATAAGTAATTTTGGTTTATTATTTTCAATAATAAGCCTTTGGAATCGAGCAAGAAAAAAACAATTTTAACCCCCCCTCAAAATTTGATGTTTTACGTTTCAAGGTACGTAGAATACGAAAATCGAATAAAAAAATTTCCGTCCGTCCGCCGTACGCCGTACGCGGCACTTTTCTTAGCAACACTGGACCGATTTGGTTCAAATTTGGTATATGGGCTCCATTTGGGGTCTAGTTGTGCCGCGAAGCTTTTGGTTGATGTAGGTCACTTCTAAGGGTGAAAATTAAGGGTTGAAATTTTCAAGAGTGCCCTAGCTCGAAAACTCTCGAAATAAAGGTATCGTTTTTTCACCAATTTTAAATAGTATTGAATTTTTAAAAATTTTTGAGACCACCCGGAGCTCTGTAGGACAAACCGTTCGGTCCCTACGAGTACTTGAAGGTTTTCCTTCGATAAAACAGAATCATGAGTGTGAATCGCAATAGAGGTCTAATCTCCATTCAAATTTTATCGGACTAAAATGCGATCGCTGTTCATTTCTTCGATTTGTATACAGTTTTGCCTTCTGCGTAACCAGTAATCAAATTTCAATATGAAGCTTTCTATTTTTCCAATCGAGTGTGAAGCGTTTAGTTCTTTCTAATAAACTTGATTGTGAAGGTGTGAAGCCAGTATGGTGTGGTAGGTAGTACCTAGCTGGTAGGTAAAAAAAAGTTGGTAGGTAAAAAAAATATTGGTGGGTAAAAAACGCTGCAAATCATTGCTCAAAGGCTTCTTCACTCTTCAGATCACTGATCAGCTGAGTGAGCTCCGAAGCCATTTTCACTCCTATTGAATGGAAGTGCTCTTCCAGGCATCTTCAGCATTCGAGGAGATCTTCTTCACTCCTCAGATCACTGATCAGCTGAGTGAGCTCCGAAGTCATTTTCAATCCTATTGAACGCAGGAAGCTGAAATTTGAGAGGGAAGTTCAAGGGAGAATACAGATGGTAGTAGGTGCTATTGATGGAGAACCAGTGATCTATACAGAAAATAATAAACCTTTGAGCAATGATTTGCAGCGTTTTACTTCTGTATTTGAAATAAATACAAAACAAAGCGCATACAAGCATTTCATCAAAAACTTTAAAGTATTGGAATTACTTTTGATGAAGAAGTATCTGCTATTCTTCTAGAGATAAACTGGAAACATTTATAGTTTCTTATTCAAATATCGACGGTTAAGCCCGGTTAGTTAGACCTATCAAACTTTTAGCGGGTTTTCAGGAGAAAATTGCTTGATACGACTTACTTGTTGGACAATGGTAACTCCAGTTTGAGGATTAGTTTATTGTTGTGTATTTAAATCATGTGTTAGAATCACTTCTTATAATTTTGTATTGTGAAAAATAAATTCCTTCAATCTTTGTCATAGGGGAGTGTCAGTCCAGGTATTTCCCTGGAACAGTTCCAACGGTTACGGTGACAAAGATGTAACCGTTCCAAATTACCGGTACAGTTCCATTACCGGTACAGGCGATCAAATCCCACTCACATGGCATGGATGAAGCAGGCAGTCAAATCCCTATCGTCCCCTTCTTCCCTATCGTCGACATCCCTTCTTCCATGCTTATGATCTCAACTTGCAATACAATAGCATCATTTTCCTGGACAATTCGCTAAAAGGAAGGAATTTGAACAAGTGTTACAAAAGAGGCAATTTATTATAAATAATAGTTACCAAACAATTCAAGGAAAGAATAATGACGTTGCAGTTTAAGAACTTAACATGACAATAATAAATTAATAAAACTGGAGACAACTTCCATGCTAACCTGTCCAGAAGATAACTTCCCGCTCAAGAGCCATTCCATGAACCATTCTCAGTCCATGGAAGTAGTAAGGGCGCTTCCAGGTACAACATGGAACAGAACTGAGAACAAGATCCATGCTTACCGGTCCAGAGCCATTGAACCATTCTCTATGATATCTTATCAGTCCGGTTCCATCCTTACCAGTCCAGTTCCATCCTCACCAATCAGAATGATCAGATTGATGAAATGAATGATCAGATCATTCTGATTGGTGAGGATGGAACTGGACCGATGGAAAAGATTCTCTTCCTGGTCCAGAGCCATTTCAAGATATCTTATCAGTCCGTGGAACTGGACCGGTAAGGGTCGAGTTTTTGTCACTGTGTGGAACCGTTCCAACCTGATACTCGGTTCCACAGTCCTGGTACAGCTGTACCGACACACTCTACTTTGTCATCCTGCGCACTCTGTGTATTTCTAGCATCACTCACTAGCTCACTGTTTGCGGTTGTCATTGGAATAGAGTTTCTGGCCCTGGTGGCTTATAGCATCCCTCTTTTGAGGCCCCTTTATTTTAAAAGAGGATTCCGCAGGCTACCTCATATTGGAGTCAATGAATCTTTTGCCAAGATCAGCAAATTGTTTTATACGTAATGATGCGAATTCCACGATGTGATGATTGAATGCTTTCGTTCTGGATCTCAAGAAAGCGTTCAGCTGAATATTCTTCTCGTTCGCGTGGACCTAATAGTGAAGTACGAAAATCCATGAAATTAGGCATTCGACGGAAGTCATAATGTCCTGTTAGGATGCCTATCATCCCATTGAAGTCAACCATGAGGCCTGTTTAGGATCAAATTAATATAATGTGATAAGCATTCTGGTCTGTCTGTGCCTATCGGTTTCTTTATACCAGAGTATATTAAGGCCTTGAGATTTCCATTTTTTAATCTTCTCTTTACAAGCGTTCTTCGAAATTCCTATGAATTTAGTTATCGAACCCTCTTTAGCCAGTTGCTTTATTCGACATTTGTCAAAAGACGGTCAAAGACTTGGTCAAAAGACTTTTTCTCAAATTCGAGATTTTGTCAGTTTTAAACTCTTCGGAAATAGCTTCTTAGCTAAACTGACAAAGTCTTGACAAAGTCTCGAATTTGAGAAAAAGTCTTTTGACAAAGTCTTTGACCGTCTTTTGACAAATGTCGAATAAAGCAATTTCGCTTTAAATCCAAATCGTTCCAACGCTTCTTCGCGTTGCTGATGAGTCACCAAGATATGAAGAAAACGGTTTACCAAAATCCCATCATCACTGAAACAAATGTTTGACTGCCCCTTCTGCATCAAGATGCTTTTGGGTTGAGTCGCAAAGTTTCAAATTCCCATTTTCAATGGATAGTTAAGTTTGGTACTTCGTTTCGATCTTTCGGATCTCTTCAGCTAAGCGTGTGCAACTAGCCTTTTCAGGCTGAGCGCTAGCTTAGGACAAAGTTGAGTTTCAAGTCTTTTGACAAAGTCTGACCGTCTTTTGACAAAATCTCTTATTTGAGAAAAAGTCTTTTGACAAAGTCTTTGACCGTCTTTTGACACTCTTTAGCCAGGGTATCCGCGTTCAGTGATAGAATGCTCACCTGCTTGATACGATAAAATAAAATATGATTCTTAATGAGATGACGCTTATTAGCGCTCCTGGCGATCTGATGTGGAAACTACCAGTTCCAGTGTGTCTGGCTGGCTCAAATACGTTTAAATACCTACCTAGCTTACTCAAAACCGCCAAAAATCTTGATAGATCAAGATACTTTACTGTCGATAGATGTTATTGTTATTATTACGTATTTTGAATTCATTTTCAGGTATGGATTCAAACCCAATGTCGAAATTCACATGGAATGTAAACCAATTGTTGGCGCTCGGAATATCAACTTTGAGTACATCAGCAACATGATCGAGAAAGTCATGAGAAGCGAGTTCCAGGTAAATTTCCTAGCCAATGGAGAGAGTGCACCGCGTCTTCAGGGCTAATTGTTTTCATTACTTTGAAAGTACTTGTTGAGTAGCTTATCTATGTTATATGGGTTGAATCATAACTATTAAATGACATTGGCAGGTCAATGTGATACTACAGGCTAAGTAGCATTCATGTCACTTTCTTTCATCAAGGTGCGTGCAAGTAAGGTTGCTTCGTTCCCCGGTGGACAGATTTTGATGAAATTTGATATATGGGCTCCAATGGGGAATTTTTCCTCAATTTTAGATTCTGGAATTTCAAGTCAAATTCTATAATAGGGCCCTAGAATAGCGTTTAACACCGGGAATACCCAAGGAAAAAACTCGGCCCTGCGGGCCTCGCCAAGGGGCTGTGCCCCCTGGACCCCCCTTTTTGTTTTTATTTAGAGCCTGCTGCTACAAGTATAGAAACGTAGAATACGCTTTAGCCTCGATTGGACGCTGAACTGCTGAACGTTCAACGGTGATTATCAAACGTGTATTAGCGTTTAACCCTTTCCCCCCGACGGACGCCTAAAGGCGTCTGGGGAGAAACGTTTTGAGGTCCCTATGGACGGCTTTTGGCGTCTGCCTCCCAATGTTTCCCCCGTCCCTACGGACGCCTTTCGCCGTTTCGTACTTTTTCGTGCTTCTGATGCGATCTGTGGGCATATTTCTGAACTAATCACTTCCATTCCATTATGGTAACATTGTACCTTTCATTTTCACCGTCCTCAACAGATTTCAGGGCAGTAGCGATATTGTGTTGGGCGAGAGAAAGTGAGACAAAGTTGACCTCTCGGTAAGAGCCTTTTACTAACCATTCAAGGAGGATTTATTTTTATCACGTAGGTACATGTTTCTGGAATGTGTTCGGTCCAGTTGGAGTTTTATGATCATTTTTATCTTTAGGGATTACAGCCTATTTATTACAAAAATCTGGTATCAAAATTATTCTGGTATAGTGGAATGCAATATATTTCTATATAATAAAGTATATAAATCTTACTCAGTCATGAAAAAATCTTCATAATAATACATGAACAATAGGGTAACATGTATCAAACACAAAAATCATTCAGTTGAGAAATAATGTTGAGTGAAAGTGGGCGAAAATAAAAGAGGAAGACAACGGGAGTCAGCGGGGGCGGCCTGGAAAATTCCTTTGGTACGGGGTTGACAGGCAGTTGGCTCAAGCGCCGGGAAGGTGACCTTGCGGCAGGAGGCCGCCCGTCGGGGGGAAAGGGTTAAGTAACGTACACTAACGATATTATTGATATGGCGGGCGAATATGGAATCAATGCACGATCCACCACGATAATCCGTATTCTTGTATGTGACAATCAATACAAACGTCAATCAAAAATCAATAGAAAAACGACGGTTTATTTTATTGAAAAATGAAACACTTCACTTCAAACGGGTTTGTCGCAATAGACATCTGGTGATATGTTTATTGGTTGTCATGTTAATGTCACACATTTCGTTCCCATCCCCCGTTCCATTTTCGGCTAGTTAGTCCATGGCTAAAGCGTATTCTACGCTAAAAATTACCATAGAAGGAAATGCCTAAGAAGCGAAGCCTCTGTCAAAAAAAACACATCACACGAAAAAAAAACGACGCGAAAAATGACAGGATTCACATACTGAGCGCTCTGGCGTAGAACTCCATATAGTACCGCAGATCGACAACAGGTAGAGTTCTAAGCGCCCTTCTAAGTTCTATGCGCTACAACACGAAACGATCCAGTCAAATGATCACTCAAATAATATGATTCAAATAACGAAACTAACTTAATATAGGAAGTAAATAAGAGAGGATGAAGACTAATAACACAACTCTGCATGTTGGATGTTTTTGATCGTTGTTCTGCAACTAATAGGTGATTCTGAAAGGTTTTTTAACGCTGAATACGGAATTTCATTTCAGTTTTTACCTATCACGTCTAGATTTTCCACAAAAGGTGAATAAAAATGGATCACTTGTTCCTTAAACCCTGCAGACCTTGGCTTTCAGACTGGGAATATATTGAAAAAAGTCTTTTCTTCTATTAACTTCACTTGATGTCGACAATTTATCTTTATTTACGTCATAATATAATACATGAGACAAATCATAACGTAAAGAATTTCGGATTCTTAAGTCGTTGAAAATTTCCTTTTTGTAGACTTTCGAGAAGTTGTCCCAGGGTCCACCTGTTTTTGTTTTTCAGTCATGTAAGAACCACATATGAAGCAAAAAACATTAGGATTGTTCACGCACTTACGTCTTTGGTTAACGCTCATTCTTAAAAGCTAGAAACATCGAAAATACTCGTGTCCACTCAACAAGAACTCGTCTACACGGGAGGTTTCAAAGGTCATTTAGGGTTAAGGATCATAGTAAATAACAGAGGGTTAGCCTGTGAATCACAGGAGTACGGTCTCAGCTCAGGATTGCCACCTGTTGTACTCTAGAAAAATAAATCCCATAAGAGATAAATAAACCTCAACATGTGAATATCTAGACGTGATAGCGAAAAAACTCCGACGGATTCTAATTCAGCGCTAAAAATCCATTTAGATTCACCTATTAGTTTTGAAACAACGAAAATAATGCAGAGTTGTGTAATGCTCGATAAACTAATAAGTAGAATCGGATTGTAAAAAGAGTGAGTAAAATTGCTTCTATGGTCACTTGCACGTCTGGGTTTTGTCTCTTGCACCAGTCGCGCGCTTCTGTGTTCAATCACGTAAGCTACAGTTTCATTTGCATTTGCAGAGGTAGCGCTTCTGTCGTAAGGGGCACAGCTCCTCCTATGAAGTCAGATTGGTCGGAAAATCCGTTACGTTGCACCCCGTTGCCCCCATGAACAGAGTGCCGCTTCTTTTAAAGTTTCCATCTTCCTTAAACTCTCTAAATTTTTTGGATGCTTTTTCGAGCAGTACACTTTGGTTTTCTTCCATATCAGTGAACCCTCTTTCGAAAAAATATAAAAAAAAAAATAAAAAAATGTGAGGCAAATTTCCCATTGGGGTCTTTGACTGTACCCAAGCATTCTTGATGCAGAAGGGGCAGCCAGTTTTGTTTCAGTGTAGATTTATGCAAACTGCTTGTTTAAGCTAAAAAGCCAAGTCGTTCCAACGCTTCTTCGCATTGCTGATGAGTCACCGTATGACGAAAACAATTGACCGAAGTCCCATCTACACTGAAACAAAACTGGCTGCCCCTTCTGCATCAAGAATGCTTGGGTTACAGTCAAAACGTTTCAAATTCCCACTTTCAGTGGTGATCGTTTTGTTTGGTTCTTCGTTTCGATCTTTCGGATCTCTTCAGCTAAGCGTGTGCAAACTAGCCTTTTCAGGCTGAGTGCTAGCTTAGGACAAAGTTGAGTTTAGAGTTGACGAAAGTCGTTTGACAAGCAGTCTTGACTAAACATCGTTTTAACAAAGTGTCTTGACCAAAGTCGTATGACAAACAGTCTTTTGACAAAATGTCTTAAACTCTTCGGAAACAAGCTTTTCAGTGGTGATCGTTTTGTTTGGTTCTTCGTTTCGATCTTTCGGATCTCTTCAGCTAAGCGTGCGCAAACTAGCCTTTTCAGGCTAAGTGCTAGCTTAGGACAAAGTTGAGTTTAGAGTTGACGAAAATCTTTTGACAAACAGTCTTTTGACTAAACGTCGTATTGACAAAGTGTCTTTTGACCAAAATCGTGTGACAAACAGTTGTTTGACAAACAGTCTTTTGACAAAAAGTCGTTTGACAAACAGCCTTGACTAAACGTCGTTTTGACAAAGTGTATTTTGACCAAAATCGTGTGACAAGCAGTCGTTTGACAAACAGTCTTTTGACAAAAAGTCGTTTGACAAACAGCCTTGACTAAACGTCGTTTTGACAAAGTGTCTTTTGACCAAAGTCGTATGACAGTCTTTTGACTTAATAGAAAACAGGTTAATAGAACAAAATGCCTTGTTCTTTGCAGGCGAGTGATCTTTACAGACAAATAGTAAACCTTTGTGTGTGTAAACCTTTGCAGCTTTTTTAATTTCTGATGAGGTATTTTTACAGGAAATATACCGATTTCCGAATGCTCAAGATGTTTAGTTCCATATAAACTTCATAGAACTTGAAAAATTTGGCCCTTTATGGCCTCCGGCTTCAAAGTTTCGTAGTTCAAGTTAATAAAAACTACTTCCAAGAAATATTGAGGCCATTACAACAGACTGAATAAAATTCGCGTTCCCTTTACATTTACCTACTCGTATAATATAGAAATTTAATTTACAAAAACAGAGAGAGAAAAACATTTATTGAAAATTTCAGGAGTAAAAAAGTTGGACAAGGACTCCAGTAGGTGTCGTAACTCAAGGGATTTGCCTAAAGTCCAAATTAAGTATAAATAAATAATATATTTACGTATAAACTCAACAACCATAACAACAACAGTAACAACTTAACCAAAACAAGTGGGTGAGTTCACTATCAAATTTTGATGTGGACGTCAGTTGAATTTTGAATTTACTAATTTGAAATCTAAAATGTTGAAGTTCATATGGGCATCAGGGCTCCGTCCTCTAATCCCAGGCATCTCACTCTCCTTCTGCATCCGCAAAGTCTCATCGACACTGCTCCGATCACAGCCATTTGTGTTTTGACTCGTACCCAGCAGGTCACTTAAGAGAGAGGCTTGGTCCACTTCTCCGACAGTACCTCTGCCAGCCTCTTGAGAAATTTGTCGTATTCTCGGTGGAGAGTTCCATCGCTGGCTACTACGAGGGGTGTAAAAGAGCCTCTCAGGACCTCAGCGGCCGTATCATATGTTCTGTGCTTGGTGTTTGCCACACTCTGGGCGATAGTAGAGAGTTTTTGGTGCCAGAATCTGACGGGCCCCGTTACGAGGAACTAGCGCGAGCAACAGAGGATGCTACCCAGTTGAAGGAGGAAGCCCGTTGACTTTGGACAGCTGGGAGGGGAGGGGCTCATGACGGTGGGCCTCTAGGAACGGGTGACTGTCTGGGGGCACCCTTTCATCGTCGCCCGCTGTTGTCGGGATAGTCCAGGAATTTTTGATTGGTAAATGATAAATTGGCAATCAACCACATATTCTTCAAGAAAATTTAATGTTCTACAACTTTTTCTAAGAGACATTTTTTCCCAGATCAACCGTTTGGACGAAATTCAATAAAGTTATCCAGAAAACGTGAGCTAAAAACCGAATTTTCAAAATTCCTCCATTTTTGGATGCATAAAACTCGGTAACGGTTCGGAATTTTATTAAACGTATAGAATCAAAGTTGTAGAGAATTTTGTCAGCTTTAATTTACTGTAGGACATGTTCAATCGAGAAATGCACCGTTTTCGAGATATTCACGAAAAACCCCAAAATGGGACCTTTAGGGACCCCCCTCCCCTCGAGCTCGTGCCCCACCCTCCAGGACTTTTAGTATGTTAATAAGGATACCCCCACCAATATCTGTGCCAATTTTGGTTAGGGTTCTATTTTTTTCTACCTCAAACCCTCCGTTGCCCGGACTAGGAGGCAAATTCATCGTCACCCGCGAACTCTGTGCTTTGTGATGAGTTTCCACGGGCCCGTTAGTGGTTGCCAAAAACTCTCTATTGTGCCAGTCGAGTGAACCGTATGAGGAGGCGTCAGGGTTCACGACCCGGGTGTCAAAGTACGCCGTCCTCTCTTGGTTCCACACTCCGTGAATCTTTATATCGGCTACCAACCGCGGATTTCCTTCCTCACCTTCTACCATGATGGGCTCTAGACCAACTGAACTCCATGCAAGGCTGGCCATTTTTGCACACTGGTCCCTTATCTGGTCATGCCCTTGCTTGACTTAGGGCCGGGGTACAAGTTCCTAAACTACGCTTTTAGTTCCTGATAAGAGCTAAACTAAGACTAAAGTTAAACGGTCGCTGATGGCCGTTTAAGCTGAGCTTAGTGGGTAATAACGAGAAATATTGTTACCAATGTGGTGAAGTATTTTGGTTGAGGTTGAATTTTATTAAATATATTGTAGTAGCTGCTCAACTATGTTACATTATTCACTGACGATTTTAGGTAGAAGTTAGTCTGTACAAATATGCATTAAATTTAAGGAATACCTAGTTGGAAAAAGCATTCAACAATTTGAACATTAAAATATGAAAATATTCCAGCGTTTTATTCAAGTTTTAATGAACTAAATATAGTTATTTCAAGAACGGAATCAAGAGAGGTAAAGTCACAAAACTACATACAGGTACATTTGTGTATTTTTCGGAAAAAATATACAGAATATCTCAAAACATGATTGATTTGTAATAGGTACAGTCATTTTAATAATTAGATATCAGTCAGGTCCTTTACTCAGTTACACAATAATTGATACCTACAGAATAATATTGTATTGATAAAATAAAATGGGAAGGTAGGAGGAAACGACCATTAGGGGCAGCACCCTTCATAGGAGACGTATCTTCAGTTGAACATGGTAATCACCTGAAAAAAAGGAATGGGGTGTGATGAAAAGAGTTGTGAAGTAGGTAAGTAACTATGAAGAAGACGTGAGAAAGTACTTAAAAGAATGCATCTATAGTATTACGAGCAATTTGAGCTTCATAAGTTGCTGTAGGTACCTACTTGCTGGTTTTGCAGGAGTGCTTTTTGGTAATACATTCTATCAGGTATTCTACCGATCGTTATGATTATTTACGTACATCAACCAATATTCGGAACAAGTTGCTTGCTAGTGAAAGAAATAGTAGTTATCACTACTCACTTTCACAGTATTCGGTGTGCATGATTTCTTTTAATGATAAGAAATAGGATAAAATTAATATGTCGTAAGTACTCTCCACATCTTCGAAAAACCGGTTCTTGGACGGGAAGACTCTTTCTTGAATAACCGACTTTTGGGTCGATCATGAAAGTTAACACGTCGTTTTCATCGTTGGTTTGTTTTTATTTATTTTTCGACACTCCTATCTTTCACCACTAGTGTATTACAATAAATAGAAACGCTAAAATGAAGGTTTTTGAGCCGATTGAAATAAAAGTCGTCGCACTTTTATTCTAGCAAAACTCACATTGAGGATTTAGGTTATCCTGATTAACGTGAAGTTGATGTTTACTCCAACTTCTGCCTTGAAATTCATCAAAAATTTGCAGTTACGAACATGGAACAGCATGGAATCTTTATAGTTCCATGCCGTTTTGTTCTCTTCCTCTTCGTCTTCGTCGTCTCTGAATTCCTAAACTCCAGTTTCCTAAACTGAGCTGATAAGGACTTGTACACCCGCCAAACGGGATCTGTAGTTTAAACGGTGTTTCAAAATTAAGCGAAGCTTAGCTATGTCCCCGTTTAAGCAATGACTTGTACCCCCGGCCCTAAGCCTCCTTTCTTACAGTTAAGCCCATGGTCTAAATCCATTTGAGCCCCACATCCATCACAATCGGTTCACGTCCATATCTCACGGCGAGTGCATCACGGAATTGGGTCGGTGAAAGATCTAGGTCGTCCCGATGGAATGGTATGACTGACAGCCATTGTGTCGAATGGTGGCTCTGTGAGATCCTGTCCATGGCTCTGTTCCGTCGGTGAGGTAGGCTGCTGCCATGGAGCAGCCTTTCTCGTTTAGCTAAGGCAGCAGCTATGTTCAGGGTTTTTTCCTCTTCTTGTACTTCTCACTCCTGGTCTTCATGCTGATTGTGAACAAGGCTCCCTCCAGTCTCTATGGCTTCTGATAATATGCTGGTGGATCTCTTCGAAGCATTATAATTCACACCACATGTTCTCACAGGGTCCTCCAGTGCCAGTCCGCACTTAATTTGAATTAAGTTGGCAAAAATTCAAATTGATTTATGCCAAACTTTTTTTTTTAAATAAAATAAAATGATAACGAATAGCTGCTAATAGTAGTTTTATGGTTTTTGTTCCTCAGAAAGTGATCGTCATGCCCAACATGGACGACCTGGTCATCCCGCTGATGAGCAGAGACATGCCCTACTGAAACTCCTCTCCTCCGCGACCCTGTCAATGTCACGGTCTCTCTGAAGCTCAACACGGCTCCAAAGCCTGTTCCTTAGTCGAAAATTGAGAGTTTAGACGTTACCAGAATGCCAAAAGAAAGTAAGACGGGAAATTTTTCTCCCTTCAATAATGTATGTGATACTTATGCCTTTTCTTTTTGGCACCTTTACATTTTTTAAGTAAGTAAACAGTGTTTTCTATTCAAACAAATTTTGAAAAAATAGGATACCGACTTGGTATAGTTACATGTAGGGTTTTATAATCTATATCGGAAAGTTCCCTGGTGAACTGTGCAGACAAATTGTGATATACCTACTTTTTAAAATAATGTTTCCTCGACAATAGTAGTTTTTGAAAAAATCTCTCTTTGGCATGTTTTAAACGCAAACGAATTGTTGGAAAATCTTACGATTTCCTCTTAAACTTACAGATTATTCCAGCTATTTTACGTATTAACTTATTCGGAGTAATTACGATTAAAACGTAGATAAATAACAACAAATTAATATTCGAAATTTTCTGGATGAAAATTTTGCATTGAAAATACCGTAGAACAACAGAGGATAGAAAGACAACGACAAAGCAAAGTCTAAATTTTATTTGTTATTACAACCAACAGATGAATTACTGCCAGCGCTTAATTAACTTCCCTTTAGTTGAGGTTTCACGTTAATGGGTTTTTAAATTTGAAAAGTCGCGAGGTTAGGAAAGTACGGATGTACAAAAACTCGTCTTTGATCCCTGACTTCTAGTGCTACCTTGGTGATCTAGCTAGAGAGAAATCTCATTAAATTTTCACGAAGTTGGTTATAGTGTGTCCGCGATGAGAAAGCTCTTCTTCTTCCTCTTCTTCTTCATGTTTGAGATCTCTCGTTTTCGGCCTTTTTGATTTCTTTCGGGTGTTGGGGTCGCTCCTGACCTGTATTCTAGAGTTAGTTAAAAACTCAGGTAGTTTTGGGTTTTCAAATAAAGAGCAGGGTAAAAAGAAGAGGAAGAAGTTTGTGGTCATTCTCATTGTTGGCTCATTATAAACAATTATTATTACTGTAAGGTTATGTAAATTATTGCTCGAGGTTATCTACTTTTTGAATTTCAATTGGATGGTAATTGGTTGTGAAATAACTTTTGATTTTGAAATTCGGGGTTCAGCTAGAAATTAGGTGTTTGGAAAATGGAGAGCAAAAATATCGTATTGGGTTGAAATACAACACTCGAGGAACAGATTATAGAGAGAAGGCATGAAACTACATGATGGAATAACGTCCTTGATGGTAAATATTGGAGTCATTAACCCTAATTGGACCAAGGTGTCATTAGTGTCACCGAAAACATCTCAGGAACTCCACAGCTGTGAATTTTGGATTTAACCAATTTTAAATTTTAAATTTTGAGCCACTTAAATTGTTTGTGGGTCATTGTAAGTTGTCTCAAAATAGAGGTATAACCAAAATTTCCAAGGTAATCGATGAAAATATTTGAAAGTTTTTTCTCATAACTTCATTTTTTGGTTTCTAATAACTCACATAAAATGGTTCAAAAAGTTCAGCTCTATCCATTAATTTTTGAATGTCAGCAGTGGAATTCCTACGATGTTTTTGGTGACACTAGTGACACCATGGTCCAATTAGGGTTAAGCAAACCATTAGTATCTTCACGTGCTGTTGTGGCAAGTTTCATGGTAAGTGGGAGACGTTTGGGGGAGCTGTTGGCTCTGGGAGGCGTTAAACGCTCATTCCCAGCCTAGTGTTCTCCTCAAAGAGTGGACTCTAGTCGGTTAGCTTCTTCAGATACTCGCTTTAGCACTGTTTTTCGGGCCTTCCCTCAACAGCACCCATTACTGACTTGCTAAAACACTATTGGATGAATAAGTAACACATAAATGGAGCTTACATTGGTGCCTTAGTATCTTCATGAATGCTAAACTGCCAAGCTTCATGACATGTGGGTGATGTTAGGGGGAGCTATGGGGGGCTTTGGGATGTGTTAAGACCTTTGATTCTCAGCCTTTTGTTCCCCTCAGGGCCTGTCTACTGTTACAAGTAGTTAGCTTCTTCAAATGCTCGGTCTAGAGTTGTCCCTCCTTCTAACAGCACTCATTACTGACTTGCTAAAACACTCTTGGATGATGAAGTAACGCCTATAACGGTAAATCTCAGAGTGATGGAGCTTACATTGGTGCCTTAGTATCTTCATGAATGCTAAACTGCCAAGCTTCATGACATGTGGGTGATGTTAGGGGGAGCTATGGGGGGCTTTGGGATGTGTTAAGACCTTTGATTCTCAGCCTTTTGTTCCCCTCAGGGCCTGTCTACTGTTACAAGTAGTTAGCTTCTTCAAATGCTCGGTCTAGAGTTGTCCCTCCTTCTAACAGCACTCATTACTGACTTGCTAAAACACTCTTGGATGATGAAGTAACGCCTATAACGGTAAATCTCAGAGTGATGGAGCTTACATTGGTGCCTTAGTATCTTCATGAATGCTAAACTGCCAAGCTTCATGACATGTGGGTGATGTTAGGGGGAGCTATGGGGGGCTTTGGGATGTGTTAAGACCTTTGATTCTCAGCCTTTTGTTCCCCTCAGGGCCTGTCTACTGTTACAAGTAGTTAGCTTCTTCAAATGCTCGGTCTAGAGTTGTCCCTCCTTCTAACAGCACTCATTACTGACTTGCTAAAACACTCTTGGATGATGAAGTAACGCCTATAACGGTAAATCTCAGAGTGATGGAGCTTACATTGGTGCCTTAGTATCTTCATGAATGCTAAACTGCCAAGCTTCATGACATGTGGGTGATGTTAGGGGGAGCTATGGGGGGCTTTGGGATGTGTTAAGACCTTTGATTCTCAGCCTTTTGTTCCCCTCAGGGCCTGTCTACTGTTACAAGTAGTTAGCTTCTTCAAATGCTCGGTCTAGAGTTGTCCCTCCTTCTAACAGCACTCATTACTGACTTGCTAAAACACTCTTGGATGATGAAGTAACGCCTATAACGGTAAATCTCAGAGTGATGGAGCTTACATTGGTGCCTTAGTATCTTCATGAATGCTAAACTGCCAAGCTTCATGACATGTGGGTGATGTTAGGGGGAGCTATGGGGGGCTTTGGGATGTGTTAAGACCTTTGATTCTCAGCCTTTTGTTCCCCTCAGGGCCTGTCTACTGTTACAAGTAGTTAGCTTCTTCAAATGCTCGGTCTAGAGTTGTCCCTCCTTCTAACAGCACCCATTACTGACTTGCTGAAACACTCTTGGATGATGAAGTAACGCCTGTAACGGTAAATGTCAGGTGTTTGAGCTTACATTGGTGCCTCAGTATTTTGATGAATGACATAGTCCCAAGCTTCTTGACATGGGAGATGTTTGCTTTAGGAGGAACCCCTTGGATTCTCAGCCTTTGTTCCCATCAGGGCCTGACTACTGTTACAAGTAGTTAGCTTCTTCAAATGTTCGCCCTAGAGTTGTCCTCAGGCCTCCTTTCAACAGCACTCATTACTGCCTTGCTTAAACACTACCGAATTATAAGATTACAGGAAGTGGCGAATGAGTTCTGGCCTCTGGGAGTTGTTGAGCTTTGGACTCCAGGTGTTTGTAGCGACTTTAGGAGGCTCTAGAGGGCTCGGAGTTGGGGATTGAGCTCAATATGCTGCGCCGATGACACTGTCATTCTCGGGAACAGTTTATGTGGACTCCAGGAGCTGTTTCACAAGGTACGCTACGTTAGCTCCCAGATGAGCTTAAAAGTCAAAATCAGCAGTTATTCGGCTGCCAGCCACAATGCACGCCTATTTCTTGGACAGTCGCAGTGCAGGTATCGTCGAGAGATATATAAGCTTCAGCAGATGATAACTAACTAACTAAATGGCGCTACAGCCCAGGGTGGGCCTTGGCCTCCTCTAGGACATCTTTCAAGCTTGAACAAGCTTGTGCCGTTGTCATCCAGTCGTAGCACCCGAGCCGTGCTGTGTCTTCGTCTAAATTGTCACTCCGTCTTAATCAGCAGATGATAATGAAGGGAAAAATCGAGGGAAGGCGTGGGATTGGCTGGTGATAGATGTTGTGGTTTCAAAAAACAACAGAAATGGACTGAAATCCAAGGAGCAGGGGACCTTTTCAAGACAGAGATGCTCTCTCTTTAGTAATCGGCAACATTTGGGGAACTGAGGGAGGCACTTGAAGAAGTTGTTGAGTGCTTTCATTCCCCTCAGGGCCTAACTCCCATTAGTTAGCTTCTTCGAATGCTCGCTCTAGAACTAGTTCTCATCCTTCCCCTCAACATTACTAGGTTGCTAAAACACTATTAAATGGTAAATTGAAATGGTTTTTTAATGCGCTTGTAAAGCACAAACAGAGCAGGTTTTCCCAGGCAGCACTACTCATCAAAGGATCAAAGGCCATCTTCACCATCTGTTATTGTCACAGAAGTAGCAAAATGCTTTGTTTTACTCTCTAAAACGGTGCCAATTCCTTCCTTCCCACCTTTTGCAATTGTCCTCCGATAACCTATTTTTTCAACTTGGTAAGTATTTTGTTTTGTAATTTTATCGATAATCTAGAGTTAGCTAACATAATTGTTGTTCTTAATTCAGTCCCTCATCTAGTTGTTAACTACGAGTTCGAATAAGTATTATTATTTACATCTTAGATTTTTCTACTAGAAATAAGTTCCTTATAACCGCAATTTAGCCTCCAGGTTGTCGGCAGGTTCGTTTTCTCATTATTGAACTCTCCGGTTCCCAAGTTGGTTTCTTATCGCTTTTATATATCGTTTCCTTCCACCTTTAATAATGGTGCTGATGAACCGTCGCTACCATCCTTCAATTGCATAATCAGATCGAAAATCTTGCGAATACCCCTTAGGAGTCCACAACGTGAAAGTACTAATTTATAGATAATTATGTAAATATTTATGGTGTTTCAATGAACGTTGTTGTATTTCAGTTTGAACTGCTCATTCTTCCGAGTTAGGATAATTTTACAGATTTGTACTTCTTGAGAATGTAAATTCAACGACCCCATGTGATCATTTCAATATAAACGAAATTTGTATTTTTGTGGACTTACGTGGTATTGAGAATCTTTCTTATGCTACATTTCTTCGTAAAACTGATTTTTTGAAGGTTGTACGATATTTTTTTAATACAATTTTTGACTTTGTGAAATCATAATGCGGGAGTACTTGTGGGGATGATGAGAGTCTGGCCCCAACAATCCTAGTCGGGTTTCAGCGCTACCTCCCGCCACTTCAACGAACTACCATTCCTGATTACCATAACTACCATTCTAAAGAGTGTTGTCTCGTAATCGTTTTCCTTTCTCTCTGAACAGGATTGGACGTGAAAATTATGCCAAGTGACGTTTTAAGCTGGGTTCACATGAGCGCGGTCAACGCGGTTGTGCGACGAGGTTACGCGTTCGGGACGCGGCTGGCGTCTAGAGGTTCACATGGGCGCGGTTGCGCAACAGCTTTTCGATTTCTATTTTCCCGCGCTTCAGTTGAAATCCTATTATGTTTTGAATCCTATCATTTTTATTTTCACATTGTGATTCAATTCAACTCGTCCGATCTATAAGAATCACTATAAAACCACCTCCTCATCAATGGTGACTGGGGGGTACATCAAGTAGGTACATTTTTACTGTTCCTACGATGTTCCATTTCATTTTTAAATGCATCAAAGATAAACAGTATTCTACTGAATCGAGATAGATACCGATACCTACCAACTCCAAAAATCGGAATTCTGATAGCTTTATTTTATTTGTAATCAATA
Organism: Apolygus lucorum; assembly: GCA_009739505.2. Taxonomy (NCBI): domain Eukaryota; kingdom Metazoa; phylum Arthropoda; class Insecta; order Hemiptera; family Miridae; genus Apolygus; species Apolygus lucorum. The sequence goes on along the minus strand of CM019170.2, from coordinate 43,526,892 downwards.
TTATCAAAGTGAATTATGATGTAGAATATCCCTACGAAAAGCGTAATTATTTATAATTTCGTTGTTATGACCCACATTTGAACATTCTAAGATAGTTCTTAAATAAAGAAGTACAAGAGGATCCCTGAGTGAGCCACCACCCACAAGGGAGGGACGAGGTACGGGGAGAACACGTCAACATGACGTCACCCTTCCACCTCTCTCTCCCTCAACTAATCTCGCCGAGTATATAAGCTCACTCAGGGATGCTCCAGTATGCCTTCTAGTCCAGTCAATCGTCTTGTTAATTTCGCTCTCTACCTTCTCCTTCATCAAGGGATTTCCTCGAAGTACTAGGCTCACCAGGTAAATTTCCCGCATCCCGTCGGTAGGTTTCTATGAAACGCCAGGGCTGTCGGGCTAGCCTGAACTCCCTGCACTCCGCACGTCAGTCTGGCTAATAAGCCGCCGGTGCGACAGTGCAGTCATTAGGATAGGGACTTTTCTCTCTTTGTTGAGTAGGGGTTAAAGAAAACACAAACGCCGCATCGAGAAGGTCATCTCCTTCACTCGACGACACGCAAACATAACATTCGTTGTAGGTGCTAATTATGCAAAAAAAATCTTGGAAATCACCTCAAGTGGTTGAAATTCTCATCAACTTGAGTTTCCATTACATAAATAAATCATAGATCACATTTATTAGATAGGTATACGTTTTATTTCATTACGATGCATTCATGTCTACAAGAGACCAAAATAAACGAAAATTATAAAAATAAGTAAAGTAAAACAAACTCGTCGACCCCTAACTTAAAATCCCACAGCTCTCTTCTCTCCTAAACTAATTCAATTACAATTTCACTAAAACTTAGATTCATTTTGGATCAATCTTCCAGAAAAAACACCACACACCAGTTGATACCCGTGCTGGAACAAGTGGTGATAACAAGTCGTGATAACAAAAAATGTAAACAAAGGGCGCACGGTTACGCGTCAAATATCAGAATTTTTGAAACGCGACAGTCCACTCCAAAAGTACTCAGGCGGCTGAGGCGCCGCCAATCAAATGGCCGAACGCGTAACCGCCTCGTCGCACAACCGTGTTGACTGCGCTCATGTGAACCCAGCTTTATGTTGCGAAACGTGCCCAAAGTCATTCAATTTCATAGCTGATCTCCAAAATCGTCTCTGGTTCATGTTATAGAAATATGAGATACGAGAACGATTACGAGACAACAATCTTTAGAATGGTAGTTATGGTAATCAGGAATGGTAGTTCGTTGAAGTGGCGGGAGGTAGCGCTGAAACTCGACTAGGATTGTTGGGGGGCCGGACTCTCATGTTGGTTTTTGATTCATAGTATTCAATTATCTGATGAATCCAGATGTACAAGGTGGTACTAAGGATATGAAATTACGTTAATTTTTAAAATTCTAGATAAAGAATAGAACTGATCACAAATGAGTATGTTATGGTAAGTTTTGTCACGTGCGAAATTTCATTTATCTAATTTAAAGAAAAGAATAGGTAATTCGCGGTAACAAGGTGACTCTACAGTAAGTAAAGTAAACAACCATATTCCCATTGGTCTCACCGTCCTGGGTTGGGACGAGGGGGAACTGCGACCGACTTGCCCGAAAATATGCTCCCGAGGCGAGTCCTGAACTCACGGCCCCTGCAACCGGTCCGAGTCTCGTCTCCAGAGACACATGCCGTAGCTCGCTCGGCCACTGCGGCTACTACAGTATAAAGAGCTTTGACAGCCTCTGCAAGATCGCGCTTCCAAAACCCTTCCTCGCCTAACGACCAGTATGAGAGTAACTCTAAGGTTACCTCTGATGTGTAAGAGTTTCTTTCAAAGTAACCACTCTCTGCGAGTTTTACCGGGCGCCAGTTCGTAAGAGATTAGACTAACCTGCAACGAGGAAGAAACTGCGACCGACTGAGACCGCATTAAGTAGACGTTTAAAATCCACCTGTAAACATTTGGGACGTCTCAAACTCCGAATTTTTGCACAAAGTGTACCATTTTTTAAATCGAGTCTGCTGTGGGTTAACAGCTGTTGATCAGTGTCAGACATTTTACACGGCCACCATTTTTGAAAGCGACCGTTTTGAGATGACAGACTCGAATTTTCTCTCTCGAAATGGACAAGATTTTCATAGTTTGTCGTCAAAGCTTATCCCTAAATAATACAAAATGCGAGTTAAATTTTGATTTTTAACCCTAATTGGACTAAGGTGTCACTAGTGTTACCGAAAACATCGCATGAACTCTTTAATTATCCCAAAGTGTCATCGGAGTAACCAAAGATAAATTGCGATTTTAAATTTATTAGTCAGCAGAATTTTTTGTGGGCTGTTGGAAGTCTCAAAATACACTCCTGCTCAAAATTAGAGCACCACCATCTATTTGTTCGTTTGATCCCTTCTTTTTCCTCTTATCACGTTTTATCCATTTTCACACATTGTTTGCAAACACAGAAGGAGAAAGGTAACCAAAAAAAGGCACAAATTCTTAAAGAAAAGGTGTTTTTAATAAAATTAAAGAAAAATCTACTTCTTGTGGTAAAGTTATAAAAATTGTAAATCTGAAAAACGACGATGTGGGATAACATAACATGGTTGATAACATCGTTTGATAAATTTGACCTACTAGGTACTGCAAGGGAACCAGACAAAATCCAGTTTCAGCCCAGATAACTTCATTGAATTTACTTGGAATTTGAAGAAAATCTCCCACCTTTCAATTGTTGTGATCAGCTACCTCTTCGCATTTCTGTCCATTCACTTCCTTAGCTCAGTGGTAACGAGCTCAGACTCAGAAGTGTAAATATAGTTTAGTCGGAACGATAGGAGGTCGATCCCTGGTCGAGAGACGTTAATTTTTGATGATTCAACACAATCATCACTTTATATAACAAGATAATTACTGGAAAACAGTAGAAAAATTTAAAACGGTGGCTACAGCTTTCGTACAAGTACGCAACCACGAGAGACATTTTATGTAAGCGAAAATCATCAGAAATTTCCACGTAACGCTCCCCGAGTGACGATTTTTCATTTATGTGCCATAGTAAAGACATAAAATGTCAAAAGGTTGGAATTATGCCAGTTTTGGTTTTCAATACCTGGTATTACCTCCTCTGGCTTGGATGAGGCCTTGGAGCCTTCGACCGATGCCTCTAATCAAGTTTTGGATATCCTCCTGGGGGATATTGTCCCACTCTCTTTCGCTCCTGTTTCCGCTGCTGAAGATTGTGTGGTCGTGGATCTCTGGCTCGAATTCTTCTTTTCAGCAAGTCCCAAACATGCTCTATCGGATTCATGTCTGGACTCCTCGGTGGCCAGTCCAGGATACAAAATTTATAATGGAAGAAAGAAGGGGACAAACGAAGAAATGGATGGTGGTGCTCTAATTTTGAGGAGGAGTGTAGAATAATGACAAAAATGTCTAAGGAAATCGATGAGCAATTTTTGTCATCCGTTTTTGATTAATAACTTACACGAAATAATTCAAAAAATTCAACTCTGTCTATAAATATTTAAATTGCAATTCAAATCTAGTTAACCTGGTGACACCTTGGTCCAATTAGGGTTAAAGGACCACATTTTCATTGTCTTGATGCGTGAATACAAAGATTAGGGACTTCAATAGTAAGGAAGAAAAATCACCTAAATACTCTGATTTGTGATTAGTTTTGTCCTTCCATCTTGAATTTTGATATTTTAACGCCAACTTCTAATCTTGCAAGTACCCTGTAAGATATCACATAAACCACCCAACATGAGGCCGAATCCCAAGGTACTCAATGTATCACGAAAAGCCGAAATAAAAGGTTACTCGAAGGATCTTCCACGTTTTGAAAACTACGTCTTATAAACTCTTCTAATTCCCAATTGTGGGTTGATCGCTTCCACTCAGAGGCTACTGCGTCGACAAGCTAGTAACTCTTTAGAAATTTTAATACGAATAATCCACGTTTTCTCAATCTCCTCTTAAATTTCACTTCAGTTCTCATCTCTTTGTGAGGTTCCTTCGACCTTAAAAAAGAGGTAGTATAATCGGCATTTTTAACGAATTTTTGCAAAAATATATTAATGAAATTTATGTTTTAATTTGTTGTTCAGTCTGTGATTGAGGTTGGACTCTTCGACTACCTCTACCCCTCTCACTTCATGTGGTATTTAGTTGCAATTTCAGTTTAATTTTTTGTCTGTGGAAATGTTGTGGTTTTTTGACAAATCTAGTCAAAGAACGTATTTTAGTAGTGTTTTGATAAGAAGAAAACTAACTGTTGTTTAAGATGTTATTTTGAGTATTCTATTTCTGTTAGATTCTAACTTGAGTTTAGTGATGTTCAGCTCTTTCCCTCGTGTAAGTCGAAAGAGAATAGATGCTAGCGATGTGTTGTTACTGCTTTCTGTGGTGCTACAGCCTTAGGGGGGCTCTGGGCTCCACAACTATCCTCCACTGCTCCCAATTGGTGGGAAACGACTTCCGTCTTATCACTCTTAAGCTGGCCATTCACTAGGGCTCCAAGTGGCGTGGAACGTGGTTTGCCGAGGCAAATGGCGCGGGGAAAAAACGTTTTTTGCTGAGCCATTAACGCCGTCACGCAACGCCATGCCTCCAGTGCTGATCTGACCCCCCAAGTGTTGTGTAGTTAGCTGTTGCGTGTATTCACAATAGAGAGTTACAGCGGGCCTAGATACGTAAAAAAAGCGAGACTCACGTCGAAAACGCTAGCCTCGCGTATGACGTGAGGCTCACAGAAGACAGTTGACTCGGCCCTCTCGCGTAAATTACGTGAGAGTCGCGTTTTCCACGTGAGATAACCTTCTACTCAACTCCTTGTTCTTGTGGCTGAGCTAATGGCCGCCGTCAATCAGCTGATCAGTCTGTTTCTTTCGTTTTGAAGAGTTTCGGTGAATCTTTTGCGAGTTCTTTATATTCGGGGTTGCGGTAAAGTGAATTGAAGATTGAAGAATTGGTCCCTTATATATTTCGCTTGAAGTGAATATTGCTCCCTTATACATTTCGGTCTGTTGCGGCGTCTGAAGTGTGGATGGCGGATGTTCGATCGACATCAGTTGGACGATCGATCTCAATTTCTTCCCCATTGAAGGCAAGTTTCCTCTACCTTTTTGACTGACTTCGTATTTATTTTACTTCGAAAAGGTAATATTGGAAAATAATACAAAAAGATTGATTAGTCCGAGGTCGATCATAAACTACCAATCTCGTTGAATTCGGTTGTCTGTCATCTGCTCCTCAGGCAAGGGGATGGACTGAAATGCAAGATTAGGTGCTCACATTCATTTTGCATTTAATTATACTTTTACGATTATTTTGGGTAATAAACGAGCGTACTTCATTGATTTCCTTATATTTTCCTTCCTGTTTTTCTTTATCGGTTCAACGAAAACAAAAACCGCGAATTGAGTTGACGTTACCTATGGAGTGTTGAAAAATCTAAAGCAACGTCAATCACAGGATGGATGTGAGACTCACGTCAGAAATTTAACATCCACTCAATGCTCGCCCTAGCAGTTTCTCACGTCTAAACGGTTCCAAATGTTGCTGTAACTCTCTAATATCGTCATGGACGACGGTACTCTCCTGTACTACACAGCTGTTTGCCTCTACATCAAGAACAGAAAGCCCAAAAGTAAATGGTTGAAACAATGCTTCTCAAGAGAAACCAGTTCATTCATGTGGACTTATTAAATGACATAGTTCTCGAATCTCGAGGGTGGAGAAATTATTTGAGGATGGGTGAGGGGTCGTACCATCTCCTACTTCATTTGATATCTCCACTGATTCTAAAGAAAGATACGCCCATGAGGAAATGTATCAGGCCTCTGATGGGCTCGTGGCTACCCTGAGATGAACTATGATGAGCTGAAGTTTTCCTCGGAGTTTCTCAGTTTGGGGCGTTGGGAGGTCAGTGAAAGGTGATTCCTGTTTGGCACAGAGGATTCACCTGAGTTTGGCGCTGGATATCTGACCCAGCCGACTGCTCCATCGAAAATCATTATTGCGCTTGCTGACCAGGACTTCTGTGTACAAGGACGCTGATTGTGTGAACAATGGGGAATTTACCTCACATTTTTTCATTTATTTTTTTGGAAAGGGGGTTCACTGATATGGAAGAAAACCATATTGAGCTGTTTGAAAAAGCATCCAAAAAATTTAGAGAATTTAAGGAAGTGGAAATGTTCAATGTAGTGGGAAATTTATGTGGGGGCAACGTAACGGGTTTTCTAACTAACCTGACTTCATAGGAGGTTCTGTGCCCCTTACGACAGAAGCGCTACCTGTGGAAGCTTACATGAAATTATAGCTTACAAGCAATTAATGAGAGCAATGCATCCACTCGGACTTGCGCCTTCTGTCCCCAATGTTTTAGCAGTCTTAGATCCTTGAAATCCAGGCCCACTTCTTCCAGAATTCGAACAAGCTGAACGTGCCTCACATCGATGCCTTCCCAAAATCAATGAAACAGGCGTAGATTGTCCCTTGCTGGTCCAAACATTTCTCAAGATGGCTCAAACTGGTTAACTTGAAAGGACATGTCTAATGTTTCAAGTCGAGTGTCTACTAGTCTGATGTCTCTGGTCTAACCAGTGTGAAAGCCGCCCAAGGCTCTTGATTTCGCAAGCAGGCCTGAGTCCTGAAAGGGTGGAAGCAGCAATACTCCATGCAAATTCGTAAATGCCCTTTTGATTCCGAGCTCTTGCTCTATTGCAGCTCTTTAGAATTCCTCCTGGACTACTGATAGAGCAGGTTGTTTGTTTGTCCGAATTGATGTTTTTGTACCTTTAGTATCTAGTTTGAACTGGGCCGGGGATTATAGGTCACCCTTGAGCCACCTTGAATGAACCACTTAGACCGCTCTTGGTGAGACAGATTTTCCAACACCTTCATACCGTCAATAAAATTGAAAAAGTAATCCAGATTTAAAAAATCCGTCAGTTTTGCAATACTCGTTTCAAACTCGCTTCAATTCCATTCTCTTCAGGCCTTTCTTGTTTTTCTTCCTACATTTATAAACCACGACGAGAATTCTCTATTCACACCAATATGTTCCAAGATTCCTCTCATTCTAAGAGCAGCCATCGTGTCTTCACAACTTACGATCTATTCTTACAGTTTAATTAATACGACATTTTCCAGGTTGTAAATACGTGTATCTTTCCTTCAATGTTGTCTTGATGAGTTGTTCGTTGATGCACAAACCTTTCACTCGAGAGGAGTCCACTATTGTCTAAATGTCAATGTTTTTACTACAATTTGCGTTGTGAACTTTATTTTTCTATACTTGTTGTAAATGTTGAAAACTATATGGATGTTATGTATCTGCTCTGGATGTCTCGTATTTTATGTACTCTGTGATATGTGTCCATGAAGATATTTTTTATTGTAATTCGTTGACAGGAAAAAAACACGTTTTTGTAAATAATGATTTTTTTTTCGTAAATAAAATATTACGCCTTTTCATCATTGGTTGACCTTTTGTTTTCTTATTCTTCCTTGATGCAAGAAAGGGGGGGGGGAGAGGGGCCGGGGCGGGAGACGTCGGTGGAGTTGGATAGATAGGTAGATTTGTTTATTTGGCGTCATCTTGTACACTTTTACAAGAAAATAAATTCATGATGTGATGCGATTTGCTCAGATTTCCTACCCGATGTTAGGTAGGCTTGGCCCGTGTTGTAGGGTAGGATCTCTCCTATCTTTGTAAATAAATTGATATCTACTATACATTACAGTAATAAGTTATGGTCTGTTCGGAGAGGCAGTCCTGAACGGTTCGGAGGGGTTTGGAGGAGCCCGGAGGAGTCCATTCGCCTCTATCCCCTCCCCTTTTCAGTTCCAAACTGGTTCCGGACTGCCTCTCCGAACAGACAAAACAATTACACACAACACACACATTACTAAACAATACTTGATCGGACTGAAGAATGAATATGTGACCGTCCATGGGAAAAGGGACCTTAAGTTAAAATGGCAAAATGTTCAGGAGAGCAGTTTTAAGAAAAAAGGACAAAAAAATCGATTTTTGGGTTTTGATCGATTCTGATGCAGCAACTATCCCTCTTTATGGAGATACAGGCCGTTTGCAAGGTTATATCGATTAAATAATCGAAAAATGGAAAAAAAACGAGAGAAGGTCAATCTCAACAAAAGGGACCTTAAGTTAACCCCCCCCCCCGCTCCATAATTCATATGGAGCGGAGGAGGGGATAACTTAAGGTCCCTTTTCCCAAAGCAGTGTTTCCAACAGTTTCCAAGAGATATTATCTCTTGTTTTTCTATGATTTGGCCAGATAACGATTTTTGCTTGTTTAATTTAGAACTTGAGAGAAATAAACTGATAGGTACGAAATTTCTGCTAGGAAGAGGTAAGTAAGTGGGGATGAACCTGCGTCACTGCCAACCGGTCGCAAGACTAATGGCCCAAAAATGTTCAGATATTGGTTGTGAATGAGTACCTAATGGAAGAAAAAAAATTGGCTCAAAATTCCTGTTAGAACGGCGAGTCTTCACATTTGAACACTTGAAAAATGTTGGTAAACTTTGAGGCTTGTTTTCTCAAAACTGTCTTTTTCGAAACTCAAACTTCGAAAACTCATAACTTTTTGAAAAAAAATCGTAGAAAATGTTCAGATATTGGTTGTGAATGAGTACCTAATGGATGAAAAAAAAAAATTGACTCAAAATTCCTGTTAGAACGGCGAGTCTTCACATTTGAACACTTGAAAAATGTTGGTAAACTTTGAGGCTTGTTTTCTCAAAACTGTCTTTTTCGAAACTCAAACTTCGAAAACTCATAACTTTTTGAAAAAAAATCGTAGAAAAATTTTGAAAACACCATCGTGTTCAGCTACTCTTCTACTATTCGAAAATACCAATAACTCCATTTTCACAAAATCTAACTTAAGGTCCCTTTTCCCATGGACGGTCACATATTTAATAATCTCTAGTCCTATACATATATGATGTTTAATACCCTCTCGCATCTAAAGCCCCCTTCTATAACTAGCCAACTTAACACTTGCAAATAAGTTGGGGGCGGGAGGTAGTGATGTCCCCAAAGTATCGATTCATATCGATACTTCTTTTCCCTGATATATATCGTAGTATCGATACTTTTTTTCCAGTATCGGAGGCGATACATTTTTTTCTCTCACATTTTATCTGTTTCAACACCTACGAAATGAAGGTACCTACTTGACAGCACCTCTATATCTACGTAGATTGTTGGGAGACCAACCACTTCAACAAATTGAACAAAGATGATGTACCACCACCTCCAGCTCTCTATGATAACCTGCTGTCCTCCATCATCTAGGAAGGACCACCAAAATGTTAAACCAACCAAGTTAACCAAAAACAAGTGCCTCAAATCTAAATAAACACTCATTATTTGGTTCATTATTTTCAATAATAAGCCATTGGAATCGAGCAAGAAAAAAATTTTTGACACCTCAAAATGGGGTGTGCGCCTTGATTTTTTTTAGATTTTTAATCGAAAGTAGACTACATCCTGAGAATTTTGGCACCAACCGCGACCTTCTAGCGTGAGTAGATCTGTCTCTATGATTTTTCAAAGTTTCGACCGTTTATGACGTCACGCGCCCCTCTCGCCTGGGCGGGACCCCCCAGCCCACTGTGACGTCATAAACGGTCGAAACTTTAAAAATTCATAGGAAAAGATTTACACACGCTAGAAGGTCGCGGTTGGTACCAAAATTCTCAGAATGAGGTCTACCTTAGATTAAAAATAACAATAAACAGTTTTTCCTACCCAGGCGCACACCCCATTCGATGTTTTACGTTTTAAGGTACGTACTCGTAGAATCCGAAAATCGAATAAAAAATTATCCATCCGTCCGCCGTACGCTGCAAATCATTGCCCAAAAGTTTATTATTCTCTGTGTAGATCACCCTTCTGTATAGATCCCTCCCTATCAACCGTAGGTACCAACTACCTACTAGGGCATTTTGAAAATTTCAACCCTTCATTTCCATTTGGTTGGTGGTTGGGGTAATTTATTGTTTTTTTCATTCTATGTTAATTATTATTCTCGCGATGGAGAGATGTCACACTAATAGAGAGAAACTTAAACGACATTTTCACCTATTTTGGTTTATTATTTTCAATAATGAACCTTTGGAATCGACCAAGAAAAAAAAAATTTTAACACCCCCTCAAAATTTGATGGTTTACGTTTCAAGGTACGTAGAATCCAAAAATCGAATAAAAATTTGGCCGTCCGTCCGCCGTACGCCGTACGCGGCACTTTTGCCACTTAGCATTGACCGATTTTGATGAAATTTGGTATGTAGGCTCCATTTGGGGTCTAGTTGTGCCCCGAAGCTTTTGGTTGATGTAGGTCACTCCTAAGGGTTCCAAGATCAATTTTGAAATTTTGAAAACGCCCTAACTCAAAAAATTTTGATATAAAGGTATTTTTTTTCCTTCGATTTAAGATTCTATGGAATTTTTAGAATTTTTTGAGACCACGCGGAGCTCTGTAGGACAAACCGTTCGCTCACTACGAAAATTTAAGGGTTTATATTGAAATATATATATATATATATAAATCAAAACACGAGTGTGAATCGCAAAAGAGGCCTCATGTCCGTTCAAATTCCAGCCGACCAAAATGCGATTGATAATAATTATCAATTATTGGTGATTTTGATTTTTGAAAAAAAAATTTTTGAGTTTTTTCGATTTTTTTTTGTTTTTTTTTTCTCATATTGGATGGTTGGTGATTTTGCAGACGAGTGATCTATATAAAAATAATAAACCGTTGTGTAATAGTTTGCAGCGTTTTTGTGAAAGTATCGATACTTCAAAATATCGATACTTTTTGAAAGTATCGTATCGACATTTTGATACTTTCTAGAAGTATCGATACGATATTATATCGATACTTTTGAAGTAGGTATCGGACATCCCTAGCGGGAGGAGTCAGAAGAGCCGAGGACAACAGGCTTCGGAGGCGGGAGGCGTTGGTAGTGGTTGGGGTCACTGATAAGAGGTCAAGTTCATGGTCAAAAGGTCATAGTATTAATAGTTATGTGCCCGCCTTTTTGGTTTATTATTTCTAATAATAAGCCTATGTGATCGTATCGCAAAAAAATTTTATAACCCCCCCTCAAACTTTGTCACTTTACGTTTCAAGGTGCGTAGAATCCAAATTTGCAATGTCCGTCCGCCGTTCGCTGTTTGCCGTCCGCTGTTCGCCGTCCGGGCCATAAAAGGCCTTAGAATCGGTCTAAAAAACCCGATCTTTCGCACATAGACTCCATTTGGGGTCTAGTTGTCCTAACGTCGAACTATTCTGATCGCTTAATTCGTATAGAAGTTATGGGCAAATAACCGGCCAAAAAAGAGGTTTTTGCTTAAATATGCGTGGGGTGACATTTTCCAAGTATTATGTTTTGGTTAATTATTTTCAATAATGAACCTTTGGGATCGGCTAAGAAAAAAATTTTAACCCCCTCCCCACAAAATTGGTTGGTTAACGTTTCAAGGTACGTAGAATCCAAAAATCGAATAAAAATTTGGCCGTCCGCGGCACTTTTGCCACTTAGCATTGACCGATTTTGATGAAATTTGGTATGAAGGCTACATTTGGGGTTTAGTTGTGCCCCAAAGATTTTGGTTGATGTAGGTCACTTATAAGGGTTCAAAAAAGAATTTTAAAATTTTGAAAACGCCCTAACTCAAAAAATTTTGATATAAAGGTATTGTTTTCCCTTCAATTCAAGATTCTATAGAATTTTTAGAATTTTTTGAGACCACCCGGAGCTCTGTAGGACAAACCGTTCGCTCACTACGAGAATTTAAGGGTTGGACGTACGATAAATCAGAAACACGAGTGTGAATCGCAAAATACGCCTAGTCTCCGTTCAAATTATAGCTGACCGAAATACGATCGATGTTTTTCTTCATGTTGGATGGTTGGTGGCTTTGCAGACGAGTGATCTATAGAAAAATAATAAACCAATGTGTAATAATTTGCAGCGTTTTACCTTCTATTAAAATTGGCTCGGAATCCTTGAAAAGTAATAGCGAAACTCGGGCCTCGCCAGGGGGACCCCCGGGTGGTTACTGCTCAGAGCCTTCGGCTGAAATTCAAAAAACATGGAGCATGTTTTGCTTGTTTGCTGTTTCCTTTTACTAGGAATTTGTTGTCTGTTGTTTTCATTTAGCTCTTCATGGGCCTGCTTTTCAAATTACTCGTCATTTCATTCACCTCTTGATGTCCCAAAGGTATTGTTATTATTAAGAAATCGAAAACATCTAAAACGTCGAAGAACACTTCGCAACTAAAAGCCAAGGTTACAAGATCCTTTGATTACTTTTTGGTAAAAACGATGCCGGCCAACTACATAAATGAAACGCTGCAAATTATTATACAAAGGTTTATTATTTTTCTATAATATATAGATATCACTCTATAGATCACTCGTCTGTAAGGAACACGGCTTTGCCATTGTTACCACCAACCAACTTGAAGAAAAACATCGATCGCATTTCTGTCAGCTAACATTTGAACGGAGATTATACCTGTTTTGCTATTCACACTCGAGTTTCTGATTTATCGTAAGTCCAACCCTTAAGTTCTCGTAGGGAACGAACGGTTTGTCCTACAAAGCTCCGCGTGGTCTCAAAAAATTCTATAGAATCTTCAATTGATGGAAAAACGACACCTTTATATCGAAATTTTTTGAGTTAGGGCGTTTTTAAAATTTCAAACCTTATTTTTCAACCCTTAGAAGTGACCTACATCAACCAAAATCTTTGGGGCACAACTAGACCCCAAATGGAGCCTACATACCAAATTTCATCAAAATCGCTCAATGCTAAGTGGGCAAAGTGCCGCGGACGGCCGGCCACATTTTTATTCGATTTTTGGATTCTACGTACCTTGAAACGTAAAACAACAAATTTTGAGGAGGGGTTAAACGATTTTTTTTCTTGGTCGATTCCAAAGGTTCATTATTGAGAATAATAAACCAAAATCCGCTAAATCGAAGTTGGTTCTTACCATGCAGAAACGCGTAGATGACATAACTTCGACAGAAAAATGAACTTGGCAACTGAGAAGGTTATGTTTACAACAGCACAGAGAAGGAATGCTGAACCATGTAACGAGAAGGATTGTGGACCAAGCAACAGGAAGGAATCAGGCTCTGGATAGGCGGAGTTTGCACTATCAATGAGGACCCTGGTGGTTCGAAACTCGCTTCGCCCCTCGAAAACCGGAGTGTTGGAAAAGGCGTAGGATCGGAGTGTTTAAAACACGCGTAACACTTTCGCGTAGGTAACGTTTTTCGGATAGTTACCCTAGGGCAATAACATGTCCTATATTTTTTTATAACTATTTTTGTTAATCTCCACTCTTATTATTATTACACCCGATGCTATTATTATGGTCTATGACTGATGAAAATACGCTTGTGAATTAAGTAGAGTGATTGATATAATCTGATTTAAGAATTACTACTCTGACTGTAGTCGTCATTTGAAACTGGCGTTACCTAGCTGGTAACTAGATAATAGGCACCTACCTAAAGACTTCCAAACGGCACACTATTCCACCAGAGTATCAAAGTTAGCAAGGGGAGGGGGCGAATGAGGGGTAATATTCACAAAATAACCGATTTTTCAATATTTCGGTTCCTTTACAGCTTACTAATGGGGTGTGCGCTTGGGTCGGAAAAACTGTTTATTGTTATTTTTAATCTAAACTAGACCTCATTCTGAGAATTTTGACACCGACCGCGACCTTCTAGCGCGAGGAGACCTTTTTCTATGATTTTTCAAAGTTTCGAATGTTTATGACGTCACAGTTGGCTGGGGGGTGCCGCCCAGGCGGGAGGGGCGCATGACGTCATAAACATTCGAAACGTTGAAAAATCATAGAAAAAGGTCTACTCATCCAAAAAGAGAACGGCTGGTGTCAAAATCTCAGGATGAGGTCTACTTTCGATTAAAAATTTTAAAAAATCAGGGGCACCTCCCATTGTGCCCAAGCTTTGAAATAGAGGAAAAATTCTCATTATACCTCCGGATTTTCATGAATTATTCTCTGTACCACCATGGGACTAATAGTGGTGCCAGGACACCATAAACCGCATATTTCCTGTCTTTTTTTTAAAAAACACAGAATGTGTTTTAGCCATGGACTAACTAGCCAAAAAAGCTAACGAAATCTGGGACGACAACATGGATACCGATGATACGGAACTAAGGATCGTGTAACCTATGTTATGACGCGGTGATTGTATAAGATGCTGATTTAGTGGGAGGAAAGTTGCTACATCATTAATTCCAAATCGACGAATGATCGCACCAAATTCTTTGGTTTGCGAAACTTGATGTATATGATGTAGCGAAATTATGTGAAAAGCGTGAGCTAAAACACATTATGTGTTTCAATAATTTCGTCCGAAGTATGTAAATAGAGGTAACCGGGGGTCCAGGGGGCTTGCCGAGTGTTTTCTGTGTGTGTTTTTCACCTTGAATACGGATGTGAACCTCAACAGACTGCCCTAGGTAGGGGGGGTGTGAACTCGAATTCGCATGTTGGGTAAGGTATAAGCACCAATGGTGGAATGCTTAAGGTCCTTAGCAATTCAATTGTACTCGGTTCTCGTGGTATTTTTCTAAATTTTTCAAATCAAAAACTTATGAAGACGCCAATGGCTCCAGCAAATTTTCCCCTTTACGGAGAATGTCTAAAAATTGCTTTAAAAGTACTTTTTTGTTATAATAATCCGTTTTCCTCAGCTTCTTGTTTTGTACCATTAGTGGAACGCTGAAAATTGTGGGTGTTCCTAAGTTGGAATTTTTTGCTCCAGTCGTGGAACGATGCCAAAATTTCAAATCGTCATTAAAATTTCCCCGTTATAAATACTTATGTAGGTAGGTAATTATACATTTTTATTAACAATATGAATTGGGCATTAGGTAGGTAGTAGTTATAGGTATATTCAATAGATAATAAATTGACCACATTTTCAAATTTTCAATTCGAATAATACAATAATGAACAATCGTGTGGGAGTTGTTTCTTCTACAATAATGAACAATCATGGTTGTTTCTTTTCAATGTTTCGAGTAGCTCCGAAGGCTCGGTTTCGGCATATTGAGATGTAACTAAATAACAATGAAATCAAAATTAAGCAAACACAAATGAAGATGAAGAAAAACCAACATTTCAAAAGATGAGGAGTGAACACACGATCCTCGGTACTAATAAGTACCTACCTAAGTAATTGTTAGCAGACCCTTTTCAGGTCTTTTGGAAGGTTAGGTAAATTTTTGAGAAATCGCTGATGACATGAACCGACAGCAGAAACATTTGGGAACAACCAAATACTGCATTGATCCAATGGTGGAATATAGATGTTCTAGTCTTGGAATACCATGATATGGTATGGTTGATATTATCAACCCCATTCCACTATTGGCTACGGTTTAGAGACGAGATATTTGAATATAATGGAGTCGTTTGATGAATTTACAAATAACAATTAGATACAAAAATCTTTAATCACAAAAAAATAGTTGAGTTCCAATAGTGGAATGACCATTCCACCACTGGTACTCTCGACGAAAATTATGTGCCAATAGTGGAATGGTTGATATATTGAAAAAAATAATGATAGAGACGTTTAAAAACTCAAGAATATG
Source organism: Apolygus lucorum (assembly GCA_009739505.2). Taxonomy (NCBI): domain Eukaryota; kingdom Metazoa; phylum Arthropoda; class Insecta; order Hemiptera; family Miridae; genus Apolygus; species Apolygus lucorum. The sequence goes on along the minus strand of CM019170.2, from coordinate 43,511,188 downwards.
AAGAACTAACATAATAAACAATGTTGAAACCAAATTAAACCACAAAGAAAGGACACAATCAGCAGTAAACACTAATTTCGGAGGAACGTACTTTGTCAATTTCACTAACAAATGGAGCTTCAGCTGCCACGTTCTGACTGACTGTCACTTTTCTTGTCCGGCTGTCGCTCATTCAGGCAAGAAATAATTTCTTCTTTTTTCACATGACCAGTAATAACAGATGATCATACTGGAGGCTGAAGGAACCTCAAAATTGTCGTTAAAACCTTATTATACCCATTTCTCTGGCCAACGTTCCACCACTGGTGCTCATTCCACCATTGGTGCTTTTACCTTACCTATCGTAGATCATGGTTTTTTGAATGCTCTTCAAATTCGAGGCTCCCATGCCGCTAGAAATGTTATGGTGGATAATGGTGGGGGGGGGGTCAATATTTCTTGCCTGAAGTACTAAATAAATTACATCGAGTGAAACAGTTTTATCGCTTACCAACTGATTACTTTGATCTAATGCTTATCCAGTGGGACGTCCCCTGGAATGCATGCTTACTTAACAATATGTTTATTCATACCGCTGATTAACGGATAGTACCGTTTGCAAAATGCAAACACATACAGCAAAACCTGTGTGGTACCTACCTTATACTGGATAAAGTACTTTTTGAAACAAAACGGATAAGAGACCGCCATTGTGCTGGATGGAAACTATCTTTTTAAATGAAACGGAATATTCACCCTCGTTGCTCAAGGGGATAGAGTATCATTTCTTCCAAAACGATCGCATTTTTGTGAAGAACTACCCCCCTCAAACCCTGGGAAAGTGTCAACTCAACGTCGACGAAAATGGTCATTAGTAGGTACCTTTTGGAGTCAAACTCCTCAATTATACGTCGGGTATTTCTTGTGGTTTTGTCCCTTTCCCGATAGATATAGTCGTATTCTTGCTAGGAAACTGAATATTCTCGAGTAGGAGCGAGGAAGTTGAGTTGCTTTGAAGCGATCTGATGCTCTCGATTGGTTGCCTGACGACCAGACACCTTCAAAGGAAGTCCCTCTTGAGATACTGAAGGACCTCCCAGCCACTTGCGGCCTCGTTGCTCCCAACAGTTGAAACCACCCTGTAAACTCGCTCATCACGTGATGCTGCACGATTGGAAATGTAGAACCTACCTCATTGTTGGTACTGTACAGCCTCGTGGTGTGACAAAGAAGCTATACCTCCCACCTTCTTGGCAGATTCAATTCCACGGTGTCGATATTTTTCCCAAGTTTAAGTTTCCTCAATTTTCATAAGTTTTTTCTCGCTAGATGGCATCATTTTTGAGGGCAAACTCTAATATTGCTTTTCACCTGGGAACTGTTTACACAGATATACTTAGGTATTTAGCAAGCTATTGAAGTTGTGGTTAATTATGATTGATATTGCTTCCGAGTCTACCAAGGTAGCGGAAGCCTTGTTTTCACTTTTCAAGGTTGAAAAAAAATGTTCTCCAAAATCAAAATTTTCACTCGCGTTTCGAATCTGTCATGAATTCCTTGTAACGGGCATAACAATACGAAGTTATTGTCCGATTTCGATGAAATTTTCAGGGACTGTTCAGATTGGCGTGTAGATGGTCCCCTATGAGAGTAGTGAAAGGTACTTAGAGATTGGTGTTTTGAGATTAACTACTACGCATCGGACCATCTATACAATCGGGATAGGGATACGAGGAAGCTATGTGCCACACCCACTTGGCAGACTTTTTCCCTAAGTTTATCTTTCCTCAATTTTATCAAGTTTTTCCTCGCTAGATGGCATCATTTTTGAGGGCAAACTCCAATATCGCTTTTCACCTGGAAACTGTTTGAACAGTCATACTTAGGTAGTATTTAGCAAGCTATTGAAATAGTGGTTAACTAAATTATGATAGTTATTTTTTTCATGTACTCCATCTAGGGTTTATTTCATCTTTTTGGGAAATTCCTCCATGCGTTGATGAATAAATAGCAGAACAGCTTTCTAACAAGGAAGCGGAAGGTTTGTTTTCACTTTCATAGGTTGAAACAAGTGGGTGTGGCACATAGCTTCCTCGTATCCATAACCCGATTGTATAGATGATCCGATGCATAGTAAGTAGTTAATCTCAAAACATCAAAACGAGTTAATCTGTTACATCCCTGAAAATTTCATTGAAATCGTACGGAAAATGTAGAAGTTATGGCCGTTACAAGGAATTCACGTTTGCGCATGCGCAGTGGCTACTATCAGTCCGAAGGTGGTGATTTTCATAGGGGACCATCTAAATACTAATATGTAACATCCCTGAAAATTTCTTTGAAATCGGATAGTAAATGTAGAAATTATGGACGTTACCAGGAAATTCACGTTTGCGCATGCGCAGTGACTACTATCAGTCCGAAGGTGGTGATCTTCATTGGGGACCATCTACAACTTAATCCGCATAATCCCTGAAAATTTCATCGAAATCGGGTAGAAAAAGTGGAAGTTATGGTCGTTAAAAGGAAATTCACGTTTGCGCATGCGCAGTGGCTACTATCAATTCGAAGGTGATGATTTCCATAGGGGACCATCAAAATACCAATCTGTAACATTCTTGAAAATTTCATTGAAATCGGATGGAAAATGTGGAAGTTATGGCTGTTACAAGGAATTCACGTTTGCGCATGCGCAGTCGCTTCTATCAGTCCGGGGATGATGATTTTCATAGGCGACCGTCTGCACACCAAAAAAAAATTGAAAATTTCATTGAAATCGGACAATAACTTCGTATAGTTATGCGCGTTACAAGGAATTCATGACAGACAGACACACAGACACGGAACCAAAATTGTTCAGAAAGGTCTAAAACGCAAAACGCGAGTGAACATTTTGATTTTGGAGAACTTTTTTTTTTCGTCCTTGAAAAGTGAAAACAAAGCTTCCGCTACCTTGGTAGACTCGGAAGCAAAAACTAGTCCTCCAAAATCAAAATTTTGACTCGTTTTAGGCCTTCTCGAACTATTTTGGTTCCGTGTCATTATTGATCGATAATAATCTCTGCTCATGCGCAAACGTAAAATCCTCGTATCAGCCATAACTTCTTCTTTTGGTTTATTATTTTCAATAATGAACCTTTGGAATCGATCAAGAAAAACCATTGTTAACCCCTAGTTGTGTCCCGAAGCTTTTGGTTGATGTCAGTCACTTCTAAGGGGTGAAAAATAGGGGTTAAAATTTTGAAAACGCCCTAGCTCAAAAAAAATTCGACATTTTTGTCTGTAGGACAAACCTTTCGCTCCCTACGAGAATTTAAGGGAGGATCTGACCCCTCAATTCTCGCCCTTGCGTCACGTGCGATGGATTCAAGATTCCCTAAATCGTACCTACAGAGGTTTCAGTCGGTCGCCGTTCGTTCTTAGTATTTCGCCAAAATGAAGGCGTAAAAACGCAAGTATTTGTACCTAAATTTGAAATTTTCAAGGATTTTAGAAATTTATTAGTGCATGGCCCTAGGGAATTGTAAAACTGAAATATTGCCGCTGGAATCATCAAAATCGAACAATAATTGCCAAAGAGAAATGGGAAAAACTACTGAATAAACGGTTTTTCCCATAATATGGAGAAATATTATTTCTCTGGCAATTATTGTTCCATTTTGATGATTCCAGCGGCAATGTTTCAGTTTTTCAATTCCCAAGGCCCATGCACTAATGAATGTCTAAAATCCTTGAAAATTTCAAGTTTAGCTACATTTTATGGGGAAAAATAATTGAATTAACGGTTTTCTCCATTTCTCTTTGGTAATTATTGTTCGATTTTGATGATTACAGCGGCAATATTTCAGTGTTTCAATTCCACAGGGCCGTGCACTAACGAATATCTAAAATCCTTTAAAATTTCCAATTTAAGTACAACTTTTAAGTTTTGCGCCTTCGATTTCGTGATATACTAACCCGGAACGAGGAACAAACTGCGACCGACTGAGACCGCTGACTCGTGTTGCGCGTCAGAATCCCGCCCTTGAGTTCCGGGTTTCAATAATACTCTCGTCGAGAAATTTTTTGATCCAATCACATCGGCTTTCAGTTTATTATTTTACATCTACTTGCGATCAATGTTTTTCTTCGTGCTGGTTGGTTGTAGCGATGGCAGAGCCGTGTTCTTTACACGCGACTGATCTATATAGAAAAATAATTAACGTTTGTGTACCTAATAATTTTTAGCGTTCTTTAACCTTGAAAAGTGAAAACAAGCAAAATTTTCCCGATTATTCTTTCACGGCGTTTGGGACCAGTCGTGCAGTCCATCTCCCTCTTGTTTCTGTTTCTTCCATCCAACATTACAGCGTTTGTTCAAGTTCCTGCGCCACTTCTTCGCTTGAGCTTCCTCTTTCGTTCTTTCTATCGCCCTTTTCGGAAAACATAAAATTTTCTATGAGAATGAGGAATTTCACCGAATTCTGTTTGCATTTTTCCTGAATAGTTAATGGTGTGGGATAGATGAAAATCGGGCTGATTTCGGAAAATAAATCTCCTGTTATTTTTGGGCGACAATCAAAATTTTTAATTTCAAAACTAACCGGGAAAACGGACGTGGAGCGGGAACGCTCGCTGATTGGGCTGTTCGGATCGCCGCCTCCTCCCAGTGCTGCCCATTGGGACGACGAAATCGTGTTTTCTAAGAGAAAAGTTATCAAACAAAAACAGGGGAAACCTAATTTTCCCCATCTTGCTTTTTCTATTTTTTTCTTCAGTTTTTCGATTTCGAACTTTACTGTTTCGTGAAATTTTGCATCTGGGGACTATGGATTTCTCGATCTCAGCGCTTCAAGCAGCCATAAATGAACTATTCCAGCATGACGTCATTTTCCCGATTTTTTTAAACATTCCTATTTCTACACTGTTTTGTTTATTCGTAAATTAGGAAGTTCGGGCTGAAAGTTTGCCTTAGGGGTTTTTCGAGGTGCTGAATCCGATTTTGGGGTCAAAAATAGGAAATTCCGACATGGTGAAATTCCTCATTTGTTGTTGAGTACCAACCTTCATCAACATCTTACATTTCGAACCTCTTTTCCTCAAAAACCGGACGTCTTGCCAGGGACGGTACTACGAATATTAAGAATATTGCGGGGATAGATTTGTCGGCGGTCAACCAGAAGTTGCTTTCTGAGGGTCAAGCTGATGTCGGCGGTGGTGCGGCCATATGAGATGAGGGAGTCTGTCGGAAGGATGATGAAGGGCACACGGAATCATATTTTAATTTTCTTGTTTATAACATAGATGGGCTAAGCAGTAAAAAGAGCAATAATTTATTTTTTAATTTTGTCAAACAATATTCCATAATAATTCTAATTGAAACACATGTTGTTGAGTCAGTAGAGTCAAGTTACTATGATTACTTTCTAAATTATGAAGTTCGATGGATTAGAGCTAAGAAAAATAATGTTCACGGTAGAGCAAGTGGTGGTATAATGGTGGCAGTTGAGAAAGGTCTTAAAAATGTTAATATAGTTGATATAGACGGGACATTGATTGTTCGTTTTCGTTCTGAGGGGTCTGTTATTGATGTGGTGCCAACATACCTCAACTGCAACAACTGGGATTTAGACTTCGCTCAGCTGGGCGTTTTCCTCTCAGAGCACGTAGACAAAAATTTTGTGGTTGTTGGTGACTTCAATGTGCGGATTGGATTGGAGCAGGACTTTTCTGATACTCCTGAGATTAATATGGGAAATTTCGCCCTCAATCGATGTTCCCGTGACAAGGAGTTGAACTCTCGTGGTAAGAGGTTTTTGGAGCTCTTATCGGATACTGGTCTAGTAGTCCTTAATGGGCGATCACCAAGTGATGTGGATGGGCATTTCACGTTTGTATCTCATCAGGGTGCATCGGTCTGTGATCTAGTTTGTGCTTCAATGGAGGCTCTGCCATGCTTGGCGGATTTCTCGGTTCTCAAGGAGAATTTCTCAGACCACATGCCAGTCACATTCAGTGTTCCAACAAGTTTTTCGGAGTCAGCCATGCCTCTGCTTCCCCGCTTGAGGTGGTATCCGAGATTTGCTGTGAAATACAAGAACCAATTAAGAGATGCGGTACCAGGAATCATTGACCGAGCTGATGGTGATGTCGACGTTTGGGCGATCAGCATAGTGAACACGATCAGAAACTTGGCATCTCACACAGATAAAGGTAATAAATTGAACGCAAAAAACCCATGGTATGATTGGGAATGTGAACGAGCAAGACGAAAATCCATGTGCCTCCTCGGACTCCATAGAGATACTGGCTCGGATATGGTTAGAGCGGATTATGTGCTTGCCAATCGTGCATACAAGGCGGTGGTACTGAGGAAGAGAAGAGAGTTCTTTGATGGGTTGTCGACCAAGTTTAAACAGGTCAGGGACAGTTCAGAGTTCTGGCGTTTGGCAAAAGTATTCAGAAGGGCGAGTTCACCCCCCCATGTGTTGATATCAGCATCTGACTGGGTGAGTCACTTCAGCTCATTGTTGAATCCTGAAGTTTCAACTGTATCGATTTATTTTGTGGAACCAAACCATATATCTGAAACATTGGATGCTCCATTTTCGATGGCCGATCTCCAAAGGGTTCTATCTGGGGTGAAGGACAATAAGGCGCCTGGCTGTGACGGAGTGCCATTCGAATTTTTCAAGAATTCTCCCTCTGAGTTCCGGGAGATGTTGTTGAATTTCTTCAACTTCATTGCTACTACTGGGCGGACCCCTGTTTCGTTCAAAGAAGCAGTTATCTTTCCTCTTCACAAGAAGGGAGATCCTGCAGACGCCTCCAACTTCAGAGGACTGTCCTTTATTAACTGTTTAGCCAAGCTCCTCTCGTGTCTTCTTGCGAATCGTTTGACAGATTTTGTTGTGCAGGAGAGTATAATGTCAGAGTGTCAGTCAGGTTTTAGGAAGGGATATTCGACGGTTGACTCCATTTTTGTGCTGACTGGATTGGTTGAGCTCCACCTCGGGCGTCCTCGTGGAAAGATATACGCCTTTTTCGTAGATCTTAGGGCCGCATTTGATCGGGTCAGCAGGGACCTTCTCTTCTGCAAGCTTTACAGCTATGGAGTGTCTTCCAAGTTTATAGCCATCCTGCGTAACCTGTACTGCAATATCACCTCGTCGGTTTGGACGGACAATGGGATTACGGAATCATTCCCAGTTGAGAGTGGTGTGAGGCAGGGCTGTCCACTTAGCCCCCTCCTGTTCTCGCTGTTCATCAATGACCTTCCTGAGGAGCTCGAATTCGGCGTTCAGGTTGGAGGCACGATTATTAAGGTTTTGTTGTATGCCGATGACTTGGTGGTTTTGGCTGATGATCCAGTGCAGCTTCAAGGGAACATTGATAACCTCAGAGCTTATTGTGACCAGTGGGGACTTGAGGCTAACTTGGAAAAGTCAAAGATTGTCGTCTTTCAGAGAGGAGGTCGACGGCGGGCAACTGAGAGGTGGCACTTTGGGAATGAAAATCTCGAGATAGTAAATGAATATCCTTATTTAGGTATTACTCTCACACCGAGGTTGTCCTTCACCAAGCACCTGGCTCGAAAGGCTAGGTCAGCCAAGTCAGCAATGCATTGTACATGGAGGAGAGCGTTTTCTGAGACGAACATCCCCTTGTCGGCCAAAATGAACATTTTCAATGCCATAATCAGGGCCATTCTATGTTATGCAGCTCAGGTGTGGGGTGACCTTGAGTACGACTCTGTGGAGGGTGTACAGTTGCTGTTTATCAAGAAGCTTTTTCATCTCCCTCGTTTCACTCCGGGCTATCTGGTGTACTTGGAGACAGAGCTGAACAAACTGTCAGTGTACACGCTTGGATTGCACTATGCCTACATCCTAAGAGTGCTCAAGATGCAAGAGTCCCGCCTCCCAAGAGTGGTGGCAGTGGAGATGGTGAGGAGCCATGCAGGATTTGCAAAGCGTTATGCATCCAAGTGTGCCAGCCATAACATTCCAGATAGCCTGTCGTCGTTCGATCCGCGTATACTGTCTTCAGATATGGAGCGTCTCATCACAGAAGTCACTGAGCGACAGCGAGCAGCATTCCATGGACGAGCTGAATCCTCGGAATTTTTTACACTGTACCGGGAGCTCAACACAGAGGTGAAATGCTGCAGCTTGGTCAGGAATTCCAACACTCCTTTGCACGTGGCGCGTTGGGCTTTCAAGATTCGGGCCGAGTCGTTGAGCTTGAATGCAAAGCCATATGCATCCGACAGGCCCGAAGAGTGCTCAATGTGCAACCTTCATGAGCGGGAAGATGTCTTCCATTTTCTCTGCCGATGCCCAATTCTCAGTGAGTTTCGGCAGCCGGCATTCGGACGGAGGATGTTGTCGCGGGATGAGGCAATAGGGATTTTGAATGGTCCCAATTGGTCTAATTTGGAGGTGTTTTGTAGGCGAGCCTGGCTTTACAGGTCACTCCTTGTGAGAGAATTTAATTTTTGATTTATTGTATTATTTTTTTACCCACTTAGCTATTTCTAATTTTACATTAAGTTTATTTTGTCATTATTTTCTATCATTTAAACATAATTGTGCGCGGCCCTGACTTCCGGCAGACGGTTTCGGCCAATGCCGTAATGTTTATTTATTATTTACACATGTAAACATTTTCTTTTGCTCGTAAAATAAACTCTTTCTTCTTCTTCTTCTTCTTCTTCCTCAAAAACCGTCATGTAAGGGAGGTTGTGTAACCTAGGAGTCCGCAGACTTCTCCCGCTCGCTATCGTAGGGCTGAGTATTTGTTGGAAGGTGACGGAGAAGTTACCCGGCCGAAAGGGAATAGAACCTCGCGAACCGTGACGGTCACGGGCTCGGAACTAATGTCACCCCCCCCCCCCCCCCCCAGCCACACCCTACAGCGAGATCCCACCACAAAAACAACGACGATTTTCTCCAAGGGACACCAGGGTCCATTAGAGATCAACCTGGAGTGAGGATCATCCACCAGCACAATTTCCTCGACCAGATGCGATCCTTTCAAAAGAGTAAATTCAAACTCGATTACCTAATAGAAACTGAGAAATCGTCGTTCAATGGAATCCAGAAAACTTATAGGGCTGTCAAGGGATTAAAGCCCAGGCAAATTAGACCAAAAACATGTTGTTAAACGGGTAGTAAAGTAAAGTAAACAACCATTTCTTTCCTGAATGTGACGTTCGAATCTGTGTGCGGCCGAGATACCGGCCGTAGCAAGATCGTACCGGAAAATATCAGCTGAGGAAAAAAGTTTCTTTTCCACCCTTTCAAGACTGAGAAGCGGACACGGATTGTGCAGAGCTTATCCCTATAAAATAGGCCAAATACTCGAGAGCGAATGTGAAGATTGAGGATTTGGAGCATATTACATTAGTTTGCCCAGAATATGTTGCATAAAGAAAAATTATGTTCAATGAGGAATTTCATCATGTTGGAATTTCCTATTGGTTTATTATTTTCAATAATGAACCTTTGGAATCGACCAAGAAAAAAAAAATTCTAACACCCCCTCAAAATTTGATGGTTTACGTTTCAAGGTACGTAGAATCCAAAAATCGAATAAAAATTTGGCCGTCCGCCGTACGCGGCACTTTCCCCACTTAGCATAGACCGATTTTGATGAAATTTGGTATGTAGGCTCCATTGGGGGTGCCCCGAAGATTTTGGTTGATGTAGATCACTTCTGAGGGTTCAAAAATGAATTTTGAAACTTTGAAAACGCCCTAACTCAAAAAATTTCGATATAAAGGTATTGTTTTTCCTTCAATTTAAGATTCCATAGAATTTTTTGAGACCGCGCGGAGCTCTGTAGGACAAACCGTTCGCTCCCTACGAGAATTTAAAGGTTTTACGTACGATCAATCAGAAACACGAGTGTGAATCGCAAAAGAGGCCTAATCTCCGTTTAAATTTTAGCTGGCCAAAATGCGATCAATGTTTTTCTTCATGTTGGATGGTTGGTGGCTTTGCAGACGAGTGATCTATATAGAAAAATATTAAACTATTGTGTAATAATTCTATGGAATTTTTAGAATTTTTTGAGACCACGCAGAGCTCTGTAAGACAAACGGTTAGCTCCCTACGAAAATTTAAGGGTTTATATTGAAATATATATATATATATATAAATCAAAACACGAGTGTGAATCGCAAAAGAGGCCTAATCTCCGTTCAAATTTTAGCTGACCAAAATGCGATCGATGGTTGGTGATTTTGAATTTTTTTTTTTTGACTTTTAAAAAATTTTTTTTTGATTTTTTTTTTCTTTTGACATTTTATGTTTTTACTATGACACATAAATGAAAAATCGTCACGTTACGCGGGGAGCGTTACGCGGAAATTTCTGATGATTTTCACGTACAACCAATCGTTCCTAGGGAAAACTAACTTCCTCATTTTCCACCCCACAAAAATCGTTCACCACTCATTGGAAAGCTCTCAATTTATTAAACATAAGACATGAAATGTCTCTCGTGGTTGCGTACTTGTACGAAAGCTGTATCCACCGTTTGTTTTTTCTTCATATTGGGTGGTTGGTGATTTTGTAGACGAGTGATCTATATAAAAATAATAAACCGTTGTGTAATAATTTGCAGCGGATTCAGCACCTCAAAAAACCCCCTACGGCAAACTTTCAGCCCGTGCTTCCTATTTTACGAATAAACTAAACAGTGTGGAAAATATGAACGTTTAAAAAAACCGGGAGGATGACGTTATCCCGGAATAGTTCATGTGCTGTCGCTGAGATGAAGCGCTGAAATCGTGAAATCTCACTTCCTATAGTCCTCGGAAGCAACATTTCACTAAACCAGGAAGGTTCGAAATCGAAAAACTGAAGAAAAAAATAGAAAAAGCAAGATGGGGAAAATTAGGTTTCCCCTGTTTTTGTTTTATAACTTTACCACCATTTTAGCACGTACCATCGGGCAACACTGGGAGGAGACGGCCAGCCAATCAGCGAGCATTCCCGCTTCACGTTAAAGAAGTCCGCTTTCCCGGTTATGTTTTGAAATCATAAATTTTGATTGTCTCCCAAAAATAACAGGTAACTTATTTTCCGAAATCAACCCGATTTTCATCTATCCCACACCATTAACTATAAAGGAAAAATTCAAACAGAATTCGGTGAAATTCCTCATTCTGCTGTTCATTAAATTTAATTTTGGTTACTCGGGTGACATTTTGAAACAGCTGTGGAGTTCTTGACATGTTTTCAGTGACACTGGTGACGCCATGGTCCAATTAGGGACTGATAGTTGCTGCTGCGCGTGCGTGAATTTCTTGTAACAGCCATAACATCCATATTTTCCATCCGATTTCAATGAAATTTTCAGGGATGTTACAGATTAGTATTTAGATGGTCCCCTATGAAAATCATAGAGGATGGTTTTTCATAGTGGGATGGTTCCCAGTGATAATTTCAAATCCAGTCATTACAATACTAGGCTTCAATAGCTCAGAGGCAGAGCATAGAATTGTCTCGGGGTCCCAACCCAGGGCATAGAGAGATCCCGGGTTCGAATCCCAACCGAGGCTAAGTATTTTTTTGATCCAATTACATACAACTACTTACTCACTTAATTTGTCATCCGAATTTGATGAAATTTTCTAGGATTGTCCAGATTAGCGTGTAGATGGTCCCCTATGAGGGTAGTGAAAGGTACTTAGAGATTGGTGTTTTGAGATTAACTACTATGCATCGGATCATCTATATAATCGGGTTATGGATACGAGGAAGTTATGTGCCACACAGACGTTTTTCTTTCTTTTGTCATTATTACTGTTGTAATTATCATTATATAAATTCAAATAAACAAAAATAAAAGATGCACATGAAGTTTTACGGTCGATGGTAGGCAGACCACTTATTTTAGGTTTGGTAGGAGTTTGAGATCACTTAAATCTTCTTTAGGAACGATCTTCACAGGTAGTTACTCGCGCAGTTGACGCATATTCGGCAGCCGTGCTCCCGACAGATGGCGATCCTGCACCTGACGCACCACTCCTTGGTTTTCCTGTCGGCCGACCGCGCGCACATTTCGCACCTCTTCAACTTTTTGAAAGGCGGCTCCTGAGAGACGTCGAGTCGGGTCGGAGGCGCGTCGGGAGCCCCCGCGAACTGTCTAACTTTCCCCAGCAGAAGTTTCGGGAGCGTCAAAGTGCTCGCTCGGACTTGCAGATGAGGTTGGGCGAGGGAGCGACCCAAGTTCTTGAGGAAGTCCATCGTCGGGTCGGCTCGTCCCGAGTTCGTCTCCACGATGACCTGAGAGTTGCGGCCGGCGACGTTGAGGAGGAAGTAGAACATGGCGAGCGGCCAACGGCTGCTTTTCCTCGACGCCGAAAACCCGTTGCACGTCTTCATGGAATTTTGAAAACCTGAAGAACAGAAAGAAATTCTTATATTGGTTTAAGCCTTAACCCATTTCAAGCCAAGGGTGGAAATAGGTAACAAAGTACTGAGAGGAAGAGGATGAACTGTTTTACAGGATGGCGGCCGAAATAAGGCATGATTTGCCTTATTTGAATTGCTCCAATTTTATGAATTTTACATTTTATGGGATTTAAGAGCCCTCAGTCTTCCGAATCGATGTGACTTACACAATTCATTGTTGTTGGTAAAATGTAAAAACCTATTTTTTGGACCGGAATCCGTTTCGACTCGTGGCCCAGAACGCTCGATCGCCCAGGATCGAATTTGAGCCACAATCTTTGGCCAAAAGGCATCCTTTAAAAAAAAAATTCCAAAACCGCATCAAGCTCCCGAACGTCGAAACATTTTTTTGACGAGTTTTGGAACAGCATGAACGAGAAAAAAAATTTTACGGAGATTTTCCAATATTTAAAAAAAGTCGATGCGAAAACGCATCAGTGGCCGGAAATGGGTTAATTGAAGTCAGTCACTTCCAAGAGTTAGAAAATGAGCTAAAATTTTCACCTTGCTCAAAAACTCCCGTTATAAAGGTATTGTTTTTTCCTCAATTTAAAATACACTCCTGCTCAAAATTAAAGCACCACCATCCATTTTTTCGTTTGTATCTTTCCCTTATAAGTTTTGTATCCTGAACTGGCCACCGAGGAGTCCAGACATGAATCCTATAGAGCATGTTTGGGACATGCTGAAAAGATGAATTCGAGCCAGAGATCCATCATCAGACAATCTTCAGCAGCTGGAAATAGTAGCGAAAGAGGAGTGGGACAATATCCCCCAAGACACCCAAAACTTGATTAGAGGCATGGGTCCAAGGCTCCAAGCTCTCATCCGAGCTAATACCAAGTATTGAAAAGCTGAATTGGCATAATTCAAACCTTTTTTTTCACATTTTCAATTTTTATCATTTTACCACAAGAAGTACATTTTTTAAAATTTATTAAAACATTTTTTTCTCCGAATTTGTGCCTCTTTTGGTTACATTTTTCCTTCTGTGTTTGTGCAAATGGATAACAACTTGATAAGGGAAAAAAGAGGGGTACAAACGAAGAAATAGATTATGGTGCTCTAATTTTGAGGAGGAGTATAGGTACTATTGAATTTTAAGAATCGAATGAGACCACTCACAGCTCTGTAAGACAAACCGTTCGCACCCTACGAGAACTTGAGGGTTGGATTCACGATGAATCAGAAACGTATGCAAGCGTTTTATTAGTTACCTACGTGATTCACTTGTTATTTTCTTGTGTTATTGGAATTTTAAATAGGAATCAAACATTTCTTATATAAAAGTATTTTTGAGCTTTACAAAGCAAATTTTCTTTTGAAGTAACATAATATCCACTTGGTGGGTTACTAGAGAGAACTGAAGTTTATTATTGGATACAACTCAAGTCAGTCAACGAGACGTCTCAGTCGGTCGCCGTTCGTTTCTCGTTCCGGGTTAGTATTTCACGAAATCGAAGGTTCAAAATCGAACCTAAATTTGAAATTTTAAAGGATTTTAGAAATTCATTAGTGCTCAGCTCTAGGGAATTGAAAAACTGAAATATTGCCGCTAGAATCATCAAAATCGAACAATAATTGCCAGAGAAATATGGGAAAAACTACCGAATAAACGGTTTTTGATGATTCCAGCGGCAATATTTCAAATTTTCAATTCCCTAGAGCCGTGCAATAATGAATTTATAAAATCCTTCAAAATTTAAAATTTAGGTACAACTTTTCAAGTTTTTGCGCCTTCATTTTGGCGAAATACTATGAACGAACGGCGACCGACTGATACCTCTATGAGAAACAGTAGTAGAGCCCTGATACAGGGAACATTTCCAAACATAAAGTAACTTTTGCTCGAATTTCGTAAAGTACGAGTATTTGTATTGAAAAGCGAATGTGGTGATCGACACAACTAACTCTGTCAAATTGACCGGGAATGGGATCCACAGAAATAAACTCCTCCTTTGCCAAGCTTTCAGTAAATTTGTCACCCCTGAGAAGGTGATAATCAATTTTCATTGAATTCTCTCTCTCTCTTATCCTCATTTACTCCATTTTATAAGTTATTAATTTTAAATAAGTGGGTAAGGAAGTATTTATTTACTTATTTTTTGGAGTACCATTTGAGGAAAATTAAAAAAATAATTAATTTAAATTATTAGTAAATTATAATTTTTAAAAAATTGTCATCCACTCAACGCACTTGAAGCTATTTTCTGACCCCCAGGATTTCTTCTAGGCACCTACAGAATTACTGCTACACTGTATTGGGCAGAGTACCCAAGATTTTGTTCAAACTCGAAAGACATTTTTTTCTTCTTTTCAAAGGCAAAATTCAATTTCACGGCGACACTGCACAACTAGATCTCCACATCGAGACCATTCAAATTCGTTGGAAAATGAGCCCTGGACAGAGTAGAAAAGATTTTGTCACACATGCAGCTATAAACCTATGGGTTTTTTGCGGGTTTGAAATCAGAATAGTCTGAAACGGATTCTATGTGGTTTTTTCTCACTTGAATGCTGTCCTGCTCCACACCAGATCAATCTCCCAAGGACGTCCGATATTACTGAGAAACGCCATGAAAAATAAAAACGAAGAAAGGCGGAATATCTGTCTCTAGCTGTCAAAGTATTGCTTGAGGTCCAGGAGGAGAAACATACGCAAAAATGTATTCCATACAGCAGAAACAGGAGAGGAAAAATAATTGAAAAACAGTGCAAGATTGCCAAATATGTTGACAAGCACGAGAACAGTACCATCACGCTATACAAATTTATGACGAAGATGTCCAGCAAGAAGGAATGACCCACACCGAGAAGGAATGACTGACCTTTTTGACATAACATGTCAAAAAGGTGAGTCATTCCTTCTCGGTGTGGACAAATATTATTTGTTGTTCACATTTTTTGTTGTTGACTGACTGACTAGGTTTTTTTGTAAATAAATTTTTCCTTTTTAACTTACTTTTTACTTATTATTCACTTATTATTTTGTAGGACCCGAGGTTTCCCACCTCCAAATTTTTAACCACACCTGCACTGAAGTGCAGACAGTCCTAAGTCTGTCGAAGTGGGAAGGAAAATTTGTTTGTGGGTACGGGGGTCAATCAAGTCCCCCGTGAAAATTTTGCTGTTCTAGAAGGTTCGCATCACCAGTAATACACTCGTGGCAGCAAACTCGACCTCTTTATATCACGAGAATCGGTGTGAGTAGCCTGAGATGACCTCTGTTATGACTCACATTTAAACATTTTAAAATAGTTCTTAAATAAAGAAGTACAAGAGGATCCCTGAGTGAGCCACCACCCACAAGGGAGGGACGAGGTACAGGGAGAACACGTCAACATGAGGTCACCCTTTCACCTCTCTCTCTCCCTCAACTAATCTCGCCGAGTATATAAGCTCACTCAGGGATGCACCAGTATGCCTTCTAGTCCAGCCTTTCGTCTTGTTCATTTCACTCTCCAACTTCTCCTTCATCAAGGGATCTCCTCGAAGTATTAGGCTCAATAGGTAAATCTCCCGCATCTCGTCGGTAGGTTTCTCATGAAACGCCGGGGCTGTCGGGCTAGCCTGAACTCCCTGCACTCCGCACGTCGGTCTAGCTAATAAGCCGCCAGTGCGACAGTGCAGTCATTAGGTTAGGGACAATTCTCTCTCCTTCCTCGACAACACGCAGACATAACAGTGGTGACCCCACACGCTTTTAACGACAAGAGATGAACGACAATGCAGTCCCTGCACCTCCGCCAGAGCCTGACTTCGCAGAAGCCGCCAAAGTGTCGAACCCCTTGACACTACCACTGTTCTTCAGGGATGATCCTCGCCTCTGGTTCCTTCAACTCGAGGCAGCATACACTGGCGCGCACATCAACACTCAAAGGGCCAGATTCACCCGGACGCTCTCTCTGCTTCCCTACGATGATGCAGTACAAATGGCGGATCTCACAGCGGCTCAACTCGTCACACCTTACGACAACCTCAAGGCTAGGCTCATCGAAATCTTCGAGCCGTCTCGTCATCAACGGATCACAGCCCTCACCCAACAACAACACCTGAGGGACCAGAAGCCTTCACAACTTCTGCGGAAAATAAGACATCAACTGGGGGACCTGAACTCGAGACCTGAACGAGAGAAGGTCATCTCCTTCACTCGACGACACAAAGATATAACAACCTCAATAGCGAAATAATTCATAAAAACACAAACCTGTCATAGCATCGTCATAAATCCTGCAGATGTCGTCTTCCAGGTTCTTCTTATCCAATTCACCTCCTCCAAGCGTCGAATACAGTATTCTGTTATCGTCGGGCGACCGCACTAAGACGCCTCTCCTGAAAAATCGCGACATCGTCTTGGTTTTAGCGACGATAGACGAAGGAATCTCCGAACTAGTTCTTTTCAATGCGCAAACACTTCTGACATCACTGTCCAGCAAACTTTCGGCCAAATTCACGCTACCGAAACGAGAGCTGTACGCCACAATCCGACCGCTCCCTGCAATAGGGATACACATAGTTTTCACTACCTGACTGGGATTTTCAGCTCTCAGTTGTTTCTCTACACAGACGCTAAGGTTGCTGATGAACTGACTCTCTGCATCTACCAGGCAGTACACTTTGATGCCATACTTGGCAGTTTCTCCAGGCATGTATCTTAGAAAAGGGCAATCCCCTCGAAAAGGGACGAGCGTCGCGTCCAGGCAGCACTTTTCGTTTATCGAGAAACTTCGCTGACAGTTGCTGACGAATTTGGAGAAAATAGGCCTGAATTCAGCTAAAGGGTCTTTAGGGGCGAATTGGTTTGAGAAGCGCAAACATCTTAAAAGGAAGACGAATCTTCTTTGTGACATCAGACAAGAGAATATTTCGATTCCTGTCCCATCTGTGGCCCACAACCATGACGTGTTTAAATGTGCTGCTTTCAACGCGCCTATGATGTACATCAAACCAATTACAGCCTTGATTTCGGCAATGTTGGTTGGGTTTGCGTATTTTTCTTGAGCGTAATTTGGTCTCGTGATGTTGATTATTTCATTTGTGCAGTCTACGATCAACTGCAACAAGTTCTCTGTGAAGAACAAACTCCAAGCTTCCACAGGATCGCTGCAGTTCTTCGCTTCTTCAGAACATCCTGCAGTTCCGCTGAATAACTTGGTCTTCACATCGCGCTCCAAAGGCTCGTTGCTCCAAGTGACCTTCTTATCTCGGCTCAATATCGAACATCTGCCGTCGATCAGCGTCAGTTCCGCTTCAGTGTCGCTGTAGTAGTCGAAGTCGTCTTCTACGTCGTCTTCCAGCTCGAGTTTTGGCGGATCAGCGTCGTCAGAATTACAGTCGTCGTCCAAATAGTCACCCAATTTCTCGTCTTCTTCCGGCGTCTTTGGGCAGAGGAAGTGGCAGGACATGTCGTACGCCTCACTTCCGTCCATTTCTGAGAAAGACGGTTGATTTTCCTGAAACATGAGAAAAACAGTTTGGTTGTAGAATTTAATTTCCACAATATGAACAAATGAATTTCATTCATTCGACAATACAATTTTTGATTGTTTATTTATTGACTCATATAATGTTCTCCAGTCTGTAAGACATTTATTTATTTTATTGATTATTTTAGTGATTATTTATTGAGTATATTTATTATTTATTTATTTATCTGTAGGACATTTATTTATCCATAGGACAACATTTACCTGTAGGACATTTATTTATTGATTACCTACATTTATTATATTATAATTTATTTATTTATCTGTAGGACATTATTTATCTGTAGGAGATTTTAATTTATCAGTAGGACATTTATTTATTTTATTGATTATATTTGTTGTATTACATTGATTTTATTTATCGATTATATTGATTGTTTATGATGTTATTATATGCTTTATTGACATTTTCATGTCTTTGCTTTGGCACATAAACTGAAAAATCGTCACGAAAACTAAGCAAGTCTTGCTCACGCGACCAATAAACAAAATAGACTCACTGTGTTGCGTAGAGAACAATCAACTGTTTTCTTATTTTGATGCTTGGGCACATGAACTAACAACCTTACTTCACTACCTTGTTGTGTAGTGGTTGACATGAAAATGTCCCAATGTGTTGCAGACTCGTATGCAAGCATTTCCTAATAAACTTGATTGTGAAGAAGTATGTGGTAGGTAGGTTTTTTTTTTATATATTATATATTGATTTTATTGTTTATTTTTTGATTGTTTAAAAAAATTTCCTCTAGTCTGCCTAAATCCACTTCCTCCGCCCACATTCCACTGGTCTTGAGTAGGTAGAAGTTTAATGTTCTCTCAGTTACTCTCTGTTGGACGATTAATTTATGAGTCAGAGCACTAGTGCGAATCGCACATGAACGTTCGCTGAGCCAAATTTTAGCAGATGAAACGTGAGTTTAGGTGATGTTTTTTCGACTGAAATTTCATGTCACTAACTTGTAGTTCCTTGGGGGTCTCAGTTGGGCGCCGTTCCTTCCTCATTTCAGGTTAGTCTAATCTCATATGAAACGGCGCTCGGTAGCCCCTTCCCCACCATCTGAACGAACAACATTGCCACCTACCTTCTCATAGCTGGTCAGTTTTCATCAACAGGTTTTCTCAGGAAATAACATTATCCACTTTTCATGTTTCTTGCGGCATTCTTCTTATTTTTATGATCTCTACGCCCATAAACTTGTTTAATTCTAAAAGTAAAAAAAAGTAGAAAGTTGTACCTAAATTTGAAATTTTAAAGGATTCCCAAAATTCATTACTGCATATTGATACCTTAAAGCACAAAGTGGCTATGTCCAATGTAATGTCATACATCTATGATAGTTAGTTCTCCAATAAAGTGACGTGTAGGAAAACCCAGAGTGGCAAGAGTCATCACCAACACGGATGAGGTGAGGAAGGGAAAGAACACGTCATCTGACGTCACCTCTTTTCCATTCTCCCCTCACCATAATAGCTTGAGTATAAAACCCGCACTAAGGGGTCTTCCTACATGCATTCATACCTAGTCAATCCGACTTATCATTTCTTGTCTTACCTACAGCCCAGTTCTCAGAGGGAATGGTTCGTTCCATAAAGGCGCCTAACCTCTATCTCCCCATAGGGACCTGTTCAGAACACTAGGCTTCATTAGGTAAATGCTCCGCTTCTCGCCGGTAGGTCTGGGTCCAGACGCCGAGGTTTGCGGATAGATATTCCAGGCCGCGGATGTAGTGCCAAAGCCGTAGGCTTAGTTGAGTAGGGTTCAGGCTAGTTTACAATTCAGCGCATCGAGAGGACCATCGCCCTCACTCGAATACACGCAGAAAACAAAATCCAAAAACGGAGTTTTGAGAAAAACGCAAAAGAAGTTATCGCCAGTGCACAATTCCTAAAATAATGGCTTATTACACTAAACTCTTTAATTTCTTCAAGAAATTTTCGAGCTATAATCGTCAAGAAGGTCAATATCAGTTTTGTTAAATTTCAGTTTTTCTGAAGTTGAAAAAAAAATTAAAAAGTCTATGATGGGTGGACTAGCCCCTTTGTGCTTTAAGGTATCGATATAGCTATGTAATTGAAAAACTAAAAGATTACCGCAGGAATAATCAAAATCGACCAATAATTGCCAAAGAAAAGCGGGAAAACCCGTTTTGGTTTATTATTTTCAATAATGAACCTTTGGAATCGACCAAGACAAATAAATTTTTAACACCCCCTCAAAATTTGATGGTTTACGTTTCAAGGTACGTAGAATCCAAAAATCGAATAAAAATTTGACCGTCTTTCCGCCGTAAGCGACACTTTTGCCATTTAGCATTGACCGATTTTGATGAAATTTGGTATGTAGGCTCCAATCGGGGTCTAGTTGTGCCCCGAAGATTTGGGTTGAGTTAGGTCACTTCTAAGGGTTCCAAAATCAATTTTGAAATTTTGAAAACGCCCTAACTCAAAAAAATTTGATATGAAGGTATTGTTTTTCCTTCAATTTAAGATTCTATAGAATTTTTAGAATTTTTTGAGACCACCCGGAGCTCTGTAGGACAAACCGTTCGCACACTACGAGAATTTGAAGTTTGGACGTACGATAAATCAGAAACACGAGCGTGAATCGCAAAAGAGGCCTAATCTCCGTTCAAATTAAAGCTGACCGAAATGCGATCGATGTTTTTCTTCATGTTGGATGGTTGGTAGCTTTGCAGACGAGTGATCTATATAGAAAAATAAAAAAAAATAAACCATTGTGTAATAATTTGCAGCGTTTTATAACTGACTGAGACCCATCTAAGTTACTGACTCTCATCATTTGAACCCCCAGCGCCAATTTTTCGATGCGTTTTTAGGGCAAATCTCATCGTTTTTCCTCCGCATGGTTTCGCAGGCTGTTTGTACAACGTCTAGGTTAGTAGATGGCAAGAAAATCTCAGATTGACTAATAAACGACATGGGAAGTGACATAATAGGAATCGACAAACATAAACATGATCGAGCATTTGTTGGCGGTTTTTTGTCGGTAATGCCAGTACTACGTATATTTTTTGGGTAGTTCCTTCTGGATTCTACGAAGCCAACTGAGGTCAAAACTAAGATTTTTAGACTGTTCAAAGTCCAATATAAGTAAAAATCATTTTGACATTTTCATGTCTTTGCTTTGGCACATAAACTAAAAAATCGTCACTAAAACTTGCTCACGCGACCAATAAATAAAATAGACTCACTGTGTTGCGTAGAGAACAATCAACTGTTTTCTTATTTTGATGCTTGGGTACATGAACTAACAACCTTACTTCACTACCTTGTGTACAACAATACACACATGAAAATGTCCCAATGTGTTGCAGACTCCAATGCAAGCATTTCTTATAACAAAACTATAACTATCCAAAAACAAGTTTCCACTTTAACTACTTAATTTTGAATTATTATTCCCGCTATACATCTCCGAATTTCAGCAAGAAACAGCACTTTTCATTATTCATTCATCACGTAAAGGTAAATCTGTATGTAGGGTACTGTTTCTAGGTGGACTCGAATGATTTGAACTAGTTGAGTCTTAATTTGCAAATTCTTCTGTCTTGAGTCTTCACTTGCAAATACAAAGCTTTCCTGCCTTCGGAGAAGAGGAAGAAACTATGAACGAATAACAGATGATTGTACTCACTTACCTATCGCTGGAGTGGAGTGTGAAGCACTGGGGTCTGTCGAACCCCACCTGGTCGAGCACGCGACGGGAACTGTCGAGCGTGGAGGCGGCTGAAGGGGAGGCTGCGGGCTGGTGGGGGAGTCCTGCAGATCGATGAGCACGTGGTGTCGGGCGGGGGTCCTCGGACCCCGGGTGACCCCTCCCGTAGGAAACGCGGCGTTGCCGGATCGTGCCGACCTCGACGAGCAGGTTTGAAGGGAGAAAGGTCACCACTTTTCCAATGCAGATCGAATCCGAAGATCAGCTGAGAACTGAAAGGCGAAGAAATGGTCAGCTCAGGCAGGCCACTCGCATTGTTTGACGTTTAGTAGGAAAGGAAAGTAGTGTTCCTCCGGCCGGCTTTTGTAAAATTCAAATTTTGATACCCGAACATTTTTTCAGCCGAAATTGTATAGTTTATCTCAATAAACAGTAATAAGCCACAGAGCTACGAAATAATTATTTGCCCATAGCAGAAATTTGAACGAAAAAAAGCTGCCAATTATTACACAAAGGTTTGTTATTTCGATATAGATCACTCGTCAGCAAAGAACATGGCTTTTGCGTTGTCACTGCCTACCACGTACCTACTTCACAATCAAGTTTATTTGGAAGAAATGAACGCTTCATACTCAGTTCGAAGAAGTTAAGAGGTGTGGGTGTCATCAATAGGAAATTTTATTACTAGTTGCTAAGGACGCAGTACAACGATCGCATTTTGGTCAGCTAAAATTTGAACGGAAATTAGGCCTCTTTTCCGATTCACACTCGTGTTTCTGATTTATCGTAAGTCCAACCCTTAGTTCTTATAGGGACCGAACGGATGGTCCTACAGAGCTCTGGGTGGCCTCATTCGATTCTAAAATTTCAATACTATTTTAAATTGAAGAATAAACAAAATCTTTACACTTAAAGTTTACGAGCTAGGGCGTTTTGAAAATTTGAGACCTTATTTTTCTACCTTCCCCCCTCCCTTGAATTCTCATGGGGAGCGAACGGTTGGTCCTACAGTGCTCGGGGTGGTCTCATTTGATTTCAAAAATCAAATACTATTTTAAATTGATGAAAACCAATATCTTTATATAAAGTTTTTTTGAGGTAGGGCGTTTTCAAGTTTCAACCCTAAATTTTCAACCCTTAGAAGTGACTGACATCAACCAAAAGCTTCGGGGCACAACTAGACCTCAAATGGAGTATACATACCAAATTTCATGAAAATCGGTCAATGCTAACTAAGGAAAGTGCCGCGTACGCCCGGACGGATAGCAATTTAAATTCGATTTGCGGATTCGAACAAAAACGCTGCAAATTATTGCACAAAGGTTTATTATTTTTCTATATAGATCACTCGTCTGCAAAGAACACGGCTTTGCCATTATCACCATTTACCAACCATAGTTACTCCCTACCTATCACGTACCTACTTCACAATCAAGTTTATCTGTACTCCTGCTGTAGTCATTTTCTTGGTTGTTGTGGAGAAGGAAGCAGAGGACGTCAATATACTTTTTTCACATTTATTCGGCTAGCGCTTTCGGGGCAAACTATGGCCCCTTTTTTGGACTTTTTTGGGAGTATGAATGCAGAGTGAACATAGGCTTGAGAAAGGGGCCATAGTTTGCCCCGAAAGCGCTAGCCGAATATAGGTTTTTCAAGTCAGATTGAGAATTTTCCACATCAAATTGAGAATTTTCCAAACCAAATTTGGAATTTTCCAAATCAAATTGAGAACTTTCCAAATCAAATTGAGAACTTTCCAAATAGAATTGAGAATTTTCCAAACCAAATTTTGAATCTTCCAAATCAAATTGAGAACTTTCCACATCAAATTGAGAACTTTCCAAACCAAATTTAGAATCTTCCAAATCAAATTGAGAACTTTCCACATCAAATTGAGAACTTTCCAAACCAAATTTAGAATCTTCCAAATTAAATTGAGAACTTTCCACATCAAATTGAGAACTTTCCAAACCAAATTTAGAATCTTCCAAATCAAATTGAGAACTTTCCACATCAAATTGAGAACTTTCCAAACCAAATTTAGAATCTTCCAAATCAAATTGAGAACTTTCCAAATAAAATTTAGAATCTTCCAAATCAAATTGAGAACTTTCCACATCAAATTGAGAACTTTCCAAACCAAATTTAGAATCTTCCAAATCAAATTGAGAATTTTCCAAATCAAATTGAGAACTTTCTAAATCAAATTGAGAACTTTCCAAATAGAATTGAGAACTTTCCAAATAGAATTGTGAATTTTCCAAATCAAATTGAGAACTTTCCAAATCAAATTGAGAATCTTCTAAATCAAATTGAGAACTTTCCAAATCAAATTGAGAATTTTCCAAACCAAATTTAGAATCTTCCAAATCAAATTGAGAACTTTCCAAATCAAATTGAGAATCTTCCAAATCAAATTGAGAACTTTCCAAATCAAATTGAAAATTTTCCAAATCAAATTGAGAACTTTCCAAATCAAATTGAGAACTTTCCAAATCAAATTGAGAACTTTCCAAATCAAATTGAGAACTTTCCAAATCAAATTGAGAAAAGAAAATTAAGAAAGTTAAGAAAATTATGAAATTATGAAGTAACTGTAAATGCAAACTCAACCTTATAAAAATTGAAGATGAAATGATAAACGGCACTTTTATTGAAGTGGCAGCTGTCTTAGGAAGTTGAACCATCATAGCCATTACCCAACTTGAGCAGTCGGTGGTTCTGACAGTTCCGAGACCGTCAGATATGACATCTGACAGGGTGTGTTGTTGCCCTCCAGGTTAACTCAGTACATTTCTGACGTAGATTTTGGTTTTTGAAAAAGCCTTTTCGGCCGGGTTGAGTTGGGGCGAATAAGGTGGTAGGTACTTAACTGAGAAGCTCTTCTCAATTTGATTTGGAAAATTCACAATTTGATTTGGAAAGTTCTCATTTTGATTTGGAAGATTCTAAATTTGATTTGGAAAAATCTCAATCTGACTTGGAAAACCTATAAATGTAAAAAAGTACCTATATTGACGTCCTCTGCTTCCTTCTCCACAACAATCAAGAAAATCAAGTTTATTTGGAAGAAATAAACACTTCACACTCAGTTCGACGAAACAAGGATTATCAGGAATTATTATTATACCCTAATTATTAGGACATTCGATTACTGGTTGCTCTTAGGACGCAGAACTGAGTACAACTCGAAGTAACGAACAATGATCGCATTTTGCTCAGCTAAAAATTTGAACGGAAATTAGGTCTCTTTTTCGATTCACACTCGTGTTTCTGATTGAACGTAAATCCGACCCTTAAATTCTCGTAGGGAGCGAACGGTTTGTCCTACAGAGTTCCGGGTGGTCTCAAAAAATTCTAAAAATTAAGTACTATTTAAAATTGGTGAAAAATAATACTTTTATTTCGAGAGTTTTCAACCCTTAATTTTCACCCCTTAGAAGTGACTGACATCAACCAAAAGCTTCGGGGTTAAAAAATAGTTTTCCTTGGTCGATTCCAAAGGTTCATAATTGAAAATAATAAACCAAAAGATGCGTACTCGTATAATTCACAGAAAAAATTAAGGCAACCTCAACACCCTTCATCTGTATGAAGCGTTTATTTCTTCAAAATAAAATTGATTGTGAGGTAGGGAGTAACTATGGCTGGTGGTAGTGACAATGGCAAAGCCGTGTTCTTTGCAGACGAGTTATCTGTACAGAAAAATAATAAACCTTTTTCTAATAATGTGCAGCGTTTTTATTATTATTCGTATTTATTATTTATTTATTATTATTCGATTTTAGGATTTTATGTACCTTGGAACGTTAACCAACCAATTTTGTGGTGGTTGGGGGGGGGGGTTAAAAAATGTTTCTTGGTCGATTCGAAAGGTTCATTATGTATTTATCAGGTGGATATTATACAACTTAGGTTTAGTTTTCACACCCCCAGTTGAGAACCGTTGACCTATAATATTACCAGACGGTCTTGTTGAAGTTGGCTTATGCGGCACACCGCTCCGTGACCTTCCACCTCCTTACCATCAACTAAATACCGAAACTCCCTCTAATTTCAGATCGTCTATCGACTTCCATAATTCCACCCCCAGGAAGGATTACCGCGGAGAAACTGATATTACTTACTAAGAAGCCAAGCGGTAGGGAAGAGGCGTTTCTACCCCTAAACTATCCCCCGGGTTTCCTTGTAGATCCTCAGACTTGGTGGAAGTATCCGCGAGCTCATTCTCTCCCGAACCAGCGTGGCTTCCTTCCCACAGAAGTTTGTTCGTTGGCGAGTTTCTTCCTCCTCTTCCCCCTCTTCTTCACACACCCCCTTCTGAGTCCAAAACATAATCCCGCCCTATCAAAGACATTCCCTGCCTTCTTCAGCATTTCCTTTTGCTCTCAAGTTCCGAGTCAAGAGAATACATTTCTCCAGCACCGACTTTTTTCTTCAGAAGAATACATTTCCTTCGAGGCATCAACTTTTCCCTCAAGTAGGACCTTCAAAGCTAAAAACCTGAATGATGTATGGACCCTACTTTTCCTCCACCACTATTCATAAAATAGTTCTCTCGAGTCAAACAAATATTGCTACCCTCCAACCTCAAGTGAATTTTGCTTCTTCACTAGGTATGGGTCATTTCAAAATTTGGGGTTATTTTGTCCTCGAACTTTTCCATAAATTATTGTTGAAGTTTTTATGTTTTTTCTCCGTCCTTTGTTTTGGCCTCTGAGGCAGATCCTGAAGTGGGCGCACACTTTATCAAGTAGTTTCAAATTTATAGAATTTTGAATTTTTTTCCATAATTTCGACTTTGTAGGGAGGGATAAAACATTGTAGGGAGAGAGAAAACCAAGTGTGAGTTGAACTCATGAAACCTTTTTATTCCTTCAAAATACGAGAATCTTAGTTTAGGAGTCTCTTTTACTTATCGCAATCACAGTCCGAAGCTATAATCCAGGTACATCAGAATTATCAGATTCTTCAAGTCTTTCAATCAGTCTAATCTTTCGTAAAATGTGGGTTAAGGAAAATTCAGAATTATATGACCCAGCGGTGTAAATAGTTCAGGTAACTCTTAAAAATGTAAACGGCTTTGAAAAAAAAAACTTCTCTCCCTGCAATTCCATCTCTCTTCCTACAAACCAGCCTCTTCCCAGAAGTTGTAGGTAGAGAGGTTGTAGGGAGAGAGGTTGTAGGGAGAGAGATTTGTGAGGTTATCACTCTCTACTGGCCTAACCATTATTGATTCTGAACGTTAGAAAAAATACATAACACTATGGCATTCATAATTGTAATTTGAGTTTAATTAAACTTAGTTGAACACTTACCCTGATGAGTGAGGTGGTTGTAGGGAGAGAGAAAGTATTTACCTACTCTCAAAGCTTCAACACTTCACAACAAGAGCTGGGAGCTTGGAAATTCAACAAACTTCAGTAGCTTCGGAAGCCATCTTGCAGCAGTAGTCACTTTTGTTTTTCATGACACAAAATAATCGTTTTCCAGGAGTGGGCAGGCATTTCAAAAAAATTGTAGGGAGAGAGAATAAAACCTTGTGACAGCATCAAAACATAGCAAAAACCCTTCCAATTCATGGAATTTTCGTTCGTTTCTAATTTATTCCTGATGAGGAGAGTATCCTGGACCAATAACGTTTTTTACTTGAATTAAAATATGAATATAGAGTTCTCCAAAAATTTTCAAAGTTTCCAACCTACCCTCTGTGACAGGTGTAGGGAGAGAGAATTGGGATCATTAATGATTTTTAATTATCTGAGTTAATTGATTAGTGAAATTCATTCTATGTGATCTTTGTAGACACCAACCTGCTGTATCTCCCTGAAAAAATTCTGAATTTCCAAGACAAATAGAGTGTTCACAAAAGCTGCGTGACAAGAAATAACCCCAAATTTTGAAATGACCCGTATACCGTGCAGTTGATCCAAAGTCAAAATTTCTCTTCTCACTAGAGATTTAAGGGGGTCTCAGTCGGTCACCATTCGTTCCTCGTTCCGGATCAGTTTTTCAGGAAACCGAAGGCGCAAAAACTTGAAAAGTTGTACCTAAATTTGAAATTTTAAAAGATTTTAGAAACTCATTAGTGCACGGCCCAAGGGAATTGAAAAACTGAAACATTGCCGCCAGAATCATCAAAATCGAACTATAATTTCCAGAGAAATATGGGAAAAACATGGGATAACCCGTTTATTCAATAGTTTTCCCATTTTTCTTTGGAAATTATTGTTCGATTTTGATGATTCTGGCGGCAATATTTCAGTTTTTCAATTCCCTTGGGCCGTGCACTAATGAGTTTCTAAAATCCTTCAGAATTTCAAATTTAAGTACAAATTTTTTTTAGTTTTTGCGCCTTAAATTTCGCTAAATACTAAAAACGAAAGGCGACCGACTGAGACACCCTTAACAACTTTTTACGAGCAATGGATCGAAGGCAATATGAACCTTTGTTCTCTGTGCAACTTGGGAGAAGAGGAAACAGTAGTACATTTCGTAGGCAATTGTAAGATTTTGTCCTCTCATATGTGCACATACCTCCAAAGATCCTCGCTTGTCCGTGAAGAGGTAAAACAGCTTCTCAAAGGAGGGGACTGGGAGGCCCTTTCTAGGTACTTGGCGGCAGCTTGGGACTACCGGAGATTCCTGGTTTCCCACAATGTTGGTATTGAATCCCCCTAAGGTTGGTCAATAAACTTAAAACAAGGGAAATAAAAATAAGTTAGATATTCGTAAACATTTGTGAACAATTTTGTAATATTTTGTAAAATTTGTAAATAAAGTATTTCAGTAAAATAATTCAAATAAAATATTAATAAGTACCTACTCAACTACATGCTATTCAAATATTACATAATGTAGGTGCCTAATTCAACAGTTGATACACATACGGGGGTGACCTCCAGGCTCACGGTAACCACGCCACAGCCTTATCATGCTAGTATAATATTTGTTATATAGGTACTTAGTAAAACTTGTTGAATAAATAATGCTATCTTCAGAAGAATACATTTCCTTCGAGGCACCAACTTTTCCCTCAAGTAGAACCTTCAAAGCTAAAAACCTTGAATGATGTATGGACCCTACTTTTCCTCCACCACTCTTCAAGAAATAGTTCTCTCGAGTCAAACAAATATTGCTACCCTTCAACTTCAAGTGAATTTTGCTTCTTCACTATACCGTGCAGGTGATCAACAAAAGTCCTCCAAAGTCAATATTTTTTCTTTACTCAAAGGTTTTACAACTTCAGTCTGAGGCCAGTTCCTCATCCAAGGCAAAACTAAACGGGAAGTTCATATTTGCGCTTACGCAGTGGCTACTAATAGTCCGGGGGTCATGGTTGTTGCAGGGAACCATCTACACTCCAATCCGCATAATTCCTGAAAATGTCATCGAAATCGGAAGGGAAATGTTGAAGACATGGCTGATAGAAGGAATTAACTAAGTGGCTAATATCGATCCGTAAGCGACAATTTTCATAGGGGACCATCTACACCGCAATCCGTACAATCCCTGAAAATTTCATCGATGTCTGGCGATAACTTCGTATAGTTTTTACAAGAATTTCATAACAGACAAGAGGTCTAATTGTCTAAAGGTCTAAATGGGAGTGCACCTGTTTTTTTTTTTTTTTTTTTGTAAATATTTTTAATCGATAGTAGACCTCATCCTGAGAATTTTGACACCAGCCGTTCTCTTTTTTGGACGAGTAGATCTGTTTCTATGATTTTTCAAAGTTTCGAATGTTTATGACGTCACGCGCCCCTCCCGCCTGGGCGAGACCCCCAGCACACTGTGACGTCATAAACATTCGAAACTTTGAAAAATCATAGAAAGCGCTTCAAATTATTACACGTAGGTTTATTATTTTTCTATATAGATCACTCATCTGCAAAGAACACGGCTTTGCCATCGCTACCACCAACCAACATGAAGAAAAACATCGATCGCATTTCGGTCAGCTAAAATTTGAACGGAGATTAGGCCTCTTTTGCGATTCACGCTCGAGTTTCTGATTCATAGTAAGTCCCACCCTTAAGTTCTCGTAGGGAGCGAGCGGTTTGTCCTACAGAGCTCCGCGTGGTCTCTAAAAATTCTAAATATTCGATACTATCTAGAATTGATGGAAAAAAAACAATACCTTTATATCAACGTTTTTCGAGTTAGGGCGTTTTCAAAAGTTCAACCCTGATTTTTCGACCCTTAAAAGTGACCGACATCAACCAAAATCTTCGGGACACAACTAGACCCCAAATGGAGCCCATATACCCAATTCCAAATTATTATTTAATTATTATTTGCTGCAGCGTAAGCGGGCTCACTAGCATCGCAAAACGTGTGATAGAGTGCCGGATGCTGAGGTAGCTAAGGGGGGTCACCTTCCTCTTGTAGACATGCATATATTGGAGTATGGCTCTATTATTTGGTCTCCTTATTATGCAAACTCGGCTGATCGGCTTGAGCGAGTCCAGCGTAGGTTTTTGAGGTGTTTCTTTCAAAATGGGAACTCCTTGGCCCGAATTTGACAACGGCATCATGCTGCACGTATGTGGACTACAATCATTGGAGACCCTCCGCCGCACCAATGATGCTATTTTTCTAATTAAACTCATCCGCAATACAATAGACTGCCCTCAGCTCCTACAGAACATATACTTTCACGCCCCTACCTATGCTACTCGAAATAACGCCCCATTTTATATCCCCTTCACACCAACCAACTACCTAATAAATAATCCGATCCATAGAGCCCAAAGAGCAATAAATTCAGTAAGTAAAGACAATAATTATGATCCTTTTTTCCATAACATATCTAGTCTAAAATCACTCATTTTAAGCAGGGAGAAATAGTATTAGGTATATGTTAACTTGTTAATTTCAGTAATTGTTATTTATATGAGAGTTTGTTAATACCATAGATGTTGAATCATTAGTTATTGTTATTTTTTATATTATGAGTTAAACTGTTTTGGAATTTATACTAACTCTGTTACTGGGCATGAATATGCCCGTGTATTATTCAAATAAACAAATTATACAAATTAATAAACAAATCGGTCAATGCTAAGTGGGGAAAGTGTCGCGTACGGCGGACGGACGGCCAAATTTTTATTCGATTTTTGGATTCTACGTGCCTTGAAACGTAAACCAACAACCTTAAGGGGAGGGGAGGGTAAACATTGTTTTTCTTGGTCGTTTCAAAAGGTTCATTATTGAAAATAATAAACCAAAAGGTCTTCTTGCGCTAGGAGGTCGCGGTTGGTGTCAGGTCTAGCTTAGATTGAAAATAACAATAAACAGTTTTTCCGACCTATGCGCACACCCCATTTTTCAAGAGGATCAAAAACGCAAAACGTAAGTGAAAATTTTGATTTTTTGAGAAATTTTTTTTCAACCTTGAAAAGTGAAAACAATGCTGTCCCCTTGGTAGACTTGGAAGCGAAATAATCTTTTAACAAAGAAGGTAGGGCAAGGGGCTACCCATCTCCAGAAGTGACAGAAGAGAAGTTCTTCGAAGTGGACCTCTTCAGAGGATTATCCGTTCCATGAACGGTCGTAAGAGACATCCAAGAAATTTCAATTCAGGTTCAAAGGTACCTCTTTCTCCGTTCAATCAGTCCCCATATTTACCTGGGGAGTCAACGCAGTACCTGCTTCTCGACAATTTTCCTAGAACAAGACAAAAGTAAGTTCTTTTGTTCTCCAACTCCTCTCAAAACCCTCATCCCAGGAATTACACTCGATATTGAAGGCACATTCTGACGAAATACAGGCACTGTACGTTTCAAATCAACCTCAACCTACTTCCCAACCAGCGTTGCCAATTTTACAACACGTTGCCAGTATTTTGAGGGTTTTCGAACTAGGGCATTATTGAAAATTGCAACCCTAGGAAGAGAATGACATCAACAAAAAACTTGGCGGCACAACTAGACCCCAAATGAAGGCCTTTACCAAATTTCATCAAAATCAGTCCTCGGTTTCAAAGGTAACGGCTGACGGCGTACAACGGACGGACAATTTTTAATTCGATTTTCGGATTCCACCTACCTTGAAACGTAAAACATTACATTTTGAGGGGGGGGGGGGATAAAAAAAAAATTTCTGGTCGATTTCAAAAGGTTCATTATTGAAAGTAATAAACCAAAAGGAGTCCATATACCAAATTTCATCAAAATCGGTCGATGGTATCTGAGGAAAGTGACGGCGGACGGGTCGAAAAAAATTTATTCGATTTTCGGATTCTATCTACATCATCAAGTTTGAGGGGGGGGGGGGGGGTCTTTTTTGCTCGATTCCCAAGGTTCATTATTCAAAATAATAAAATGATGTCCTGTTTCGTCAATAACAATAGAAAAGCTTTGAATTCGTGCAGACGATACACATTTTTTTACTGGTTGACTGAAATATGAAAAATCGCCAAAGTACCGGTCGGTCAAGTTCCTTTTCAAAGGTTTTGACGATCAGAATAAGGTAACACCCGATGAGGATTTCGGATGAACACGTCATAACTAGTAGTGAAGGATCAAGAGTCGGTATAGATCATTTTGTGACCGCCTAAGATTAAGAATCTTAATTACACCCTTAATTTCAACTCTCAAAATTATAGGACGCTGTTAGTTCAAGGAATATGAGAAGAGAATACCTGAAAATGCGGAGGCGGAAAATTTCTGGATGAAAGTAAAAGTATCTCAACTTGGCCCTCAAAAAGGAAACGTTTGTCAGGATGAAATGGAGCTCTTCACAAGAGACAGGGTGCGGTCTTCTGTCCAGTCCCCCCATGCCCTTTTATAAAAGCTCCCATTGTGTGTAAGTTCGTCGGGACCATCCTATTGTTCGGTCGGACGTAAATTTGTGGTCCACATTATATAGGTGGGTATACCTAGTCCTCGAGGAGCGATAAGGGGGATTTTAATTTTTCTCATTTTTATTGTCTTTGATAGGTCACTGCCTGCGGAGTTTCTGTTCATAAACTTTTGAACAGGGGAATAACGATAAATGGAGTAATCTAAGGAGTAATCTTGAGAAAAATTTTTGAGAAAAATGAAAAAACAAGTTCCCTGTTTCAAATTTCCTGTGTTGTTTATCCAAACCGAGTTTTTTTGGCTTATTTTACTCAAACAGGTGTTTACAATAATTGTAAATTATTGAATACTTTTATTGAATTCAATTATTCAATTGAAATTCAATTATTGAATACTTTTGACATTTTCATGTCTTTGCTTTGGCACATAAACTGAAAAATCGTCACGAAAACTTGCTCACGCGACCAATAAATAAAATAGACTCACTGTGTTGCGTAGAGAACAATCAACAGTTTCTTATTTTGATGCTTGGGTACATGAACTAACAACCTTACTTCACTACCTTGTTGTGTAGTGGTTGACATGGAAATGTCCCAATGTGTTGCAGACTCGTATACAAGCATTTTCTTCTTCATTTTCTTTCATAGAGGCAAAAGGCCACAAATACGAAATAGCAAAAAATTGTTCAAAAAACTTTGAAACGCAAAAATTGAGAGAAAATCGCGATTTCAGAGACCTGCTTTCTACGACTTCCTTTGCCAAAACCAAAATGTCAACATAATCAGGAACAAAATCTCGTTTTTGGATAGATGCAAAGTACAAAATTTGTATTTGTATTTAGTATTAGTTATTTTGTATTATTAATAAGTATTTAATACTTCACGCTAACTTTGGGCAAAATCACGTTTTTGCGAAAAATTGAAAAAATTAAGGGAATTTTTCATTAATGACCTACCTATTTTTGTACAGCCGTAACTTCCAAATTTTCCATCCGAATTGGATGACATTTCTAGGGATTGTGTGTTTGGGACTTCAGACTCAATCAATCAATATCATCGTGCTCACAAGACTATGAAGGTTGAGGATTTATTTTCAGCATTCTTAACATACCTACTGTATGTTTAGGGTATAAACTTAACACTACCAAATGTGAATCTTATATCACCCTGTTGCCAAAAAGTACCCACACGATTTCTTTTTTGAGGATTTTTTCAGCATGCCTAGGTACATGCCTTGGGTGGAAATAAAAAATATAGACCCCTAAATACAGAAAAAAATATAGACCCTAAATAAGAATCGGAGAATCGATTTAAAAAATCGATAATACTACTACAATAACTACTACAATAGTACTATAAATACTACAATAACTGCTACCAATAACCGTCACAACCACAATGGGGAAAGAAAATTTATGAAGATCGTTGCTTCCCTAATGAACAAAAAACGCTGCAAATTATTACACAACGGTTTATTATTTTATATAGATCACTCGTCTACAAAATCACCAACCATCCAATATGAAGAAAAAAATCAAAAAAAAAAAAAATAAATAAATAAAAAACAAAATAAAAAAAAAATTAAAAAAAATTAAAAAAAAAAAAATCAAAATCACCAACCATCGATCGCTTTTCGGTCAGCTCTAATTTGAACGGAGATTAGGCCTCTTTTGCGATTCACACTCGTGTTTTGATTTATATATATATATTTCAATATAAACCCTTAAATTTACGTAGGGAGCGAACGGTTTGTCCTACGGAGCTCCGCGTGGTCTCAAAAAATTCTAAAAATTCCATAGAATCCAAAATTGAAGGAAAAACAATACCTTTATATAAAAATTTTTTGAGTTTGGGCGTTTTCAAAATTTCAAAATTGATTTTGGAACCTCAATCAACCAAAAGCTTCGGGGCACAACTAGACCCCAAATGGAGCCTACATACCAAATTTCATCAAAATCGGTCAATGCTAAGTGGCAAAAGTGCCGCGTACGGCGTACGGCGTACGGCGTACGGCGGACGGACGGCCAAATTTTTATTCGATTTTTGGATTCTACGTACCTTGAAACGTAAACCATCAAATTTTGAGGGGGTGTTGAAATTTTTTTTTCTTGGTCGATTCCAAAGGTTCATTATTGAAAATAATAAACCAAAATGAGAAACACCACCACCATCTCAACCTATTATGATGGAACTTATAATTCATGACTTCATTCAAATGTCCCCATTTATATAATTGATAGAAGAAGGTTCACGAAGAAAAATCAGCTGTTTGTCATTTACGCAGTAGGTATACAGCTTTTGGTTTATTATTTTCAATAATAAGTGAACCTTTGGAATCGACCAAGAAAAAAAAAGTTCCCTTAGCCCCATTTGGGGTCTAGTTGTGTTCCGAAGGTTTCGGTTGATGTCAGTCAATTGTGAGGGTTGAAAAATAAGGGCTGAAATTTTGAAAACGCCCTAGCTCAAAAAAATTTGACACAAAGGTGTTGTTTTTTCACCAATTTAAAATAGTATAGGATTTTTAAAAAATTTTGAGACCACCCAGAGCTCTGTAGGACAAACCGTTCGCTCCCTACGAGTACTTGAAGGTTTTCCTTCGATAGAACAGAATCACGAATCACCTAAGATCTCCAATCTCCGTTGAAATGTTAGCTAACCAAAATGCGGTCGCTGTTCGTTTCTTCGAGCTGTATTCAGTTATGCTTCCTTAACAACCAGTAATCAAATTTCCATACATGAAGCTCGCTATTTTTCTTCTTCCTAATAAATTTGATTGTGAAGGTGTGAAGGCAGTATGATGTGGTAGGTAGTAGATCCACCTTTGGTTGGTGGATAAAAAATAAATACATAGTGACAGTGGCAAAGCTATGATATTTGCAGACGACTGATCTATACAGGAAAGTAATAAACCTTTGTGAAATAATTTGCAGCGTTTTGGTGATATAAATTGTCAATAAAATAAGCATTACTGTGAAAGATACAGGTAGTTGGTTATATAAAACTTAATAGAATTTGAGTAAAATTTTTTAAGCATAGGCATTAAAAGTTAGCTCAAGCTTTTGGTAATTACTTAATTAAGGTAAACGTACTAGTTGTCGACACTGCGTTAGTAGTCGACACCTCCTCCAATAAATGAGAAAAGCGAAGGATGTAGGACACTATTTGCAGTTTCAGGTGATAGTTTTCATCCTACAATGTCTTTAGAATGTTTGTGGGGAGTTTGCCATGGAAACGTGCAGGAAAAGAACAAGAAGTGGAAAGTTACAGATTTTCAGTGGTCCGTTCGTCTGAGTTTGTGTTGATTCTAGCCTGGAAGGCTAAGGAGCAACTTGCTCCTACAGGGATGACACCTGTCGACTACTGATACAAATTCCATGTCAACTACTCGCACACCTATGTCGACTTTTGAATAAATCCCCCCCCCCTGTCGACTACTAGTGCAAAATGCTGCAAATTATTACACAATGGTTTATTATTTTTCTATATTGATCACTCGTCTGCAAAGCCACCAACCATCCAACATGAAGAATAACATCGATCGCATTTCGGTCAGCTATAATTTGAACGGAGATCACACTCGTGTTTCTGATTTATCGTACGTAAAACCTTTAAATTCTCGTAGGGAGTGAACGGTTTGTCCTACAGAGCTCCGCGTGGTCTCAAAAAATTCTAAAAATTCTATAGAATCTTAAATTGAAGAAAAAACAATACCTTTATATCAAAATTTTTTGAGTTAGGGCGTTTTCAAAATTTCAAAATTCATTTTGGAACCCTTAGAACTGACCTACATCAATCCAAATCTTCGGGGCACAACTAGACCCCAAATGGAGCCTACATACCAAATTTCATCAAATTCTACGTGCCTTGAAATGTAAACCATCAAATTTTGAGGGGGTGTTGAAAATTTTTTTTTCTTGTTCGATACCAAAGGTTCATTATTGAAAATAAACATATTGTTTAGTAATGCATGCGTTCCAGGGGACGTCCCATTGGATAAGCATTAGATCAGTTTAACCAGTTGTTAAGTGATAAAACTGTTTCACTCGATGTAATTTATTTATTACTTTAGGCAAGAAATACTGACCCCCCCCCCCCCACCATTATCCACCTTAACATTTCTAGCGGCATGGGAGCCTCGAATCTGAAGAGTATTTTAAAATCCATGCTCTACGATACCCAACATGCGAATTCGAGTTCACCCCCCCCCCCTCCTCCTCCTCCAATGGTGCCGGTCTGGCACCAAAGCGGAAATACGTCGTAACATTGAACTTTCATCTGTTAGTTTTGGTAGGCAGTCCGTCGAATTCACATCCGTATTAAAGGTGAAACACACAAAAAAAAAAAAACACGAAATAAGCGGTTTATGGCATCATGGCACCATGTCCTGGCACCATGGTGGCACCAATATTAGTTCCATTTTGGTACAGAGAATAATTCATGAAAATCCGGAGGTATAATGAGAATTTTTCCTCAATTTCAAAGCTTGGGTACAATTAGTAAGCAGTAAAGGAACCTAAATATTGAAAAATCGGATATTTTGTGAATATTATCCCCCCACTCACCCCCTCCCCTTGCGAATTTTGGTACTCTGGTAAAATCATGTACAACTCGGAAGTTATTTGAGTCAAACAAAAAAAGAAACACGCAAATCGGTTGGAAATTGAGGCCTGGGCAGAGTTTACAAGATTATGCACGCAAACGCACGTTTTTTAAGCATTAACCC
Source organism: Apolygus lucorum (assembly GCA_009739505.2). Classification (NCBI taxonomy): domain Eukaryota; kingdom Metazoa; phylum Arthropoda; class Insecta; order Hemiptera; family Miridae; genus Apolygus; species Apolygus lucorum. The sequence goes on along the minus strand of CM019170.2, from coordinate 43,474,077 downwards.
CCCCTTTCCCCCTCTTAAAAAGCAAAATCCAAAATTCCGGCGCCGTAGTGCACAACTAGATAGTATTCCGCGTCAAACGAAGAAAGAACCACGAAAATCGTTTGAGAACTAAGGCCTGGGCAGAGTACACAAGATTATGCCCAAAAACGCATGTTTTTCGAGCATTAACCCCCCCTTTCCTCCCCTTAAAAGGCAAAATTCGAAATTCCGGCGACGTAGTGCACAACTAGATAGTTTTCCGCGTCGAACAAAAAAAGAACCAGGAAAATCGATTGAGAACTAAGGCCTGTGCAGAGTACACAAGATTTTGTCACACACACACACACATACACACACACACACACAGACATACACCTATGGTTTTTTTCGCGGATTTGGATTCAGAATGGTCTAAAACAGATTACTGTGTGGTTATTTTTTTTTCTGTTGAGTGTTGTCCAACTTTACCCCAGATCGATCGCATAAGGACGCCCAAGTCTTACTGTGGGACGTCCTAATAAACCAAAATTAGACTTTGGAAAAACTCGTTTTTTACCCTATTAAACTTAAATTTCAACAACAATGCCAGTTGTACTGCACGCGGGAGGGTTTTGTGTCTACTTTAAGCCGGTAATGACCTGGAAAAACTTAATTTTGTAGCTGGGAGCGAAGAATAACTGTCGAAATTCCCTTATCATGTCGACACTAGCTTAAAAAGTACCAATTCCCGAAAGAATAAAAATTTTTGGTAAAATAATCGATACGATTTTTTAGATTAAAAAATCGATTAGATTTAAATCGATTCATTTTGAGCAAATCTGACATCCCTAACTGAAGCTATTATGGAAAAGACGAGGTGATGTGCTTCAGTTGACGGGTGGTTTCAAGCACTGAACACTTCTACGTGAAACACCATCGATAGAAGACGGCCTTGAGATAAATAATAAGGACTGCCTTGAGATAACATATTGTTAAACGGAACGGTTCACTCTAGTTTCTTACCTCTTCTTGAATGGCAATCGTGAACCAGAAATTGGCAAAATAGAACTGTAAGAGGCCTCTTTTACGTCGAGATACGGAAAGATGATCAAAGACAGTACTTCACGAGGGCGTGGAAATGAGGAAGCGGTTACAAACTCGAGTTGTTATTATTTTAACCCTCACACCTTTCCAGAATTTCACGACAACCTTCTAATCATCTTCCCGTGGTTTGGGGTCGAAGGGAGGGGGAAAAGGTATTTTCCATCCGACCATTTCTTGTTGACTAAACCAACAACGCGTTCGGCATTAACTAAACTCCCCTCGCCTGCCTTCCCTAGAGGTTTAATTAACCCCCTTGTAGCTTGAGGGTTAACATCGTTCCCGAGCTAATTGAGAATGTTGGCTTCTTGAAAAGTTTTGTCAGGCGGTATCGCATAATCATGTGCCGCTGGAAGGTATAGTTACCTGGATTAGATTGGAAACGGGATTTCATGAATCGAGTAGGGGACATGATTAAACTTCATTAGTTTGAACCTCCATGTGAAATCGAATCATAATAGTGTATTTGTGTGCGTCAAAACGTGAGGGGATTCACTCATAAATGCCTTTGGGAGATCAAGGCCAGGATTTGATTGGGGGGGTTATATTAATAAAAAATCGTAATAATTGCCTTTTAAGAGTATTTAGCGGCTCTTAATAATAGGAGAATAATCTTTGATACATTTATGAAATCAAGATGCAAATGTGTAGATACGCCCAACAAAACACTGATTGGGAATGGGGTCCTCTGGAATAAACCTTTGCCGAGCTTTCGGTAAATTCATTACCTTCCTGAGGGCTCAAGGGATGAGATAATTAATCAATAATTTATAACAATTAATTATTATGGTGGCATCTCCACCAGCTCAGTTTTATTGTCCCCTGGTATGCTGACTGAGTAATACATCCCTTGAGCCCTCAAGAAGGTAATGAATATACCGGAAGCTCGGCAAAGGTTTATTCCAGAGGACCCCATTCCCAATCAGTGTTTTGTTGGGCGTATCTACACGTTTGCTATTAATAATATCGTGATTTCATAAATGTATCAAAGATTATTCTCCTAGGTTGACACTATTGTTTGGTGTTTGCGACAAGTAGGTATGTCAAATTAAGTGGTTCAAATCAAACTGGTACTTTTATGAGATAAACTGCTACAGTCGATGAGATAGTTTTTATCGATTTAATTTTCATCCCACTTTTAACGCCGAGGAATGTAACAACACTAAGTTGTAGGTTATGAAAGTTGTTATGATTTTGTAATAACGGTGAATTTGGAAAAAAAACATATTTTTAGAGAAATTGACTGTTTGTCTATCTGACTGACTAAAGTTGATTTTGACTTGGTTTGAATTTACAGAAGGTGAATTTAATAAAAGAATAAGTTGATGATTTTGATTCTGGTCTGTATAGAAATCAGCTGGTGAAGTTAATGAATTTACTGATTAAGGGTTGAGTTTAGTTCTGGCCCGTATAGAAACCAGCTTGTGAAGATAATGAATTTACGAATCGGGATATGAATTTAGTTCTGGTCTGCGCATAAACCAGCCCGTCGATATTCAAGGTTTCAAACTGTCAACAGTTGACAGTAGGCGAAAGTTGACAGTTATCAAAAGTTGACAGTTATCAGCAGTTGACAGTTGACAGTTATTAACAGTTGAAAATTATTTTTTCATTATTTGGACAGCATTAACCAGAGGGGAACCAACAACAAAAACCATTTCAATCCAAACTGGTCACTCGTTTGTTTGCTTTTTTTTTTTTCGGTGGGAAAGCCTATGAAATCAATAGCTCATTTTTGATGAAAGCGTAGACCGACCTAGTCCTTCTCAATTGTTCCTAAGTCATTTTGCCATTTTTTTGTGGTTGGCTGCCTTCTGGTTAACCCTAATTGGACCATGGTATCACTAGTGTCACCGAAAACATCTTGGGAATTCCAAAGCTGTCTCAAGGTGTCACCAGATTAACTAGGTTTAAATTGCAATTTAAAAATTAATGGACAGAGCTTTTTAAAATTGGCTTTAAAAGCCAAAAATGATGTTATGTCAAACATTTTGAAATATTGCTTCCGAGTCTACCAAGGTAGCGGAAGCTTTGTTTTCACTTTTCAAGATTGAAAAAAAAGTTCTCCAAAATCAAAATTTCCACTCGCGTTTTACGTTTTAGACCTTCTTGAACAATTTTGGTTCCGTGTCTGTCTGTCTGTGTATCTGTCATGAATTCCTTGCCACAGCCATAACTTCTACAATTCTCATCCGGTTATGATGAAATTTTCGGGGATTGTGCGCCTTGCATCGAACTAAAAAACCTTGTTCGGTGTTTTAGTTCGATGGCGCCTTGTCGTGTAGATGGTCCCCTATGAAAATCATTGCCCCCGAACTGATAGTAGTCGCTGCGCATGAGCAAACGTGAATTCCTGGCCACAGCCATAACTTCTTCGTTTACCAACAATATTCAGAGATTGTGCAGATTGATTGTTGTGATAGTGGAAGGTACTTGAAGATGGTGTTTTGAGATTAATTACTATGAATCGGATCATCTATACAATTGGGTTACGGATAGGAGGAAGCTATGTGCCACACCCACTTGGCAGACGTTTTTAAATCGATTTCTTAGGAAATTTTTGTCATTACTCTATTTCGAGACTTCCAATAGCCCACAAAAATTCTGCTGTCCATTAAATTTAAAATTGCAATTTAATTTTTGTTACTCCAGTGACACCTTGAGACTTCTGTAGAGTTCCTGAGATGATTTCGATGACGCTAGTGACACCATGGTCCAATTAGGGTTAATGCACCACTTCGATGAAATCTTCAGAGATACTGCGGATTAAATAGTAAATGTTCCCCTATCAAGATAGTGTACTTAGAGGTTGATGTTTAGAGATTAGCTACATTTATCATTCGATCATCTAGAAGAGAAGAAATAAGTTTATTGAACATGAATTTGATCACAATTACATTTGAAGTTTTATAATAAACATTACAGCGTAGCTGATTGAGCTGTCCGCCATTCTTATAATATTGATATGTTTACAAATAGAAAGTAAAATAGGTACTTATTATGTTAAAAATTAAATTCGCTAACTAGAAATTTCCTATAGCGCCAAGCGGTTTTACAGTACGGAGAGATACATGACCAGCCCATACCCCCATTTAGAATGTCTAGTGCTTTATCCCTGGTGAGCGTACCACACCCAAATGCTTGCCATCTAAATTCTCTTAAAATTGGACAAACGCATAGAAAATGAAACACGTCTTCTCGCTCTCTTAAATTGCACATCGCTCTCTGGGGCTCGCACTATAAGGTCTGGCATTCACATTTAGGAGCTCGGCTCGCAGCTTCAGTCAGACCAATGTTGATCTGTCTAGCAAAACTGGCGCACTTCACCCAAGGATCTAGCTCTCTGTAGTGTCCGATGTATCGGCTCTGGCTTGAAAATTCTTCTTTTTTCTTCCCGGAAACTTGCAGACATTTTTTTGGCGTTCAGTTTCAGCTGTGCCACGTCCATTGCTGTCAGCAGGTTTGAGAGATTGCATCGAGCCGCCAGTAAACCATAATGAGGAATTTCACCATGTCGGAATTTCCTATTTTTGACCCCAAAATCGGATTCAGCACCTCGAAAAACCTCCTACGGCAAACTTTCAGCCCGAACTTCCTAACTTACGAATAAACAAAACAGTGTAGAAAATACGAATGTTTAAAAAAACCGGGAAAATGACGTCATCCTGGAATAGTTCATTTATGGCCGCTTGAAGCGCTGAGATCGAGAAATCGATAGTCCCCAGATGCAAAATTTCACGAAACAGGAAAGTTCGAAATCGAAAAACTGAAGAAAAAAATAGAAAAAGCAAGTTGGGGAAAATTAGGTTTCCCCTGTTTTTAGGACGTCCCACAGTAAGACTTGGGCGTCCTTATGCGATCGATCTGGGGTAGAGTTGGACAACACTCAACAGAAAAAAAAAATAACCACACAGTAATCCGTTTTAGACCATTCTGAATCCAAATCCGCGAAAAAAACCATAGGTGTATGTCTGTGTGTGTGTGTGTGTGTGTGTATGTGTGTGTGTGTGTGTGACAAAATCTTGTGTCGTCTGCACAGCCCTTAGTTCTCAACCGATTTTCCTGGTTCTTTTTTTGTTCGACGCGGAAAACTATCTAGTTGTGCACTACGTCGCCGGAATTTCGAATTTTGCCTTTTAAGGGGGGGAAAGGGGGGTTAATGCTCAAAAAACGTGCGTTTTTGGGCATAATCTTGTGTCGTCTGCCCAGGCCTTAGTTCTGAACCGATTTTCGTGGTTCTTATCTTCTTCGACGCGAAAAACTATCTAGTTGTGCACTACGGCGACGGAGTTTTGAATTTTGCTTTTTAAGGGGGGGAAAGGGGGGGTTAATGCTTAAAAAACGTGCGTTTGAGGGGGTAATCTTGTAAAATCTGCCCAGGCCTCTATTTCCAACCGATTTGCGTGTTTCTTTTTTTGTTTGACTCAAATAACTTCCGAGTAGTACATGATTTTACCAGAGTACCAAAATTTGCAAGGGGAGGGGATGGGTGGGGGTATAATATTCACAAAATATCCGATTTTTCAATATTTCGGTTCCTTTACTGCTTACTAATTGTACCCAACCTTTGAAATTGAGGAAAAATTCTCATTATACCTCCGGATTTTCATGAATTATTCTCTGTGCCACCATGGAACTAATAGTGGTGCCACCATGGTGCCAGGACACCATAAACCGCATATTCGTGGTTTTTTTTTTGTGTTTCACCTTGAATACGGACGTTAACCTCGACGGACTGCCTATTGAAACTAATAGATGAAACTTCAATGTTATGACGTATTTCCGCTTTGGTGCCAGACTGGCACCATTGGTGAGTGGAAGGGGGGGGGGAGGTGAACTCGAATTCGCATGTTGGGTATCGTAGATCATGGATTTTAAAATGCTCTTCAGATTCGAGGCTCCCATGCCGCTAGAAATGTTTTAGTGGATAACGGTGTGGGTGGAGGGGGGGGTCACTATTTCTTATCTAAAATAATAAATAAATTACATCGATTGAAACTGTTTTATCGCTTACCTGCTGGTTAAACTTATCTAATGCTTATCCAATGGGACGTCCCCTGGAATGCATGCATTACTAAACAATATGTTTGTTTGATAACTTTTCTCTTAGATAACACGATTTTGTCGTCCCATCGGGCAACACTGGGAGGAGACGGCGATCCGAACAGCCCAATCAGCGAGCGTTCCCGCTTCACGTCCGTTTTCCCGGTTAGTTTTGAAATCAAAAATTTTGATTGTCTCCCAAAAATAACAGGAGACTTATTTTCCGAAATCAGCCCGATTTTCATCTATCCCACACCATTAGCTATTCAGGAAAAATGCAAACAGAATTCGGTGAAATTCCTCATTCTTTGCCTAATATACACCACGGCGACTGATCTCCCGAGCAATAATCTTTGGCAGGCGCGTTTCTGGCATGCTGGCCACTTCGCTGATATAGTCCAGATGAATACTGAGAGAACCTCATTCGATCATCTATACAATCGGGTTATGGATACGAGGAAGCTACGTGCCACACCCACTTCAATACATTTCTTCTTTTGTTCGGGTCCCTTCCAATTTAAGTCACATTTATGGTGATCGCTCCTCGTCCATCTAAGGGTTCAAGAAAGTAAGTCTCATCCACATTCAGGGTTTTTTTGGGCAGAATCTTTTCAGCAGGCTTTTCAATTCGTTGGGCTAAATTGCCCACTTTGAGTCAGCAGAGACTCTCGTTTTTGAGTTCTTCGACCTTCACATCTTGACGAACCCCCTCAAAACCCGCTCGCACCAGATTGTCTCCATTCAGAAAGGGCACCTGGTGAACTTCAGGTGTGCCCGTCTGGTGATGAAGTGGGGGTTCGTGACGTCACAGGGCGAAGAAGCTGCCCGCAAGGAGGAGGCTGGCGAGAGGGACTTCCACACTCAGTTTGTTCCCGTCGGTGTTCGCGGTCGGGTTGTGCCGCCGTGTCGCGAGTTCTTTCACGAAGTTCTCCACTCCGATCCTTCTCAGCGATCTCTTCATTCCACGCTTGGAAATTGACGAAGCATCAACCAGGTAAACCAAGTAACAATTATTTACACTCTATTTGATTGAAAAACGTCTGTCAAGTTGGTGGACAGTACAGCTTCCTCTCATAAAATTACTTTTATATAAAATTAATTGGGGTAAAAATGCTTACTATTCAGCAGCACCACCGGTAAACTTCAATATCTTCTTTAAATACTAGAGTTTTCCTCATGTTTCCTCTTTTTTCTGACCCAATCAATGAAAATAGCAATGAAAATTCTGATTTTCGTGACAATTTATGTAGGTAGTTAAGTTTTGAAAACGCTGCAAATCATTACACAAAGGTTTATTATAGTTCTGCATAGATCACTCGTCTGCAAAGAACACAGCTTTGCCATTGCCACTACCTACCAACCTACCTACTACATACCTGCTTCACAATCAAGTTTATTTGGAAGAATTGAACGCTTCACACTCAATTTTAAGAAATAGGAAGTTGTGGGTGCCTTTATTGGGAAATTTGAATGTTGTTGGCTGAGGATGCAAAACAGTACAACTCGAAGAAAAGAACAACAATCGCATTTTGTTTCAACGAAGATTAGGCCATATTTTTGTGTAAGCTTACTATCGAGTTTATTTGAACATTCGAAATTTGAAAGGATGTATTCCTGTCAGTGAACAAACTTTTGCGATTCACGGTCGTGTTTCTGATTCATCTCAAGTCCAACCCTAATGGTGAGAGAACGGTTTGTCTTACAGAGCTCTGGCTAGTCTCATTCAATTCTAAAAATTCAATACTATTTTAAATTGGTGAAAGAACAATACCGTAGACTGGGGTGATAGTGATCAATTTCTACAGTTTTTCCTTGAAAACTACCAGTGTAATAATTCAAAAAAAATCTGAAAAAAATAGTTTATATTCTCCCACATCTTACGAACAGTATCCTATATCAAACTTTAAAATTTTGTTGAATTAAGCTCATTTAAAAAAATAATTAAATTGATCAGTATCACCCCCCACATAGGGGGTGATAGTGATCACTAATTTAAAATCGAACTTAAACATATTAAAAACAATTAAAAATCGAACTTAAACAATTAAAAATTGTTTTTTAGTACCCTGAGGTAAAAAAAAACCTCTAACAACTAATTTCAGAACAATTTTTATTGAAAAACTAATGAAAACCAACTCTTAACTTGTAAAAATCAGAATAATGCCAAAATTCAAGACTCGTAATATCCTCTTCAGTATTTATTATCATAATGAGACCATTCGTGGCACATGTTTGGTAACTGACAAGAAACAACTTATTTTAAAGCACTTGTTGCCAAAAATAATGATGGACCAATCACTTTTTGATAGTTTCGGGGCATTTCGGCCGTGATCACTATCACCCCCTGGAAATGAGTTGTTTTTGTTTTTGACAGATAACCAACTGTAGTAACACAGAAAAAACAAACTAATTGCAGATATTTCATGCTTACCTCTAGTAGAAACAAAATCTTTTCGCTAGAACTTCATCACACAACATCCGACACCGGTACAACAGAAGTTACAATCACATGCCCGATTTTGAGATTTGTTTATTTCCTTATCATCTACCATGGTAACCTAGACTATCGGGCGGGAACGATATCCCCCCAAAGAAGACATTGTTACGAACACATAACACTACCTAACTTTCCAATTTAGGACTGTGTGGAGCGCTGCAATCGCATGCAAATGGAAAAAGGCGTGTTGATCAGTATCACCCCAGCATATCAGTATCACCCCAGTTCACGGTACCTTTATTTCGAAAGTTTTCAAGCTCAAAATCGTTTTTTTTTTTTCTAAATTCGATTTTCAGATTCAACGTATTTTGAAACATAAATTTTGAGGGGAGGTTAAAAATGTGTTTCTTGCTTGATTCCAAAGGTTTATTCATGAAAATAATAAACCAAAATGGTGTAGATGTTCTGTGCTGACAGTTTTCCAGCTTGTCCGATGCTGCTCCATGCAGTCTGTACTCCAACACCTCAATCGATGAAAATTTCTAACAACAAAAAAATAATGAATGTGAGGGAACCCATATCTCTCAAGTAACGATATTTTGCTGTTTGGTGTTTCATAGTGGTTGTAATGTAGGGCCTTTCTTCGTTCGAAATGGATAAGTTGAAGGGAGGATGGATTTCGGCAATACCCTAGTTATTCTTTTTTTTGAAAGAGAGAAAAAATTAAATTTATTGAACATCTAAGAGTATAAAACAGAGCTCCGCGTGGTCTCTAAAAATTCAATACTATCTTAAATTGGTAAAAAACGTATCTTCTTTAAAAACTAGAGTTTTCCTCATGTTTCCTCTTCTTTCTGACTCAATTGATTCCATAGCCATGAAAATTCTGATTTTCGTGACAATTTATAGGTAGTTGTTTTGAAAACGCTGCAAATCATTACACAAAGGTTTATTATAGTTCTGTATAGATCACTCGTCTGCAAAGAACACAGCTTTGCCATTGCCTACCAACCTACCTACCACATACCTGCTTCACAATCAAGTTTATTTGGAAGAATTAAACGCTTCGCACTCAATTTGAAGAAATAGGAAGTTGTGGGTGCCTTTATTGGGAAATTTGAATGTTGTTGGCTGAGGATGCAAAACAGTACAACTCGAAGAAAAGAACAACAATCGCATTTTGTTTCAACGAAGATTAGGCCATATTTTTGTGTAAGCTTACTATCGAGTTTATTTTGAACATCCGAAATTTGAAAGGATGTATTCCTGTCAGTGAACAAACTTTTGCGATTTGCGCTCTTGTTTCTGATTCATCCTAAGTCCAACCCTAATGGTGAGAGAACGGTTTGTCTTACAGAGTTCTGGCTGGTCTCATTCAATTCTAAAAATTCAATACTATTTTAAATTGGTGAAAGAACAATACCTTTATTTCGAAAGTTTTCAAGCTCAAAATCGTTTTTTTTCTAAATTCGATTTTCAGATTCAACGTATTTTGAAACGTAAATTTTGAGGGGAGGTTAAAAATGTGTTTCTTGCTTGATTCCAAAGGTTTATTCATGAAAATAATAAACCAAAATGGTGTAGATGTTCTGTGCTGACAGTTTTTCAGCTTGTCCGATGCTACTCCAAGCAATCTGTACTCCAACACCTCAATCGATGAAAATTTCTAACAACAAAAAAATAATGTTATGAATGTGAGGGAACCCAAATCTCTCCGGTAACGATATTTTGCTGTTTGGTGTTTCATAGTGGTTGTAATGTAGGGCCTTTCTTCGTTCGAAATGAAGACTACAGGGGAAGAAGGCACCATGTCCCATTTTGTTAACTTTCAGGAAATCATTTTTTCCGGCAAAAACCCTATATTAGTTCGAGTTTGGTCGATACAATTAAAAAAAAAAGGAATTTGTATCTCAGAGTACTGTAGAATGCGGTGGTACAATCAAAACTATTGCAAAAAGTATTTTCAAACTCCATATTGCTATCCAAAGTTGCAAAGGTCCATCTGTACAGGGGAAGAACGCACCATGAACGTGTATTGCTGGTTTTATTCATAGCATCCTACCATAAGATTTCTCTCTTTATCAGGGCATAACGGTTTCGTGACATTTTAATAATATATATAATGATTTGGTATTTTCAAAAGTTCACTCACGAAGAAGTTTTGCAAAATATTTTAATAGTATAAAATCCAGGAAATTCATTTTTGTTTCACCGTTTTCAAGAAAACAAACACTAGTATCATATAAACTTATTGGTATGAAGAAAATAATAATGATCGCCGCTAACAATCGAAAATAATACTGTGAAACCCAGGAAAACCCGAAAGTTGGCACGTTCTTCCCTAGTTGCGCTCGGCTTGGTGCGTTCTTCACCTGTACGGTGTTTCGTTTCTCGCATTTTTCTCCTATATTGGATCGTTTTTGCCCATTTTGGTTGTCACCATCGAGTCCGCCGTGAAAAAATCTATAAGAAACCGTCATAACCTATTTTTCGCAAAAAATAGACTTGTTGCGTTCTTCCCCTGTGGTGTTCAAATGGTTAAGTTGAAGAGAGGATAGATTTCGGCAATACCCTTGTTATTCTTTTTTTTTTTGAAAGAGAGAAAAAGGTAAATTTATTGAACATCTAAGAGTATAAAACAGAGCTCCGCATGGTCTCTAAAAATTCAATACTATCTTAAATTGTGAAAAAACAATACCTTTATTTCGAGTTATTTTTCTTGGTCGATTCCAAAGGTTCATTATTGAAAATAATAAACAACAAATTGGACAAGGACACCAGTAGTTGTCGAATCGGAAGGGATTTAGGTACCAAAATTTCAAATTGAGTTGTCAAAAATTCAATTTGATTCTTGCCAAAGGTTTTTTTTTAACGTGTGTCAATCTTAGCAGTTATTTGTTTATTGGAGGTACACTTTCGCTGAGATATCATCGTTAGAACTTCTGGCTAGTTTTATATACAATAGGCAGATCCTGAATCTAAGATGTAATATTACTTGTAGATTGGGAGGTAGTAGGTAACTTATTACTCACCTCTGTGAAAAAAAGTGGGGTGATAATTAATAATTGCATTTGTGGTAGGTTCCACGTACCCAGGTATTCTTATATTTCGATAGTAAAAGTGTAAAACCTCATAAGTCGAATTAGGTTTGAATCGAATCCTCTAAGTCATAAATACTGACATAAATACGAAATTTGAGAATAGAATTCTTGCAAATAGGATTCGCGTTTCACCAGCTTGCTTTTAATATAAATCTCCATCCATATGAGATAAAGAAAGGGGCAGCCCCCCCCCCCCCACCAGTTCTTTTTGTCGTCCCCACAAGAATATCTATCTTCGTACTTTCAAGAATTTACACTTTTACTATCGATTTGCCGAACAAGAGTTCTAAGAGTAGTTTATTAGCTTGCAAATTGGTAATTGAATTTGTTTAAACAGCCCCAGTGTCTTGAGAAATGTAGGAATCAATAATGAGAATTCTTTCCTTTAAAGAGGGATGTTCTTAGAGTTTAAGATGATGAGCAGGAAATATGCTATGCATAAGTTATCCACCAAACTTCGGGAGTTTTGCTGCAAAACTAATTTGCAACAAAAAATGTCTCTTGGAATTAAAAATAATGATACCTTTGGAAAGAGCGTAAAATTTCTCAATAGATGAGCCGTCGACCAGTCGAGAAAAACTGAACGCTAGAGTAGTACTTTTACCTCAAACCTCATTTGTCAATTTCTGTGTTTTTTTTCTTCAAAATTTTGATGATTTTTCTTTATATAAACAAGGTATTTGCCAGAAGGGCTCAAAAGCTTTAAAAACTGCTCCATTTCATCAGCTTTCCAACGGTATAATCAAAAAAGTATTTTACAACCGAATTTAAGGGAGAAATTTATGTTTGAACGCGGAAAAACGTGCATTTTTTTCAACGATCGGTAACTGCCCCGCTGTGGCCCCTCCCAAGCACCGAGTTTTTGTGTTTTTCCGGGTTCAAACATAATTTCCTCCCTTAAATTCGATTGTAAAATATTTGTTGATTATACCGTTGGAAATCTGATGCAATGTTTGAGTTTTTTAAGCTTTTGACCCCCTCTGGCAAATACCTTGTTTTAATAAGGAAAAATCATCAAAATTAAAAAAATAAAATAAAATAAAAACAGAAATTGACAAATGTTTCAAGTTTGAGGTAAAAATTCTACTCTAGTGTTCAGTTTTTCTCGACTGGTCAACGGCTCATCAATTGAGAAATTTTACGCTCTTTCCAGAGGTATCATTATTTTTAATTTTTGAGTGTAATTTAAGGGAGTTACGACCGTTTTAATGGTGTAAGGTCGAAAACACGAAAAAGATCTTGAAAGTCAGAAATGTCGGATTGCCAGCAAAATTTGCTAAAACAGTAAGTATAGACAAGGAACCAATACTATTTAGAATCCTCCGGAACGCAAACAGAGATTGAAAGTTATAATTTAGAAGCCTCAAATCTTTTTGACCTGTACAAGAAGCAAAATGCTACTGTTTCAGTTGGAGTCGCAATTTTAAACTCAATTTAAATTTCCTCTCGGTTAGTGCGGTAAAACAAAGACGGGGTCCAAAGAAATTAAATAATCACATCTTCTTACATTCTTAAGAAAATACGCAATCATCATTTTGGAAATGAGAACCAGGGGGTCCGAAGAAAATGAAAGTCACGAAATTCCAAGTCCTGAAGTCCTTCTAAAATGATGAAAAGAAGTTGTTGGGTCATAAAGCCCTTTATTTTTTTTCACCCAACTTTTTCCTTCCTAATCTTCCCCGGCTCCTTCCAATTCGTTGTTTGCTGGGACGGACGCAACTTCTTGCCATTCACTCGTTCAAGGAAAATATAATTTGTTCAGCTCCTGGCGAGATTACTTTTCTTTGAAAAGAAGGTTAAAATGTACGAACTCTGAGGAAATTGATACGTACCCGATTCTGAGGCCTACATTTCAAGTTGCTTTTAAGGTCGTACTTACTACAATTAAGGTGGATTTAATGGAAAGGCGTCATATTTGTTATACCAACTCCTAATATTCAGCTCTCTCAATTGTTGGAGCGATAGTAAATACATTTTCTTAAAAAGAAACGTTTTATCCGTGTTAGGGAGGGAAAGCGATATCGATAATATCGAAACATCGACGTTTTACACTTGATGTTTTTGATATAACGATGATTTATCCGATGTTATCGATATATCGAGGAGGTAGTCTGATAACATCGATTGAAAAATTTGAACTACTCAGTGCTGCAAGGAAACCAGAAAAAATCCAAACTCCAGACCAGACAACTTCATTGAATTTACTTAGGATTGTAAGAACACCTCTACCTTCCATTCATCATTTTATAATATGCATAACAAGATAATTACTTGAAAAAATCTATACTTGAAACAATAATTGAAATGTGGAAGGTAAGGGATATCGAAATAAAAAAAAGTCTGCCAAGAGGGTGTGGCACATAGCTTCCTCGTATTCATAACCCGGTTGTATAGATGATCCGATGCATAGTAGTTGATCTCAGAACATCAATCTCTAAGTACCTTCCACTAACCTCATAGGGGACCATCTGCACGCCAATCTGAACAATCCTGAGAAATTTCGTAGAAATCGGATGGAAAATGTAGAAGTTGTGGCTGTGGCAAGGATTTCACGTTGCGCGTGCGCAGAGGCTACTATCAGTCCGGAGGTAATGATTTTCATAGGGGACCATCTACACGCCAACCCGCACAATCCCTGAAAATTTCATCATAATCGGATGAGAATTGTAGAAGTTATGGCTGTGGCAAGGATTTCATAACAGATACACAGACAGACAGACACGGAACCAAAATTGTTCAGGAAGGGCTGAAACGTAAAACGCGAGCGGAAATTTTGATTTTGGAGAACTTTTTTTTTTGAACCTTGAAAAGTGAAATCAAAGCTTCCGCTACCTTGTTAGACTCGGAAGCAAAATTATAATGGAGTAGAAGAAAATATCCTCTCCTAAGATTGGAGGAAGAGCAGCTTCTTTATGTTTTCTCCCTTGGTTCTATAGAGAACAATATTCTCCTGCTTGCGAAATAATAATATTATTTCCTGCTTGCGAAAACCTTAGTTTTACCTTACGATTTTACCGATATCGATGTTTTTCATACAATGTTTCATTTAAGAAATATTGACATCCCACAAGGATGTTTTCCGTTCGATGTCCCATCCCTAATCATGTTGTGAATGAAACTCACCTCTGTCTAAATTCACTGCGGTACTTTGGTGCTTAACTGAAGGCCTTGATTTGTGAATGATTCCTCCTGATGACTAAATTCACTTCTTATTTGTAACGATTTTTCTATGCACTGGTTCATGCTGCTGACTCAACTTCCTCCGAATCACTTCTGTAGTTAGGGTAAAGTTATAGATTTTATTTGAGTGGTTTTTTTGTTGTTTATTGTCATATGTTTTATAATATCTTGGAATTTCTAGTCATCGTTAGTTGTTACTACTCTTTTTACTTGTTGAATACTTCTGGCTCGTGAGCGTCGGCAGCGTGTTCAGGTCGGGGTGTCTTGGCTGACCCGGGGGCATCATTTTGAAAACGTGGCTGTTGCCCAGTATACGCTCCGGGAGCCACCGTGGTGGGCGGGTCCGGGTCCGGCTTGGTATCTCCCGGCCGGACTCCGCTGGCTTTGTGCCTTGGAGTTTCCTTTTCTTCTTCTTCTTCGTTTACCCTCTTGCTCTGCCCTTTTGTCATCGTTTTGCTTAATCGTAATTGTTATATGATTTGTTCCCAATTAAGTATTTATAATTGACTATTGCCTATGCACCATGTGTGAAATGACAAATAAAGCATTAATTTCATTAATTCACTTCCGATGGTTCAGAGAGGCTGGATACCGCAGCGCTAAGGATTAACAGGAGAAAAGTTAGCTCAATAGCTCAGTGTGCGTGAATGTGTACCAAATTGCAGCACTTATTTTGTACTGAAGAAAGGTCAGCTTTTACAGCTGATCTGCCTCCCCAACTGTATTCACTTCGAGTGGTGTGCAAGAGGTTGAGTAGTACTCAATGAGTACTAAATTTCAGCTTTCTAGGATAGATGGGAGAGACATTATCGCTGTATTAACTACCCCTCAGTTCACTCAGCTGATTGAAATCGAAAAAAGGTATTTCACAGCTCGTACAACTTAAAACCTTAGTGATCAGTTCTATAGGTTCTAGGTAAACATGGGTTTCAAGTCGAATTTGCCTCTCACAAGTCAAATAACCTGTCACATCCTGATAACATACTGATTTCCTTGTGACACTTCATCAGCAGATTGGTGATTGTAATGTAATACAGCTATATTCAGTAGTTCTCCAATAAAGTGACGTGTAGGAAAACCCAGAGCAGGCATGAGTCATCACCAACACAGGAGAGGTGAGGAAGGGAAAGAACACGTCATCTGACGTAACCTTTTTTCCACTCTCCCCTCACCATACTAACTTGAGTATATAAGCCACACTGAGGGGTCTTCCTACATGCATTCGTACCATCTATCCGACTTATCATTTCTTGTCTTACCTACAGCCCAGTTTTTCCGAGGGAATGGTTTGCCCCATAAAGGCGCCGAACCTCTAGCTCCCCTTAGGGACCTCTTCAGAACAGTAGGCCTCACTAGGTAAATGTTCCACCTCCCGCCAGTAGGTCTGTTATCAAACGCCGAGGTTGACGGATAGATTGTACGAGCACTTATCTGTACAGTAGGCCGCAAGGCGCCGCGGATGGAGTGCTAAAGCCATAGGCATAGGGATCAATCTCTCCGTTGAGTAGGGTTCAGGCTAGTTTAAAATTCAGCGCATCGAGAGGACCATCGCCTTCACTCAATTACACGCAGAATACAACAGTGGTGAAGTAATTAATGAGTTCAACAAATAGGACTCACTCTGAACAATTATTGTGTTTTGATTGGGAGAATGGTTGGGTAACAAACGTGAATTCCGTTGGTGCGATTCAATTGTGAATCATTTCGCAGCACGAAATTAGCGATGAACCCATACATTAATTGGATTCACTGCATTGAAATACGCACTAACTAACCTGTGAACTATCACTGAGAGCATGGTTCATTATTCCTAGTTCCATTATTATTAGATTCGGCGCTGTGCCGAATCCAGAATATCATCATCGGGGAAGTAATTTGTCACAATCATTATTAAATAATAAATTTTAAAGTAATAAATTTTATTACACCACTCCTGAGGCCACTTGAATTTCTGGGGAGTTTTGGAACTCATTATTCCCACCTCAATCGGCTGACTACATTAAATTTGTACCTCATTCATGAAAGAGTAGGGTTGCTAAGATTGCTTTACCAGTTCTGATTCCATGGTTTATGTATATCGACTTTTTATTCATCCTTTGTGGTATCGTTTAAGGGAGTAATCGACGTCCGTGCTTTTGGCTCATCAATGCCACGCTAACGACTTGTTATTCCTTCTTTGTGGTCGGGGAAGTAAACCCTACGCCCTTTCTCGTAATAACACTTCGCGACGTCATATTTATCCGTTTCCAGTTCTCCACTCCGTCACCGATTTCTGATTTTCAACTCGTTTTTCTCCTTTTCATCTGTCCGTTCTCACATAAGGCATAAGGCTTGGCCTCAGTTCTCCTTTAACCGATTTCCACTTTGGAAAGAGGTAAGACATTCAATGTCCGTTCTCACAAAACCCAGGCTGCAGTGCGGGTTCTGCAGAACTGGGTAGGGATCCGAGGGCCATGGCCAACATGTTGACCTGGCACTCGGATCCCGGCATGTGAGTTTTGCAAATTACCAAAAACTCGGGCGTCGGACCCGCTAAGTAACAGGGAGATGCAATTATGCATCGACGCTGATTGTGTGAACAATCCCTCTTCGGAGGAGCTTTTCCTCTGCTGCTTGCAGTGGAGGGGGAGAGCATAAGGCTTGGCCTCAGTCCTCCTTTAACCGATTTCCACTTTGGAAAGAGGTAAGACGTTCAATGTCCGTTCTCATAGTTATTACATTTCAAATAACATGATACCAGCGCGCGATTTCAATGTTCCTAATGTCACTAGTAAAAGTAAAGTAAACAACCATTTTAAGTTGGATTTTCGTCTGACTGCCATTTCTGGCTCCTATTGTCACTATTTCGCAACTTTCAAATGCCTCGACCGGCGAAAGATTATTTCAACAAATTTTATAATTGTTTAAGTCTCATGTTTTTGTTTCTAAGTCTCTTATTTAATTATCATAGTGTTTTCATTCAATTTATACTTTTCAACCGATTTTGTACTTTTATTTATACATAATTCCATATTTTTTTGAATAGGTGCGTTTTGAAATATTAATAGAAAATATTGTGCAAAATTGTTCAAGTGCGTATGAAATTTGTTGAAAGGCTTAAGGAGTTAGCTGGAATAATTAAGAATGTAATTGAAACCAAAACTATAACTGAAACAATTCGATTTTTAGGGAAATCACAGAACTTGATCAATCTTTAGATCCAAGTTTAAATGAGAGTTATAAAGGGTTAAATCAATGCGAAAATGCTTGCATACTAGTCTGCAACACATTGGGACATTTCCATGTGTGTTTTCTTATTGTCAACCACTACAGAACAAGGTAGTGAAGTAAGGTTGTTAGTTCATGTGCCCAAGCATCAAAATAAGAAAACAGTTGATTGTTCTCTACGCAACACAGTGAGTCTATTTAACGAGTATTTATGGGTCATTTTCCTAGAAAGGGACAATCGGTATCCCAAGATTTCAGAAAACTTAAAGTTCGACTCAAGTTCTGCCAAAAATCAGGGATTAACCTCACACCATACTGATTGAATTTCGACGAAAGAACACACAGTGGGACGCTTAATTAATTAATTAAAAATTAAAGAAGAAAATCTATCGAAAGAAACCTATTGGCGTGGTTTCCGCGTAAAGGAGAATACTAGGAACCCCATCTCCATGAGGAGCGAGAACTGGGAGTTATTCCAAAAATTGAACCAGTGCGAGACGCAGGTGTAGAAAAGGGTTAAACCAACGTGGAACACGGTTTTTCTGATAGCAACCTAGAAACCTCCGAAAGTAACCAAGTAATCTCAATTTATCGGTTTTTCGAGCCAAAACTTGGTACCAGGGGATTTTTACGGTTGCTGAATACAGTTTTGAGGTCGAAAAATGTAAAGTTTTTAAATTGCAACGGAAAATTCAAATTAAATTGTTAACAACTTGAAAAAAGTCTTTCATCTCTCCAAAAGCCACCATCACCGGCAGATGAAAGACATAAAAAAAGACACAAAATTCCTGGGTGGCACTTAGGTTTTTCAGCTTTTCCCGCGTTCTGGTGCTGTTCTGCTGAAGTGTAACCATATCGCTGGAACCAGCTCGGAAGAAACAAGAAATAGAGACCAAAAAGAAAAAATGATATCGATTTCTTACTGTTTCACAGAGGGCAGATGAAAGACAGACGGTGACTGTGACACCACAATTTCGCAACTGAAACCACTTGTGCACGCCTCCACATAGAAGAAATACGATTCCCGCCGCTTTCATTGATAACCTAACGACTAACCTCACCTCTTACAGTGGTAGTAAAACCGCGGGAAACGATAAAAGCCGCCAAAATACGAAAACACAAAAAAGGCAGATTAAAGACAGAAACCTCCGGACAAGCACATTTTATCCTCCTGCTCGCTTTATTTGCTTCCGAAAAAATCTGCAAACCCATTTTTTCATGTCTAGGTATATGCAATAGAGAATCCCTACAAATTCAGGCCGCTGCTTTCATAGGTGATTCACAGTGTTCAAGCAAAGTTGACTACCTAGGGGTCCGGACATGGCAGATTACTGGACATTTAGCAGTTTAAACTTTAATTTCTATATTTTAGCGTGAATAAGTGCATATTTTATTGATTTCCCGAAGTAGAACAAAGTTGATAGTTTATGGAGAATTTTTTTTAAACGCCTAAATCATAAATGGGCTTTCGGAATCTTCTCTGGACAACGATTGGTCCTTTCTGGGAAAATGACCCTTATTGGTCCCGTGAGCAAGTTTTCGTGACGATTTTTCAGTTTATGTGCCAAAGTAGACATGAAAATGTCAAAAGTTGAGAGTTTCACTTAAACTGGGCTGGATGTTGTTGATTTTGACGATTTTTGTGTCGTGAGACTGATTTTCTTGATGTTAAAGTCTTGGATGATAATATCAATAATATAATGTTTGCCTCCAATTTGCCCGTACCCTTTCTTTTTTAATACTTATCATTCGTACCTGATCCTAAGGTTTAGGAAGCTGTTCCAAGCTACAGCCACGCTTGTTTCTTGAGACGAATCAGCTTATCTTCTATTTGAAATTAAATTTACCTACTTGTGGTATTTTTCAAAAATTTTAAATAATTCATGAGATCCACGCCTGCTACAGTTTTTCTAGTTTTCTGTTCAAAATTATAATATAACAAACCTGTCCCAAAGCAAATATTTCTATTTTGGATGTACTTACATTGGAATGTAGACTGGCACTTTCAAGGTATACTAATAACTTCTAATTTTGATACGTAAAATTTGGTGAATAATACTTACCAGCCGTAAGATATTTACGCTATCCGAGTCTTGGAAATTTCTCGAAGTGCTTCAAGTCGATAGTCAACGTTGGATATTTTAGCGCGGTCCGTGATCAAGCGAGTAGTAGGGGAGTGACTCTATTTTTAGTCGATGCCTGAAGGTGAGGGGCCCGTTAGTTTCAGAAGATGATCACACCTGGAAGGAACAGACTATTAGTATAGAGAGACCATGTGTCAGACTATGAGACTATTAGTGCGGTGATGGAGGAATTACCATTTGATGCATTGAATGTGAGGGGAGGCAGAGGATTGATGATTGTGGCGTCTAGCCCACACCTAGCCAACTTGAAGGCGAGCTCAGACGCCATCTATTGTCCGGATCGTCTTTGTCAAACAAACAGGAATGGTGTTAGGAGGTGTGAGCGTAAGACAGTGTTCCTGGAGATGTTCTCACAGAAACCCAATTTAAGGAACGTGTGTCCATAAAATAACCCAATATCTACCCCAAATCGATTTTGTCATCAAAGTAGGTCATAACTAGACCTCGGAAAATATGCGCGAAAATTTCCCAAAAATATGCACCGGAAACTGGAAAAATATGCAAAACATGCATTTTCCCTTAAAACTGCATACGACTTAGGAATTTCAGTATTTTAAGAAAGGATGTTCCATATTATTACATTTTTTAGCCCTTCTTTCTGCTAGAAAAAAGTTATGAAGCATCAGGTAAAGTAAACAAGCAATTCAAAAAATCAGTTATACATTTTGCTTCCGAGTCTACCAAGGTAGCGGAAGCTTTGTTTTCACTTTTCAAGGACGAAAAAAAAAGTTCCCCAAAATCAAAATTTTCACTCGCGTTTTGCGTTTTAGACCTTTCTGAACAATTTTGGTTCCGTGTCTGTGTGTCTGTCTGTCTGTGTGTCTGTCATCAATTCCTTGTAACGCGCATAACTATATGAAGTTATTGTTCGATTTCGATTAAATTTTCAGGGATTGTGCGGGTTGGTGTGTAGACGGTCCCCTATGAAAATCATCATCCTCGGACTGATAGAAGCGACTGCGCATGCGCAAACGTGAATTCCTTGTAACGGCCATAACTTCTACATTTTCCATCCGATTTCAATGAAATTTTCAGGGATGTTACAGATTAGTATTTAGATGGTCCCCTATGAAAATCACCACCTTCGGATCGATAGTAGCTACTGCGCATGCGCAAACGTGAAATTCTTTGTAACGGCCATAACTTCCACATTTTCAACTTGATTTCGATGAAATTTTCAGGGATTATGTGGATTAGATTGTAGATGGTCCCCTATGAAAATCATCATCCCCGGACTCATAGAAGCGACTGCGCATGCGCAAACGTGAATTCCTTGTAACGGCCATAACTTCTACATTTTCAATCCGATTTCAATGAAATTTTCAGGGATGTTACAGATTAGTATTTAGATGGTCCCCTATGAAAATCGCCACCTTCGGACTGATAGTAGCCACTGTGCATGCGCAAACGTGAATTTCCATGTAACTGCCATAACTTCTACATTTTCCATTCGATTTCAATGAAATTTTCAGGGATGTCACAGAGTAGTGTTTAGATGGTCCCCTATGAAAATCATAGAGAATTGTTTTTCATAGAGGAACGGTCTCCTGTGAGAGAGACGATGCTTCAATAGCGCAGAGGATTGAGTCTTGATTTGTGCTCTAAGGATCGCGGGTTCGAATCCCAGTCGAGGCTAAGAATATTTTTGATCCAATCACATACATCTACTCACTTAATTTTTCATCCGAATTTGATGAAATTTTCTAGGATTGTCCAGATTAGCGTGTAGATGGTCCCCTATGAGGTTAGTGAAAGGTACTTAGGGATTGGTGTTTTGAGATTAACTACTATGCATCGGATCATCTATAAAATCGGGTTATGGATACGAGGAAGCTATGTGCCACACCCACCTGGCAGACGTTTTTTATTTACTTTTATACATTTATACGATCTAGGTATAAAATGTAAAGATGAACTACATATTATATTGGACAACAATTACACGCTCCAAATTATCAGGTGTAAAACAGGGTCTCCTGTCACTTAAAATTTCTTTCAATGCAGAAAACGATCTCTCTACATCGCAAGATACAATAGGCAAAAATTTAAAATTCGAAATCTCTTTTGGAGAGTAGGGAGAGTCCCATGAGCTGTCTTCTCCTTTAAGAATTTTCGCGATTTGAACCACTGAAGACCACCCTGGATTTTTCGATAGGACCCCCTCCAGTTTATCCTTGACGGCTTTTCCAGTTATTCCATGCCAGTGGGAGCTTTTTTTGAGCAGGTCGGAAACAGCACCTACGGCAGAGCAGAGATCCATCCCCCTGGTCTCTGGTGGTTTATCAAATGGGGTATGGTTCTAAAGTTGGCATTTATAAAGGCAAAACGATGGGCGATCTGCCTGTCCTCCAGAGCGTTCATGGTTTTTCGAATAGTCAGTGCTGGTAAAATATGCTGCAAAATATGGAAAAATCCCCAAAATGACCAAAAAATGCAAAAATCCCCAAAACGACCGAAATATGCAAAAATATGGAATTTCAATTTAAACCACCGCATACCCTTCAAAAACCTTCAAAACGTTCAAATACAAAGATATACCGCATAATAAAAGATATGCAAAATATGAAAATTCCGAGCTCTATACTCTTGCCTTTATTTAAAGAGCTCTGGGATTTTTGAAGGCCCCGAAAGTTCGGCATCGCTGCAAGAATCCGAGCCCCAGTGGAAGGTCGAGGTATACCTGCGCGACCCCTCCGCCCGTGAACCCCCCCCAACAGTTTACCCTCTTCTGCAAATGCACACAAATTATTTCGATCATCCCATCACCAAAATCGTGATCAGCGAGAAAAATTGAACATATCGAGTATAAACTCGAGGCAGGTACGATTAAAACTCAGCAGCCCTCTCCCGGCCAATCCACCCAAATGAATTATGCCCTCTTCGAGAAATTACAGGAAATTTGGACACATTTTCATCAGAATAATTAGTACGTTACGAATTTAAATTACAAAAAATGTTCACCGAACGATAAATAATTAAATTGTATGTTGATAGAAGAGGAAGAAGGAAGAGGGATGATGGGTTTTGACCGTGAAGGGTTGTGACCGCGAAGGGTTGAGACCCCAAGGTGAGCACCTTGCAACGTTGCCACCTCTTGGCAGGGAAGGGGTTTTGGAACCCGCGGTCCAGAGCTCTTTAAATAAAGGCAAGAGTATAGTCATAACCATAAAATAAACATCGTTTTATTTTAAAATCTACACTCGTCTTATTTTAAATTTCAAACTGAGCCTTACTTACCTTGTGTTTGTTTTATAATCTGAAATGTTAGTCTATTCAAACTTGAAACTTTGAATTTCATTTACGTTGGACGGAAAAGAACGAAAATGGAGACTGCATACGTACCTATTACGTAGGTACTCATCAAGTAAGAACACCTTTTATATTGCAGATGTTGCGTTCTGGAGTAATGGTTGACAACTACGTTATCACCAAAATTACGTTTCCATACCGAAAATGCCTGCTTGATTTCATTTTATTAAATGAAAAATGCGGGTTTCACCAATGAATCATCGATCGATGGTTCAAATCATCGATTTGGTCAACAAGTTGTAATGATCACATACACTCACTATGATTGTAACATATAAGTAAGAAATAAAGAATAAATAGCAACATCCTAAAATTGAGGATTTTTGAAAATAAATGTTCCACCCAGGTCAGACGTAAAATAGGCAAGTGAAAGTGGTAGAACATCGCAATGTCTTCGGAGTGGGTTTGTTATCAAGAAACCAAACATTGTTTTACCTTAAACTTGAACGTCGTGACCTTAGCTCATAATAGAATTTAATTATAATCGAATAAATAGAAACATTCTGAAATCAAGGATTTCAAACATTATTATTGTGAAAGTGAAACCTCTTATCGCGAATGTCTTCCTTGTGGATTTCTTATCAAGAAACCAGACATAGGGTAGGTATTGTTCTGCCTGAAACTCGGTAGTTGTCTCTCCTCTCCTACAGTGTTACCAACTCTACTGATTTCTAATAATTTCTTGCTGTATCTTCGGATTTATGGAAAAAATTAAAAATTACTGAAGTTTTGGCGTTTTTGGCCGATTAAAAAATTGCCAGAAGAACCTTTTTATCCTCTCAAATTACGTTATTATGTAGGCTTGGAGTGGGATGAAATAGATTCAAAAACTAGAAAATACTGTAAAAACTACAGTTAAGCTCCAGTTTCTGGTGTTAGTTTTGTGATCTCCGTTGATTATACGAGATGGTGTGTTGAGTTAACTGCAAAGGGAGTGAAGATTGAATGATTGAGTTTACACTCACAGCAGAATAGCGGTATTCAACAGAATAGTTCTGTACAGTAATTCGGAGCAGCAAGATAGAGAAAACGTGTTCAGTTTTACGCTCTTAATCCTTAATTTCCCACTTGTTCAATAAATTGTATTTTAGGATATTTTTCAAGATTTTGGTGTATTTTGG
This sequence comes from Apolygus lucorum, assembly GCA_009739505.2. Classification (NCBI taxonomy): domain Eukaryota; kingdom Metazoa; phylum Arthropoda; class Insecta; order Hemiptera; family Miridae; genus Apolygus; species Apolygus lucorum. The sequence goes on along the minus strand of CM019170.2, from coordinate 43,449,476 downwards.
CCAACCAATGCCATAGAATTGCTAGTTTTGATCGGGATTTATGTGAAGTTTCTTAATTTGATGAAAACTGGTTGGTATATTTTCAGGAGGGGGGGGGGGGGGTGGCTATCGTTATTTTAAAAATAGATACTTAGAATACATTATATACAAATATGACTGGACGGAACCAGCAGCTTTTTATTCTGAAACAAATAAATGAAAACTGAAATGACAAATAAACTAAAATTGTTAGCCTAATAAGACCTCCCCCTTCAATAGTATCTTAAGATCATACCTACCTCTACCATGAACTGGGGGACAGTAAAGATCAGTTTCATGAATTAGTTCGGATATATAACAACTATTCTGACAGATTTAATTTTAAATCTTACAGAAAAACAACCCAAGATGTTGATGAAATAAGAGTTGTGACTGGAAGCATCCAAGAATAGCGGAAAATTTCGATTTTTCAATGGTGTATTTTTGGATATCTTAAGAGTTAGAGGGTTGGATGGTGTATTGTATAAACAATAGTTGAAGTATCAAGGTAGCTACAAGAATATCGTTTTGTCTTAAAAATGGTTGAACAAAGCTGTAGAATGCTTGAAAAATTGGACTTCCGAAAAGATACTTCAGGACATTAAGGGTTAAAAGGCTCATCATTTTGGTCCAAACTAATGACTGATACTGGTGACAGACCTTGTGTACTCAATAAAATTGAGGGAAAATCCATTCTACATAGTTCTTTGAAAGTGGCAATCACTTACAGCAAGTTTACCGTAACAATTACTCCTGCCGATTCTGGTTGCAATTTCAAAAGCTTCCTATCTTTTAAAGATAGCAAAAGCTTCTTAAGCTTTAACAGATTTTTAGGTTCAAACGAGATCACCCGGAGCACTTTTGGTTTGTTATTTTCAATAATGAACCTTTGGAATCGTTGGTTTACGTTTCAAGGTATTACGTAGAATCCGAAATTCGAATAAAAATTTGGCCGTCCGTCCGCATTGACCGATTTTGATGAAATTTGGTATAATATACCAGCCCATATTATGGGCTTCATTTGGGGTCTAGTTGTGCCCCTAAGCTTTTGGTTGATGTAGGTCACTTCTAAGGGTTGAAATTTTCTATAGTGCTCTAGCTCGAAAACTCTCGAAATAAAGGTTTCGTTTTTTCACCAACTTAAAATAGTATTGAATTTTTAGAGACCACCCGGAGCCCTGTAGGACGAACCGTTCGCTCCCTACGAGAATTTAAGGGTTGGACTTACGATAAATAAGGTTCCAACTCTTTGGGTCACCCACACTCATGGAGGCATTCCCCTGCACTAACCTAGCCAAACCACTACTGGCCCTTACTAAAGGGCTGGGACTGTTTGACTAGACAATAGAATCTGCGGAGAAGCACAATAAGCCACCCGGCTTCAGTGCTTTTGGGCTCCCCTCACCCTGATCCGCAGATTCAGGTACAATCTACAATCTACGATAAATAAGAAACACGAGTGTGATTCGTAAAAGAGGCCTAATTTCAGTTCAAATTTTAGCTGACCGAAATGCGATCGCTGTTCGCTTCTTCGAGTTGTACTCAGTTTTGAGTCCTCAGCAACCAGTAATCAAATTTCCTAATAATTAGGGCAACCTCAACTCCTTGTTTCTTCTGAGTGTGAAGCGTTTATTTCTTCCAAATAAACTTGATTGTGAAGTAGGTGTGGTATATCCGATTATCCGGCTGAAGGCCGGAGCGCAATTTAAATACTAAATACCGTTCTACCTATAGTACTAGGATAGAATGAAACACGAACTCACTAATTAGAAAAGTACTAAAACTTGTATAATGAGATCGACACAAAGAATCACAGCCATCGTAATACACAGTACGAGAAGTGGAGACTTCCACACATAAGTAATACAGAACAAACCCAACTAGCATGGCACTCCAATAGCAGGGCCTTATAAAGCACAACATGAGGATCTAGAACATTAGGGATTATAACCCTTTATTAATTCAACATGGAAGGTAGAGAGTAGGTAACTATGGTTGATAGATGGTGACAATAGCAAAGCCGTGTTATTTGCCGACGAGTGATCTACAGTAGAACTCCAATTATCCGAACTCCGACTATCCGAATCCGACCGAAAATTTGTCCAAAAAAAGTCTAAGTGCGCTATTATTCTTCCCCCCGCGAATCTGAAGAAAATGAGAAACAAGAAAATGGAGAGGATGAAGATGCGTTGCCACTAGAGGAAATAAGAAAAATGATTGTAAAAATTCCTGGTTGTACAGAAGTAAGTGCTGAAGATGTAGGAGAGTGGATGGCTGGAAAACGGATGAAGACCGCAAAACAGCTTACATTGACGGAGATGTTTGAAAAACCATGATTTTTATTTCTAAATTTGTACATAAGTACATTTTATTTATATTTAAAACATGTGAAAATGTCATGTTTCTTTCATTTAATTCAATAAAAAAACGCTGCAAATCATTGCTCAAAGGTTTATTATTTTCTGCACAGATCACCCTTCTGTATAGATCACTGGTTCTCCATCAATAGCACCTACCACCACCTTCTCCCTTGACCTTCCCTCTAAAATTTCAGCTTCCTGCGTTCAACAGGAGAGAAAATGGCCTTGGAGCTCACTCAGCTGATCAGTGACCACTCATGCGCCTCCAGCATTCTCCATTGACCCGCCCTCTCAAATTTCAGGTTCCTGCGTTCAACAGGAGAGGAAATGGCCTTGGAGCTCACTCAGCTGATCAGTGACCACTCAGGCGCCTTCAGCATTCTCCTTTGACCCTGCCTCTCAAATTTCAGGTTCCTGCGTTCAACAGGAGAGGAAATGGCCTTGGAGCTCACTCAGCTGATCAGTGACCACTCAGGCGCCTTCAGCATTCTCCCTTGACCTTCCCTCTCAAATTTCAGCTTCCTGCGTTCAACAGGAGAGGAAATGGCCTTGGAGCTCACTCAGCTGATCAGTGACCACTCAGGCACCTTCAGCATTCTCCATTGACCCGCCCTCTAAAATTTCAGCTTCCTGCGTTCAACAGGAGAGGAAATGGCCTTGGAGCTCACTCAGCTGATCAGTGACCACTCAGGCGCCTTCAGCATTCTCTATTGACCCGCCCTCTCAAATTTCAGGGTTCCTGCGTTCAACAGGAGAGAAAATGGCCTTGGAGCTCACTCAGCTGATCAGTGACCACTCAGGCGCCATCAGCATTCTCCTTTGACCCGCCCTCTCAAATTTCAGGTTCCTGCGTTCAACAGGAGAGAAAATGGCCTTGGAGCTCACTCAGCTGATCAGTGACCACTCAGGCGCCTTCAGCATTCTCCTTTGACCCGCCCTCTCAAATTTCAGGTTCCTGCGTTCAACAGGAGAGGAAATGACCTTGGAGCTCACTCAGCTGATCAGTGACCACTCAGGCGCCTTCAGCATTCTCAATTGACCAGCCCTCTCAAATTTCAGGTTCCTGCGTTCAACAGGAGAGGAAATGGCCTTGGAGCTCACTCAGCTGATCAGTGACCACTCAGGCGCCTTCAGTATTCTCCATTGACTTTTGATTATGGAAATTTGATTACTGGTTACGCAGAAGGCAAAACTGTATACAAATCGAAGAAATGAACAGCGATCGCATTTTAGTCAGAAAAAATTTCAACGGAGATTAGACCTCTTTTGCGATTCACACTCATGATTCTGTTTTATCGAAGGAAAACCTTCAAGTACTCGTAGGGACCGAACGGTTTGCCCTACAGAGCTCCGGGTGGTCTCAAAAATTTTTAAAAATTCAGTACTATTCAAAATTAGTGAAAAAACGATACCTTTATTTCGAGAGTTTTCGAGCTAGGGCACTCTTGAAAATTTCAACCCTTAATTTCCACCCCTTAGAAGTGACCTACATCAACCAAAAGCTTCGCGGCACAACTAGACCCCAAATGGAGCCCATATACCAAATTTCATCGAAATCGGTCCATGGTAACTAAGAAAAGTGCCGCGTACGGCGTACGGCGGACGGACGGAAATTTTTTTATTCGATTTTCGTATTCTACGTACCTTGAAACGTAAAACATCAAATTTTGAGGGGGGGTTAAAATTGTTTTTTTCTTGCTCGATTCCAAAGGCTTATTATTGAAAATAATAAACCAAAATAGTGCAATATCAAAACGTAGCTTTTTTTCTCTCCAATGGCAATTAAAAAAAAAAAAAAACTCCGATTATCCGAATATTTGATTATTCAAATGGGTCCCGGTCCCCATTAATTCGGATAATTGGAGTTCTACTGTATATAGAAAAAATAATAAACCTTGGTGTAATAATTTGTAGCTTTTCTTTAATAATCTATCATTTTAATTGATTGTATCGATTAATTGTTGAAATCGGCCATGATTAAATCATGATCGATTATGAGTATAATCAAGAATATAAAACTCGTTTCCAACCTCAACAAGCCTTTAGCGTTTATTGAGTTGTAGGTAAGTACTCAGGTATCAAAAAATGTATTATAATTTCATTCTTTTCGTAAACAATCCGGGGAGTTGGGGGTGGTTATTAGGACTCCGTTAAACTTTCTAATTACCTTCCACGCTCGGTACTTCCCTTTCACCCTTTAGTTTGGGTGAAGGAAAGAACACTTCTGCCCTCTATCAAACTATTATTATGCCGTGTGAAGTTGTTTATTTTAAAGAGTTTTTGTTGATGATTGACGCAAGCTGTGACGAATTGTTCAACGAGCTTTGCTTACATCTGGATAAAAACAACCATCTCCGTTGGAAACCATCCGAATCGTACGAGGGGAAAACGGGGCGATGTGGTGCGTTCGTCCTTTCTGTTCGCCGCACGGAAAGCTGACCCATAAACAACGTCAAACAAACCTCCTGAAAATATACGGCCAGGGACTTGGTGTTTGTTGGGGTTTCCTTTGTCCGGAACCCCTCTTGTAATTTATCTGGCTCGAGAGTTTTAAAATGTGAGATAAAAAAGTGCGGGCGGATTCGTGATGTTTTCCGTAGCGTTCAATTTGGCTTTTAGTACTAATTAACGGAGATGTAATTTTAAACGAAGTCTCCCAAGGTGTGAGCTGTTCAGCTTCCTCACTTATCCACTTCATCCTCACTTCCTCACTTTCCTCCTTGGAAGTTATTGAGTTGATCTCAACTGTTGTTGAAAATTGATTATCTCTGTGATATTCAGGAGCAGGGGCGTTGGGTGACCTCTGAAAGTGGTGGGGCACCATACCAGAAAATACATGAACTTGACCCTAGGATCACACATACCTACATACTTTTGCGACAAACAGAGGACCCAGTGGTGAAACATCACATCTCAACTTCATTCCAGTTAATGATGAAAAAAAAAAAAAAATCATTTCTGGGACTCGAAAAGATAAAAATGTTAATTTGTTACTAAAACATTAAATATTCAATTTTTTTTAAACGAAAAGCACATAATTTCTTAATCATAAAGACGAGATCATAAAAAAAAGTGTCTCAACAAATTCTACATATTAGTCGAAATGTCTATGAGGCTTTTCGAGGGTCATATTCCCTTAGATGACTTTTAATTGTCTTTTGCAACGCCTACGTAGCATTTATATATGAAAAGTTGTGGAACTGAAGAGCACCAGGCTGCCTATTGTATTTCCCCATACCGAAATGTTGAACAGAAACGAAAAAATACGATAAGTAGGTAGGTAAGTCTAATCAGTGGTCAACTCCATCAGATAGTATTACAACAAACACCAAGACGACTTGAAATGCAGGGAAAATGGAATGGAAAACCGAAAATGATAAGAGGACCAGGAACGTAAACTGTCATTGTTTCAAGACACTTTAGGGAACACAGTAGGTAAAGAGCTCCAGAGAGACTAGTCATTTCGGGGAAAAACCCCTAAAGATAACAACTTGAACAATATTTTAAAACTTCGTTTCAACTTACAATAGTTTTAACTTACTTTCATGCCTATGTGACAAAATCTCTGTGTAGCAAACGCCATCCACAACAATGATAACACTATAAAAATCATAATTTTGCTGTCAATCAGCAAAATTGTATCATGTCAGGATGTAACCACCCTCCTGTTTATCAGATAAACTTTATCTCTTGTCGGTAAACACACAAAACACCTAATCGTGCAGTCTGGGCAACATACTGTGAAAATCTGTAAAAGTGGGGAGTATCCATTCAATTTTTAACCCATCTATAACTGATATCAGAAGTACTCCATGCATTTACATCCTATGATGAGTCCATTGTTATACAATGAACTTTCATGGCAACCTGAACAGAGTATCCATCCATCTAGTTGAATCAAAACAAGTCATCACCAGAAAGAATAAAAAATCGATTTTGTCTTCCAGGGCAGGGGCCGAGAAAGGGAGGGGATAAACTAAAATAACACTACTGCGCATGTGCGGACGAGGAAAAACTAAAAATAAACAACACGTTGGCATGACGACGCCGGGGTTTAGTAGGGTCTAGCCCCAGATCTTGGGAATTCGGGAGTGGAGAATCGATTGTTTGATACAAATCGATTGTTGGATACCTATCGATTCCATCTTACATCTTCTCTCTCGTAGCAGGCCATGGAGACAGCCTTGGGCATGGACCTAGTAGTAGGCATGGAAGCTAGCTCCATGGCCTCGGGTTTTACCATGGAAATTTGACATAATAACTGCATGTCAGTGTAGAATTATTATTTACTTGTAAAAGCTCCATGCTTCCATGGATCATGAGTGAGTTTTGAGGAAAAAACTTTCTGCTAGGGATTTTTTTCTACTTTGTGGAGAGAAATTTTGCCGGGGCTAGACCCAAAGTGGCCTTATGGACGCCACGCCCCTGTTCAGGAGCATCTAGGGAAAGAAAGTGGTGGAATGACCCGAGCGCTATCTAGCGACGATTAGATGAACATTTTCTTCTTTTTTGGCAAGATGGTCCCACCTCCGTTATCGACCGGTGGTAATGTCTGCAGATCCCTACCTAATCTATAGGAAACCAGAAATTTGCCCTCAATGAAAAAGGCAATCAAATCTGTTTGAGGCATCAATAAGATAGGCATTCAGTTTGAAATGAAAATCTATGTACTCGTTGGTAAACAACATTAATTTATTGACATTTTCATGTCTTTGCTTTGGCTCATAAATTGAAAAATCGTCACGAAAACTAATAAGCAAGTCTTGCTCACGCGACCAATAAATAAAATAGACTCACTGTGTTGCGTGAACAATCAACTGTTTTCTTATTTTGATGCTTGGGTACATGAACTAACAACCTTACTTCACTACCTTGTTATGTAGTAGTTGACATGAAAATGTCCCAATGTGTTGCGACTCGTATGCAAGCATTTAACATTGTTTTAACAATAATTTAAAATCTAATAAAAGTCAATGGCAATTAAAAATGTAATAAAAGCCAATAATTTTTGACATTTTCATGTCTTTGCCCTGGCACATAGCACAAAAAACTGTCACGAAATTGCGTAACGAAATTGTGTTACAGTGCCTTTATAATGATTTCCGCTTACAACGACCCCGTTGTCAGGTTTGTTCCTTTTCTACACTTTTTAACCCACAAAAATCGTTCGACACTCGTTGGAAAGCTCTCGATTTAACGAACATTTTCATGTTCTCCATAACATATTGAAGGCATAACTGTTCTCATATTTTGTTTACAAACTAATGATCGTGAGTGTAGAAGATAATTAATCCGGAATCGTCTATTTTATTGAAATTAGGTACCTACCTCTTAATATTAATAATAATTATTAATATTATAATACACAATTATTGTGTCAATTTGTAACATAATATATCTACACTCTTTCGTAGTACCTACCTCTTTACATGGTACCTACCTCTCCTATTAACTGTTGGTAGTTGAGATTTGGTACATGTGATGTTCAATAATTTCGGTAAACAGCCAGTGAAGTAGAGTAGACAACAGCAACGCATTGTGAGGTTTGAAAAATACAACAAATAGCTATAGATAGTTATTATGTTAATGATTCGTTTCACATTCTGACAACAACGGAGGGTGGGTTATAAAATCCTATAGTGATGTAAAAACGCTGCAAATTATTACACAATGGTTTATTATTTTTCTATATAGATCACTCGTCTACAAAATCACCAACCATCCAATATGAAGAAAAAAAAAAAAAAAAAAAAATCAAAAAAAAATTTAAAAAAAAAATCAAAATCACCAATTATCGATTACATTTCGATCAGCTCTAATTTGAACGGCGATTAGGCCTCTTTTGCGATTCACACTCGTGTTTTGATTTATATATATATATATTTCAAAATAAACACTTAAATTTTCGTAGGAAGCGAACGGTTTGTCCTACAGAGCTCCGCGTGGTCTCAAAAAATTCTAAAAATTCTAAAGAATCTTAAATTGAAGGAAAAACAATACCTTTATATCGAAATTTTTTGAGTTAGGGCGTTTTCAAAATTTCAAAATTGATTTTGGAACCCTTAGAAGTGACCTACCTCAACCAAAAGCTTCGGGGCACAACTAGACCCCAAAAGGAGCCCACATACCAAATTTCATCAAAATCGGTCAATGCTAAGTGGCAAAAGTGCCGCGTACGGCGGACGGACGGCCAAATTTTTATTCAATTTTTGGATTCTACGTACCTTGAAACGTAAACCATCAAATTTTGAGGGGGTGTTAAAATTTTTTTTTTCTTGGTCGATTCCAAAGGTTCATTATTGAAAATAATAAACCAAAAGCAATAGGTAAAGAAATGAAAATGTCCCAATGCGTTGCCGACTCGTATGCAAGCGTTTTGGTTTATTATTTTCAATAATGAACCTTTGGAATCGACCAAGAAAAAAAAAATTTTAACAACCCCTCAAAATTTGATGGTTTACGTTTCAAGGTACGTAGAATCCAAAAATCGAATAAAAATTTGGCCGTCCGTCCGCCGTACGCCGTCCGCCGTACGCGGCACTTTTGCCACCTAGCATTGACCGATTTTGATGAAATTTGGTATGTAGGCTCCATTTGGGGTCTAGTTGTGCCCCGAAGCTTTTGGTTGATGTAGGTCACTTCTAAGGGTTCCAAAATCAATTTTGAATTTTTGAAAACGCCCTAACTCAAAAAATTTCAATATAAAGGTATTGTTTTTCCTTCAATTTAAGATTCTATAGAATTTTCAGAATTTTTTGAGACCACGCGGAGCTCTGTAGGACAAACCGTTCGCTTCCTACGAAAATTTAAGTGTTTATTTTGAATTATATATATTTATAAATCAAAACACGAGTGTGAATCGCAAAAGAGGCCTAATCTCCGTTCAAATTAGAGCTGACCGAAATGCGATCGATGGTTGGTGATTTTGATTTTTTTCTTTTTTTTTGATTTTTTTTTGATTTTTTTTGATTTTTTTTGATTTTTTTTTTTTTCTTTTCATATTGGATGGTTGGTGATTTTGTAGACGAGTGATCTATATAGAAAAATAATAAACCATTGTGTAATAATTTGCAGCGTTTTTTCTGTATAGATCACCCTTCTGTATAGATTTTATTTACGAACGAATTAGGAACACAGCACACGATACCTACATCACACAGCCAATTGATAACAACACTGAGACAACCTAGGTTTTTGAGCTTCAGAAGGTTCATCTTATCATCCCTAGGCAGTGCTCACGCCGTTCCACCACTTTCTTCCCCTAGATGCTCCTGTGATATTCACGATCACCATGGTTTTCAGAAAATTGCAATTAATGTACATTTACTTGTCTAACCTGAATGATTTATTCTCTGTTTTTTGCATCAGACCTGAAAATGTACAAAAAATCGTACGAAACGTTAAATTAGTTTTAAAAACGCCGCAAATTATTACACAATGGTTTATTATTTTTATATAGATCACTCGTCTGCAAAGCCACCAACCATCCAACTTGAAGAAAAACATCGATCTCATTTCGGTCAACTAAAATTTGAACGGAGATTAGGCCTCTTTTGCGATTCACACTCGTGTTTCTGATTTATCGTACGTAAAACCCTTAAATTCTCGTAGCGAGCGAACGGTTTGTCCTACAGAGCTCCGCGTGGTCTCAAAAATTTTTAAAAATTCTATAGAATCCGAAATTGAAGGAAAAACAATACCTTTATATCAAAATTTTTTGAGTTAGGGCGTTTTCAAAATTTCAAAATTCATTTTGGAACCCTTAGAACTGACCTACATCAACCAAAATCTTCGGGGCACAACTAGGCCCCAAATGGAGCCTACATACCAAATTTCATCAAAATCGGTCAATGCTAAGTGGCAAAAGTGCCGCGTACGGCGGACGGGCGGCCAAATTTTTATTCGATTTTTGGATTCTACGTACCTTGAAACGTAAACCATCAAATTTTGAGGGGGTGTTGAAAAAAATTTTTTCTTGGTCGATTTCAAAGGTTCATTATTGAACAAAAACAGACCGGTTCTCAAGAATTTGCAAATTAATCTGGTGATTCCGATTGTGGTTCAAGTTTCCCTCTCTGGAGAAAATTAAGTGTATGAAAGTTAATGAGTGCTTCAAAAACTCATCTCAACACATTCATCATCTCAGCATCCGTGACTCCAAATTTCTCGAGGGAGAAAACAATGAGGCAATTTGAGTAACAACCTCTGAGCAGTACTTCCGACTTGGATTGATGGAGGCTGAGAGGGAGCAGACTGTGTTGCAGTAGGCAGCTCCTGAGTGATACGTCACAGTTTGACATGCTCATATGACGTTTATGGGAGTTTGTGTACATTACAGCGGTATGTACCTGAACTGAGGTACGCCATCAACCATCTCCCTAGCACTTCATATCCGTCCCGCAAACCGTTCGCCGCTTCATGAATAGAGACCATCAACTACCAATAGAAGCGCTGGGATCAGACAAGGTTTGTTGATTCAGTTAGCATTTACGACCTGAACGAACCTAGTTCTATACAGGCCTAACAAACGACAGTGTCGTAATCTGATTGAGATCGACTCCACCCTGGAAGCTCATATTTCACGGATTCGATTCTCGGCAAACACCTCTCTTGGCCCCAGATCGTTGGAAAGGCTCAATCGCGTCTATGTACAACATCCAAAACCAATTTCAGAGTCAGTTAATTAACATTCTCAGTTGCGATGTTGTCACAGCAGAACATTTCAGATTTCTGTGCAATAAATTTATTAGCGTGACAGGTTCAACCCTGTTTGCAATTTCTACCCTCTTTCCTGAACAAGTCCACTTTGATTGTATACAGGGTGTCGCCCTAACTCGAGGACCAAACTTCAAGGATCGATTCTACAACTAATTTGCAAACTTTTTTGTCTCATGACATTTTTTTTTTTAACGCTTTAAAATTATACTTTTTTCACTTTTAAGATTTTGTTCGTGTTTTCGACCTTGAGCCATTAAAACGGCCATAACTCCCTCAATTTACTGGATAAACTCAAATATGAGTATACCGTTGGAAAGAACGTTAAATTTCCTATCAGTTCATTAGGACACAAAAGCTTCTTAAGCCTTTCGTATAAGTGAATAAATTGGTCAAAGTCAGAAATTTAAAACTTTCTCGGAAATCACCATTTTTCAGGCTGACTCATCTTATGTAATAAACAGCCGTATCGGCGGGCACTCAACGGAAAAAACTTGCCCAGAATCTCAGCTTTCCAACGGTCTATCAATTTTTCTTTTTAACATTCAAATTAGAAGAGTAAATGGAGTTTGAATGCCCGAAAACGTGTGTTTTACAAGCAAATCCTGTGTTTTAAGCGGTTTCTGGTCCCCCTCGACCTCAAGATGGCTTGACGATTTTGGTATCATTTCCTATGTAATTTTCTACGCTGAATCAAATAGTGATACTTCCGAATGGTTCCGACTGCTAGAAAGTGGATTTTTTGAAGAAAACCTTCGTTTTTCGTACATAAAATACGCATTATTCTTAAATGTGGTAGTGAGCATGAAGTAACACCTTTTAACTAAATAAAAACACCGAATTGAATTGAAACACCGTTGATTGAAGTTTTTGTTGAGTTAAAAGGTGTTACTTCATGCTCACTACCACATTTAAGAATAATGCGTATTTTATGTACGAAAAACGAAGGTTTTCTTCAAAAAATCCACTTTCTAGCAGTCGGAACCATTCGGAAGTATCACTATTTGATTCAGCGTAGAAAATTACATAGGAAATGATACCAAAATCGTCAAGCCATCTTGAGGTCGAGGGGGACCAGAAACCGCTTAAAACACAGGATTTGCTTGTAAAACACACGTTTTCGGGCATTCAAACTCCATTTACTCTTCTAATTTGAATGTTAAAAAGAAAAATTGATAGACCGTTGGAAAGCTGAGATTCTGGGCAAGTTTTTTCCGTTGAGTGCCCGCCGATACGGCTGTTTATTACATAAGATGAGTCAGCCTGAAAAATGGTGATTTTCGAGAAAGTTTTAAATTTCTGACTTTGACCAATTTATTCACTTATACGAAAGGCTTAAGAAGCTTTTGTGTCCTAATGAACTGATAGGAAATTTAACGTTCTTTCCAACGGTATACTCATATTTGAGTTTATCCAGTTAATTGAGGGAGTTATGGCCGTTTTAATGGCTCAAGGTCGAAAACACGAACAAAATCTTAAAAGTGAAAAAAGTATAATTTTAAAGCGTTTAAAAAAAAAATGTCATGAGACAAAAAAGTTTGCAAATTAGTTGTAGAATCGATCCTTGAAGTTTGGTCCTCGAGTTTGGGCGACACCCTGTATAGTTGTAGTGCCGTAACTTCAGAGATCGATTCGCAGTTAAATTTCAATTAAAGTTCTGCTTGAAGATTTTTTTGAATCCGTTGTATTTTGCGACTTTTAGTTCTTCTTTTGTTCTTGTTTGGAAGATTAGAGGAGCCGTTATGACTGTTATTTTTTTTTTCCCCAACTCCCCTCAAAGACAAAATGTCTTTTGTGACGGAGGGGGCACGCCATAAATAAAAATAAATAAATAAATAAATAAAATAATGGGGAGGACGCCCAGGACTCACCCGACTCCGGCCCTAGGGATGAGGGAAGATGAGGAAGGTGGGGGTGGGAGAGAAGGATGAAGGGAAGTGCCTCTATAAAACGACCACCAGTTCAAATATGAGCCGAGCAGGACACGGGTGGTGATATCACGGAGTACGCCTACTGAGATGCCCAACTCGCGCAACTCCGTGGCACTTTTCCCGCACCACACCCGCCCCACTCCTTTTAGCTCCGACACCGCTTGCCGTAAATCATTTCTATCATACTTAGCCCGCCAAGTCTGCTCCATGTCCATGCTGCCATTGACAACTTGGACATCCAGGATAATGCAAGACTGGTCGGGCTTGACGGCAACGATGTCGGGCTTCTTACCCTGGTCACTTGGCATGTGATACAGTCTCTCCCTCGCAACACCCCAGCCGCTAGATGACAAAGCACAAAGCACAGAGTCTGCGCTTGCGGAGTAGCTACTATTAGTCTGAGGGGGATGATTGTTAAAGGGGGCCATCTACACGCCAACCCGCACAATACCTAAAAATGTTATCGAAATCGGACAATTACTTCGTATAGTTTTGTCCGTTACATGGATTTCATGACACACAGGCGCCGAACCAAAATTGTTCAGGAAATTTTGATTTTGGAGAACATAGAACAATGAAAAGTGAAAACAATGCTTCCACTACCTTGGTAGCCTCAGAAGCAAAATATCCCTTCTATTTGGTGGCTACTATTTGGTGCTAATTTTCCCATGATGTTGGTAACTGACTACTCAGGAGACTCGTATTGTGGCAGTTTCATTATCATTTTAGTGCTTTTCTCGTGGATCGGTTAGGCTCTTCACAAGACAATTTTGGGGCCTAAGAACGACGAGGAACCAACTACCTATCTGAAAAGTTCCGTTTTGGTCTAGAAGGTCCACACAATTGTCCTTCGATGCTGACGAGTTTTTGTGCATAACTCAAAAGTACCTCCAAAATAGATTAGACCAAATCTAACGTTTGCAATAAATTTGAACTCAGAAAACATGATTAGGGCTTCTATTGAAATTGCTGACTCAATCTTCCCAGATTCATACATTTTGTTAAATTGGTAGTTTTGTTTAGCTCGTGAGTCGTGTGTAGCAAAGTATTTCTTGAAGAAGGACTACCTATGAAAAGAACCAACCAACACTCCTCTCAATAACACGTCTTTGTCGCTTTCACTCGACAGTAAAATTTACGAGCTAGGCAATTAGCTTTGGCACAACGTGGGTGGTCAAAAACGCCGCGAGTAACCATCCACGATTTCTGACGCAATTCCTAATATTGAGCAGAGCTCGTCATTTGTCCTCTGAATTCTAATGTTTGCTCGATAACTGCCACCAAGTTGAAGCAAATTTTTACTGGTTCCAAAACTAACTAGCGACTGAGTAGTGTTTCTCACAGATGCTTCATTCTTCATACACATGAAATATTGACAGTTTTCGATTTAGTTACGTCACAAATCATTTCTTATGCTTCTCAATTCCTTTTCCACATCAGATTTGTACTCTTTTGAGAATATTTTTGTATGGTGGTGACGATTCCATTCAACAGATGAGGGAAAATCAAGTATTCCACGAGACATTAGCTTAGGGTATGAAGGGCACAGGGGGGAAACCCTCATCATCGCCATTCTGCTCGAAAATACTATTTCTTAACGAAAATATGTACTTTCTGAACGTGCAGTCCTTTCCGGTGAAACACCTTTATCTCCTTCTAAAAGCAGGTTGTACGCTCTACCGGGAAAGAACACCATGATTGCGGTTTGAATGTCCCCTCAGGTAGCTAAGTCAAGATATGTTGTCTACATTTCCTTCCGAATTATTTGTAATTTTTTCAGCTCCGAAATATAAATTAGGATTATTGAAATTGTATGTTACCTATTTATCATAATCCTTACAATAAATTTGATAATTTTTAGGATGAAATTACAATTTCTATGTAGGAGATGCTAGTTTTTCTGGACATATTTTATTCCTATACCTTTCTGAAAGCTGCATTTTTAGGACGTCCCACAGTAAGACTTGGGCGTCCTTATGCGATCGATCTGGGGTAAAGTTGGACAACACTCAACAGAAATAAAATAACGACACACTAATTCGTTTTAGACCATTCTGAATCCAAATCCGCGAAAAAAACCATAGGTGTATGTCTGTGTGTGTGTGGGTGTTTGACAAAATCTTGTGTCGTCTGCCCAGGCCTTAGTTCTCAACCGATTTTCGTGATTCCTCTTTGTTCGACGCGGAAAACTATCTAGTTGTCCACTACTTTGCCGGAATTTCGAATTTCGCCTTTTAAGATGAGGGGGGTTTATTTCCGCCGAGAATAAAAAAAATTGGAAAATTCAAAATTTTCTTACCTAGTTTTGTTTAACTAGGCCCTCTTGAGTTGAGAAAAATGTCAAAAAAATTATATGGGTCCTAGGAGTGGGAGAATCTACTGTGACATATGTGTCACAGTCGTCACCAAACATTCATTTAAGTGAACTTTTTCACAAGCAGTGGGACTCTTGGTAGATAAATTATTGATGTTTTACGGAACAAAATATGACTTTATTATTCAAACAAAATCGAACAACCAATTAGAGATCAATCAATTACAAATCTCAGATCAATAAAGTACAAATCAGAGATCAATCAGATACAGTAATTCAATTATTCAGCTAAATCAAGTAATGTTATGGAATCAGAATTTTCTAAATCAATTAAATTTTGAAATTATACCTGAAAATACCTGAAAATTAGAATCAATGAAGGCAATTGAAAGGAACATAATAAGTCAATAAAACAATTTTTTCAAATAAATGCCGAAAATTTAAAAAAAAATCATATTAGAAGTTCGTAATTCAATTTTCATATAAATTCAAATCAAATATAAGGAACATGATTAGTATTACATTATTTCATTATTACTCAGAATAATTGTAGGTAACGGAAAGGCTCGCCTAGTTATAGATCACTGCATGAATTTGCCCACTATTTAGTATGGTACAATTAAAAACATTTCCCATCTGATTTCGATGAAATTTCCAGGGATTGTGTGGGGTGTTGATGGTCCCCTTTGAAAATCATTGCCCCGGAACTGATAGTCAGTGCTCATGAGCAAACGTGAATTCCTCGTGACAACCATAACTTCTACATTTCACATCTGATTTCGATGGAATTTCCAGTTATTATGCGGATCCCAGGTGTAGACCTGGATGGAAATCATATTGTAGCCAAGTGAATAACGGCATCCACCATTTCTTTCCTCTAATACCGATTCTGTAACGAGCAGCATCTTGATCCATTCGATCTGTACCTCTCATATTTTTATTATAATTAGTAATGCAGCATGGCACCCATTTACAAATGAATGTGCCATCCGAGTCTTCAAGTATGTATTGGCAAGTTCCACAAATTTGTCCCTCCTCCTATTAGTTGCACGACGTTACTGAAAAATGGAAAAGATTGTGAGTGAACGTGAGTTTTAACTGAGTAGATTTTGATGAAAATGATTGAAAACTGAAATGGAAACAACTACCTGACAAATAATAACGGAGGGGAAAAAAATTGGGATGCATGGTATGAAGTTCACATTTTTGAACTTCGTATGACGACTGTGACATATTTGTCACACTACCTACTATTTCTAGTAGTACCAGAAAGCAACATTGTCATAAAACTGAGGTTAGCAAACTCGAATCATCTTTTATAAACCTAAGGAAGGAATTACTACCAACAATGGTACAAAATAACCAACAACAATGGATGTAGAGTACTTACAACATGGCGGGCTCTCGAAATTCTCTTCGCTGCGCACTTGGTCAAATACAAACGCTTGTAAATACTGCAAAATTGACGCGGGGACTAAAATTTCGGTGAAAATCCGTAGTAAGGCACTTCTCCTATAACTAAGCGTAATTCAAACGACTCGGAAAATTAGGGTAGCTGTAAACCGAACTGCAAGAAGCCTCTTACTGTGTTACATATATGTCACAGTCGGCGGAAATGGGTTAATGCTCTAAAAACGTGGGTTTTGGGCTGAAATTATGGCCGTTACAAGGAGTTCACATTCGCGCATGCGCACTGACTATAAGTTCAGGGTGATCTGAACAATCCTGAAAAATTTCATCAAATTCCGATGAAAAATGCAGGTGTTTAAGACGTTACAAGGATTTTATTTTTGTGTATGAGCAGAGGCTGTTGTGAAAACAGAATTAACGAAATTAACAAAAAAATAATTTAATTCAGATGAAATTCCAATCAAATTTAGATTTTAAATGACGAAAATCAAACATCCATGCTGGAAAACATATCTCAATACTAACTACATATTTAGATCATCACAACTTCATTAAAAAAGGTTCTTGCTGCTTGTACAGGCTACAAACTAATCTTTTGTTTGACCTTGTAATTTTTATGAGGATAGCTTGAGAAGAACCTCTCATTCTTAAGCCTTCGAGGTTGGTAGTTGAAAAATTAAAAAGTCCATTCATGCAGCATGAATTGATGAGCGAATTTTCAAAGAAATCTCTCAATTGAAGCTATGGTTAAGATCTTAACCACTGCATTGACCACTCCACTCCATGTCAACACCACATCCTATTGTTGGTTTTTTTCTATTTTCAGTATACCATACCAACATACTGTATGCACAGGGTATGCTTTCAAGATCTTAGGAGTCCATATTCATGTTCTACTCGTCTCTACGAACTCATAGAGTACCCACATGGCTATTGTTGGTTTTTTTCTATTTTCAGTATACCATACCCACATACTGTATGCACTGGGTATGCTTTGAAGATCTTAGGAGTCCATATTCATGTTTTACTCGTCTCTACGAACTCATAGAGTACCCACACGGCTACTCCATTTCTGGGTACAACAAATATACGCGCGTTTTCATTATTTTCTATTTTCAGTATACCATACCAACATACTGTATGCACTGGGTATGCTTTGAAGATCTTAGGAGTCCATATTCATGTTCTACTCGTCTCTACGAACTCATAGAGTACCCACACGGCTACTCTATTTCTGGGTACGACAAATATATGCGCGTTTTCATTATATATATGAATATATCCATAATTTTCTTAATTTTTGGACAATTTTCATTTTTGAAAAACGCATTATATCAGAAATTTTGTGCTGAATCCGAATATACCATTTATTATGATGATTGTGAAGGTATTAACCACAAAAAACGGAAAAAACTCGTTTTTTTGGACTTTTTTTTCACTTTTTTTGAAATTTGGACCACTTTGGATTGTCCAAAATTTCTGGCTAACGAACTTGACCTTTCGTTTGTTGTTACGAACATTTTGGCGAAAACTAAAAAAAAAAAAAATTCAAATAATTACTCAAGTTATCGTGCGGAATGACATATATATATTTTTTTTTTTTTCAGTGAAAAAATTTTTCGAAAAAGTCGATTCTAAAAATTTTGAGGCCATTGCAATAGCATCATTTTCTTCGAAAATTCGCTAAAAGAGAAAATTGTCGTTTTCATACGAAATCTTCCATGTTTTCCCCAGGCGCAGTTTTCATTAATTTCTACCCACAACTAATTTTCATGGCCTAATCCCTTTGTCCGGATGTCCGCCCGCCATCTTTATTGCCTCGGTCCAGAGGACTTTACAGGTCAGGATTAGCGTTATGAATGCCTCTCAGAGTCCGACCCGGCGGGGACGTATTATTGCGGTGCATCCCTTCTGTTTTCTGCTGCCAGGCCCCCACCAAGGGGAGGAGAGACCAGGTGACTAGATTTATTTTGGAGCTTTTGTCGAGGATTCCAACCTCCGGGGGCTTTAGGGTCGTTTAGATCTCCACCCCAACTCTGCTCCTCCATTCAATCGTCATCCATTTATCAGTGAAAATGGAGTTTTTGTTCGTCGTGACAGACATTTTTCTCCCGTTGAATTTTTCAATTATTTGGAGTGTCGCTTTCGCTATGCAGCAGAACGTATCAGCTGTGTACCCAATAAATCGTATTAGACCAAATCGAGAACTTGCTTCGTTGTCTTCTATTTCGCCATATGAAATAGCTTAGAAATATCTTAGAAATAAAGGTATTTACCTTTAACTCATGAGACACGTTCGTTCTTGACAATCATTGGAATGAAAGATGAGTGACCAAAATGCGTTCGTAATAACTTGATAACTTTGAATAATCATTAACATAACTACATGCTAAGGATAAAGAAGATTAAGACAAACATCGTGACCAATTTTAACTAACCGAAACTCGACTACGAAAATCGATTTTCATGGGCATAAACATGGTATACTCTACTACCAGGGGTAAAACATCCACTGGGAAACAAATCGTCTCGGAAATACTAATAGCTGGTGCCTCAAAAATAATTTCACGTACATCATCACCAAAAACAGCACAAAGATCTCATCTCGTTTTCCAATGGTATAATCAAAAAATGTTTTACAATCGAATTTAGGGGAGAAATTTGTGTTGTAGAAAAACGGGTGAGAAAAACGTGCATTTTTTTTCAGCGGGGGGATTCCGGGGTTTACACCGCCGCCGCTCCTCACAAGCACCGAATCCAGCCAAAAATCATGGGGAAGAACAAAAAGAAAATATAGGAAATTTTGCCAATTTGACAAACATGACACTACCCGCCCTTGATTTTTCACCCATAAGGACCCCGACAATCGTTTTTTGTTGATTAAGATGGCAAATTTGACGCCCTTTCTAACGGTGCCCTTATTTTTACAAGTAAACTGTAAATTAAGGTAATTATGGTAATTTTACTAGATATACAGGGTGGTCCTTAATGAACGTACCACCCTTTAAATTTCGTTGTTTGTGGGGAAATCAAAAAACTTGTCGAAGTAACTCCCCTTATTTTTTTGTAAAGAATTCAGGAAAAATACTTTTGCGCAAAAAAATTGCGCGCAATTGTGCGCAATTGACACTAACTTTGTTTTTTCAAATACGAACCCCCATTTTTTATTGCAGATTTAGATTCTACGTCAAATTTCATGAACATTTTACTTCGACAACTTTTTTTTTCCGCTGCGCGAAACGGGCGCCAGGAGCGTTCAAAGTTGCTAAAGTCATCAAAATTGCGCAAAACATGGATTATGGTAAACCCCAAGTGTGGCACATGACTTTACATTGTTTTTCAGCGCTGACTCACGTGGTGCTGTCAGTTTTTAGATTTAGCTCAGTTTTTTCGATTTCATAAGCTTAATCTAGTCTTTTGGTGAAATATTACAGTTTTTCCGAAGTATCAACTTTGGCAGTAGATTTATTTTCCCTCACCCTTTCGCACCCCGGGCTTGGGACCGGCTAAGGCGGGCTTAAAAATAAATCACACTCCTCGATAATTTTTCTGCTAAAATACAACAAAAACAATTCCTTCTTTTTTAAAAAAGATTCAGTTCGTTTTGGGTAAAACGCGGCATGTTATACGCATTCAAGAACGTTCACAGTGAGACTATTAACCGGATCAGTTGCTTCTCACGATTAAAGACAAAATAAAGATGATAACGGGTACAGATCAACTTGGAGTTGAAGTTGTAACGTGAGCGGTTAGTAACGTCTCGTCACAAAGTGCAGTAGATAAGCAGTCCGAGAATCGAGAAATCCGAGTTGTTTACCTATTGTGATTCAATCGTATTCAAACGCTTTTGGTACCATAACATTCATGATTTCTCAGAGTATCCTTCTGGGTGCAGGAACCAAGCCATTTTTTTCTTTAAAAAAACGACCATGTTTCTGGCTGTTATTTCGGGTTCATCAAGTCCAATAAAAAAACACCACGTTATTTATTTTTAAGCCCGCCTTAGCCGGTCCCAAGCCCGGGGTGCGAAAGGGTGAGGGAAAATAAATCTACTGCCAAAGTTGATACTTCGGAAAAACTGTAATATTTCACCAAAAGACGTAGATTAAGCTTATGAAATCGAAAAAACTGAGCTAAATCTAAAAACTGACAGCACCACGTGAATCAGCGCTGAAAAACAATGTAAAGTCATGTGCCACACTTGGGGTTTACCATAATCCATGTTTTGCGCAATTTTGATGACTTTAGCAACTTTGAACGCTCCTGGCGCCCGTTTCGCGCAGCGGAAAAAAAAAGTTGTCGAAGTAAAATGTTCATGAAATTTGACGTAGAATCTAAATCTGCAATAAAAAATGGGGGTTTGTATTTGAAAAAACAAAGTTAGTGTCAATTGCGCACAATTGCGCGCAATTTTTTTGCGCAAAAGTATTTTTCCTGAATTCTTTACAAAAAAATAAGGGGAGTTACTTCGACAAGTTTTTTGATTTCCCCACAAACAACGAAATTTAAAGGGTGGTACGTTCATTAAGGACCACCCTGTATATCGAAACACGAAAAAAATCCTAAAATGGGAAAAAACATGTAGAATTGACTCGATGTTTTTCGGTCCTTAACATGGGTCCCTGTATAAGTAGTTATTGTTGACATTTTAGTTAATTTACGTACTTACGTAATTTTGGTATATTCCTACGTACTTATTTTGGTTAATTATTTTCCGTTAGCGTGTTGAGGTATTCCCGTCTGGAATTACTACAAATGAATGCCCATGTGGCTAGTTTCAAGTACCTATGCGGTACCTATGAAAAATGTTGGACCCACGATTGCAATCGCTTGCCATCTTCAAGTTCTGCTAATTTTGCTTCAAATTTGCATAAAACATTTTCAACAAAATATTAGCACAGTAACAGCAGAGCCGTGACCACAGAAATGAGACGTTGAGCTGAAAGTTTTGATGAAACACACGATGATAACCCAGAAAAAGATGATAATTTGCAAACAAGGAAATGCTTAAGGTAGCTATCGAGCTACCTTGGTTTATTTCCCTTAGGTGGGCCCGAAAGTCAAGAAATTTCTTTACTTAGTACTGTTTATGAATACTGGTTCAAGGAAATGCTCCTTATTCGTTGATTATGAATAGCCCAAGTGGCCGTCGCCTCCTCAAGCATTGACTTGAACATTTCCTTTCAACTAAGTGAGGACTATGAATTCCGCCTTAGGATGCTACGTTTGGTGTAGAATTTTCCTTAGCGTTATATATTTCGGGAGCAAGATCCTATACGGTCATACGGTGACAAATCTTTCCCAATGCTTTTCCTTTTTCCCTACTAAAGACATACCTGCTAGAGGTGGTAAACTTGGTCACCTTTTTCCATGAGACGGCCGATCAGTGCCTTGTAAACTTCAATACAAGCGATTTCGTTCTAAACCAATCTATTTCTTTTCATTTTTCTGGATGTTTTTTTGGGCGTGCTGAACACGAAGCTTCCCCTACAAAATTTGTGGTCCGTCAAAAACGAAAAAAAGCACGAAATTTCGGCACTTTTTTGGTTTTTAACGGATAACATTGAAAGAGTACGCTATTATAGGTAATATTGTAACACTTATACAATTTCCGTTGAACCTAAAGTAACATTTTTTGTGCTCTCTGAACAATGAGATGCTCTACAACTTCCATTTAAAAAGTTTTTACGTGAGGCTGCGACATTCAAATTTGAAGTTAACTTGATTTTTCGAAAAGTTGGAAAAAATCTACATTCTATGACTGCACATCGCGCCTTTACTGCTGGCTCAATTTTGACTTTAAGGTCTGAATTGAATTGATTGGTCATTCGACGCGATTTGTGCTCTTTAATTTACTATAAATTGAATATTCTTACCTATAACGCACCCTTTTAACGTTATCCGTCGAAAACATTGCCAAAAGTTCGTGGGTTTTTCGTTTTTGACGGTGTTTGGACCACCCATTTTGTTGAAAAGCTTCTGATTCGCGTTCAGTATAGTGACGATTCGATACTTCCGATATTTATTGATATCGATATTTTGTTTCGATATTTTCGACATTTGTATCGATATTTTTCTTGCGATATTATCGAATATCGAAAGAAAAATATCAATATCGAAAGGAAAATATCGGTTAAGGTTATTTTTATCCTACTGTAATTTATCAGTTTCCCCCTAAATAAAAAACAAATAATAAAAAAACAAAATAAATTGACACGGAAGAAAACATATAAACAACAATGTTGAATTAACATGCCAACCCACTATGTCCGACATGCAGTCCCCATGCTCGATATGGGGAGAGGGAGGGACAAGACAAGACTTCTTTTCGTTTCCGCGTTCGCTATTACTGTTTTGAAATTAGTGGCGATTCGATGTACCTTTTGATGAGATATTTAACTTCAAAATAATATCGGAAGGCAGTATTGAATTCGATAAAATTCATCAAATAAATTTCATTAGGGAATCTGCCAATGGCTAACGATCCAAAAATATATTCGATATCAGTGACATAATATTTTTCATTCGATATTCTATCGATATCGATAAAAAAACGATGCAAAAACATATTCGATATCGGTGACATAAATATTTTTCTTTCGATAATCTTGTGATATTGATGGAAAACTATGCAAAAACATAATTATTCGATATGAAAACAATATTTTTCTTTCGATATTCTACCGATATCGACAACAAACGATGCAAAAACAGTGACATCAATATTTTTCTTTCGATATTCTATCGACATCAATAACAAACGATGCAAAAACAGTGATATCAATCTTTTTTCTTTGATATTTTACCAATATCACTGATATTTATGAAAAACGTATTCGATTTAGGTGACTTCAATATTTTACTTCCGATATTTTAGCGATATCAATGATATTTATGAACAACTATGCAAAAACATATGCAATATCAGTGATATCAAAATTTTTCTATCGATATCACTGATCTTGATTTGAAAAAACACTCGTTAATAGTGACATCAAGATTTTTCTTTCGATATTCTATCGATATCACTGATATCGATATTTTTCTTCCGATATTTTATCGATATCGATACTGTCTTCCGATATTGTTTCGATGTTAAATATCGCATCGAAAGGTATATCGAATCGTCACTAGTTCAGTATCCCAAAATAGATATGAAAACCGTTAATAAAAATTCTTCTTCGAACGGTGCATCTCCAAAACACCTGATGACTGATTAATGGTACCTATCGTAATCGTAAAGGTCAAATTTTCGGCTGAAACATTGTAAATAATGTAAGTGATCTGAAGAGAAAACTTGAATCAAATGATTTAAAAACGATTTTTGATTATGAATTGATTATAATACAATCAATTCATAATCAAAAATCGTTCATGTTCATGTTTTTGAGGGTCACTCAGAAGGGATTGACGTAGGCAAGTTATTATCGTAGCTAAATGAAAAAAGAAAAAAATAACCAAAGCAATAATCGAAAATAATAAATAATATTATTTATTAAATAATATAATATTCATAAAATAAATAATATTCATAAATAATAAATAATATTATTTATTAAATAATATAATATTCATAAATAATTTTCATTTAGCTACGATAATAACTTGCCAATGTCAATCCCTTCTGAGTGACCCTCGAAAACATCCAAGTATAACTTCTCTGTGAACGAACAACTGCCACTAGAATGAATGCCGGTTCTAAATCAACAAGCAGTGATACTTATTTGTCAATTCCTTCTCTGTGCTATTAATAAACTGTTATTCTGTTAAAAGTTAATTAACTGTTTCGAAAGCCTCTAAAACCTTCCAGAAGCAAACAACTTTGAGGAATTTCTTCCGACGCCACTTTTCAACATTAGTTTTCTTTGAATGAATTGAGAGTGCGAGTTCTACTTTTGTGATTAGATATAAGTTGGGGATCAGGACTGTTGTTCATCAGAAAAAGTAGAGGTAAATTATATCAGAGTTTCTATTGAAGAAAAATGCTCCTTGTGGATGCCCTAATACTAAAAGGGATTTCAGTGGAGGAATCGGCTTCTAAATCAGGTCAGCTTGCTCGTTAGCAATTTAGTTTGAAAAACATTATTCATTACTATTATGCAAAGATTAAACATATCACGAGGTTGTAGACCAGTGGACGCCCGAAGTAGAATTTGTATCATTAGAAGTATATTTTCCGCCTCGTACAGGAACGTGCAACTTCACATTTTTATTCGCACTGCAGGTAAAAAAATTGGGTCCAAAAAAAATCAAAATTTTAGAGCTTTTTGAACAATTTCTTTAGGTAGGTCTGAAGTTCAGACTCTGAACAGAATGTATAAACGGGAAAGGATTTACAATCGTGTTACTGGAAACTATCAAATTCGAGCCTACAATAATTGAATATTAATAAATGATTGACAATAATTGATAAATGATAATTATTATCATTTCCATTTTATGATGCTATACTGTGCACCCAACATGGTAGACATATTTTGTGTTTTTTTGTCATTTAGATTTAATTCATTTGGTGAAATGTTCGTGTAGAGAGGCAATTCCAAATATTGGGTAAAGTCTCCTAGGTAGGTACTCCAAACTTATCAGGTAGTTACCTAACCTTGTTAATGGATAGGAAGGCGGTTGGCGATGTATTTTCGTTCTCACAGGGCTCTTTCCTAGCTTTTAGAAAGATGGGATTTCCCGCCGTCCGATAGATCGATAGATTCCTCCGCTCGCCTAGCGAGACAGGGAATTTCATTTGGGTTTTCCAAGCTTTGAAAGCCGAGGCGGCGGATCGCCTTTCCGTTTCTATTTCATTGTATTATTTGCCTTACAAACGGGCATCGAGCTCAAGGAAATCTCGGCGGACAGGTGTTTCAAATCGCATGATCAGACCTACACCCTGCTGCATATTTGGAATATCCTCAGCTTGGTTGAACGGTAGGAACAGCCCTTAGGATCTCCGTACTCTGAAACACCGAACATTTACGTAGGTAGTACAAAACCGACATACAGCACTCATAAGACCTAAATACTTGTTCTTGATATGATTTACTTAACTAGACACCTATACATATACAATTTGGATGCAAATAAGCTCGAAGAAGAAGAGTTATGAATTATCCAGATTTCAGTTATTGGTTTATTATTTTCAATAAACCAATCCTTGCCTTTGGAATCGAGCAAGAAAAAAAAATTTTAACCCCCTCTCAAAATTTGATGTTTTACGTTTCAAGGTACGTAGAATACGAAAATCGAATAAAAAAATTTCCGTCCGTCCGCCGTACGCGGCACTTTTCTTAGCAACACTGGACCGGTTTGGTTCAAATTTGGTATATGGGCTCCATTTGGGGTCTAGTTGTGCCGCGAAGCTTTTGGTTGATGTAGGTCACTTCTAAGGGGTGAAAATTAAGGGTTGAAATTTTCAAGAGTGCCCTAGCTCGAAAACTCTCGAAATAAAGGTATCGTTTTTTCACCAATTTTAAATAGTATTGAATTTTTAAAAATTTTTGAGACCACCCGGAGCTCTGTAGGACAAACCGTTCGGTCCCTACGAGTACTTGAAGGTTTTCCTTCGATAAAACAGAATCATGAGTGTGAATCGCAAAAGAGGTCTAATCTTCATTCAAATTTTATCGGACTAAAATGCGATCGCTGTTCATTTCTTCGATTTGTATACAGTTTTGCCTTCTGCGTAACCAGTAATCAAATTTCCATGTGAAGCTTTCTATTTTTCGGATCGAGTGTGAAGCGTTTAGTTCTTTCTAATAAACTTGATTGTGAAGGTGTGAAGCAGTATGGTGTGGTAGGTAGTACCTACCAATAGTTGGTAGTTAAAAAAAATGTTGGTAGGTAAAAAACGCTGCAAATCATTGCTCAAAGGTTTATTATTTTCTGTATAGATCACTGGTTCTCCATCAATAGCACCTACCACCATCTGTATTCTCCCTTGACCTTCCCTCTCAAATTTCAGCTTCCTGCGTTCAATAGGATTGAAAATGGCTTCGGAGCTCACTCAGCTGATCAGTGCTTTTCCAGGCGTCTCCAGCTTGCGAGGAGATCTTCTTCACTCTTCAGATCACTGATCAGCTGAGTGAGCTCCAAGCCATTTTCAATCCTATTGAACGCAGGAAGCTGAAATTTGAGAGGGAAGGTCAAGGGAGAATACAGATGGTGGTAGGTGCTATTGATGGAGAACCAGTGATCTATACAGAAGGGTGATCTATACCGAAAATAATAAACCTTTGAGCAATGATTTGCAGCGTTTTTTTTCAGTTATGAATTATCCGGATTATCCAGATTTCAGTTATTTTTTTCAGTTATGAATCTATCCTCGTATATTTGTTTATATTGAATTCCCTAGCCTGGGGCAGTTTTATAAAAACCACTCCTAAGTCGGTAGGCAGTATAGTTTCTTTGAAAAGAATAACATAGAAATGAATAGAACCGGTTGGTTCAAAAATTGAAGACCCAGCAACTATAACTCCAAAATTGTTGTTTTTCGATCTCGCGGTGACACGAGAAACTTCCAAAACTGAAAACAAAAGAACTAGGGATGTCCCAAAAGTATCGATACTTGAAAGTATCGATACTTTTCAAAAAAAAGTATCGATACATATCGATACTTTTTTTTCCTGATATGTATCGTAGTATCGATACTTTTTTTCCAGTATCGGAGGCGATACTTTTTTACCTCTCACATTAGATCAAAATGCTATTTTTTTTTTTAATCTCTCACATTAGATGAAAGTCTCGAATTTTAGTAGGTATCTCTTTCTCTACGTAGATTGTTGGGAGACCAACCACTTCAACAAACTAAACAAAGATGATGTATTACCACCTCCAGCTCTCAATGGGTTTGTTCGGAGAGGCGGTCCGGAACAGTTCAGAACCAAACCGGAACTGAAAAGGGGAGGGGATAGAGGCGAATGGGCTCCTCCAAACTCCTTTGGGCTCCTCTAAGCCCCTCCAAACCGTTCAGGACTGCCTCTCCAAACAGACCATAATCATATTATGATAACCTGCTGTCCTCCATCATCTTGGAAGGACCACCAAAATGTTAACCCAACCAAGTGCAATACAAAAACAAGTGCCTAAACAAAAAAATGAGTGATTTATTGTTTTGTTCATTCTATAGCATTTTTTAGTCAAATGAAACCTTTTTTCAATCAAATGAAACTTCGTACCAACCAAATGAAACTTTGTTCCAATCAAATGAAACCTCGTACCAATCAAATGAAACCATGTTCCAATCAAATGAAACCTCGTACCAACCAAATGAAACTTTTTTTCAAACAAATGAAACCTTATTTCAATCAAATGTAACTCATTGGTCCAACCATAAAAAATAACTTTATTTAATATTGTTGCGAAACAAGTTAATACAGAAGCACTAGGTACAAATTAATTTAATGGAGTGGGTGTCCAGCAGCTGCAGCAGGCAGTTTCATCATCATGTTAATGACGAAGTTGGAGCAGTCTGTCGAGGTGATTTTTTCGACGCTCCGAACTATGACTTCCTCGATGATCTGATTCTGACTTGCTCCAAGCAAGCCTCTAGCCACAGATTTGATTTTAGAAAACACATTTTCTACCGGATTCAAAGTCGGTGAGTATGGTGGCAGGTACTTCACCGACAAGGGCAATGCTTCAACTGCTTCTTTCACTGCTCTGCTGGAATGGATTCTTGCGTTATCCATTACCAAAATAGAGTTTTGAAGAGAAAAGTCAAGTTTAGCAGCAACTTCCCTCAAGAAATCACAAAAATGTGCTGCCGTACACGTACTTGCAGTGACTATTTTGTATTGGATTACTACCACTCCATTAAATTAATTTGTACCTAGTGCTTCTGTATTAACTTGTTTCGCAACAATATTAAATAAAGTTATTTTTTATGGTTGGACCAATGAGTTTCATTTGATTGAAATAAGGTTTCATTTGCTTGAAAAAAAGTTTCACTTGATTGGTACGAGGTTTCGTTTGATTGGAACATGGTTTCATTTGAATGGTACGAGGTTTCATTTGATTGGAACAAAGTTTCATTTGGTTGGTAAGAAGTTTCATTTGATTGAAAAAAGGTTTCATTTGACTGAAAAATGCTATATATTAATTATTATCCTCGCGATGGAGAGATGTCACACTGATGGAGAGAAACATAAAAGGCATTTTCACACATTTTTGTCAAAGTATCGAAAAGTATCGATACTTCAAAATATCGATACTTTTTGAAAGTATCGTATCGATACTTTTTGATACTTTCTAGATGTATCGATACGATATTATATCGATACTTTTGAAGTATCGGACATCCCTAAAAAGAACTGTCCGACCTCAAAAAAAAAAAAAAATTAATAGTAATAATAATATTAGTAGTAAGAATAATCATAATAATATTGAAAATAATAATATTGTAATTATTGTAAAATAGTAATGTAATAGTTATTTTCCCCTTTAGTGGTTTGTCATTATCAGTTTTGAGGTCCGTCCGTTTTTTTTCTGTTAGAAAGGTTTTTATTTTAAAATTATTTACTATTTTTATTTTAATGTTAGTCACTCTCGCGTGGAAGTAAATAAATCGTATTGCAACGATATTTCAATGGAGCTGAAAATACAATTCAATGCACCAACCAAGTTCCATTAGCTAATCTCGTAAATTGAAAACCTTATTTAATTATGAATGAAGGTAGAAATAACCGCCTCTAATAAAATAATCAATGGTATTTTATTCTCGAATGCACTCTAAAAACGACTCTCGAATTCACCGTTGAATAACAAACGCCTCGATAGAAGCTTCTCTGGCTAACTTGTATTTTGGGAAAATACCTATATATATTTTTTTTTTTTCAAAAATTTTTGTCGATTTTATTATGTATTTTTTTATTTACTCCGAAAGTTTCAAGTTGCAAAAAGTCGTTACATCTCCTAGAATTACAGAAGTGAAAAAAATTTACAATTATTATTAATTGTTTAAACAATTGTGTTCTCAACAATTCGATCTCAACTTAATTTCGGTGGAAATTTTTGTTTGCCGAATTATTCGAATCTTTTTGATCTACCTTGTTAAGGATCTTCGTTTTTTTTTTCAGGTGAGGATCGAAATTGTAATACGATCAACGAGGTGAGTGGGTGCACGTCTCATAGGTAATACAGGGAGTCCAGCGATTCCCCGAAAAAAAATCCCCTGAGTTTTCCAGGTTTTCCAGGGTAAATTTTCGACTTCTTCCAGGGTTCTAAATCAATTAGAATATAAGTAAACGTGATCATAATTTATCAGAATGCAGGTTTTCAAGGACATTTTGAAATGAAAAAGCATTAGAAATATAGTTGTTTATCTCGAAACATCAATCTGTGAGTACCTATCAGTCGGGGGCGATAACTTCCATGTACACTAAAATCCGCACAAACCCTAAAATAATCATCGAAATTGGATGGAAACTATAAAAGTAGCTATTAGTCAGAGGAATATTAATTTCATAGGGGACCATCTGCAACCCAATTAGCTTCATTCCAAAATATTTAACCGAATTTGAAGAATAACTTCGAATACTTTGGCCCGGTTTGAAGGTTTCAAGAGAGACACAACAGAGACTTCGATTCTTAAATAAAAACAAAAAAACAAGAGTTTACTCGAATAATCGAAACTTAACTTAGTTTACTCGAGAGATATGACCACTTCAGAGGCTTGTTTTCACCTTTGATTGTTTGAAAAAGTCGAAAATGAACGTTGAAATTGTCGAAACTTGTTGGTTTACTCGAGAGAAATGACCACTTCAGAGGCTTGTTTTCACCTTCGATTGTTCGAAAAAGTCGAGAATGAACGTTGAAATTATTGAAACTTGTTGGTTTACTCGAGAGATATGACCACTTCAGAGGCTTTTTTTCACCTTCGATTGTTCGAAAAAGTCGAAAATGAACGTTGAAATTGACGAAACTTGTTGGTTTACTCGAGAGAAATGACCACTTCAAAGGCTTGTTTTCACATTCAATTGTTCGAAAAAAAAAAAAAAACGAAGAATGAACGTTGATATTATGTGACCAGAATCTGACTAGGTAGTTGAGAAATTTACCTGTTGCGTTTTAACACTAATTTATTACCTGCAGGTGTGCTCTTATGAACTCTTCCAGCGAATTTTCGAAATAAATCAAGCAATTATTGTGGCATTATAAATTTCAATAACAAAAGTATAAAAAAATCTAATTTTTTAAACATTATTTGGGACATCTATATTAGCATTTGTTTCTAAGGCTGTACCATATTACGATATATTACGATACATACTCGTATATTCGTGATTTCCCATCTATTACCTATGGCTAGTTTTATGGAATAAAATTACTACCTGATAAGTCAAATTTTCATGTGTGAGTATAGTTCCCTACTTAAACTTTTCCCCCTCAGACTACCGGAACTTTCCACTAAAAGGTTTGGCGCTAGTGCGTTTTCCAGGGTTTTTCGGGAAAAAATGAAATTCCCTGAGTTTTTTCAGTTGAGTAAAATTCTTAAGTATGCCAGGTTTACCCGGTTTTCCAGGTCGCTGGACACCCTGTAATAGCTATTTTATTTTATCTACAAGAAACAATACGAAGAAAACAAGAACGCTGAATACGTGGTAATTGCAGGGTTCAGTTATTGTACTGTTGATGTAATAATATTGTTGTTGCGAGCGTAATTTAGAAGAACGTAGTCCTAATAACTAAACGAATCCGAAAATCGAATAAAATTTGGCCGTCCGTCCGCGGCACTTTCTCAGTTAGCATTGACCGATTTTGATGAAATGCGGTATGTAGGCTCCATTTTGGGTCTATTTGTTCCCCGAAGATTTTGGTTGACGTAAATCACTTCTAAGGGTTGAAAAATAAGGTTTGAAATTTTGAAAACGCTCTGACTCAAAAAAATTTGATATTAAGGTTTCGTTTTTCCATCAATTTAAGATTGTATTGAATTTTTAGAATTTTTTGAGACTACGCAGAGCCCTGTAGGACAAACCGTTCGTTCCCTACGAGAATTTAAGAGTTGGACCTACGATAAATCAGAAACACGAGTGTGAATCGCAAAAGAGGCCTAATCTCCGTTCAAATTTTAGCTGACCAAAATGCGATCGATGTTTTTCTTTCATGTTGAAGGGTTGGTGGCTTTGCAGACGAGTGATCTATAGAAAAATAATAAACCATTTTGTAATAATTTGCAGCGTTTTCTTACCGAAATGCGATCTATGTTTTTCTTCAAGTTGGGTGGTGGTAAGAATGGTAACGCTGTGTTCTTTGCAGACGGGTGATCTATATAGAAAATTAATAAACCTTCGTGTAATAATTTGCAGCGTTTTCGGATTAGGCCGTCAAAAGAAAATAGTTTCTAATTTTGGCTTATTGGTTATGATATTGTGATGACTGAATAGCGATTATCTAAATCAAGAAGGAAGTTATACTGCCCACCCAACTTGGCAGGCGTGTTACTCGGGTTTTATCGGACGTCGGTGGTGGGCAACCAACCAAAGCCGGTGCCTTGCCTATAATTCCGCCCATCCAGTCCCACTCAGCTGTGGGAAGATGCCGATCCCTTTCTATCGAAATCCTCTCCTGGTCTCTTCGGAAAAAGACGAACGACCACAAAAGCTTCCGTGTTTAGAAAAGAAACCGGACGGCGCTTCCCTCGAGCAATTTTCCAATTAAAACTTCGTCGGTTTTTCCCACCAGTTGAAAAACACCTTTGTGGAGCCCGCAGAGGCGATTTCTATAGCGACGGCCAGCGCGTTCCGACGAATGGACGGCATTTGAGATGTTTGGAGGTCTCGCTCGACTCAACTAGTAGATTTCGCCCGGAGGGAACAGCCCCACCGTCCTTGAGCCTTCTGAGTTGTAGGATAGCGTAGTATTTACCGTTGGGGTTCGCCTGTCTTCAACCGGTCAGCCTGACCAAAATAAAACTAAGGGCTCCTGGCAAATTGCTTTATCGCGTCTTGTGGTTTCCCTGACTGGTAGGCAGGAATCAACCGCAATAAAGCACTGTAAATATCTACTGACCACCAACTCAACAAGTCAGCTAGGTACAATG
Source organism: Apolygus lucorum (assembly GCA_009739505.2). Classification (NCBI taxonomy): domain Eukaryota; kingdom Metazoa; phylum Arthropoda; class Insecta; order Hemiptera; family Miridae; genus Apolygus; species Apolygus lucorum. The sequence goes on along the minus strand of CM019170.2, from coordinate 43,416,695 downwards.
AAGGATCCAGAAAAGTACTCATATTTCTGTCTGCCTTAACCCTGTACTTGGCAAAACTATCCCACGGAGATTCTTTCAAATTTCCCCGCAAATGTGAACTTAAGGCCCTCCAAAAACATGGTAAATTGAAACAGCTTCTAAAATGTTCTTATTAAGTGCAGAGATAAGTAGCTATAGGCTTGTGATTTTATCATTTACTTAGGTTCATAATTGTTGTACATCACTTACCTAATTCTTCTTATTTTTGTGTTACCTACTTTCAGGTTTAGCAAATGCACTTCTTACAATAGTTTTAAACAGGCTAACAGTAAGTAATTAAAAGTCTAAAGGTGGAAAACAAACACCGTGCTACGATTGAGAAGGAAAAAGGAGAAACCATGTACAATGAGCCTTCTTAAAACTATTGTAAAAGTGCACCTGGTGAACCTGAAAGTACCTAACACAAAAATAATACGAATTAGGTAAGTGATGTACAATAATTAACCTAAGTAAATGACAAAATTACAAGCCTATAACTACTTATCTCCGCACTTTAACACAACTTAATCCTATAAATATTGTCTAAAGGTGCATAACAAAAATCGTACGATGATTGAGAAAGAAAAAGAAGAAACCATGTACAAAGCAACAACTACAGCATATAACAAAAACAATTATAACTGACAACTACATCACCAAAATGTAAGCCATATAACTATATAATTAAATTAGTTAACATTAATTTATTAAACCTAGATAACGCTAAGTATTATACTTAAAGATAATTATTTTTAATTCTTAACTTAAGTGTTCGTACCTGTTATTTTTTGATGATTATAGAACCCTGAAGATGTTGTGTTAAACGAAAGCGCTCGGACGTAAACACAAGAGGATTGGCCTAAAATATTCCTCACCCTCAACCCAGATAAAGTGATAAACTATCGCCACAATGAAAACTGAAATTCTAAAATGTATCCTATTTATCGTACACTGCCGAGTCACCCATAAATGAGAATTCATTGTTATTAAATGAAATGTAATTATTTCGTTATCTTTCAATCAAAATAAAATTAAGTAAAAGAAAAAAAACGTCTGCCAAGTGGGTGTGGCACATAGCTTCCTCGTATCCATAACCCGATTGTATAGATGATCCGATGCATAGTAGTTAATCTCAAAACATCAAAACAAGTTATTCTGTAACATCCCTGAAAATTTCATTGACATCGGATGGAAAATGTAGAAGTTATGGCCGTTAGAAGGAATTCACGTTTGCGCATGCGCAGTGGCTACTATCAGTCCGAAGGTGATGATTTTCATAGGAGACCATTTACAACCTAATCCGCATAATCCCTGAAAATTTCATCGAAATCGGGTAAAAAACGTGGAAGTTATGGCTGTTACAAGGAAATTCACGTTTGCGCATGCGCAGTGGCTACTATCAGTCCGAAGTTGATGATTTTCATAGGGGACCATCTAAATACTAATCTGTAACATTCCTGAAAATTTCATTGAAATCGGATGGAAAATGTAGAAGTTATAGCCGTTACAAGGAATTCTCGTTTGCGCATGCGCAGTCGCTTCTATCAGTCCGAGGATGACGATTTTCATTGGGGACCATCTACAACCTAATCCGCATAATCCCTGAAAATTTCATCGAAATCGGGTTGAAAAAGTGGAAGTTATGGCCGTTACAAGGAAATTCACGTTTGCGCATGCGCAGTGGCTACTATCAGTCCGAAGTAGATGATTTTCATAGGGGACCATCTAAATACAAATCTGTAACATTCCTGAAAATTTCATCGAAATCGGATGGAAAATGTTGAAGTTATGGCCGTTACAAGGAATTCACGTTTGCGCATGCGCAGTCGCTTCTATCAATCCGAGGATGATGATTTTCATAGGGGACCGTCTACACACCAACCCGCATAATCCCTGAAAATTTCATTGAAATCGGACAATAACTTCGTATAGTTATGCGCGTTACAAGGAATTCATGACAGACAGACAGACAGACAGACAGACAGACAGACAGACAGACACGGAAGCAAAATTGTTCAGAAAGGTCTAAAACGTAAAACGCGAGTGAAAATTTTGATTTTGGAGAACTTTTTTTTTCGTCCTTGAAAAGTGAAAACAAAGCTTCCGCTACCTTGGTAGACTCGGAAGCAATAGATAGAATCGAAAAAATAAAATAATGGAGCTAGTAATTGAACTTTCTCACTTGCTGCACGCACCAATTAGATAAAGTAGTAAATTAATGTAAATGTACACTGTAAATGTAAATGTAAATTAATGTAAATGTACTACTGCTCAGTCTCGATCGAAAACGTAACGAGTTTATCTAAAATTTTGGCAGTTTTCCTATACTTGTTTAAATTGTTCCCTTAAAGTGTACTGATGGCCCTCTATAAACATGTATTAGATGAAGAGATACTCCACACAATCACTAACAGGTGTCAACCTGTCAACAGGTGATTGTGTGGACTCGAGGAAAATTCCATTCCGGTTTTGACTATTCCGATAATAACATTGTGTTTTATAATTAGTGTCAATACACGTTATTAGTACAACCAAGGACTTGTATATTTCCCTCCAAATTATATTAACATGAGAAAATGAAAAAGCTTCCATTGTGAACAGAAAACACGTATGGTATATAAAACGTTGCGAAGTATAGGGTTAAGACCTAATTGAGTCTCCAATTGATTCAGGTGAGAACAGAGGAACAGTGTAGCTTCCATAAGAATAAGATAGATATAGACAGAATCTAGGATCGAAAATGATCGCGTTGATCAGAGCTGTTAGTTGTCTAAAGTAATCTAAACTGGGAAGAATTCTTAATCATGTTGATGTTCCTAAAAGTTGAAAACCAGTAACTTAATAGAGAATTTCACCGTGTTTCATAATATGAATTCAGTATCAAGTTACTGGTTATCAACTTATAGGAACATCAACATGATAAAAGACCTTGACATCAATATTAATATCACTTATTCAATCAAAGGTATGTTACACAAAACCAGGACGGAAACGAAAATAAGTATAACAGGGGTTACGCAAAAAATCAATAATGGTGATGTTTGTAGGTACCAACTTTTCACACTCACGTTCATTTTCCTCAGTCACTATAACTACAGGGTGTTTCACGAAAAGGTTACACCCCCTTTATTTTCGCAAAATACAGCGTAAAAAATTCCGACGAACGCGATTCTTCATGATTTTTTGTGAGGATCTCAGGAAAAATACTTTTGCGCAATTGACACTAACTTCATTTTTTCAAATGGAACCCCCCTTTTCATTACAGATTCGGATTCTACGTCAAAATTCATGAAAAATGCATACCCAAACCGATTTTGGTTTATTGCGCGCAACCTGGCTTTTTGAACGCTCTAAGTTGCGCAACTCCACAAAAATTAGGTTTTGGAGAACCCTTAGTGTGGCACATGTTTTTTCATCATTTTTTTACGCTAAATCACATGGTGTCATCCGTTTTTCAATTTGACTGGAATTTTTCCAAATGGCGGCCAAAAATTCGGTTGTTATTAGTGAAAAAATCGCTCTTTTCAAATCGTTATGAGTTTTTAGGCAATTTTATTCAGTTCAAGCATGATCGTGCTGCCAGTTTTTATTTTTAACTCCACCGTAGACGGCCCCAAGCCCTTGGTTCAAAAGGAGGTGAGAAAATAAAAAATAAACATATTTTCGACCACAAAACTGATGTTTTTTGTGAAAGAAACGTTAATTTTTCCTCTTGAAATTTTCTTCTTCCTCAAAACGGATGACACCGTGTGATTCAGCGTCAAAACATATTGTTTAGTAATGCATGCATTCCAGGGGACGTCCCATTGGATAAGCATTAGATCAGTTAAACCAGTTGGTAAGCGATAAAACTGTTTCACTCGATGTAATTTATTCATTACTTTAGGCAAGAAATACTGACCCCCCCCCCCCCCACCATTATCCACCTTAACATTTCTAGCGGCATGGGAGCCTCGAATCTGAAGAGCATTTTAAAATCCATGATCTACGATACCCAACATGCGAATTCGAGTTCCCCCCCCCCCACCTCCCCAACGCCATCAATGGTGCCAGTCTGGCACCAAAGCGGAAATACGTCGCAACATTGAACTTTCATCTGTTAGTTTTGGTAGGCAGTCCGTCGAAGTTCACATCCGTATTCAAGGTGAAACACAAAAAAAAAAAACACGAAATAAGCGGTTTATGGCATCATGGCACCATGGTGGCACCACTATTAGTTCCATGGTGGTACAGAGAATAATTCATGAAAATTCGGAGGTATAATGAGAATTTTTCCTCAATTTCAAAGCTTGGGTACAATTAGTAAGTAGTAAAGGAACCAAAATATTGAAAAATCGGATATTTTGTGAATATTATCCCCCCACTCGCCCCCTCCCCTTGCGAATTTTGGTACTCTGGTAAAATCATGTACAAATCGGAAGTTATTTGAGTCAAACAAAAAAAGAAACACGCAAATCGGTTGGAAATTGAGGCCTGGGCAGAGTTTACAAGATTACGCCCGCAAACGCACGTTTTTAAAGCATTAACCCCCCCTTTCCCCCCTTAAAAAGCAAAATCCAAAATTCCGGCGCCGTAGTGCACAACTAGATAGTATTACGCGTCAAACGAAAAAAGAACCACGAAAATCGTTTGAGAACTAAGGCCTGGGCAGAGTACACAAGATTATGCCCAAAAACGCACGTTTTTCGAGCATTACCCCCCCTTTCCCCCCCTTAAAAGGCAAAATTCGAAATTCCGGCGACGTAGTGCACAACTAGATAGTTTTCCGCGACGAACAAAAAAAGAACCAGGAAAATCGGTTGAGAACTAAGGCCTGTGCAGAGTACACAAGATTTTGTTACACACACACATACACACACACATACACACACACACACAGACATACACCTATGTTTTTTTTTTCGCGGATTTGGATTCAGAATGGTTTAAAACGGATTACTGTGTGGTTATTTTTTTTTCTGTTGAGTGTTGTCTTCCTTCACCCCAGATCGATCGCATAAGGACGCCCAAGTCTTACTGTGGGACGTCCTAAAAATGATGAAAAAAACATGTGCCACACTAAGGGTTCTCCAAAACCTAATTTTTGCGCAATTGTGGAGTTGCGCAACTTAGAGCGTTCAAAAAGCCAGGTTGCGCGCAATAAAACAAATCGATTCGGGTATGCATTTTTCATGAAATTTGACGTAGAATCCGAATCTGTAATAAAACATATTGTTTAGTAATGCATGCATTCCAGGGGACGTCCCATTGGATAAGCATTAGATCAGTTTAACCAGTTGTTAAGTGATAAAACTGTTTCACTCGATGTAATTTATTTATTACTTTAGGCAAGAAATACTGACCCCCCCCCCCACCATTATCCACCTTAACATTTCTAGCGGCATGGGAGCCTCGAATTCGAAGAGCAATTTAAAATCCATGATCTACGACACCCAACATGCGAATTCGAGTTCACCCCCCCCCCCCACCACCATGGTGTCAATCTGGCACCAAAGCGGAAATACGTGATAACATTGAACTTTCATCTATTAGTTTTAGTAGGCAGTCCGTCAAGGTTCACATTCGTATTCAAGGTGAAACACAAAAAAAAACCAAGAAATATGAGGTTTATGGTGCCCTGGCACCATGGTGGCACCACTTTTATTTCCATGGTGGTACTGAAAGTAATTCATGCAAATCCTAAGGTATAATGAGAATTTTTCCTCAATTTCAAAGCTTGGGTACAATTAGTAAGCAGTAAAGGAACCGAAATATTGAAAAATCGGATGTTTTGTGAATATTATCCCCCCACTCACCCCCTCCCCTTGCGAATTTTGGTACTCGGGTGAAATTATGTACAACTCGGAAGTTATTTGAGTCAAACAAAAAAAGAAACACGCAAATCGGTTGGAAATTGAGGCCTGGGCAGAGTTTACAAGATTGTGCACGCAAACGCACGTTTTTTAAGCATTAACCCCCCCTTTCCCCCTCTTAAAAAGCAAAATCCAAAATTCCGGCGCCGTAGTGCACAACTAGATAGTATTCCGCGTCGAACAAAAAAAGAACCACGAAAATCGGTTGAGAAATAAGGCCTGTGCAGAACACACAAGATTGTGCCCAAAAACGCACGTTTTTCGAGCATTACCCCCCCTTTCCCCCCCTTAAAAGGCAAAATTCGAAATTCCGGCGACGTAGTGCACAACTAGATAGTTTTCCGCGACGAACAAAAAAAGAACCAGGAAAATCGGTTGAGAACTAAGGCCTGTGCAGAGTACACAAGATTTTGTTACACACACACACATACACACACACATACACACACACACACAGACATACACCTATGTTTTTTTTTCGCGGATTTGGATTCAGAATGGTCTAAAACGGATTACTGTGTGGTTATTTTTTTTCTGTTGAGTGTTGTCTTCCTTCACCCCAGATCGATCGCATAAGGACGCCCAAGTCTTACTGTGGGACGTCCTAAAAATGATGAAAAAAACATGTGCCACACTAAGGGTTCTCCAAAACCTAATTTTTGCGCAATTGTGGAGTTGCGCAACTTAGAGCGTTCAAAAAGCCAGGTTGCGCGCAATAAAACAAATCGATTCGGGTATGCATTTTTCATGAAATTTGACGTAGAATCCGAATCTGTAATAAAAAAGTGGGGATTATATTTGAAAAAATGAAGTTAGTGTCAATTGCGTGCAACTTTTTTGCGCAAAAGTATTTTTCCTGAGATCCTCACAAAAAATCATGAAGAATTTCGTTAATCGGAATTTTTTACGCTGTATTTTGCGGAAATGAAGGGGGTGTAACCTTTTCGTGAAACACCATGTATATTAATATCACTTGCTAAGGTTTAAAGATGTGTTGGATTGGATTTTTGAAATTTTGTGATCCTGATTGTTGGTCAAGTAACAAACTTTTCTCAACATTTATCCCACTTCCTCATGCATCCTAGCGTTTGTAGAACAACATTTTAGATAATCGTTCCAGCAGATTTGTAGAGCTCTCAATTAAAAAAAAAAAAAAAAATTAAACAAAAAATAAAAAAAACAAAATTTACGACATTTAAGTAACACAAAAATTAGAACATCAAATAAAGAACATTAAAAAAATCAAAATCCTCCGCATGGTTTCGGAAATAAGTTTACCTTAGTGTACAAAAACACAACTTTACAGGAGAGGGAGTTTCCGACAAACTTCTTTTCGGGCTGTCGCTTTGCGGGCGCACGTTTCATCGAATAACTAATTTATTTAGTTTCTATTATCCATTTCTACATGAACCATTTGTTTCTTTCCGTCATGGTTACCTAAGACTAACTTAAAAATATCGAGTTCACCATTAACAACAACAGCTATCTGTTAGGTTTATCAAAATTATCACATCGCTGGCCCGCAAGAAAAGTGACACAACTCAAAGAATTTCAATTTTCGTATTATTTCAAAATACGATTAGTTTAGTCTTGTCTAGCGACATTTTTCGAGATGTGTCACTTTTCTTGCGGGCTAGCGATATGCGTGTTTGTTGTTACTAACTTTGTCTGTAGGTAGGTAAATTATTACAGTAGGTATATTTTTAATAATGTTTAGTTTGAAATAAAATAATTAAAAAAAATAATAATGCAAAACTTTACTAGGTGGTGGTCTCCTGAAGAGTTTATCCCAGTTTATGTTGAGTTCCTGCAGATCAGCTCGCCATCAAATTCATTAGCAATCATCTTAGAACCAGTGAAAACGGAGTTGAGTAGAACGTTGTTTTCCATTAAAATAATGAGTAGCAAGTTAAATCGATTTCGATGGTTAGGTCATCATCAGTTACAAACAATAACTTTTTATTGTTAGTTATTTGTTATTGTTTGTTACTGATGAGACCTAACCGTCGAAATCGATCTTGTAACTCATTATTTTCTTGGAAATAGACAACGTTCTACTCAACTCCGTTTTTATTTCAAATGGTTTTCCACAATCTCATCGCGAGTGATTTTATTCGTATCTTAGAATCGATTCTCAACCACTAAATTGGAGCAAAATCGAGCGATTACATCTTACGAAATCGACGTGACATTACATTGTGTTCATACTCGTATTATAATAGTGAGGAGCCTGAGCCTAAACCCAGAAACCATCCAAATGTAGCAATGGGGTGTGCGCATGGGTCGGGAAAATTGTTTCTTGTTATTTTTAATCTAAACTAGACCTCATTCTATGAATTTTGACACCAACCGCGGCCTTCTAGCATAAGAAGACCTTTTTCTATGATTTTTCAGTTTCGAATGTTTATGACGTCACAGTGGGTTGGGGGTCCCGCCCAGGCGGGAGGGGCGCGTGACGTCATAAACATTCGAACTTTGAAAAATCACAGAAAAAGATCTACTCATCCAAAAAGAGAACGGCTGGTGTCAAAATTCTTAGGATGAGGTCTACTTTCGATTTAAAAAATAATAATAATAATAATAAGGCGCACCCCCCATTTTGGACTAATTAACACTTTTTGCTTCCGAGTCTACCAAGGTAGCGGAAGCTTTTGGTTTATTATTTTCAATAATGAGCCTTTGGAATCGACCAAGAAAACATTTTTTAAAACCAAAAATCGAATAAAAAATCCGTCCGCCGTACGCGGCACTTTCCCCACTTATGATTGACCGATTTTGATGAAATTTGGTATGTAGGCTCCATTTGGGGTCTAGTTGTGCCCCGAAGATTTTGGTTGATGTAAGTCACTTCTAAGGGTTGAAAAATGAATTTTGAAATTGAAAAATGAAACTCGAAAAATTTTGATATAAAGGTATTGTTTTTCTATCAATTTAAGATAGTATAAAATTTTTAGAATTTTTTGAGACCAATCGGAGCTTTGTAGGACAAACCGTTCGCTCCCTACGAGAATTTAAGGGTTGGACTTACGATAAATCTGAAACACGAGTGTGAATCGCAAAAGAGGCCTAATCTCCGTTCAAATTAAAGCTGACCGAAATGCGATCGATGTTTTTTTTCATGTTGGATGGTTGGTGGCTTTGCAGACGAGTGATCTATATAGACATATAATAAACCATTGTGTAACAATTTGCAGCGGTTTTTTTTCACTTTTCAAGGTTGAAATAAAAAGTTCTCCAAAATCAAAATTTCCACTCGCGTTTTACGTTTCGGACCTTCCTGAACAATTTTGGTTCCGTGTCTGCCTGTCTGTCATGAAATCCTTGTAACGGGCATAACTATACGAAGTTATTGTCCGATTTCTATGAAATTTTCAGGGATTGTGCGGGTTGGCTTATAGATGGCCCCCTATGAAGATCGTCACCCCCGGACTGATAATAGCCGCTGCTCATGCGCAAACGTGAATTCCTTGTAACAGCCATAACTTCCACATTTTCTATCCGATTTTGAAGAAATTCTCAGGGAATATGCGAATTCGGTTGTAGATGAAAATCATTGTCCCCAGTGATGGTAGCCACTCCGTATGCGCAAATGTCAAGTCCTTGTAACATCCATAACTTCTACATTTTCCATCCGATTTCGACGAAATTTCTCAGGATTGTTCAGATTGGTGTGTAGATGGTCCCCTATGAGGTTAGTGGAAGGTACTTAGAGATTGATGTTCTGAGATCAACTACTATGATCAGGATCATCTTTACATTCGGGTTATGAATACGAGGAAGCTATGTGCCACACCCACTTTGCAGACTCTTTTTGTTTTTGAAACTTCCAACTTAATTACAAAATGTTTGCATACGCTTTTGCCGGAATAAAGAGCTTTGCCTTGGAAAGACCAACACGGTGCAAAAATTGTTCAAGAAGCACTTAAACGTAATATGCGAAAATAATTTTGATTTAAGAGGACTCAAATCTTTTGGTCTGCAGCATGAACTTAACTATCAATGAGTGTTGGAGTGTTGTTCCGGGCCCACTGTCGACGATAACTTGAAACTAAAGCTTATGCTGCTTGTAGAATCTACTGGGTTGTAAAAGTACTAATTGAGCAAATTAATTGAATCGATGAGAATAAAAACAGTACAAGTCCATTTTTGACGATTGTTGAAAAATGGCTTTTTGTATGTTGTAACCAGTAGAACTACGCATTGAGCACAAGAGCAGTATGCTAACCACACTCGGTAAGCTTGAACAGAGCCTAAATGAAAATGATTGAGGGAAAAAACAGTAGGAGTCCATGGACTTATACCACCTGACACCTGATATCTCGATAAGCTGATTGGGGACATGTACTGTTGTCATTCTCACTGATTGAATTGGTTGGATTAAATACTTCAAGGTATCCAAGGGTTGGTTGAGGAGTAGTGTAATACTTGAATCAAAATCGGTGGGAATATTTCGATGTTTTTACGCAATAAGATGATTCGCGCACCTTAATCCTTATTTCCCTATTTGAACCTCTTCGTGGAAATGAAGGATCGATCTTCCTTTGACCTCTACCATTAGGAGTGATGTGCTGCCGTGCACGTCCGTCTGTACATTTGCTATGTACAGTTCTGTACGTAGGTAGACCTGGGGAGGATAGAATTGCCGCGGTTTCACGCGGGACGCCGTTGGTTCCACACGCCCTTTACCTACGGTAAACCGCCCTGTGTGCACGGTACCATAGCAAATCACATTATCTCAGGTTCACGGCTCAGGGGACTCCGACCCCGTCAGTCCGCTCTGAGGGTTTCAGAAGAGACTCGATCCCCAAGACCGAGATGTAGGTATATAGATTCCTCGGATCGGAATGATCAGCAGACATTTCGCTCATATCCTAGAAGAGGGGTACAAGTCCAAAAATGTCATTTTTGAGTGCTGGAATGAAGTGGAAGTGCTGTTTTTCATCCCTAGAAGACAAACTTAAGCCTAGCTCATTCCCCCTCCGCCTGAATGCTGAAAGTTCTTCGTTCGAGCCACCTACGTTTGCAGAAGACAGGCACAAAGCCCAGTGCTACCCTATAAAGTGGACGTATCGCCTCTATTAACTGATTTCCTCAATTAAAGAAACTTAGGGCGGAATTCATAGACAAGGCGTGAATGTGAGCGAGCCCTCAATTATCTGAGTTGAGGGTCGGCCTCGACTCAACAGTCCGTATTCATAGTTGATTGAGACGGCCCACTTAAGTGCTGTGGTCGCCTGAGTGCACACTGAGCCTGAGGGGACGCTCAGGGGCTACTCAACTCATTTTTACCTTAAGTTGGCAGCCTTGGTGGGGATATTTCCCTGTTTCAAGGGTAAAGCACGGGGAAATTTCCCTCTCGTATTCTGCACTGATCGTGAGTTATAACCTTGTCACCGGTTCTTGTTGCATTTTTTTACTGTGGATGTGCATGCTAATTTCTCTGTTTTGTCCGACTTCCTACAAGTAACCATTAGTTTTGAGTTATTAGCAGTGGTGAATCAATCAAATTGAAGTCTGTTCAATTATATGAGGGTGCTGACATTTTTTCGGAGGTTTGTAACTTGATTCCTATCTCCGCAATTTCATCAGTTGGAATGAATTTGCTGCCATCGGATTCAACTATATTGCTCTGAAGAAGGTAAGAAATTATGATTTCCTTAATTTAGCAGTAAAAGTATGTACCTGTATGTAGGTACGATACGAAAGAAAGAACCATTATTCAAAGTAATAAACACAAAAAGACATTTCGGTATCCTTTTCATGAGTGTTCTTAGGCATCATTTAACCAAATCAACCCATTGATTGTTTCAGACAAATTAACTTCTCCAGGCCGAATGAAGAAGGACTATACACAAGCAAATATACGAATATTTATGAAGTTTGGAACCCTTCAAAACCTTTACCTACCTACTTATTTATTCACCTGTGTGAAACAATATAAAGCCCGAAATAAACTCGTACCTATATGGATGTTTTTTTTATTCAACTTGTAGGTACTTTATTACCAACCCATATAATTTTCTACTTCAAATCATTTTACTAGATCGTAAAACAAGAATGAGTATTGAGAATGAAGGCGAGAATGTTTGACAACTTCAAGAAAGAAACTCGGAAGATTTCACCGAGTTCTGGGAGAAAATATTGAAAAGACTGTTCGAAGGAAATTCAAGTTTGCGATGATCTTCATTGGATATTTTTGACGGAAAAACTTGTCTAATCGCCTTATTTTTATTAGACGAACAAAATAGATAGGTAGTTGACTTGCTGTACACTATTTTCAGTAGGAAAATCTGATAATAACTGTGGTTGAGGGGCACTTAAGGTACCTCCGGCCAGCACTCAGGATTTTGCCCCATTGAGTCGAGGGTGGGCCTCAACTCAACGCTGAGTTTGGTTTATGAATACCGTTGAGTGCGCCCTTAGAATTCGCACTGAGCGCTCCCTCAGGGCGCCCTCAAATCTTGTCTATGAATACAAATGAGTGCCCGCCAACCCTTATCGATGCATTTGAGGGTGCACTCAGACTTAAGTAATGACTATGAATTCCGCCCCTAGTGTTAATTTTTTGGAAACTACTATCGCAATCAAGACGATCAACAATGATAAATGCATGTTTATTGTGCAATTTATCAGAACACTTCGTTCCCTCGAGCCTAGCCCAAAGGACCCCCCTCCTGACCTTGTCCCAAGAAGGTAGTTGACTGGCGATCTTTACAGAAAAATAATAATAGCAATAATAATCACAATTATAATAATTTACACGGTTTCCTAATTATTTCATCCACCATGCTGTGGCTATTTAACAGCAGGTAGGTAGATGGTTACCTACTTGTGTTTCTAGGACGTTGTAAGACTTGGGCATCCTTGAATATGCGATTAATCTGGGTTAAAGGTGGACAACACTCAACGGAAAACAAAATAACCAGATACTAATCCTTTTAGTCCCTTCAAAACCCAAATCCACGGAAGAAAATCCATCAGCCTGTGTCTCTTGTGTTTGTCCAGGCATTATTCCCCAACCGATTCGCGTGGTTCCTCCATTGTTCAACGCTAAAATTTATCTAGCGCTGTGGAGTACGTCATCCACATTAAATTTTGCCTTGAAAGAGGGGGGGAGGGGTAGAAACTATTAAAATTTGTTTTTTTAAAGCATAATTTTGTGTATTTTGCCCAAACCTCAATTTCCCACTGATTTGAGTGTTTCTTTTTTGTTCGACATGGAAATCTATCTATTTTTGCACTACATTGCTGGAATTTTGAGATTAGAGTAAACGGAGGATGAACGAGAGGCTATTTACTGAAAGTAAGGCTCATTATGACAGCACGTTGAGCGCGCTACTTACTCCTCAATTTCAACCGATTCGCGTGTTTCTTTTTTTCGACTCAGATAACTGACTAACATTAAGTCGCCAGAGTACTGAAATTCTCATTAGGAAGAGGCAAGTGGAGGGATAATATTCACAAAATTGCGATTTTTCGATATTTTGGTTCATGTAGGGCTTATTAATGGTACCCGAGCTTTGAATCTTTATGAATAAACCTTTGTATTTTCATGAACTATAAATTTTGACACCATAGAACAAATTAGTGGTGCCACTGGTGTGTTTCACCTTGAATGTCTACTCCTACGGACTACCTACCGAAACTACCGATGAAAGTTGTACTGGTTGTACTGAAACCCTTGAAGAAGGAATGTTGTGAAGGGGGGGGGGGATAGAACTCGAAATCACACGTTGGTTATCTTTGATTATAGATTTAAAGAAGCTGTTTCAATTACTTAAGAATATTTTTGGAGAAAGAATTATAAATGTCTTCCGTTTTCAATCTGTTTCATTTTTCCGACAACTCCCAATCTAATAAATTCTCGTTTTATACACCTCAAGTCATGATTATTCTCATTTAAAACCAAATTAATCATTTGGGAAAGAATAAAAATCGTCCATGAAAAAAAAGTGACATCTCTGAAATAAAGAAATTTGTCCACGAAAAAAGGGAACAACACCAAAAATCGGAGAAATTTGACAAAAATATTCCCCCCACTCCTTCCGCACTAGCGAAAAGAATAATTTCGGTCCATGAGCTGTAGAAGCATTAGTACGGGAACATTTTCCCCAAATATCATTAACATTCAACGTGTTGTCATGGAGATATAGCTATTTGTTTGAGTGTAAAACTTTGAAAGCGATTTCCCGAAAATCACATTTTTGGACTTGTACCCCTCTTCTAGGATATGAGCGATTTGTGTCAAGTAATAGATCGCTGGCAGTTGAATTTCGATGAGCTGGAGCTGACCGGAAAGAATCATTCTTTTAGCTCAAAATTCATAACAAAATTATAAATGCTTGCATACGAGTCTGCAACACATTGGGACATTTTCATATCAACCACTACACAACAAGGTAGTGAAGTAAGGTTGTTAGTTCATGTACCCAAGCATCAAAATAAGAAAACAGTTGATTGTTCTCTACGGAACACAGTGAGTCTATGTTATTTATTGGTCGCGTGAGCAAGTTTTCGTGACGATTTTTCAGTTTATGTGCCAAAGCAAAGACATGAAAATCAATAATATGGTGGTATCCATAAGCCGATATGATTGACAACTGGTATACTGATGACTTACTCAAAGTCACAGCGTTACCTCGTTCACGAAGAAAGAGAATGTATAGGAAATGTTAACCCAATTCTACTTAGCGATCTTAACTGGAAAAAGACGCTAAAAGTTGTCTACAATGAACAATTGCAATTGACTCTATGTGCCGAAGTAAAGACATGAAATGTCAAAAAATCTCTCAAATTGGGTGGGAGAAGTGAAGTTTCTTCACAAAGAATAACATGGAGACACAGGGTTTGTAAAGAACCAAAAAAAAGTCTGCCAAGTGGGTGTGGCACAAAGCTTCCTCGTATCCATAACCCGATTGTATAGATGATCCGATGCATAGTAGTTAATCTCAAAACATCAATCTCTAAGTACCTTCCACTACCCTCATAGGGGACCATCTGCACGCTAATCTGGACAATCCTAGAAAATTTCATCAAATTCGGATGAAAAATGTAAATGTTATGGCGGTTACAAGGATTTTACATATGCGCATGCGCAGAGGCTTCTGTAAATTTTAAGGCCTTGATTTTCATTGGGAACCATCTACAACCTAATCCCTGAAAATTTCATTGAAATCTGATTGAAAATGTGGAAGTTATGGCCGTTACAAGGAAATTCACGTTTGCGCATGCGCAGTGGCTACTATCAGTTCGAAGGTGATGATTTTCATAGGGGACCATCTACACACCAACCCGCACAATCCCTGAAAATTTCATAGAAATCGGACAATGACTTCGTATAGTTATGCGCGTTACAAGGAATTCATGACAGACACACAAACAGACACGGAACCAAAATTGTTCAGGAAGGTCTAAAACGCAAAACGCGAGTGAAAATTTTGATTTTGGAGAACTTTTTTTCCGTCCTTGAAAAGTGAAAACAAAGCTTCCGCTACCTTGGTAGACTCGGAAGCAATATCTACAAAGTTGACATCTACAATCTTTGACATTCAAGAAGAAAAACTCTGCAAATTATTACACGACAGTTTTTTGATTTTCTATACAGCTTACACTACCAACCATATTATCACGCGTGGTTAGCTATCAAGTTTGACAGTAGGTGTGTCCTTATCAGCAGTAACATCGTTTTTCCCGGAGTAGTGGGTGCCTTGAATCAAATTCAAATTCGGTTCTTGGTTGCTAATGAAGCACAACTGTATGACATGAAATTCAACTCGACAAAACTTGTAAACTCGGGCCTCGCCTAAAATTCAAGAAACATGGAACATGATTTAGTCGTGTTTTCGTAAATAGTTGCTAACCTATTACATAAATGACACCTTCCTTCGAAATAAAACCCCGCTAATGTTGTTTAAAGTTCTTTTAACTCAGAAGTAAACCTCAGTTTCTTCCGTAATTACAGCGGTTTTGGCAGCTGTACATAAATTATGCATAAATTTAGGGCTTTCCAACGAGTGGTGAACCATTTTTTTACGAAAACAAAAAAATGAAGATAAAGTTCCGTGGCAACCACTTGGTTGTAAGTAAAAATCATTGCAAAAATTTCGTGACTTATCGCTGTCTCCCAAAAACGTGACTCTTTTTGCCAGTTTGCACAAGGCTAAAGCATGTTCCATGGTAAAAAGTCTCCAACTCTGGGCAGTCTATCGTGCGATTGGTGAACCTTCTGCTAATGATCGCTAGGATCGCGGCGAGCCGATTTCTTTCAATTTACCTTCAAACTTCAATACTATTAAATAGTATTGAAATTTAATACTATTAAATTCAATACTATTAAACAAACTATTAACTAGTATTAACTAACTTTATTTAACTAATTAAATACTATTAAATAGTATTGAAATTTTCAATAGTATTAATTATGCTATATTAATTTTAATGGAAAACAATACCTTTATATCAAACGTTTTCGAGCTGGGGCATTTTGAAAATTTCAACCCCTTGTCTAATTCGCCTTTGCTCCTTCTGATACTTTATACAATTTTTGTATGCAATAGTCTTGGATTTTGCCACCATCCAAGTTTAGTCCAAATTTACCGATTTGGAGCGTTGGAAATTGAGAAATAAACCGCTCTTTTGTGATTTTGCCGTTTGGTCTTGTGCATACACCATCTTTGGTTTAAGGGCGATGAATTTATGGACGAACAAATGTTGCTTTGCTTTGGCAAGCAAACGAATGCAAAACTGGAAAAAACTGTGAAATGAACCACACGGTAAGCATTAATAAAAATTAATTCACTAGTAATTTTAGGGCTATAAGAAGATCTGTAAAGTACAAGAGTCCTAGTATTTGAGCTCCTACCTAGAATATTGAGTACATATCTTAGTGTATTAGTTAAATCATAGTTATCTGATCACACCTTTCTATAAATTCACACGTTGATAATTTTTTCATGCGTAATTCCATTTTGATGTAGAAACTAATAGATTGATGATTAAATCAGGCAATCTCATGGGATTTGAATGATATTAATCAAAATTGTTGGAAGATTGAGTCATTTATTCCAATCCAATGGAAAATATAAAATAAATTACCGTATCGTCAGAATCGAGTTGGTAAACCGCGATAGAAGGGATGACCATTTTTCCCTTCCGCCTTTCCTTATCGCTTACGTGAGTCGACTCCCATGATATGAAGGAGGGTTCAACATAACTTCTGAATGACGATTCCCATCTCTGGGCTTTCCTACAGGGCCTCGAGGAGGAATTCCTTCTTTGTGCCCTTAACTACCCGAACGTCCTTCCTATCCCTCCTCTGTGGTGTGCCCTTTTCACTCTCTCTGTCCTCCCCGGCTGGTACTATTATCTCGTTTCTTCTCTTTCTCGCCATCGTTCCTTTTCAGACCGAAATAGCTCTCTTCCTACGCCCTTCACCGCCCCTCTATCGACGAAATATCTCTTCTCTATGAATATGTATGCGACGATTATTTCCGTACTTGCTCCCACGTCGGCCTGTGGATGGTGCCCATTTAAAACACATTTCCTCAAAAAAGGAGGATAAAAACTGAAAAAATGCAAGATTTGAGTCGATTCCAAATTTGAAAGTGTTTTTCGTTGGCATATCTTTCTGTTCTCCATTGTGAACCTACTCAAAATGTCTACTACCCAAGTAAGATTGGCTCATAGTGAAATAGAGCTAAGATGAAATGATTACAATTCATGGTGGATATCCGGAGAAAGCTTAATCGCTCAAGTTTTCATCGTGGCACTTGTATTGAGTCAATATTCTTCATAAGAATTCATCTGTAAGGTATCAACGAAGCTCGTATCTTCTGGAAGCGAAGTGTTGTTGGTAGCATTGCGATTTTTTTTCTTGTTGATCAGTTAGCTTATAGACTTCCCAGTTTAAGCTCGCTCGTAGGAGTATTTGAATTTTCGTGCAGTAGATCAAACAAATTTTGGTCCTCCTAAATCAAATTTCTGTTTTGAGCTTTTTGTAAAACTTTTGAATAGTGACCTTCTGCGTACTCCACATACCAGACGATAACTTGAGAAGGTAATGGGGAATTTGCCTCAATTTTAGATTCTGGAATTTCAAGGCAAATCCTATTATAGGGCCCTAGAATAACGTTTAACACTAGGAATAACCAACGGAAAAAAATTACCGTAGGAGAAAATGACCAAACAAGTGAACCTCTGTTACAAAACACCGCGAAAATCGAGGAGTATTGTTGACGTCATACGAAAAAAAAGAAAAAAAAACGACGCGAAAGCAACGACAACAGACAGAGTTCTAGCACGCCACACAAAACGATCCAGTGAAATGGCTACTCGAATAATGTGATTCAAATCTTGAAACTAAATAAGAGAAGATGAAGAATAATAATGCTTGATAAACTAGTAGATAGATTCGTATTGTAAAAAAGTGAGTAATACTGTTCTTTTGGTCAATTTTGTGTCAGGGTTCTTCCTGCCAGATCGTGGCGCACTCTTGTGCGCACTACTCGGAAGGTAAAAGTTCGTGTATGTGCCGCTTCTGTGGTAAGCGCCACAGAACCTCCTTTGAAGTCAGATTGGTAGAATATTCGTCACGTTTCAAACATGGCTGCCTCTTCCACCTTGCCACCACATTTAAAATTTCCATCTTCCTTAAATTCTCTAAATTTTTTGGATGCGTTTTCGAGCAGCTCACTATGGTTTTATTCCATAAAAATAAACCCTCATTCGAAAAAAAAAAAAAAAAAAAAAAATGTGAGGCAAATTCCCCATTGTTTCACAAACATTAAAATTTTTTGCCAAAATGTTCATAATAGTAAACGAATAGACGAGTTCGTTAGCCAGGAATTTTGGACAACCCTAAGATGCTCAAATTTTAAAATAATGGGCAAAAATGGATATTATCAACATAATTATAGTAATATAATGTATAATCCGATTCAGGACGATATTTCTGATTTAAGGTCAATATCAGAAATTTAAATTGTCAAAAAATTGTAAATAATAGTATAAAAAAATTGTATGAATAATGAAAAACTGGGTCGTTGTGTAATAATTTGCAGAGTTTTTCGATCACAACTACACAATGTAATGGCAATATTGTGTTGGGATTCTCAACAAATGTTCAGTTTAGTCCTTAAACAACTCTGTATGAATTGTACTTCGGTTAGTTTCTATTAGCTCAAAGTTCATTCCTTGTTCCGGGTACATTATAATTATGTGAAAACGGTGCAATTATGTTGGAATTTTCAGGTTTACAGACATCTGAAGTTGAATCAGAAGGCCAATGAGAATCGTATCACTATATTGGAGAACGAGCAACGTCGCAATAACCTCGTCATTGGAGGAGTAAGGGTCGGTCAGAACATGAGTATTAAGCAAGCGGTATTGGACATGTTTCGAGACGTGCTCGGGCTGCAAATCATGCCTACCTTGGTTGCGGCAAGAATGCTTGGGCCCCCTAACGCACAGAACAGGCCAATCCTGGTGACGTTGTTGGGAAAGGATGATAAGGATACAATCATCAAACACACGTCGGCGCTGAGATCCACAAACATCTGGATAAACCAGGACTTCACGTGGGAAATCAGGGAGAAACGAAGAATTCTTCTCAGTGTTCGGGGTGCCATTAAGAGGAAGTACCCAGAAAAAAATGTACGTGTGAGTTTTGACAAACTAATCGTAGACAATGAGAAATTCTGGTGGGACCCCGTTTTGGGGCTGGTACACCGTCAAGGCAGCGGAGTAGAAAAAATAAAGGCATTACTGAATATGGACGTTGCCGACGATATCGAACGAATGGTTCAGAGGAACATCGAAAGATCCAATGCAGATTCGGGCCAGGAGGAACAGAGGGCGGAGGAACAGGAAGCTGGTGGCGGCGGTGACGACGAAGAAGTACAGGAAGCATGACTAGGAGCACCGCAGCGAGGAGGTATAAATATCAAAGGAATCAAATTAGTGTCATGGAATGTATGTGGGTTAAGAAATAAATTGAAGGATGAAAACTTTATAAAATTGATAATGAGCTGTGACGTGTTTGCACTGTGTGAAACATTTTTGGTTGAAACGGATGTCAGAGGTATTGAGGTCGTGTTAGGTGATTACTTTTTGTGCTGGGAGGC
Organism: Apolygus lucorum; assembly: GCA_009739505.2. Classification (NCBI taxonomy): domain Eukaryota; kingdom Metazoa; phylum Arthropoda; class Insecta; order Hemiptera; family Miridae; genus Apolygus; species Apolygus lucorum. The sequence continues at coordinate 43,396,705 of CM019170.2, read as the reverse complement.
GGCCACCAGGGAGGGTAGGTTTGGCAGGCCCAGTGGGGGCAGACTTATGGGGATAAATAAAAAACACTACGAGAAAACGATTAGTTTTGGCAATATAGGAGACACCAAAGTCATAAAAATTAAATACAACAACAAGGAACAAATTACAGTGGTACCGGTGTATATGAAAGGTTCAGAATGGGAAAATGATTTCGAAGATCTGCAACATGTTATTGATAATAAGGATCAGTGTTTCATGATCATAGGTGACGTAAACGCAAGAACGGGATGCCTTCAGCACCTACCGAGGGGACCATACGATGGGATGGAAAGAATAAAAGAGACTAGGAACTCAAGGGATACTGTGATAGATGCGAGGGGAAGAAAATTGGTAAAACTGTTTGATAGAAATGGCGTGGTCGTGTTAAATGGCAGGTTCGAGGGTGATTACGGTGGGGAAAATACATATATTGATAGGAAGGGCAGCTCGGTGATTGATCTTGCGGCTGTTTCGGGGGAGGGTTTGGATGGGGTGCGGAGATTTGAGGTGGTACCAGAAATTTTATCAGACCATCAGCCCATCGCAGTGGAATTGGCAATAGACATGGTGGATGCAGGGGACGAGGTTACTCCACTATTGCCAAAGCTAACATGGAATCGGAACGATGAGAAATTCTTTAAGGAAAAAATCAAACAACTGTTGGGAAGGATGGAGCGGGAGGGGAGGGAGCCGTGCGAGGGAGAGCAGGGTATGGGCAATATAATAGAATGTATTAGAAAGGCAGCGGACAGAGGAAGCCTGATCACATCGAAGCAACGATCTTTCAAAAAGCCATGGTACGACTATGAATGTTTAAAGGCCCGGAAAAAGAGTATGATGCAGTTGAAGATCCTTAGGAGAACGGATAATGAAATGAACAAAAAAACATATTTGGACAAAAGAAAGGAGTATAAAAGTCTATGTTCACTGAAAGAAAAAGAGTTTTACATTGCTACAGATAGGAAGTTAAGCACTGTGACTGAGGCAAAGGAATTTTGGAAGCTGGTAGATCAAATAAAAGGAAAGTCACCATTCAGGGCACCGAAGGTAGGCAAGGAGGAATTGGTAAACCACTTTAGAAGATTACTAAACCCACCTGTCGAGCTGGAGATGGCGTATGCCTTACCAAACATACGGGAAGATGATCTAGACAAACCATTTACATTGGTGGAGTTGAATCATATGTTGGGGAAATTGAAAATAAATAAGGCGCCCGGACCTGACCGCATTTGCAACGAATTTTATATAAATGCCCGCGAGGAATTAAAAATTCATATTGTGCGAAATTTCAACAGCATTTATAACAGGGGGGAGGCGCCCGACTCTTTCAAAAACGCGATCTTGTTTCCATTGCATAAGAGGGGGGACACATCGGACCCGGGTAACTTCCGAGGATTAGCCTTCATGAATACAATGGCAAAAATATTTGCAGGAATGCTATTGGAACGACTGAAAGCATGGGTGGAGAGAAGGGGATTTTTAAGTGAGGCTCAGGCGGGTTTCCGTTCGGGGTATTCCACGTCCGACAACTTGTTCACCCTGTTCAATATTGGTGAGTTGAGGAAAAAGAAGGGATGGAAAACTTACGTATTTTACATAGATCTAAAAGCGGCATACGATCATATCTCAAGAAGTGCCCTATTCTTCAAAATGTCGAATTATGGCATATCGAGTAAGTTCATTAAGATGTTGGAAGGGTTATACAGGGGCACAGGAATGGCGGTGTGGAGCGAAGGAGGGCTTTCAGAGTATTTCAGGACAGAGGTAGGTTTAAAGCAGGGATGTCTGATTAGCCCATTAGCATTCTCCCTTTTTATAAACGACTTGCCGGACCAATTGAGCGGTGGAGTGACAGTGGGAGGATTCAGAATAAAATGCCTAATGTACGCTGATGACGTGGTCTTGCTGGCGGAAAGTCCAGCATCACTCCAAGTGATGATAAACGAACTCAGTGGGTACCTGAATAGATGGAATCTGACGCTGAACCGAGAGAAGTCCCAAGTGATGATATTGGGAAAGAGGGGAGGAAGGAGGTCCAAGAATGAAAACTGGAAGTTCGAAGGGGAGGCACTCGAAGTGGTCACCAGATACAAGTACTTGGGCATCACAATCACTCCGACTATGGATTTGGGAACCCATTTTGCCAAGAAAGTCGGTGAAGCTAAGCACGGAATGGCGGCAGTGTGGGGAAGAATGATTCATAAGAGACGGGTCCCACTAGAGACAAAACATAAAGTATATAGAGCGACAACAAGGTCATTGGTATGCTACGGCGCGCAGGTTTGGGGGTACAAGAAATACGAACAAGTGGAACAATTACAGCGGTATTACATTAAAAAGGTGCTGGCATTGCCACAAACACCCCCAATTACATTGTGTACGCTGAAAGCGGGTTTCAACCAATCTTCCTATATACAATAAAGTTGCAGGCGGATTATATAGCGAAAGTTATGAAGTATCCAAGGAGTAGGTATACCAGGATTGTGGCAGACCAGGTTGTGCTGGAGGGTGAGGGATGGTGGCAGGAATATGGCAGAATGGCGGAGGAGCTCGGTTGCCCTTGGGATGGTGAGGAGTGGAAGAGTGGCATTGATGTTCTGATTCGGGAGATGAGGGATAATTGGGTGAACAACGTGAGTAGAGAAGTGACTGACTCGGAACATCATAAACTCTATGCGAGATTGGATAGAACGGCGGGTGGGGGACTGGCGTACATGAATATGACAGATCTTGCGAAAATTAGAATCGTCTGTAGAGCTCGAACGGAAATGGTTAAAGTAAATTACCGGTGGTGGAGAGAGGGCCAGGCAAACAAATGCAGCATGTGCAACGAGCGGGAAGATGAGACGCCTCTCCACTTTATGGCTAAATGTCCCATAATGAGAGAACTAAGATTCAGATACACGGGAAAGACATGGTTATCCGATCCGGAGATTGTGGAAATGCTGAACGGAACATCCGTAAATTTTGAAAAGGTGGCACAATTTATTAGGGCAGCTAGTAATTATAGGGATTTCCTAACTGCAGAATTCAATTACGAATAGGAAATACATGGTCAGGAGAGTAAGAGTAAAAATAGAGCATTTGATCCCAATTGTCGGAAAGGAGTTGAAAAAGGCACGAAGGAATTGGTAACATGGCATTCGTAGGAAAAATATTATAGATAGGTACCTACATAGGATTTAGAAGCAGCGACCACCCCCTGCGACGGTAATATAATACCAGCAGTATAAGCGTGTGTGCTTTCTGTAGTACTTAAATGTTACAATAATTTGGTGATTGGGAAAGTCAAAAATAACTAGATAGATAAGAAATTGTTAGGTGAGGTAGTAAATAAGTGTATTTGTATGTAATAAAATTAGGTTAAGTATTCTATTGTATTACAAATAGTAACAATTAATATTATTGTAAATAAACGCTTTCTCTCTCTCTCTCTCTCTCTCTCTCTCTCTCTTTCGGGTTTACATCAGAAGGTCCTTTATAAATTGTAACGCTGTTGCGCCCAATGTTTGGGTGCAAACATGACAAAATTGATTTTACCATAACATCGATTTCTCTTGATTTGATTGTCGGATTTCGCTCAAATTCGAAGGGTAATTTTGAAATGTTTTTTTAAAATGAAATTCGTGATGGTAATATTAGTAAGAGCGTCGCCATATCGATGACTCATAAGGACGAATCTATTACACCCCTTTGGAGCCTTAAGGACGAAATTGACATTTTCCAAATTTTACAGGAGGGAGAAAATGCTCACTGGTGGTACACTTTTCCGGATAAATTTTGAACGTTCGATTTGAGTTTCATTCCGAAATGTATTGTAAATGTGCTAAGATGGCAAAATGTAATTTGTCGCGTTTTTCCAAAATCGGTATTTTTGCTATCTCAGTATGTTATAGTATATTCAAGACATTTCACTTCGATCGTGCGCCCAAACCTCCTTTGGTATGAAAAATGAATTGGCCAAATGTGATTATGTCAAGAATGAGCAAATCGGAAGATGGCAGAATGTAACGTGTCCATTGTCTCTTATTGCCATCGCCCAATTTCAATATTTCCCCGCTACTTGAAGATGGCAAATTGTGATATGTCGACATGTGCTGTTTTGCCAACGCCAATTATTTGAAGTTATAGGCCTTTCAGACAAGGCAGAACTTGATAATATCAAGTAATACTTACATATTCTGGAGGTATTATTAGTGTTAGCTTTGGGAGGTTTGAATAAATTAAATTTATTTTAATAATAGGTAGGTATAAATCCTGTCACTGATTGACACCGATTGTCATAACTTCTATGAAACCCTACCAACCTCAGGGGAAGCGCCAGAGTTCGACGAGCTCTCCGATGGGTCGAACAGCGAAGAGGATTGAAACTCAATCTTATCAATCAATACTGATGTTTTCGTATCTTTTACAAAATTCAAATATCATAAATATAATTTTATTGTAAATAAAAAATTTGAATTGATAATAAAGAATGTTTTTGTTATGTTCATTTTCTATATCTTTTTATTGAGTACTCAATTTTATCAAAATTATTCAATTTACGTGGAACGTCAAGTCTGGAAACTGCTATGAATTGAGTGATTGACGTCTATGGCAAAAATGGTAAACTGGAATAATTTGGAAGGTGTCAAAAACTTATTAGGTATTTCATGAGTATTTTCGTAAATGTGGAAAATTCGAGATTTGATATCGAAAACCACATGATTACTATAAAAACTAGTTACTTTAAGCAACTGTAGAAAAAACAATAACGTGAGAGCATTTCCTGATTTTTGAGAGGTAGTTGAACTTTGGAATTGTTGCCCTGAAAAATTTAGAAAAAGTGACAAATCACATTTTGCCATCTTGGCAATTTTGCATCCAAAATTTTTGGATTTCATGTGATTTTTGCGTCAGATTGTGTTCAAAACGGATGAAAATTTGGAAATAAAGGATTGAAACTAGTTAAACTTGAAGTTGATGTAATGCCAATAGTTTCTTTGAGGGGACACCCCTGTAAAATCTCCCAAAATGTTCAAGGTGGTTGTATTTTTGGGTTATTTTGGCCTTGAAGGTTAGAAAATGGAGGGGTACTAAATGTGGCTTGCTGCCTAGGCGTTGGAGGATTAACAAATGGAGTTGTTCATTCAGAACTAAAAATTGGAAGTCAGATTCGTCCCACATTCGTCCTTTTGGCGCTGCCAATTTTGAGCGTTCATAATATTTTTCTGTTCTGGCTCTCTCAATTTTGCATTTTGAATGCAGTTTTCTGAAATTTAATTATTGTGAGGAAATTCATTATTTTACCAATCATAATAATATAATCAACCAAAATCTGAAAATTGCCTAAAATGTCAGGGGTGTATCAGATTCGTCTTTATCAGCCATCGTTATGTTCTGGAAAACTGCAGGTGGGAAGGAATTACCATTTTGTTTTGCTTTCCGAATGTAGAAAACTATTGTTAAGGTTGATCACATCACGGAATTCATTGGTATTATGAATAATTCAGTCAGTTTGAGCTACAAATTCCATTCTTCCATGTTAATCTACATGTATCAATATATCCATGGAGGACTTGATTACTGGTGAATAGTAATGGCGTAGCCGTTGAACTGAAATTATAAATTTATTGAAGTTAACTGTTTCTCTTCGTTGAATTGACTCCGCCTTTATGAAATCCCTTTCCCGTTTGCTCAATTCAATGCAGAAAAGCAAACATCGGCTGCCGTATTCCACATCTGGTACAAATAGGGGGTAAGAAATATCGGTATCACCAGCGAGCCAACGTTTACTTCGTTCAGTTTAAATCTCGACCAAATTGTTTGAGACGTGGTTAGAAGCCAAGTTTAACCCCGAGGAAAATAGATTTCGTTAGGATTGATAAGGGACGGCGGTGGTGGGTTGTAATTGGATTCAAAGAGGTCGGATACAAGGGTTGCAGGGTGGGAATTGACCTTCCCCTTGCCCTTGTGAAAATTGCTTGAAGGTTGCCGGAATAGGTCGTGGACGTGCTCTCACCGCAGAGATGAGTGGAATCGAATGCTATCCGGGAAAAGTGATTACAAGCTTGAATTTGTTCATGCTACATCCGTTTTCGTACCGAAGACGTGCGGTTCCTACGGAGCTGGTCACGTATTGCATTTTCAGCGATTCTAAAATTGAAATTCTTGAACTATCGAGTTCTTCCAATTCCTTGAATATGTGCAATAGAATCTACTTAATCGATCCTCAGTATGTTATGCATTATCATTAATTAGGACGTCTCAAATTGTAGCAGCCTCCTCAACTTTGTTCGTGTTTACTTCCCACAGCTTATCGCTCCACCCCTGGATCGCTCAACCTTCCACATCTTCTATATTCAGTTTGCTTCTCATCGCCATTCTGTGCGGATAGTCAGAGCTAATTCAGCTGAACTGCCACAATCCACGTGTATTCCCCTTTTCCGATTTTTTTGTTCTTGGAAGGATCGCCCTGGAATGCAGGTTTCTGAAGCATCAGACTTTGACCAGTCTTCTGCACAGCAACGAAGTTTGCTGAGCGTAATTTGCTGTTACATACTCGTACTTTGAAAAGGAAAGGCGTTCGTTCAATACTTCCAATACTTAATGGAGATAGCTTATTGATTAAAGAAGAAATAAGATAAGAGTAATATCATTGAAAAATATATCATATAATATATGATATATTTTTCAATGGTATTACTTATTATATGATATACTATATCATATAAAGCAAAAATAATATCAGATCTATAATTTGTGGTTAATTTTCATAAGGAATGTGTAAAGGGCTTCGTAGACGATCGAGTTCTCCGTGGAAAGGAGGGAGTTTACGTTGAAGGGCCTCTCGACTTGAGGAACTGGAATTTTTGTTAGTATGGTCTGTCTCTTTTGATCGTGTGAGGGCCAAAGCAGGAATATGACGTATTCCTGCTTTGGCCCTCACACGATCAAACAACACACTGTCTGCCTCTTCTTCGTTGCAAGAGCCACAATTGTTGTTGATTATTCCGTACTTGTATAGATAAGTCTTACATAGTGCATGCCCCGATCTCAGTCTGATCTTTGTTGAGATCTGAAGCAGCTCATTTTTGATGGTTTGGGAAACATATAGATAAAATCGATGTCCCGCATGGAAGTTGAGGTGGTAACCATTCCTTTGCTACTTCGTACATTCAGTTTCGAAGAATTTGGATAGACACTATGAGCACATAAACAAAATGAGAACTCACCCTGTGATGTAATAACCGAAAGCTGTTCGTTGCTTCTATTTTCCTGGACATCGGCGGAAATGACTAAGTATACCTACTGGGGCGACCTTGACTTTGGCTGAAATTGTTAGTTAGTTGTTAAACGCGAGACAACGGCAGTGATTATATTCCTACGCTGACGTCTCGATGCAATTGAATTTTTTGCTCAAAATAACTGAAAAGGCGTTATACTGCAAGTTTTGTTGGAAACTATCAGTTTTCAAGTAGTATTACGTATATATTTTTACTCAGTATTTACCAACGGTCGTTCCTTAATGAATCGGTTCCCGTGAAATCAGAAGGCCAGTTTATTTGGATGTGTGACCGCTCGCGGGAGGGATCTCAGGTTCTGATACTTTACAACCTGAAATAGTCGTTTACTTGGCTTTTACTCAGTACTGCTTCTGAGTATACCGTGATAAACGGAGCATTGTTTTCACTTTTTAACGTTAAGACAAATTTTTTCCAAAATAAAAATTTCCATTCGAAATGAAATGAAATTATCAGGGTTTATGCGGATTGGGTAGATGGTCCCCTATGAAAATCATCGTTCCCGGACTGATGGTAGCCAACGCGCATGCGCAAACGTGAACTCCTTGTAACAGCCATAACTTCTACATTTTCGACCCGGATTCGATGAAATTTTCAGAGATTGAGCGGTATGTAGATGGTTCCTTATCCAGGTAGTGCAAGGTACTTAGAGATTGATGTTTTGAGATTAACCACAATGCATCGGATAATCTATACAATCGCTACATGTCTACATCTACAAGCTATGTGCCACACCCACTTGATATACTTTACATTATTATTGTTATAACGCTCAAACAGTACAGCGATTTCGATGAGCTAAACGATGGATGTTATTGATGTCCTAAAACATCCTCCTTTTCGTGAAGTTGGTATTCCTTGATCGAGTAATCATGTTCTTGAAGATAGAAGGCTAGAATGATTTCACAATATGTTTTACGGCTAAATTGTTAACGTCCAATAGAACTTCTCGTTTGCTGATTCGAACGGTATCTAATACATTTCCATCTATTGCCGAGCATACCAACTTTCATAGCAAACTTACCACATTGTAACAGGCGAAACATAGCACATCGACGAAGGACGGTTCAAAAAAAGAAGAGTCGTTCTCTCGATTCGGCCTAATTCACTCTGATAGGATTTCCGTGGAGCAGAATGAGGGAATGGAATAGCAATCAGAGCTGTCGGCTTTATACTGACCCGGTCTCCGGATATTTGACTCTGTCGACCTCAATAATACGTCCAGCCGGGTGAAATCCTTCAGGGTCAGATCTGGTCAAAGGGACGTTTTCTGAGTGCTCGACTCCATCATTCATCTACCGTTGAAGAGGACTAATGAAGTGATGGAAAACCTACGTTCTTCAGACGCGCCCATTTACGGTTTTATGGAGCTCGTATGAGATTCTGTGGCTCTTTACTTGAGACCTCAGACGGGGCGACATTTGAGTCGTGCAGATGTTGGCTTATAGGATATTTGAGTCGTACTGAATGAATTAATGAGCGAATTTCCATTGACCTCCTTTAGTTTTTCCCGAAAATGCGAGACGGATGACGACTTCCTTAATGGGCTGTACTACCCAACTTCTTTCTACGGGCAAGGCCTCAACTGCGATTCGGTGGTATCATAAGTTTATGGAGATGGTTCTCTATTCACAGAGATGTCTTTGTTTCACTTCTAATGGCCATCAGGAGGCTGTGTACTAAATTTAAGGGCTTTAGGACAGGGGCGTGGCGTCCATAAGGCCACTTTGGGTCTAGCCCCGGCAAAATTTCTCTCTCTGTAACCTAGATTTTTACCCCAAAGTTGAAAAAACTCCCTTCAAAAAGTGTTCTCCATAAAGTAGAAAAAAATCCCTAGCAGAAAGTTTTTCCTCAAAACTCACTCATGATCCATGGAAGCATGGATCTTTTAGAAGTAAAAAATAATTCTACACTGACATGCAGTTATTATGTCAAATATCCATGGTAAAACCCAAGGCCATGGAGCTAGTTTCAATGCCTACTACTAGATCCATGCCCAAGGCAGTCTCCATGGCCTGCTACGAGAGAGAAGAAGATGTAAGATGGAATCGATAGGTATCCAACAATCGATTTGTATTAAACAATCGATTCTCCACTCCCGAATTCCCAAGATTTCGGGCTAGACCCCGGAGTTGTCATGACAACGTGTTTTTTATTTTTAGTTTTTCCCCGTTCGCACATGCCCAGTAGTGTTACTTTAGTTTATCCCCTCCCTTTCTCAGCCCCTGCCCTGGAAGACAAGATCGATCATTTTATTCTTTCTGATGATAACTTGTTTTGATTCAACTAGATGGATGGATACTCTGTTCAGGTTGCCATGAAAGTTCCATGTATAACAATGGACTCCTCATAGGATGTAAACGCATGGAGTACTTCAGATATCAGTTATAGATGGGATTAAAAATTGAATGGATACTCCCCACTTTTACAGATTTTCACAGTATGTTGCCCAGACTGCACGATTAGGTGTTTAGTGTGTTTACACAGAGTACTGGAAACAACTGACAAGAGATAAACAGGAGGGTGGTTACATCTTGACATGAAACAATTTTGCTGATTGACAGTAAAATTATGATTTTTGGAGTGTTATCATAGTTGTGGATGGCGTTTGCTACACAGAGATTTTGTCACATAGGTATGAAAGTAAGTTAAAACTATTGTAAGTTGAAACTAAGTTTTAAAATGTTGTTGAAGTTGTTAACTTCAGGGATTTTGCTCCGAAATAGTCTCTCTCTGGAGCTCTTTACTGTGTTCCCTAAAGTGTCTTGAAACAATGACAGTTTACGTTCCTGGTCCTCTTATTATTTTCGGTTTTCCATTCCATTTTCCCTGCATTTCAAGTCGTCTTGGTGTTTGTTGTAATACGATCTGATGGAGTTGACCACTGATTAGACTTACCTACTTATCGTATTTTTTCGTTTCTGTTCAACATTTCGTGTGGGGAAATACAATAGGCAGCCTGGTGCTCTTCAGTTCCACAACTTTTCATATAAATATGCTACGTAGGCGTTGCAAAAGACAATTGAAAGTCTTCAAAGGGGGAAAGCATTAAAGAGACATTTCGACTAATATGTAGAATTTGTTAAGACACTTATTTTATGATCTCGTCTTTATAATGAAGAAATTATGTGCTTTTCGTTAAAAAAATTGAATATTTAATGTTTTAGTAACAAATTAACATTTTTTTTCTTTTCGAGTCCCAAAAATGCATTTTTTTTCATCATTAACTGGAATGAAGTTGAGCTGTGATTGTTCCCCACTGGGTCCTCTGTTTGACGCAAAAGTATGTAGGTATGTGTGATCCTAGGGTCAAGTTCGTGTATTTTCTGGTTTGATGCCCTACCACTTTCGGAGGTCACCCAACGCCCCTGCTTTAGAATGAACAGGAGAGACGTTATCTTACCTGATCGACTTGGATAGTTTCATGAGAATTGATCGGGAATAAATGGTTGAAATGTCAAAATTCCAGTTGTGAAATTAGCATGATAAATTGCTCCCACAGTCAATCTCTCATCCCTGTTTGTGTACTCGTCCGCAGTTGGTTTTCCCATTTTAATCACAATAATTGACGACAGAACCGACGTCACTGCATAGTTTATATATATGGTGCCATTTAGGTGAGTGTAGTTCAAGAGCTCTTCGAATAAACCCAAAAACCCTTTCAAGATATAATAAATGAAAGGGGGGGACTTCATTTACTCCCATGACACGCGAGGGTTGTGATGTATCGACCAAGTGTCACGTTTCATTACGAGGAAATTATCTCGCTGATACACCAGTCGAGGAGGAAATGTCAAGCTCTGCTACGGGGTTATAGGCCCTAAAAAGTTAAAGGTCGGGTCACTTGAAATTAACGTTCAAAAGGGTCAACAGAGGGAAGTGGGAACGTCGGTGGAATCCCCTGGGGAAAGACCAGGGATGGATCGTTTTCCGTCCCTTTTAAATTGGTTCATCTTCACCTTGTTTAGAGAGGTAGTTCAGCCGGTCGATTCACTTCCTATAACGAATTCAAGGGGGTTTCTCTACTTTTTTGCACTCAGGATTTTATGAGAAATGTCGTTAGCGGATAAATTCGAGAATCGATTTCTCAAGACACACTTTTGTGCAGCAATTCCTTAGATCTTAGACGTCTCATAGTCTATATTTTTTAAGAGTGATTATCGAGGGAGATTATACAGGTACGCCTCAATATGAACCGAGTTCCCTACATTGGTATACAGGAGTATCCATCAAGGATGGAAAAGCTGGCTAGGGAATAAAATGCCCCAATTTCAGCCTATCTGGGATCTTCCGTCAAGCGAGTACGAATAGAAGTATGCGCATAAAGAAAAGATTAATAGGTACGAGAATTTACATTATATCCAGCTAGGCAGCTCTGAAGGCCATTGCAGCCTCGAGTCAAACCTGGGATTGTTAGGATTTAGCTAGCTGATCGAGCCATGGGTGCTCTGACGATGAGTGTTGACGGCAATGAAGAAACCTGTCGAAAAACAATCCTTTTGGCCTGAACCCTAGCTAGGAGATGCTCAGAGCTTCAGTACTCTACAGGTCCAGAAACGGGTGAATAACAAAAGACCTGCACATTGGAGCAAAATTTCAAGGCAGAGGCAAGAGGCAGTCTCCTGTTTATCGACTTTGAGAAGGCCTTTGATAGAATTAACCGCGTCGAGATTTGGAAGTGCTTGAGGAAGTATGGTGTTCCACAAAAGTTGATCACAATGTTGACTGAGGCGTACAATGGCTTTGCATGCCAAGTTGTGCATCAAAGTAACTTGTCTGCCCTTATCTCTGTGACGTCAGGTGTGAAACAAGGTTGCATCCTTTCACCTACTATCTTCCTGGTCGTCATGGACGAGGTATTGCGCAGGGTGAATGAAGGGAAGCATAGAGGGATCCAGTGGACACTCACCCAAAGGCTCGAGGACCTAGATTTTGCAGATGATATTTGTCTTCTGGCATCTAGGTTCCAAGACATCCGGGACAAACTAGCAGACCTGGAATCCATTGCTCGGGATTATGGACTGAAGGTGAACGCCGTCAAAACCAAAGCCATGCTAGTCAACGTTTCTACCAATCATCCCCTCTATGTAAATGGAACGACGATCGAGGACGTTGAAACCTTCACATACCTGGGCAGTGTAGTAACAAAGAAGGGTGGCACAACTGAGGACGTAGCAGCGAGAATCCGCAAGGCTAACGCTGCTTTTGTCCAGCTGTACCCAGTTTGGCGCGCTAGGGAGATCACACTCAACACGAAACTGAAAATCTTCAGCTCGAACGTCAAGGCAGTCCTCTTGTACGGTTGAGGGACTTGGAGAGTCACGAAGAGCGAAATGAATAAGCTCCAAGTGTTTATCAACCGATGTCTCAGGAGGATTTTCCGCAACTTCTGGCCCAACGTGATTTCCAACCAAGACCTATGGAAGAGAGCCAACGAGTCCCCAATTGACGCCCAGATCAGAAGAAGGAAATGGAATTGGCTGGGGCACACTCTCCGCAAGGAGCACGATGCAGTCGAGCGGCATGCACTCAGCTGGAATCCGCAAGGAAGGCACAAGAAGGGATGGCCGCCTATAACCTGGCGCAGAAGCGTGGAAGCGTAGGCTCTGACGGCAGGGAGCCTGGCTCAGAACAGGGTTCGCTGGTGATCCTTTGTCGAGGCCCTTTGCTCTGATAAAGAGCCATAGGAAATAAGTCAAGAGGCAAGTCAAGCTGCTGAACATTATTCCCACAGAAAGAGAAACCACTCTGTTGATATACTTCACTGCCCTCTGATTCTGGTCCGAAGGAATCAATATAGCATAAATGCATAATATAGCATACATTGGATGTATAATATAGCATGTACTGTTCGCAGATAGAAAGAATGCGGTTGGCCAATTTCCCGAAGGGTATACCTGCTAACATAGACGACTACCTGTTCCAAAATCTTAGGTAGCCTGTTGAGCTTGGCTGGGGAAAGGGTTGTTCCTCAGTAATCATAATCCAAGCGTCGAGCAACTCGAGTCATACTAAGGTAGAGCCCTCCACTCAGCAAATTGTTAGGAAGGATTTTTATCTCGAATGTGAGTTCACTTGCCCTTCTGTTTACCCTTCAGTCTCCTTTAAAATTTGAAAGAAGCATCATCCTTTAGGTACTGGAAGTGTGATTTCATTTTTGAATGAATGAATGTACATGCTCTTAATTGATAAGACTTTCCCAAGGGTAAGGAACCTGTTTTATTTCTTATTAGTGTTCTGTATTTGTTTTGTTTTGCCTGTAATAAATTAATCCTTTCACTTCATCATGAGTCTGTAGTCAACAACCCTCGGTCTCATTTTCCCTGGCTTGAGTGGCAGGTAGAAGAAAGACGATGTTTTTGGGATTGTAATACACATGGACACCTCACCAAACCATCCGCATTCTTTCAATCTGCAAACAGTACTCTTCTCTCTTCCAAAATTGCTCGGGAAATGCCCATAAAACCCCATCACTGTATTGAAGAAAAGGTAGGGTAACAACTAATATTGTGGCTTAATTAAACAATTTTGGGATAATCTTTTTGTGTGATCTAAATTACAGATTTAGATTTACTAATTTTTTATTTTTTATTTTTTACTTTCAATGTTGTATTTGGAGTATCTTGCTTATAATATAAGCTTATTCATATATTAAGCTATATAATTCATATATTAAGCTATATAATATAAGCTTATTCATATATTATATGAAACAATTTGGCATCTAAAAGTAGAGATGGATTGTGTATGTATTGTATATGGTTACAGGGTTTGTATTTGTTTACAAATGAATGTTTATCAAATAGGTACCTAACTGTTTTACGACTACAGTTTGTTTAGTCATCTCCTTAATTTTCATTCTCAACTTCATTGAGTGGATCGAAAAAATAATTAAGTGACTCGTAAATCCTAAGTTAGTTAAGTGATTCACCCCACGACCCTCCCGACCCTGTCAAGTCCCCAAGTTAGCCTTAGCAACTCGATTAACGATTCATGCTGAAGAGTGGTTCTCTTCAGGGGCGACGCGGACTTGTTTTATTCATGGTTTATCTTTAATTCATCGGGTTGTTGATACATCTTGGTCGTCCTCCTTGCCAGCACTAACCCAATCACAAACAGGTACGTAAAAGTAGGTACGAAAAAGCCATAAAGTGGATAGATTCTCCGGGGTTTACGACGGTTCACAGTTTTTTCTAAAGGAGTTGAGGCCCTTCAAGCTAAACATCACTGCAATATGGTAGAATGACGTTTTTCAATTATTCATGTTCATGACTTCAGCTCAGGTTTTAAGGCGCTTAAAAATATAGAAAAGATTTTCCAGTCATCTCATTTAGGTTTTACTTGAAGGCATTAAGTAGAAATAAGTGAATAAAGCAATGTTAGCAAAGCCTTTATGGTTAGTGACGATTCGATGTACCTTTCGATGCGATATCTAACATTGAAATAATATCGGAAGGCATTATCGATATCGATAAAATATCGGAAGAAAAACATCGATATCGCTGATGTCGATAGAATATCGAAAGAAAAATTCCAATTTTACTGATATTGGAATTTTTTTTTTGCATGTTTTTTTAATCAATATCAGTGATATCGATATCGAAAAAAAATACTGATTTCACCAATAACGAATTTTTGCATGTTTTTAAATCAATTTCAGTGATATCGATAGAATATAGAAAGAAAAATTCTGATTTTACTGATATCGAATATATTTTCATATTTTTTTAATCAACATCAGTGATATCAATATCGAAAGAAAAATACTGATTTCACCGATATCGAGTATGTTTTTGCATATTATTTCATCAATTTCAGTGATATCGATAGAAAATCGAAAGAAAAATTGAAAAGATACTGATTTAGCTGATATCGAATAAGTTTTAGCATACTTTTTGATCAATATCAGTGATGTCGAAAGAAAAATACTGATATCATATCAAAGAAAGATCCATATCATATCAAAGAAAAATACATAATACATCATAATGAATTAATACAAAACAGAAATGGCGAACGCGAAGTCGAAACGTGTTCCTCTTCACATATCGATTATGGAGCATGAGGACTATGTCGGACATAGCTGATTGTCATGTTATTTCAACATTGAATTACATACCAACAGATCGGGGGGGGGGGGGGGGGGGGATATGAAAAGATAGTGTAGAAAAAACGAAAAAGTTTTTATTAACTAAGTATTAAAGTAAGGTATTTACAAAATCACATTTTGATTACATTTTGATTTTTGATGTACTTTGACATTACCTAAGGATCATGTAATTTTGTAAATACCTTACTTTGATACTGAGTTAATAAAAACTTTTTCGTTTTTTTCTACATTATCTTTTCATATTACCCCCCGATCTGTTGGTATGTAATTCTGGGTTGTTAATTCTTGTGGACGTATAGCATTAAATGACGACAGATGACAAAAAGAAGGATGATTGAAGTTCGAGGGCACATGGTTCGAAGGGAGATGGCAACATTTGAGTGAAAATGACAAAAATTGGCAAAATTTTCACATTGGCGTAATTTTTTATTAGTAAATAATAAATTGGCAATCAACCACTTATTCTTCAAGGAAATTTAATGCTCTACAACTTTCTCTGAGGGACCTTTTTTCTCAAATGAACTGTTTGGACGAAATTCAACAAAGTTATCCAGAAAACGTGAGCTAAAAACATACTTTTCAAAATTCCTCCATTTTTGGATGCATATAACTCGGTAACGGTTCGGAATTTCGATAAAACGTATGGAATCAAAGTTGTAGAGAATTTAATCAGCTTTAATTTACTATGAGATATGTTTTATCGAGAAATGCACCGTTTTCGAGATATTCACGAAAAACCCCAAAATGGGACCTTTAAGAACCCCCTCCCCTCGAGCTCGTGCCCCACCATCCAGGACTTGATAAGGATGTTAATAAGGTAACAATTAAACAGTATGTTAATAAGGATACCCCTCCCTACATCTGTGCCAATTTTGGTTTGGGTTCTATTTTTTTCTACCTCGGGCCCTTTTGGTTTATTATTTTCAATAATGAACCTTTGGAATCGACCAAGAAAAAATAAATTTTAACACCCCTTCAAAATTTGATGGTTTACGTTTCGAGGTACGTAGAATCCAAAAATCGAATAAAAATTTGGCCGTCCGTCCGCCGTACGCGGCACTTTTGCCACTTAGCATTGACCGATTTTGATGAAATTTGGTATGTAGGCTCCATTTGGGGTCTAGTTGTGCCCCGAAGCTTTTGGTTGGTGTAGGTCACTCCTAAGGGTTCTAAAATAAATTTGAAATTTTGAAAACACCCTAACTCAAAAAATTTCGATATAAAGGTATTGTTTTTCCTTCAATTTAAGATTCTATAGAATTTTTTGAGACCACGCGGAGCTCTGTAGGACAAACCGTTCGCTCCCTACGAAAATTTAAGGGTTTATAATGAAATCTATATGTATATAAATCAAAACAAGAGTGTGAATCGCAAAAGAGGCCTAATCTCCGTTCAAATTAGAGCTGACCAAAATGCGATCAATGGTTGGTGATTTTGATTTTTTTTTTTTTTTCACTTCATATTGGATGGTTGGTGATTTTGTAGACGAGTGATCTATATAAAAATAATAAACCGTTGTGTAATAATTTGCAGCGTTTTTAGTCTTCGTTGCCCCGACTATTAGTTGATTCAAGGGAGCTAGGGTCAGGTAGAAAAAGAGTTCTACCTACTCATATGATGTCCCAGTCCAGTCCTGTTCTCGGTGTTGTCTTAAGACGTTTCCTAGAAATCCCAAGATGGGATCAGGCGTTTTTAATGCGAAAGACCCCCCCGTCCACCACCACCAGAGCATGTAGGTACCTGCGCGAGCGAATATTCTGGGAAAAGTCGAAATAACTGGTGATTTTACAGGCCTCTCAATGTCTGCGATGGTCAAAGTACAACAAGCAGTGTCGTGGAAACCCTGGGATTCTGGGTAGGAACTTCAAGGAGCCAGCACGTGCAGGTCTCAAGCTCCAGGTACCAAGAACCTATCTTTTCCTAGAATCACCAAGAGGAGCAACCACTTGTGTGTGAATTTGAATACCTCCCGGGACTGAATAAGAAACAAAATAGCCATCATGTTGAGTTGTCCCTGAAAACTTCCGTTGAAAACTGTATATTCAATATTTAGAAATATCAGATCCAAAATATCGATATCTGAAAATATCAGATAGTGCAGTATCGGTAGAAAAGTTTCGGGTATTGATACCCATTCCTATATTAGGTAGAGTTTTATCTTTAACTCACTCTGACTTTTCTATTAAATAGAAAAGTCTTGTCAAATTTTGACAAGATTCCAATCTAATTCACGCCAGTCCGGCTTTAGTTTAACCTTCTGTCCGGACCCACGTCCCTGGGACGGGTGGGTGGGGCTTTTCCTTACCCTGAGCCTACCCCTTTCCTCTGTGTGGGCTCATATCCTCAGTACCCTCCTGTCAGGCCCTGCAGAAGGTAAGGTAAGTGTCCTTTTTTTTTCTCTCGCTTTCGTTGTCAACAAACCAGTTTTTTCCAGTGGATCACCCGTCCTCAGGACAGTCGGTCCTGGCCTGTTGATACGTCCATGGGACGGATGGTCCTTGATGGAATGGAAACACGTCTCCGAGACGGGGGTCCTGTTTGATTTTTGATTGATTTTGATTGATTTCATTGATTTTTTTGTACCTATTCAAATGTTACATTCATTTTTCTGTATTCAAATGTTATATTCACGTTTTTTCCAAGTTTTCATTAGGTACTAGTAGATTGTCTTTGATTTTTATTCTAGTTCCTTATTCTAGCTTATTTTAGTATTCTAGTCCCTTCAATGTCTAGTAGGTACAATTTGATTTTTCCAAAAAGATAGAAGACTGAAAAGAATACAAAAGGCTGCTTGGAAAATGTTCCCTAAAAATGTGAAAACTTTTTATTCCTAGTTTTCATGTTCTTGGTACCTACGTAGTAGACTCCTAATGATTCTAGAGGTTTTGAATTGGAATGTTTCCTCCAATTCTACGTAGAACACGTCATTTTGAGCGTGAATTGAGACTGAATTTTTTATCTGAGTAGTCAAAATGATGTGATACCTAAGCTGGATGAAATCCAGGAAGTGAAAAATAAAAATAATGTGTAATCTTATTTTTTATATCGATAAATTGTGATAAAAACCAATTCATTTGATGTTATACACGAAGAAAGACGTTGCAATAAAGATGTTTTATGTTAGTTTGTGGTATTTACAACGAAATCCTGTCATATTTCAATAACAACCATGAAAAAAGCGAGTCGGTGTCCCACGGACGGGGGTCCTCATTGCAACGAGGGACAACGGTCCGGACTGAAGGTTAACAGTTAAACTAAACACTTACTGTTTCAGTTACTGTTACAACACTTGAACAGTTACTGTTTCGAATACATAGTTAGGACCTATCTACTGCATACCTACATCACAATCAAAATGAAACATACTACACATACTACATACAACATACTACATCATTTTGAAAGAGAAAATGAATGAAAATTTGAGAAAAAAGACGAATTTCTTGCTATTTTGAGATGTGGAGAAAAGGTGTGCTTCATTCTCGAATTTTTCATAATATAAATGTTATAGAAAAGAGTTCCGAAGCAACGACTTGGTTGTACGTGGAAATCATTTAAAAAACGCTTGCATACGAGTCTGCAACACATTGAAACATTTTCATGCCCCCGTGGTAATATCAAACTGTAAAGTACCTACCTACCTAACAACTTCACTTCTGATGGTCATAATCATCATTGTGGCGACTTGGGACAAATATCGTTGCAACAAATATCGTTGCAACAAATATCGTTGCATCAAATTTCGTGACGATTTTTTTTTTATGTGCCATATGAAAGACATGAAAATGTCAAAACGCTGCAAATTATTTCACAAAGGTTTATTATTTATTTTCCTGTATACCGGGTGTCCCAGAAGTTATGGTCCACCCTCCGGCATTTCCGTATTTCATTACGTAATAAAATGGGCCCAACGCCATTTTTCATATTTTTTTGTAAAGAATTCAGGAAAAATACTTTTGCGCAAAAAAATTGCGCGCAATCGTGCGCAATTGACACTAACTTTGTTTTTTCAAATGGGAACCCCCATTTTTTATTGCAGATTCAGATTCTACGTCAAATTTCATGAGAAATTCATACCCGAATCGATGTTTTTCATCGCGTGCAACTGGTACTTTTCGCGCGCAAAGTGACCAGGGTGCGCAAAAGTGAATTTTTTTTAACCCCCAAGTGTGGCACATTTTTTTTCATTATTTTTGACGCTGAATCACGTGGTGAGGTCCTTTCTTCGATTTCATCGTTATTTTTTCCAAATTTAGAAGGAAAAATAATGTTTTTGGACTTTATTTCCCCTCACCCTTTCGCAATACGGGCTGGGTGGGGACCTGGCTAGATTAAAATTAAATTCCTCACTTATAAATTTTAAAAAAATATTGGAAATAGTGGAAAGTTAAAAAAAATGAATCGAAAAGCTTCTCATCTCAAAATTTTCAAAAAAAAATTAAAAGTTACAAAATCTCCGAAAACAAGTAGTAATAAAAAACTACGATAATAATCATGAAATTTAAAAATCACAGCAACTGCTCGAAATTACCTCCTTTTGCTTGCAGACAAGTAACAAGTTACTTTTAATTTTTTTTAAAGGTTTTTAGATGAGAAGCTTTTTGATTTTTTTTTTTACAGTAAAGTAGTAAAGTAGTACCTACCTTTCCAACATTTTTTAAATTTAGAAGTGAGGAATTTATTTTTAATCTAGCCAGTCCCCACCCAGCCCGTATTGCGAAAGGGTGAGGGGAAATAAAGTCCAAAAACATTATTTTTCCTTCTAAATTTGGAAAAATAACGATGAAATCGAAGAAAGGACCTCACCACGTGATTCAGCGTCAAAAATAATGAAAAAAATGTGCCACACTTGGGGGTTAAAAAAAATTCACTTTTGCGCACCCTGGTCACTTTGCGCGCGAAAAGTACCAGTTGCACACGATGAAAAACATCGATTCGGGTATGAATTTCTCATGAAATTTGACGTAGAATCTGAATCTGCAATAAAAAATGGGGGTTCCCATTTGAAAAAACAAAGTTAGTGTCAATTGCGCACGATTGCGCGCAATTTTTTTGCGCAAAAGTATTTTTCCTGAATTCTTTACAAAAAAATATGAAAAATGGCGTTGGGCCCATTTTATTACGTTATTAAATACGGAAATGCCGGAGGGTGGACCATAACTTCTGGGACACCCGGTAGATCCCTCCCTGCCAACCATAGTTACCTACTAGGGCATTTTTGAAAATTTCAACCCTAACTACTGACCAAAGGGAAACGAAGGGTTGACGTTTTCAAAAATGCCTTAGTAGGTAGTAGGTGCCTATGGTTGGCAGGGAGGGACTCCAAATAATTTTCAACAAATAGTAGACTACGTATCTTTGACGTGTAGGCGTTATGGAAAACCAAGATCCTGACGGGAAGAAGTGGAGATGAGGTCTTGACACCACGAACTCTCTGGAGGAGGCCCAGTTAAGAAGGCCGAGAGAGGGGATTGTAGGGGTCTCATTTCCCCACTCATTACGTGATTTTTAAGTAGTCTATCATTCTAGGGTTAAATAGATGAAAAAACAGTACCTTTATATCAAAATGTTTGAAGCTAGGGCGTTTTCAAAATTGCAACCCTTATTTTTCAACCCTTAAGGGCCGATTACACGAGCAACAAAAGCTGCGCAACTCCAAAAAAAATTGCACTAGAAAAGTTGTACGCAACACAAAGCAATAAAATTGCCTCGTGTTGCGTCAAGATGTTGCAAGGAATTAATTGCACTGTGTTGCACCAATAAAGTTGAGCAATAGAAATTGCTCAATTGTTTCGTTTACCCGGGCGACAACAGTTTGCGCCTAGGCGGTGAAGAGGTGGTCGTCGCTGCTGCTGTGGCCGTCGTCGCTGCTGCTGCCAACCAAAGGAAAAAGAGGGGAATTTGGCAGCGCCAGTTTCTGAGCCAGAGAGAATGTGGGTTGGCTCTCACCTCTGAAATTCTGTTTGACAGTGATCTATTTTTGAACTTCGCCCGAATGTCAAAAGCAGATTTTGAAATGCTAATTGGAATGGTTGGACCCCGAGTCTGCAGACAAAATACGAATATGCGGCTGAGCATTCCAGTGGTAACTCGACTGGCCATCGTTCTGCGCATTTTGGCAACAGGCGATTCGTTCAAGAGTTTGATGTACACGTTTCGGGTGCACTACACTACGATAAGCCAAATAGTGCCAGACGTACTCCAGGCTCTGATTGAAGGAGTTCATTAAGGAAAGCTCCCGACCCAAGGCCGAAAAATTGCCGCAATAGTGCAATAATTTTCCAAACCCCTTGGACTCCATTTCAACACGATGCAACAGTAGCCGAGAGGGCTCGTGGGCCTGAAATGTTGTACAACTCCCGTCAATTAATTGCCTGCAATCTTCGGCAACTTTTTCGAGGAGAGAATAGTTGTCCAACTTTTTTGAAATAGTTGCGCAATACTTTTTTCTGCAATTATTGCAGGAAAAAATCGCTCGTGTAAAAGGGCCTTTAGAAGTGACCGACATGAACTAAAAGCTCTTCAAATTCGAGGCTCCTACGCTGCTAGAAATGCTATGGTGGATAAGGTTGAGAGGGAAGGGGGAAGACCACTTTCTCTTAACTAGAATACAAAATAAATTACATCGAGTGAAACAGTTTTGGTTTATTATTTTCAATAATAAGCCTTTGGAATCGAGCAAGAAAAAAAAAGTTTAACCCCCCCTCAACATTTGATGTTTTACGTTTCAAGGTACGTAGAATACGAAAATCGAATAAAAAAATTTCCGTCCGTCCGCCGTACGCGGCACTTTTCTTAGCAACACTGGACCGATTTGGTTCAAATTTGGTATATGGGCTCCATTTGGGGTCTAGTTGTGCCGCGAAGCTTTTGGTTGATGTAGGTCACTTCTAAGGGGTGAAAATTAAGGGTTGAAATTTTCAAGAGTGCCCTAGCTCGAAAACTCTCGAAATAAAGGTATCGTTTTTTCACCAATTTTAAATAGTATTGAATTTTTAAAAATTTTTGAGACCACCCGGAGCTCTGTAGGACAAACCGTTCAGTCCCTACGAGTACTTGAAGGTTTTTCCTTCGATGAAACAGAATTATGAGTGTGAATCGCAAAAGAGGTCTAATCTCCATTCAAATTTTATCGGACTAAAATGCGATCGCTGTTCATTTCTTCGATTTGTATACAGTTTTGCCTTCTGCGTAACCAGTAATCAAATTTCCATATGAAGCTTTATATTTTTCCAATCGAGTGTGAAGCGTTTAGTTCTTTCTAATAAACTTGATTGTGAAGGTGTGAAGCCAGTATGGTGTGGTAGGTAGTACCTAGCTGGTAGGTAAAAAAAAGTTGGTAGGTAAAAAAAATGTTGGTGGGTAAGAAATGCTGCAAATCATTGCTCAAAGGCTTCTTCACTCTTCAGATCACTGATCAGCTGAGTGAGCTCCGAAGCCATTTTCAATCCTATTGAATGGAAGTGCTCTTCCAGGCGTCTCCAGCATTCGAGGAAATCTTCTTCACTCCTCAGATCACTGATCAGCTGAGTGAGCTCCGAAGCCATTGCTCAAAGCAAACCAAAAATTTTGTGTTTCGCGTTTCAAGGTACATACAATAATTGTATGTACCTTGAAACGCGAAACATAAAATTTTTCGAATTATTCGAAAAATAGTACCTACCGACATGGAAATGCGTATCTCAAATTTGAGAGGGAAGGTCAAGGGAGAATACAGATGGTGGTAGGTGCTATTCATGGAGAACCAGTGATCTATACAGAAGGGTGATCTATACAGAAAATAATAAACCTTTGAGCAATGATTTGCACCGTTTTCGTTTACCAACTGGTTTAAATTGACCTAATGCTTATCCAATGGGACGTCCCTTGGAATGCATGCATTACTTAACAATATGTTTAAGGGACGTACAGAATCGCGGTTGGTCTCGACGAAGAAACAATCTACCTACAAGACTTCGTTGGAATCAAATTTTTAACGGCCATGAATTTATCGCTAGAAATTAAAAAGTAGGTACCAAAAAATGTGACTTTGGTTTTGAAAAAACGGAGATTTTTTTAGCGTTTGTACTTCTGATTCTATCTATCGTCCAACCCTTAAGTTCTCGTTGGAATGGTTTGTCCTACGGAGCTCCGGGTGGTCTCAATCGATTATAAAAATTGAATAATATATTAAATTGGTGAGAAAACAATACCTTCCTTAATTTCGAAAGATTTCGAGCTGGGGCACTGTTGAAAATTACAACCCCTATTTTCCACCCCTTAGAAGTTCCACCAACCAAAAGCTTCGCGGGACAACTAGACCCCAAAATAGAGCCAAATTTCATCAAAATCGGTCTATGGTAACTAAGAAACGTAAACCAACAAATTTTGGGGGTGTTGAACAATTTTTTTCTTGCTCGATACCAATGGTTCATTATTGAAAATAAGAAACCAAAAAGTAATGTGAGGCATGTGAGGTAGTTCCACATGGCCAAGGGGTACAACACCCTATTATAATCTCCATTTAATTTTATGGTCGATTTTATTGGTAATTTTATAGCTTTTTGGTTTACTTATTTAGGTTTTTATAAAAAGCAGAGAATGGAGCAATGTAAGCAAGTTCCTTGAGCCAGGTCGAATCGGACGAACTACTTCTGGTTCATGTATATTGAAAAATACATAGCTACCTGTTTGTTTCATTCGTCGTTGGGTTATTCTACCCGTGTTCGTCCACAGCTTTATTTGAACGCCCCCTTTTTGATTGTGATCCCACTCCCCCCCATTCAAATGGACATATCAAATAAATGGCACTTGGAAACGAATCGGTTCTCTAATTTACATTCTCCACCCCCGTCCACTGGTACATATTCATCCGTTTTTTCCTCGCTCGAGTAGTCATCAATACCACCAGACAAAATTGTCAACAGGACCCTCGTTCCTGCCCCTTCTGAATAAATCAATGTTAATAAATACTCTCAGGATTTTTTTTTATTTCTCAATTTCTGTTTCAACACATACCTACGAATAGTACATTCCGGGAATATATTTGTTATGCATTCTATGAATGCATAACTTGAACTATAAGCTGCTTTACCTACCCAACAAACTAAAACGTTTGCCAAGTGGGTGTGGCACAAAACTTCCTCGTATCCTTAATCCGATTGTACAGATGGTCCAAAGCTTATCTCAAAACATCAATCTCTAAGTACCTTGCACTACCCTCAAAGGGGACCTACTACACGTCTACCGTCTACAAAAAATAGTTCTCCAAAATCAATATTTTCACTCGTGTTTTGCTTCCGAGTCTACCAAGGTAGCGGAAGCTTTGTTTTCACTTTTCAAGGACGATAAAAAAAAGTTCTCCAAAATCAAAATTTTCACTCGCGTTTTGCGTTTTAGACCTTTCTGAACAATTTTGGTTCCGTGTCTGTCTGTCTGTGTGTCTGTCATGAATTCCTTGTAACGCGCATAACTATACGAAGGTATTGTCTCTATGAAAATTTCAGGGATTGTGCGGGTTGGTGTGTAAATGGTTCCCTATGAAAATCATCATCCCCGGACTGATGATAGAAGCGACTGCGCATGCGCAAACGTGAATTTCCTTGTAACGGCCATAACTTCTACATTTTCCATTCGATTTCAATGATATTTTCAAGGATTATGAGGATTAGATTGTAGATGGTCCCCTATGAAAATCATCACCCCCGGATTGGTAGTAGCCGATGCGCATGCGCGAACGTAAATTCCTTGTAACGGCCGTGCGTACGTCAGAATCTCAATTCCTACACAAGCTAATGCCAGGCCCCCATAGCTCATATGCAGCGAGTCTGATTCCCACCCAGGGGTCCCGGGTTCGACTCCCAGCAGTACTGAGAAATTGTTTGAGTAGTGACTCACTTACATTTTTCATCCGAATTTGATGAAATTTTCTAGGATTGTCCAGATTAGCGTGTAGATGGTCCCCTATGAGGGTAGTGAACGGTACCTACTTAGAGATTGGTGTTTTGAGATTAACTACTATGCATCGGATCATCTATACAGGGTGTTTCACGAAAAGGTTACACCCCCCTTCATTTTCGCAAAATACAGCGTAAAAAATTCCGACCAACGCAATTCTTCATGATTTTTTGTGAGGATCTCAGGAAAAATACATTTGCGCAAAAAAGTTGCGCGCAATCGTGCGCAATTGACACTAACTTCATTTTTTCAAATGAAACCCCCCCTTTTTTATTACAGATTTGGATTCTACGTCAAATTTCATGAGAAATTCATACCCACATCGATTTGTTTTATTGCGCGCAACCTGGCTTTTTGAACGCTCTAAGTTGCGCAACTCCACAATTGCGCAAAAATTAGGTTTTGGAGAACCCTTAGTGTGGCACATGTTTTTTCATCATTTTTTAACGCTGAATCACAGGGTGTCATCCGTTTTGAGAAAAACCAAGATTTAAGAGGAAAAAATAACATTTCTTTCACGAAAACGTTAGTTTTGAGGTCGAAATCATGTTTATTTTTTATTTTCTCACCTCCTTTTGAACCACGGGCTTGGGGCCGTCTACGGTGGAGTTTAAAATAAAAACTGACAGCATGATCATGCTTGAACTGAATAAAATTACCTAAAAACTCATAACAATTTAAAAAGAGCGATTTTTTCACTAAAAACAACCGAATTTTTGGCCGCTATTTTGAAAAAGTCCTTTCAAATTAAAAAACGAATGTCACCATGTGATTAAGCGTTAAAAAATGATGAAAAAACATGTGCCACACTTAGGGTTCTCCAAAATCTAATTTTTGTGCAATTGTGGAGTTGCGCAACTTAGAGCGTTCAAAAAGCCAGGTTGCGCGCAATAAAACAAATCGATGTGGGTATGAAATTTTCGTGAAATTTGACGTAGAATACGAATCTGTAATAAAAAAGTGGGGTTCCATTTGAAAAACTGAAGTTAGTGTCAATTGCGCACGATTGCGCGCAACTTTTTTGCGCGGAAGTATTTTTCCTGAGATCCTCACAAAAAATCATGAAGAATTGCGTTGGTCGGAATTTTTTACGCTGTATTTTGCGAAAATGAAGGGGGTGTAACCTTTTCGTGAAACACCCTGTATAATCGGGTTATGGATACGAGGAAGCTATGTGCCACACCCACTTGGCAGACTTTTTACTTAAATTAAAACAGGAATATAGAGTTCTCCAAAAAATTTCGAAGTTCCCAACCTACCCTTTGTGACAGGTGTAGGGAGAGAGAATTGGGATCATTAATGATTTTTAATTATCTGAGTTAATTGATTAGTGAAATTCATTCTATGTGATCTTTGTAGACACCAACCTGCTGTATCTCCCTGAAAAAATTCTGAATTTCCAAGACAAATAGAGTGTTCACAAAAGCTGCGTGACAAGAAATAACCCCAAATTTTGAAATGACCCAGTTATTGTCCGATTTCGATGAGAACCCCCGGACTGATAGAAGCAACTGCGCATGCGAAAACGTGATTACCTTGTAACAGCCATAACTTCTACATTTTCCATCTGATTGTGATGCAATTTTTAACCAAAAGCAAAAACAGCTCGGAGATGCGCTGATTTTGGGTTTCAGCGTCTGGCTGGTAGGTGGATTCATTTCTCTTGTTTTGGATGAGGAGAGAAAATGTCTACTCTCGGACGCGATACATCTTTGATTTATAGTTGGAGTCGAACTTCGCGTGACAGGTGGACACACACTTCCCTAAAACTCCATCGTGCGATTCCAAAGCGACGTTCCGCTCACTAAATGGATCCGACAAGGTGTAGGTGGGGATTTATCGGTTCGCCCTGAAATCTGTCACTGTTTACTCGGCACGTGGGAAGTTGCGGTAGGTGTTTCGTCATCCGAGAAATCAAAGGTCCCTCGTCGAATGGCCCTTCCCTGACCCGAGGGCATAGACAGTCTATTTCGACTGGAAGCTGCCGAGGGCCGAAACCCTTAACCCGAAATATTTCATGGGGATCGCGCATTTGGCGTTTCGACGAGGCAGTCTGACGAGGCGAGGGTGCATAGTTAACGCTCTCATCTGTCATAGTCATTGCAACGACTAGCCGTTGAAACACCACTCTGACTTGTTTCGCATATCTGTAGTATGAGTAATTGGGTAAACTAGAGAAGGAAAGAATATATAAGTAGAAGAAACAGAAGTATGTCTGTGTCTACAGATGGGCACGGCGGTGACTTCAATGCGAACCCACCTACCTATCTACACGAGAACCCGTAGAACCCCTGAAAATTTCAGCAAAATCGGATGGATAATGTAGTTAAAATCCGGGGATGATGATTTTCATAGCGAACAATCTACACGCCAACTTGCACAATCCCTGAAAATTGCATCGAAATTGGACAATGACGTCGTATAGTTTTGCCTGTTACAAGGATTTCATGACAGACACGGAACCAAAGTTAAGTAAAACGTAAAACGCTCTGGAAATTTTGATTTTGGACACAATTTTTTTCATACTTGAATAGTGTAAACAAAGCTTCAGCTATCTTGGTAGACTCGGAAGCAAAATGGAAACGTTATCGAAGAGCTGCGACGCTCTTCAATAAAATATACTCGTTTGGTTAACTTCAACAATTATAGCACACTTTATCAAGATTGTGAAAGAAAGAAATTATTACTTCCCATTACATATTAGTTGAATTTTCGAGAATATCAGCGAGTTTCCAAAACATATTGTTTAGTAATGCATGCATTCCAGGGGACGTCCCATTGGATAAGCATTAGATCAGTTTAACCAGTTGTTAAGTGATAAAACTGTTTCACTCGATGTAATTTATTTATTACTTTAGGCAAGAAATACTGACCCCCCCCCCCCCCCCACCATTATCCACCTTAACATTTCTAGCGGCATGGGAGCCTCGAATCTGAAGAGCATTTTAAAATCCATCATCTACGATACCCAACATGCGAATTCGAGTTCACCCCCCCCCCCCCCCACCCACCTCCCCAACGCCAACAATGGTGCCAGTCTGGCACCAAAGCGGAAATACGTCTTAACATTGAACTTTCATCTGTTAGTTTTGGTAGGCAGTCCGTCGAAGTTCACATCCGTATTCAAGGTGAAACACCAAAAAAAAAAGTGGGTGTGGCACATAGCTTCCTCGTATCCATACCCGATTATATAGATAATCCGATGCATAGTTGTTAATCTCAAAACACTAATCTCTAAGTACCTTCCACTACCCTCATAGGGGACCATCTACACGCTAATCTAGACAATCCTAGAAAATTTCATCAAATTCGGATCAAAAATTAAGTGAGTAGATGTATGTGATTGGATCAAAAAAAATACTTAGCCTCGACTGGGATTCGAACCCGCGACCCCTGGGGGACGGTTGAAGTTACGGCTGTTACAAGAAATTCACGTTTGCGCATGCGCAGTCGCTTCTATCTGTCCGGAGATGATGATTTTCATAGGGGACTATCTACAACCTAATCCACATTATCCCTGAAAATTTCATCGAAATCGGGTGGAAAATGTGGAAGTTATGGCCGTTACAAGGAAATTCACGTTTGCGCATGCGCAGTGGCTGCTATCAGTCCGAAGGTGGTGATTTTCATAGGGGACTATGTAAATACTAGTCTGTAACATCCCTGAAAATTTCATTGAAATCGGATGGAAAATGTAGATGTTATGGCCGTTACAAGGAATTCACGTTTGCGCATGCGCAGTCGTTTCTATATTCTTTGATGATTTTCATAGGGGACCGTCTACACACCAACCCGCACAATCCCTGAAAATTTCATAGAAATCGGACAATAACTTCGTATAGTTATGCGCGTTACAAGGAATTCATGACAGACGGACACAGACAGACAGACAGACACGGAACCAAAATTGTTCAGAAAGGTCTAAAACGCAAAACGCGAGTGGAAATTTTGATTTTGGAGAACTTTTTTTTTTCGTCCTTGAAAAGTGAAAACAAAGCTTCCGCTACCTTGGTAGACTCGGAAGCAAAAAAAAGAAAAAAAAAAAACACGAAATAAGCGGTTTATGGCATCATGGCACCATGGTGGCCCCACTATTAGTTCCATGGTGGTACAGAGAATAATTCATGAAAATCCGGAGGTATAATGAGAATTTTTCCTCAATTTCAAAGCTTGGGTACAATAAGTAAGCAGTAAAGGAACCGAAATATTGAAAAATCGGATATTTTGTGAATATTATCCCCCCACTCACCCCCTCCCCTTGCGAATTTTGGTACTCTGGTAAAATCATGTACAACTCGGAAGTTATTTGAGTCAAACAAAAAAACAAACACGCAAATCGGTTGGAAATTGAGGCCTGGGCAGAGTTTACAAGATTATGCACGCAAACACACGTTTTTTAAGCATTAACCCCCCCTTTCCCCCTCTTAAAAAGCAAAATCCAAAATTCCGGCGCCGTAGTGCACAACTAGATAGTATTCCTTGTCAAACGAAAAAAGAACCACGAAAATCGTTCGAGAACTAAGGCCTGGGCAGAGTACACAAGATTATGCCCAAAAACGCACGTTTTTCAAGCATTAACCCCCCCTTTCCTCCCCTTAAAAGGCAAAATTCGAAATTCCGGCGACGTAGTGCACAACTAGATAGTTTTCCGCGACGAACAAAAAACGTCTGCCAAGTGGGTGTGGCACATAGCTTCCTCGTATCCATAACCCGATTATATAGATAATCCGATGCATAGTTGTTAATCTCAAAACACCAATCTCCAAGTACCTTCCACTACCCTCATAGGGAACCATCTACACGCTAATCTGGACAATCCTAGAAAATTTCATCAAATTCGGATCAAAAATTAAGTGAGTAGATGTATGTGATTGGATAAAAAAAATACTTAGCCTCGGCTGGGATTCGAACCCGCGACCCCTGGGGGACAGTTGAAGTTACGGCTGTTACAAGTAATTCACGTTTGCGCATGCGCAGTCGCTTCTATCTGTCCGGGGATGATGATTTTCATAGGGGACCATCTAAATACTAGTCTGTAACATCCCTGAAAATTTCATAGAAATCGGATGGAAAATGTGGAAGTTATGGCCGTTACAAGGAAATTCACGTTTGCGCATGCGCAGTGGCTACTATCGGTCCGAAGGTGATGATTTTCATAGGGGACCATCTAAATACTAGTGTGTAACATCCCTGAAAATTTCATCGAAATCGGATGGAAAATGTAGATGTTATGGCCGTTACAAGGAATTCACGTTTGCGCATGCACAGTCGCTTCTATCAGTCCGGGGATGATGATTTTCATAGGGGACCGTCTACACACCAACCCGCACAATCCCTGAAAATTTCATAGAAATCGGACAATAACTTCGTATAGTTATGCGCGTTACAAGGAATTCATGACAGACGGACAGACACACAGACAGACAGACAGACAGACAGACAGACACACAGACACGGAACCAAAATTGTTCAGAAAGGTCTAAAACGCAAAACGCGAGTGGAAATTTTGATTTTGGAGAACTTTTTTTTTTCGTCCTTGAAAAGTGAAAACAAAGCTTCCGCTACCTTGGTAGACTCGGAAGCAAAAAGAACCAGGAAAATCGGTTGAGAAGTAAGGCCTGTACACAAGATTTTGTTACACACATACACACACACACACACAGACATACACCTATGGTTTTTTCGCAGATTTGGATTCAGAATGGTCTAAAACGGATTACTGTGTGGTTATTTTTTTTTTCTGTTGAGTGTTGTCCAACTTCACCCCAGATCGATCGCATAAGGACGCCCAAGTCTTACTGTGGGACGTCCTAAAAAAAGTAGCTTTTGCAAAAGGTCCAAACTTTTGGGAGTGAAATGTTTTGAAAATGTTCGTAATCAGATTCTTCACCCTATCTTAAGTCAAGAAAATCAGTTCTTCCACATCCATTTTAATTTTTAAAAGTAGCTCAAACACTTCCCTCTTTCCAGAACTTGTACGAAAGTCACAAGAAAATGTGAGGCCAGCCCTAAATTGTCCAAAATGCCTGGCTATCGAACTCGGCTTCTCGTTTGTTATGAATATTTCAGCACAAATTTGAAATGTTCGCTGATTTATTGCTCAAATTATCTTCCGAGGCGGATTTGGAAAAAATAGGGACTTATAGTGCTCAATGGTTTTTTTTTCTAAAAATTTTAACAATTTAATTTTGGTTTATTATTTTTAATAATGAACCTTTGGAATCGACCAAGAAAAAAATTTAACACCCCCTCAAAATTTGATGGTTTACGTTTCAAGGTACGTAGAATCCAAAAATCGAATAAAAATTTGGCCGTCCGTCCGCCGTACGCGGCACTTTTGCCACTTAGCATTGACCGATTTTGATGAAATTTGGTGTGTAGGCTCCATTTGGGGTCTAGTTGTGCCCCGAAGCTTTTGGTTAATGTAGGTCACTTCTAAGGGTTCAAAATCAATTTTGAAATTTTGAAAACGCCCTAACTCAAAAAATTTTGATATAAAGGTATTGTTTTTCCTTCAATTTAAGATTATATAAAATTTTTAGAATTTTTTGAGACCACCCGCAGCTCTGTAGGATAAACCGTTCGCTCACTACGAGAATTTAAAGTTTGGACGTACGATAAATCAGAAACACGAGTGTGAATCGCAAAAGAGGCCGAATCTCCGTTCAAATTAAAGCTGACCGAAATGCGATCGATATTTTTCTTCATATTGGATGGTTGGTGGCTTTGCAGACGAGTGATCTATATAGAAAAATAAAAAACCATTGTGTAATAATTTGCAGCGTTTTTTGCTTCCGAGTCTACCAAGGTAGCGGAAGCTTTGTTTTCACTTTTCAAGGACGAAAAAAAAAGTTCTCCAAAATCGAAATTTCCACTCGCGTTTTGCGTTTTAGACCTTTCTGAACAATTTTGGTTCCGTGTCTGTGTGTCTGTGTCTGTCTGTCATGAATTCCTTGTAACGCGCATAACTATATGAAGTTATTGTCCGATTTCTATGAAATTTTCAGGGATTGTGCGGGTTAGTGTGTAGACGGTCCCCCATGAAAATCATCATCCTCGGACTGATAGAAGCGACTGCGCATGCGCAAACGTGAATTCCTTGTAACGGCCATAACTTCTACATTTTCGTCTGATTTCAATGAAATTTTCAGGGATGTTACAGATTAGTATTTAAACGGTCCCCTATGAAAATCATCATCTCCCGACTGATAGTAGCCACTGCGCATGCGCAAACGTGTATTTCCTATATATAGCCCCACTATAAGCAGCTTGTCCAGGATGCTATCCTGGCAAATAGCAGTGGGGCTTCACCCGCATCTCCTGTTGCTGGCGTGGACCAGCAGTCTGCCATTCAGTATCCCTCCCCCGGGACCTCCGGTCTTCTTGCCGATTTGAAGACCGAAGTCTTGAGGCTCGGGGGGCAGGTAGGTCGTATTGAAGGCTATGAAAGCACCTACCTGCAGGATCTGGCGAGGCGGGCTGTTGAAGGGCTGGATAACCTGGAAGACGAGGTTGCAGCCTATTTAGGGAGAATCTTCCCGCGGGTTGGGGATGCGACCGTGACGCAGCACCAGGGGGGACCTCCTCCCAGAGTGGTGTTGCGTGGAGGTCGCAGAGCAGTTAAGCAAGCAAGACGGCGGGAGTACCACCGGGTTCAGAGTTTGTGGAGGAAGCATCCGGCACGTGTAGCTGCGGAGGTACTGGAGGAGCCTGGGGAAGTTCAAGTTCAGCCCCCTCTTCAGGAGTTTGTGGATTTCTGGGAGCCACTTTTGAGTGCTCCCAGCCACAACCCTGGAGAGCGTGTGGTTCCCCCAGTCTCCACCAGGGATTCCTTACGCAGCATCTTGTGTTCGCCGGTGCTACTTGACGAGGCACATAAGTGCCGTGTCAAGAACTCCACATCCGCTGGACCTGATGGTATTTCTGCCCGTCGCTGGAATAAAGCACCAAATACGATTAAGCTGCTCATCCTCAACCTGCTCATCCTTGCGGGAAGACCCCCGAAAGCGTTAACCCGTACCCGAACCGTATTTATTCCTAAGAAAGGGGGAAGTGGGCCTGGAGGCTATCGACCGATCTCCGTGTCCTCGGTAGTCTTCCGCCACTTCCAAAAAGTACTGGCATCTCGCCTCCAGGTGGCTGGTGTCATTGGTGACGTCCAGAGAGCGTTTCGGCCAGCGGATGGCACAGCGGAGAACCTTACAGTTCTCC
The DNA here is from genome assembly GCA_009739505.2 of Apolygus lucorum. Lineage (NCBI taxonomy): Eukaryota > Metazoa > Arthropoda > Insecta > Hemiptera > Miridae > Apolygus > Apolygus lucorum. Next base: position 43,363,146 of record CM019170.2, on the reverse strand, counting down.
AAACTGTCATCTCGCTGGCCCGTATTAAACGCCGGCAACTCCATCTCGCCGCTCTGGACGTTGCTAAGGCCTTTGACACAGTCAGTCACCTTGCCCTGACCGATTGCCTTCGTGGTGTCGGGGCCCCATCTCGATTAATTGAGTATGTGGCCTGTCTGTACCATGAAGGGGTGACGGTCCTCGAGGCAGGAGGTGAGGTGTCAGGGGATATACGGATAGGGCGTGGGGTACGCCAGGGGGATCCCCTATCACCACTCCTCTTTAACCTGGTCGTGGATACGGCCTTGGGTAAGCTGCCCACAGAAGTAGGGTTTGATCTCGCCCCTGGGGTGCGAGTAGGAGCATTGGCCTTTGCTGAAGATGTTATCCTACTCGCAGAAACCCGTGAGGGCTTGCAGATTGCCCTCAATGCATTTGCTAAGCAGCTATCCAGGTGTGGACTCGTGGTCAACCCCGATAAATGTGGGTCGGTCTCCTTGGTCCCGTCGGGTCGCCAGCATAAAGTGAAGGTTGTGGATGGGGGTTTTGTCATAGGACAGGCCCCCATTCCTTCTCGATCTGTGTTGGAGGTCTGGCGGTACCTTGGAGTCGACTTCATGGGGGTGGCCACAATTACTGCCAGCCGTGTGGACCTTGGTAGGGCGCTAGCCCGCATCACCAATGCTCCATTGAAGCCGTGGTTTATACTGCCCTGGGAGACAAAATTCATCTGTATCCCCGGGAAGGGATCCATGTGTCATGGCCAGCGAGGATGGCCCTGATACATGGAACCCGACATGTGAGTTTTGTGAATTACCAAAAACTCGGGCGCCGACCTGCATAGTCGGTAGTGCGTGCTAGACGTGCGCCTCAACCTGTAGGTTATCACAGGGACTTGCAAATATGCAAGGTCACTGATTGTGCAAACAATCCCTCTCAGGAGGAGTTTTTCTCTTGCTGCTTGCAGCAAGGGGGGAGACTATAGAGTCGCAAGACCCCAGGAATCCCTAAATCGACCTTCACTCTGAAGGAAGAATAGTAGACATCCTTGCTCCATTGAAGCCACAGCAGAGGCTGCGCCTCCTCCGCACGTACTTACTGCCGAAGCTAACCTACGGGTTAGTCTTCGGTAGGCTTACGGCGGGGAGGCTGCAAGAATTAGATAGAGAAGTCCGCTCTGCTGTGCGCTCTTGGCTGAGGTTCCCACCTGGTGTCCCAAGTGCCTATATCCATGCACCGGTCAAATCCGGTGGGCTTGGTATTGTGTCTCTTTCCGCATGTATCCCTTCTCTGCGCCGCCAGCGCCTGCTAGCCCTTCAGGGGTCGAGCTGGGAGGTCGCCCGTGTTGCTGCTGGTCTTGATTTTGTCAGGCAGCAGTTAGCATGGTGCGACCGAGCAACACCATCTGCTCCAAAACCCAGTTCGTCTGCTGAGTTTGCTGCTGCCCTGCATGAGTCAGTAGATGGTAAAGAACTCCGACAGTGCTCCGAAAGCCTTATCTCATCCCAATGGGTGGATTGGGCTTCGGAGGGCATTGGGGCCCGCGACTACCGGAACTTCCACGCCGTCCGCGTGGCAACACTGCCAACAGCGGTACGGTGTTCTAGAGGTAGTCGTGGGATGACAGATACCCTTTGCCGTGCCTGTCGGAGTGGAAATGAACATCTGTATCATGTAGTGCAGCAGTGTCCACGAACTCACGGGGGCCGCATCCTACGTCATGATGCGGTCGCCAAGCAGATAGCAGGTGCCTTGTCATCCAGCGGCATGTTGAAAGAGAGAGATTATACCACATGCCAAGTGACCAGGGCATAAAGCCTGACATTGTTGCCGTCAAGCCCGACAGGTCTTGCATTATCCTGGATGTCCAGGTTGTTAATGGCAGCATGGACATGGAGCAGACCTGGCGGGCTAAGATAAGAAAGTATGATAGAGATGATTTACGGCAAGCAGTGTCAGAGCTAAAAGGAGTGGCACCCAACAACATCAGGGTGATGGCGCGGAGTGTGGTGCGGGAAAAGTGCCACGGAGTTGCGCGAGTTGGGCATCTCAGTAGGTGTACTCCGTGGTGTCACCCGCCGCGTACTGCTCGGCTCATATTTAAACTGGTGGTCATTTTATAGAGGCACTTCCCTTCATCCCTCTCTCCCACCCCCACCTTCCTCATCATCCCTCATCCCTAGGGCCGGCGTCGGGTGAGTCCTGGGCGTCCTCCCCATTATATTTGTTTTATTTATTTATTTTGTTTTATGGCGTGCCCCCTCCGTCACCAAAGACATTTTGTCTTGAGGGGAGTTAGATTAAAAAAAAAAAAAAAAAAAAAAAAAAAAAAATAACGGCCATAATGTCCACATTTTCTACCCGATTTCGTTGACATTTTTATGGATTACGCGGATTTTGTTGTAGATGGTCCCCAATGAAAATCAAGGCCTTAAAATTTACAGAAGCTTCTGCGCATGCGCATACGTATTTTAAATTTTGACACTAAAAGGTTTTGAAAAATGTCCAAATATTTCTTAAAATTTCTGAAAATTTTCCTCTTTCAATAACTTGATTTTTCCTCAAAAAATGCGACTGAAATTCTTTGAAAACATGTTCATATGCGCATTTTGAAGGAAAGGGTTGTTAATAGTGAATCTGACATGCCTTGAACAACATTGTTTCAATTTGAAAGGGAAAGTGATGCCTAATAGGTTGGTTTTCAAGAACACAAACAAAAGGAAGGATTAGTTGGGTGGGGGTCACAGAGTAGTGGAGACAAGTTTCAAGAATTTGGTGGGGGTCGTCTGATGGTCCTTCCAGGAAACCGAGCTTTTTAGCTGCTGTCGTTGTGGAAACGTGCCTCGCGCATGCGCAGTCTTCTCCAGCTCTCACACCACAGCACAGAGTAGGTACCGGAGACAACCATGCACCATGGTATCACAATCAGTCAGTAGGTATTTCTTCTCCCTGGATCGAGATGAAGGTGATAGGTTCTAGGTTGTGGTTCCAGAATTCTTTCTGAATCAGTGACTTCTCTTGTGCGGTTTTCCTTTTGATTAGGTCCATCGATTTACTATACGGTTTGTGCATGGCCTTTTCGTAACAGCGGTCGGAGTGGAAGTGCTAGTGAAGTGATAAGTGACCATCTCCATCATACCAGGAATCACCAAATCTACGCCAATCGTACTTTTCTACAGGTATCAAGCCCAATATATTGTAGGGTATCCACACTTCCACATTCATGTACGGTTTCTGAGGACAAAAAGTAGAATTTTCAATGATTAAAACAAATCGGTAATGACGGTGACGAGGTTGTGTGACTTGGAGGTCAACGCTCTTTCAGCTTCCTACCTACTCGTAATGCAATGGGCGTACTTAAGTACAATCTGACTTGAAAATTCTTGTTTTGAAGAAACTCTTACTACTCTTACCTCTTACTAATTTGGGACCAACCCTAACCATTTTGGAATGAACGGTTTCCGAATTTTTCAGTCAGATTTCGGTGTATTCCAACGCTTTTTCCGCCATTCTTTCTATTATTTCGAGTAGATTCTCATAAAACATTAGTCAGCTATTGGAATTCAATATTTAATAATAGGCAATATAAAAATTATGAGCATTTTTCACAGTCAATTGTCGGCCTATTCCAAAGCGGTTTCCGGCATTCTCTCTATTTTGAAATTCTATGGAGGCATCATCAGCCAGCTTTGAAATCCAAATTAGGCGACAATGTGTTATAATTACTTCAATTATCGATTCTATAATTTGCAACTTTTGTTTCAAATAACTTTCTTTTTTACTTCTTATTAGAATCCTTCTACCTTACTTCCAAGATTTTTTCGTGTTTTCGACCTTCCCTGATTAAAACGGCCATAACTTCTTTAATTTACGAGATAAACTAAAATATGATAGTACCGTTGGAAAGAGCGTTAAATTTAGTAGGAAACACAATTTTTTAATAGGTACAAATAAAATCAGTCGCGCCGAGATTTCAATAAAAACGGATATAACAAGAACGTCCACGAAAATAATAATGACCTAACCGTCGAAATAGATCAACTTTGTACCTCATTATTTTCGTGGAAATCGACTTAACTCCGTTTTTATTGCTATATTTTAAAAGCCATCTGTTAAGATAAAAAATTAGGTATACTAAGTCAAAATTTAAAATTTACTTTAAAAATATTGTAAAATTTAAAAAAAATCAAATAGGTAAACACTTTTTTAATTTGATAAAACGTACCAACCTCAAAACTGATGTCGGTAAACCACCACCAAGAGGAAAATGATAATCACAGCGTATTCAGATAGGTAGTTAGGTTGGTTATTCTCAAGTATTCATACCCATACTGTAGACATACTATATTGAAATTGTGGGTGGGTATAAAGTCCGTACTCGGAGACTGTTCTAAATACTCGAACTGACTTCAACGACACTATACAGGGTGTCTACACTTAAGATGGGCTTAACATCAGGGTTAGATTCTACAAGGTATTTCCAACAAAAAATGTCTCCTCGCAATTTTCTTTTAACCCACTCAAAGTTCTATTTTTTTCACTTTAAAGTTTTTTTTCGCTTTTTCGACCTTACGGTACTGATGTGGTCATAACTCCCTTATTTCTCCTGAAAATTCAAATCTGACTACACCGTTAGAAAGAGCGTTAAATTCCTAAGCTACCTAGTGCAAAATCAAAATATTTCAGCAATGAAATAGTTACAAAAACCAAGTCAAGAAGCAAACTTTAAAATTTGTTTCGAAATTTGACTTTTTTTGACCACAGTTTTCACTCTAAATCCCTGCCCATTTCGATTGGCGCTCTTCAGAGAAAACATGCTCAAATGGTCAGCTTTCCAACGGTCAATCAATTTTTCTTTTTAACATTCAAATTGGAAGAGTAAATGAAGTTTGAATGTCAAAAAACGTTTCAAGCGGTTTATGGTCCCCCTCGATCTCAAGATGGCTTGACGATTTTGGTACCTATCATTTTCTATGTAATTTTTTACGATGAATCCAATAGTGATACTTCCGAATGATTCCGACAGCTAGAAAGTGGATTTTTCGAAGAAAACCTTCGTTTATCGTACATAAAATACGCATTATTCGTAGATATAATATCTACTATACTCTATATTATAGTCCTATAGTATTATAGTATAGTATAATATAGTCTATTGGCTATAGTATAGTATAATATAGTATAGTATTATAGTATAGTATAATATAGTCCAATATAGGACTATATTATAGTCCTGAGCATAAAGTAACACCTTTCTACTCAACAAAAACACCGAATTTCTAGCTAATTGAAGTTTTTGTTGAATTCAAATGTGTTACTTTATGCTCACTACCACATTTACGAATAACGAATATTTTATGTACGATAAACGAAGGTTTTCTTCAAAAAATCCACTTTCTAGCTGTCGGAATCATTCGGAAGTATCACTATTTGGTTCAGCGTAAAAAATTACATAGAAAATGATCCCAAAATCGTCAAGCCATCTTGAGATCGAGGGGGACTATAAACCGCTTAAAACGCTGAATTTGCTTGTAAAACACACGTCTTTAGGACGTCCCACAGTAAGACTTGGGCGTCCTTATGCGATCGATCTGGGGTGAAGTTGGACAACACTCAACAGAAAAAAAAAATAACCACACAGTAATCCGTTTTAGACCATTCTGAATCCAAATCCGCGAAAAAAACCATAGGTGTATGTGTGTGTGTGTAACAAAATCTTGTGTACTCTGCACAGGCCTTAGTTCTCAACCGATTTTCCTGGTTCTTTTTTTGTTCGACGCGGAAAACTATCTAGTTGTGCACTACGGCGCCGGAATTTCGAATTTTGCCTTTTAAGGGGGGGTTAATGCTCAAAAAACGTGCGTTTTTGGGCATAATCTTGTGTACTCTGCACAGGCCTTAGTTCTCAACCGATTTTTGTGGTTCTTTTTTTCATCGACGCGAAAAACTATCTAGTTGTGCACTACGGCGCCGGAATTTTGAATTTTGCTTTTTAAGGGGGGAAAGGGGGGGTTAATGCTTTAAAAACGTGCGTTTGCGGGCGTAATCTTGTAAACTCTGCCCAGGCCACAATTTCCAACCGATTTGCGTGTTTCTTTTTTTGTTTGACTCAAATAACTTCCGAGTTGTACATGATTTTACCAGAGTACCAAAATTCGCAAGGGGAGGGGGCGAGTGGGGGGATAATATTCACAAAATATCCGATTTTTCAATATTTCGGTTCCTTTACCGCTTACTAACTGTCCCCAAACTTTGAAATTAAGGAAAAATTCTCATTATACCTCCGGATTTTCATGAATTATTCTCTGTACGACCATGGAACTAATAGTGGTGCCACCATGGTGCCAGGACACCATAAACCGCATATTTCGTGTTTTTTTTTGTGTGTTTCACCTTGAATACGGATGTGAACTTCGACGGACTGCCTACTAAAACTAACAGATGAAAGTTCAATGTTACTACGTATTTCCGCTTAGGTGCCAGACTGGCACCATTGGTTGGCGGTTGGGGGGAGGGGTTGAACTCGAATTTGCATATTGGGTATCGTAGATCATGGATTTTAAAATGCTCTTCAGATTCGAGGCCCCCATGCCGCTAGAAATGTTTTGGTAGATAATGGTGGGGGGGGGGGGGTCACTATTTCTTGCCTAAAGTAATAAATAAATTACATCGAGTGAAACAGTTTTATCACTTAACAACTGGTTAAACTGATCCAATGCTTATCCATTGGGACGTCCCCTGGAATGCATGCATTACTAAACAATATGTTTTGACATTCAAACTTCATTTACTCTTCCGATTTGAATGTTAAAAAGGAAAATCGATAGACCGTTGGAGAGCTGACTATTTGAGCATGTTTTCTCCGAAGAGCGCCCATCGGAATGGGCAGGGATTTAGAAGGAAAACTGTGGTCGAAGAAAGTCAAGTTTCAAAAAAAAACTTTAAAGTTTGCTTTTTGACTTGATTTTTTGAAACTATTTTATTGCTGAAAGGTTTTGATTTTGCACTAGGTAGCTTGGTAATTTAACGCTCTTTCTAACGGTGTAGTCAGATTTGAATTTTCAGGAGAAATAAGGGAGTTATGACCCACATCAGTGCCGTAAGGTCGTAAAACTTAAACGTAAAGAAAAGAATTTTGAGTGGGTTAAAAGAAAATTGGGAAGAGACATTTTATGTTGGAAACACCTTGTAGAATCGAACCCTGAAGTTATGCCCATGTGTAAACACCCTGTATAGGTTTGATCACTTATCTCAAAATTATCTTTACGAGAAAATACAAACTTTTCCATATGAAACTTCGAAAACGAATAATTTAGTTTTCCCAATTATTTCAACACACATGTCATATTTTTTTAAAAAAATATCAAAAATGGATTTAATAAATTCATCACAACATATAGTTATTCCCCTACTACCTCGTCAGGGTTATCAGTTCTCGTACAGATTTTGGATAGTTTCCCTTTGGTTCTTGGATCACTTTACTCAGAGATATTGATAAATTTCCATTCAATTTTTGGATCACGTTCCCTACATTTGATAGGGTCCTGTATTGTGGATCAAGTATTCCAACAATTTTTCGATCAGTTTCTCATTTGTATTTGAAGAGAGATCAATCAAAAGTCTCAACATACTCGTTGCAGGGAGGTTCACACTTACTATCACACTCTTTATGACAGCAGTGTCACATTGTCACATTTTTTCAATGGCACTTACAGGTAAAACTATCCGGTATGGAAGTTGGTAAATTTGTATCTACAGATGAGCACTGCGGCGACTTCAATGCGTACCTACCTACCTATCTGAATAAGCTGTGATTATTATTTTTCATTTTTTGGTGGTTTGGTCAGTTCTAAGGATGGGATTTTTTTTGTTAAAAAGGTTTTTATTTGATTATTTTTCTACTTGTAAAAAGTCGAGGTAACATGAAGGTGGGAGGGGAAAATCGTAAATTTGTGCTGTTGGTGGGACGTCATCATTTCACAACTTTCTGAACAACTTTGACTCCACGGTTAGTTTTCTTGGCCACTTTACCAACTCTCGCATCAAACAGCTCAGCTGGACGAGAAAGCCAGAGCCTCTGAAAGGGAAAGAATGCTGATAGCCCTTGGAGCGCTCATGGTTCATTCACAGCCGAAACGGTACTCAGATGCCCCGGCTGAGAGAAGATGTTGAAAACGACCTTCCTTATCAATTATGCTGAATGCATGACACTGAGGGGGAACACAAGGGACCTCAGGTTCATGAAGGATTCACGGCGTTTGATGGGGTATCGCTCGGAAGAGAACCTACTCTCTTTCATCTCCGACGTTTGCAATTTATGTAAGTTTGATCAATCGTATTTGGAACCATCACGAGTTCTTGAATCAGTTGTAGGAAGGTTCCATTATTTAAAGGTTAGATTTTCACTTTTCTGTACAGGGTGTAAGCCAAACAGGTGTGCCATACTGCAGGAGTCGATTCTACTACTAATTTGCTACAAAAACGTCTCCTAGAAATTTTTTTAACCTCTTGTTATTATTCCAAGTTTTTTTTCAATTTTAAGATTTTTTTGTGATTTTGCTCTTATGTTATTAAATTGGTCACAACTCTCTCAATTTGCTGTGTAAGCTCAAATTTTAGGATACCGTTGAAAAGAGCATTAAATTTCCTATCGGTTAAATTTACTAAAAGTCTAATCTTTCAGCTTCTGAACTGTCTACATAGTCATTTTGCTTCCGAGTCTACCAAGGTAGCGGAAGCTTTGTTTTCAATTTTCAAGGACGAAAAAAAAAGTTCTCCAAAATCAAAATTTCCACTCGCGTTTTGCGTTTTAGACCTTTCTGAACAATTTTGGTTCCGTGTCTGTGGGTCTGTCATGAATTCCTTGTAACGCGCATAACTATACGAAGTTATTGTTCGATTTCTATGAAATTTTCAGGGATTGTGTGGGTTGGCGTGTAGACGGTCCCCTATGAAAATCATCACCCTCGGACTGATAGAAGCGACTGCGCATGCGCAAACGTGAATTCCTTGTAACGACCATAACTTCTACATTTACCATCCGATTTCGATGAAATTTTCAGGGATGTTACAGATCATTATTTAGATAGTCCCCTATGAAAATCATCACCTTCGAACTGATAGTAGCCGCTGCGCATGCGCAAACGTGAATTTCATTGGAACGGCCATAACTTCCATTTTTCCTACCCGATTTCAATGACATTCGTAGGGATTAAGTGGATTAGGTTGTAGATGGTCCCCAATGATGATCATCACCCCCGGACGGATAGTAGCCGCTGCGCATGCGCAAACGTGAATTCCTTGTAACAGCCATAACTTCCACATTTTCTACCCAATTTCAATTACATTTGTAGGGATTAAGCGGATTAGGTTGTAGATGGTCCCCAATGAAAATCAAGGCCTTAAAATTTACTGAAGCCTCTGCGCATGCGCATACGTACAATCCTTGTAACAGCCATAACATTTACATTTTTTATCCGAATTTGATGAAATTTTCTAGGATTGTCCAGATTAGCGTGTAGATGGTCCCCTATGAGAGTAGTGAAAGGTACTTAGAGATTGGTGTTTTGAGATTAACTACTATGCATCGGATCATCTATATAATCGGGTTATGGATACGAGGAAGCTATGTGCCACACCCACTTGGCGGACTTTTTATTCTTGAAGTGGAACTTATCACAGAAATTTGTTTTTGGACGCGAGAAAACGTAAATTTTTTCAACAAAATCAGCCCTCCAAAAAAAATTCTTGTTTTTCCGCGTTCAAACACAAATTTTTACGATAACGATACCTTAAAGCACAAAGGTGCTATGTCCAAAGATGGAGTTTTGAGAAAACGCAAAAGAAATTATCACCAATGCACAATTCCTAAAATAATGGCTTATTACACTAAACTCTTTAATTTCCTCAATAAAGTTTCGAGTTATTATCGTAAAGAAAACTCAATAATAGTTTGTTGAATTTGAGTTTTTCTTAAATAAAAAAATAATAAAAAAATGTGGAAGGTGGATGGACATAGCGCCTTTGTGCTTCAAGGAATCGATAAGTTCCACTTCAAAAAATGAAATGACTAGATCATTGAAAAACTGAGATTTCAGCGCAGTTTTTACCGTTCTTGCATTCCAAGAAAATATTGGTTCAAATAGTTTAATTTTCTATTGAAAAAACTCGAGGTTTAATTAGGTAAATTTCGCTTTTCAGAGGGCTTTTCCAAGTCTCAAATCTTGACTCAAAAAAAGTTGAGGCATCCGATAGGAAGTTGAATGCTCTTTCCAGCAGTACCCTTAAAGTGTAATTTAAACAGCAAATTCAAGGAGTTTTGACCGATTTAATGAAGTAAGGTCAACAATTGAAATAACTCGGAAACAAAGCCTCTAAAAAAATTTCTATGAGGAACTTTTGTTGCAAATTAGTTGTAGAATTGACTCCTGCATTATGGCTTACAGCCTGTAGAGCGGAATTTATGAGTGGTACCTCAATATTATAGTAATCAAGCATTGTCTACAATTCCACACGTCCATGTTATACTATACTGGCCACCCAACTTGGTAAATTTTTACATTTTGGCTTAGGATTTTGTTTTGGATTTAACATAATATAATAACATAATATTAATGTATGTTCAGAAAAAGAGCGAAATCCCTTGTAAGATTATATCTATTTCATTTTACAATATATTTTTATAAGAAAATATCGCTTCTACTGTAAGTCCTTTTTAAGTACCGAAGCCCCGTTGCACTTTTAATGGGATCGTAATGTCATAAACTAACTGTAATCTAATTTTTATAACTTCGTACGAGAGAAGGCTTTGGAAATTCAATTTATCTGCTCGTAACGAACGTCTTTTGATTTTACCTACTGGGCGATGAAGTTGGAGAAAGATACCGAAAGAAGAATGGAACGAGCTGAAGCTTGAAAATAATTTTTTAATTCCTGTGTTGAGAGCTGCTTTTAGCTCAAGATTACTTTTTAACAAAGCCAGGTTTAATTATGTTTCCTTTCTTATTTCTCGAAGAAAAACTGCGTTCATTTGATAACATTCAGCTGTCCAGTTTCTCTTCCAGTTCAAAACTACTTTGTGGGTCTACAATGTTCTGTAGAGTAGGTAATGCCTTTTTTCCAGTGTTGGATTTATTTATTGAATAGACACATTTTACGCCTAATAGCGATGTCCCAGTTTTTCAAAAACATATATTCGTATTTAAAAAGGTTGGAAATGGTAGTGAAGGTGGACAAACAAAGGATCTAACTAACTAATTGGCACTACAGCCCTGGGTGAGCCTTGGCCTCCACTAAGACACCTCTCCAGCTTGTCCGATCCTGTGCCGTTGTCATCCATTCATAGCACCCAAGTCGTGCTGTGTCCTCCTCTAAGTTGTCACTCCATCTCTGCCTCGGTCTTCCTCTCCTTCTTGTACCATTTGGTCTGGAGAGCAGCAGCTGTTTGCATGGATCGACGTCATCCATTCGGAGAACATATCCAGCCCATCTCAACCGTCCCAGCTTCACGAACTTTACTACATCGTAATCTTCGTACAGCTGGTACAGTTCTTCATTTTTTCGGCGTCTCCATTGTCCATGGTCAAACAGTGGGCCCAGGATTCTCCGAAGGATCTTCCTCTCAAAAACCCTGAGCACACTCTCAGACTGCTTTGTCATCACCCATGTTTCTGACCCATAGGTTAGTACAGGGCGAAGCAGTACTTTGTACAGCGTTATTTTAGTTTTTCTGGAGAGGGCTCGAGACTTGAGGAGTGGCAACAGTCCAAAGTAGCACCGGTTGGCAGAAAAAATTCTAGCATTCTAGTATTGATTTCATGTACAGTAGAGCCAAGGTAAGTGAAAGTTTCCACCCTTTCAAATTGGTACGGTCCAATGAGAATGTTTGGTGTCCGAATTTCATTCAAGTTTCTATTGGAAACCATATACTTTGTTTTTCCTTGGTTGACGGTGAGCCCCATATTTGCTGCTGCCAACATAAGTGAGCTGAAAGCACTTTCCAAATCCCTAACAGTTCTGGTCATTAAATAAAACGAAGGATCTGGTTTGATCGTTTGTTTGCCAAAGGATCTGGTTTGATCCTTTGTCTGCCAAGTGTGGTTCTTAGCTTCCTCGTGCCCAGAACAGGATTGTGTAGATCAAAACAACATTTAAGCCTAAGGTTGAAGTTTACCTTACGGTTACGTAACCCTGGTTGGAAAATCTGTGTTCAAAAATTTGAATAATCGATTTTGCTTCCGAGTCTACCAAGGTAGCGGAAGTTTTGTTTTCACTTTTCAAGGATGAAAAAAAGTTCTCCAAAATCAAAATTTCCACTCGCGTTTTACGTTTCAGACCTTCCTGAACAATTTTGGTTCCGTGTCTGTCTGTCTGTCTGTGTGTCTGTCATGAATTCCTTGTAACGCGTATAACTATACGAAATTATTGTCCGATTTCTACGAAATTTTCAGGGATTGTGCGGGTTGGTGTGTAAATGGTTCCCTATGAAAATCATCATCCCCGGACTGATAGAAGCGACTGCGCATGCGCAAACGTGAATTCCTTGAAACGGCCATAACTTCTACATTTTCCATACGATTTCAATGAAAGTTTCAAGGATGTTACAGATTAGTATTTAGATGGTCCCCTATGAAAATCACCACCTTCGGACTGATAGTAGCCACTGCGCATGCGCAAACGTGAATTTCCTTGTAACAGCCATAACTTCTACATTTTCCATCCGATTTCAATGAAATTTTTAGGGACGTTACAGATTAACTTGTTTTGATGTTTCGGGATTAACTACTATGCATCGGATCATCTGCACCCCACAGTGGCCTGGGGTTGCATGAAGTTTACTTAAACGAATAATCAATTCCATCAATGTAGTCCTACTATTTTTTACCGCTCATATCTTTAACCCCAGGGTTAAAGCAAACTCGATTCTAACCATAGGGTTAAGTAACTATCAAGGTTACAGATTTTTTTTAACCGGATCTAAGTATTGGAAAAATTATGTTTAAAGGCATTTTCATGTCTTTTTGGTCAACCTTAGTAAACTCGCATAACTGCTGAAAATTTCATCGATATTTCTCTAGGTCTATATCTTTTTTATTTCTTCACTTTACGAGGACCAACACGTAGGACCAAAATTGTTCAAGAAGATCTAAAAGTAAAGATGCGAGAGAAAATTAGGACTTTGGAGGTCTTTTTGCACTATTTTCCAAGAAAGAAAACAATGAACTTTGCTACCTTGGTAATGTGCTTGAAGGTTTAGCACATAAATTCCTCATATCCTTGAAATGGTTGGTGGAATCTTGATAAATTTGATCGAAAATGTCGAAGACGGTTCTCAGCTATCTCGCAGACAAAATGTGCTGAGTGAGGAGTCACAATGCCAACTTACATTGTCAACTATTGAATGATTCTCATTTAGGCGTTGCTACGTAAAATATAATAATCCTCGTCCATTCCAGTCTAGGAAGCAGTCCTTCCCCGCAGGACTTTCACACAAAACAAACCTTTCCGAATGATTCGGTCAACAAACAAGGGGAGAGGAAGGCCTAACAGAGTTGCAAGTTCAAATACAAACGAAGTTGGCCGGCTGCCGAGGTAGGTACCACGTATGGGAAGGCAGAAGGCACCACGTGTGAAGACTATTTACTCAGTGAAGCCAGGAAATGAGCCGCCGTGTTTGGGTTCCTGATTGAGGTGAACAAACTAAACTGTCTTTTCCAGCCCCTTTTCCGCGCACGTCGAGTTAATATCCAATCTCCTCTAAATTTAGGATAACGTGCAAATTAATTTATCTTTAGGGAGGTTACGATAGAAATTACTTGCTGTTTCGAAGTCGACCATTCAAAAATATGCAGCCAATTTGGGTGGGCAGAGAAGCAGCCTTACAAAGAACAACATACAAATACGGAATCTGTTGATTCAAAAATGGTTGCCTTTATCGAGCATGGTTGATTTTCCTAAATCAGTATATCACGAGTTTGTCAATCTTGCTCTGATTTGGATTTAAGTCAGAAGTTGGTTTCAGAATAGGTGCTTATTAATTTCATAGCGACAAAATCAGCAAAATACTCTGATAATTCGATATAAATATGAAAGAATTCAGAAAGGTAATGACTAGATCGGGAAGTTCATGATCCATATTGTTACGTCTGCGTGTCGTCAAGTGAAGGAGATGACCTTCTCGATGCGGCGTTTGTGTTTTCTTTAACGCCTACTCAACGAAGTTGACTGCACTGTCGCACCAGCGGCTTATTAGCCCTGCCAACGTGCGGAGAGCATGGAAAGTAGGCTAGCCTGGCAACCCCGGCGTTTCATCAGAAACCGACTGTCGGGAGGCGGGAGATTTACCTATTGAGCCTAGTACTTCGAGAAGATCCTTATCGGAGGAGAAGGTAGAGAGCGAAATGAGTAAGACGGTTGACTGAACTAGATTGGCATAAGGGAGCATCCCTGAGTAGGCTTATATACTCGTCTAGTTTCCTCGGGGGAGAGAGAGGTGGAAGGGTGACCTCATGTTGACGTGTTTCCCTGTACCTCGTCTCCCCCGGTGGGTGATGACTCACTCAGGGATCCTTCTGTTCGCTTCTTTATTTAAGAACTAATTGCTAGTTGATATGTGGGTCATAACACATATCAAAGAATGTAGATATTTATTAGTGCTCACCCGTAGTGCGACACGTGATTTTCCACCCATTCTGGCGACACCAGGAGTATGGGACACTCACACCTTCTTTTTCCCAGTTTTAATCATGTTCTTGTTAGGAAATTCATATACCTTCAAGACTACACTCCGAGGAAAGAAACATATGGGTTTTGCGGTGAACATGGTGGTTGGTGGGCGGGAGGGGGTGAATAAAAAGCTGAGAAAACACAATTCTTGCTCACTGTGTATACCTAACTCATTTATTATTGGGTAGGTACTTACTGATGGGTGTGGTTGTGTGTGAAGGATAGTGAGAGGGGGGGGGGATTGAAGGATATTGACCAAAAATCGATGTGTAATATGTATGTAGTTCTACAAAAAAATCAGAGAATAATACATTTGTTGCACGCATTTATTCTAATAAACTTTTAAAAACTTGAACAATAGTTTTTAAATCAAATTTTCAGTCTTCAGAAGAAAAATTGTCTGTAATGCTCTGATAAGATAATCACCTACCTACACGTGAATATTGAATAGAAAAAAAATTTGCTACCTACCAAAATATTCATTATGACTGAAATATGAATTCACTGCCTAGTAAACACTCATTAGGTATTTACTGTGCAAATATCGAAATGAAAATTCGCGAAAACTAAGGATGACACGTGGGTATCACAAGGCACCTAGGCGACACCAGGAGTATAACATACTCACAAGGTTGTGAAAAATCGTGACTACCTTGAAATGGAGAGGCCTTGGCGATGCAGGACCAACGGGATCAGGTAGCAGACTAAATTATCCGAATTTACATGGGCGCCAATCCCCCCTGTGGGCGCGCAGGGTGGCCAACCCAACAACTCGAAATTTCCATGTGAGTGTCCCACACTCATGTGTCGCGTTATGGGTTAAGAAGTAATTGCTAGTTGATATGTGGGTTATAACAAATATCAAAGAATGTAGATATTTATTAGTGCTCAGATCATCGCAATCATTTTCGAATCAATGGATTCTGAATGTGTAAGTTATTCTTTGTGAGGAGCTTTACTGCCCACCCAACTGGCAAACGTTTTTTGCACTCGACCTCTAATTCAGTTTTGACCTCTCGTTATGAGGCTCGCTGGCTCCAGTTTATGATAGAATACAGTTACAGGAACCTCCAACAGTCGTATACTTCATACAGTATGCATGGCGCTGATTACAAAATTATAACTTTATTAAATATAGTTATTTAAATTTTAAATTAATCTTATATAATAAGAGATTCATATTTGAATAAAAATATTATAAGCATAAATTGTTTTGATTCCAAAAAGTTCCTTCAAATGGTGATTATTTTCATTTGTACCAGAAAAACACTGTTATTGAAAATAATAATTATTGAAAATAATAAACCAAAATCTACAGAAAATACAGAGGATGTCGATACCTTAATTCAGTGGCCTGCTTGGTCGCCATGCTGTTTCTTTCTACTGTTGACTGATCTTCTTTGTTTTCCTCTTCTGATTTCAGAATGACAGACATTTGAATGTGGCGAAGAGTGGGAAGTCGGTCAACCTGACTAAGGACGTAGTGATCTCAACCGGGATGGAGCTGCCATGAACCGCGGGGAGGGACCCAACACCCTTCCGCGGCCGCGGGGCACCTTCAGCGAGGGAAACAACACTTTGCCGAGGCAGAGAGAGAAAGGAGCAGTCAGGATCAAAGAAGGTACAACTCCACCCTTCAATAATATTAGTCCAAGTCCGACCAACTTAGTCAATTCCATTCCTTTGAATTAAATAAACACCACCCGACACTGTAGTTCAGAACCCTCCAAAACGTGGTAAAAAGTAAAGGAAATGCGCTTAGTTTGGAGGTACCTCCTCATCTGTCACCAAGACTTGTGCAAGGGTTTAAGATTCTATATTGGAAGTTCTGCCTAAAATTATAAATTGCTATCCTGCCTCCGTCTCGTTTAAAAACATTCTAGTATTCTCTCTAAATCACTCGTAAAGCATCACCCTTATTTTTCGCAACTATCCTACTTATTTTTGCCTATTTGGACTCTTATCTTAGTTAGAATATCCATTGAGATAGGAGGTAGGTACGAGTATTAATTAACTGATGGTATTATACAGGGTGCGGCAATTTAACTTCTTTTTTTCAAAACTGAGTAAAACGCAGTGTATGAATCAGACAGTTTGTAATTTGGTTTTTACAATAGAGGTACACTACTAAAGTTTTGTTTTACGGAATTTTGAAGATGAAATTTCTTAATTAAGATAAAATTTGCAATTCATTGAATATACCAATTTATGGCTTTTGTCATGACTCTTTTAAGCATTGCAGGCGTTATGTAGGAAATTCCTTCCAGGCAATTGAGTGGTTTATGGTAGATTTGAGGGGAATAGCGTGGTTCGTTGTTGCTTCGTTACATCATTGTTGTATCTAGTTGTTAACACTTAACCCCAATGGGGTATTTCGGTGGGTCGGAAATTCTGGTTTTTTACCTCAAATTTGGATTCTACACCCTTGAAAACCTATATTCTCCAACTTTAAGCCCAATGATACTTCAACATGTGGTAGAAAAATTAGTTAAAGAGATCACACATTTGAAAAAAAGGCGGGCTGCTATAAATGCACACACACTAGGCAAGGACTACGTCGCGGACTACGCCGCGCGCGTGTGTGAGTAGTATTTTGTAGTATCCAAGAGGTCCTCCAAGGGTTTCATCTCTTCTCTGTGCATGGATACTTTTTTCAAAGACAGTTGGCTAGCTACGTCACGATTGGCTAGCTACGTCACGCCATTCATGTCTTCAACTTTCCTTAGCTTCTCTGATTTTTGACATTTTATGTCTTTACTATGGCACATAAATGAAAAATCGTCACGCGGGGAGCGTTACGCGGAAATTTCTGGTGATTTTCACGTACAACCAATCGTTCCTAGGGAAAACTAACTTCCTCATTTTCCACCCCACAAAAATCGTTCACCACTCATTGGAAAGCTCTCAATTTATTAAACATAAGACATAAAATGTCTCTCGTGATTGCGTACTTGTACGAAAGCTGTATCCACCGTTTGTGTTTTTTTGTTTGTTCAAGTGATTCCACTTTTTTACCGATGATGAAATTTTTCTTGGTCGATTCCAAATGTTCATTATTGAAAATAATCGAAAATCCATGAGCATTTCCTTCAGACAATTACTTTTTTTTCGATTTTGATCTTTAAGGTAAAAACACCAATGGTGGAATGAGCACCAGTGGTGGAACGTTGACCAGAGAAATGGTTATAATAAGGTTTTAAGTAACGACAATTTTGAGGTTCCTTCAGCCTCCAGTATGATCAACCGGTCACGGCTCCAATTATTACCGGTCACGTGAAAAAAGAAGGAATTTTTAAAAACATTTTCTCGACGAACAGACCCGATTACCGTTATTCCTGAGCCTTACTCTTTTGAAAAAAAAACTTTAAAAAATTGACTGAAATACCCCATTGGACCATGGTGTTAATAGTGTCACCAAAACCATTCTAGGAATTCCACAGCTGTCTCAATGTGTTCTTTAAAAAAAATAATAACAATTTAAATGTAGTAATAGTAAAAATGAATAAATTCAAATCTAGTATAATTTAAAATGATTTAAAGTTAGTTATTATATTTAAATTGCAATTTAAAAATTAATGGAATGAGCTGAACCATTTTTCGTAAGTTATCAAAAGTCAAAAAATTATGTCATGACAAAAATTTTGAAATTTTTTTTAAATCGATTTCTTTGGAGATTTTTGTCATTATTCTTCTTTGAGACTTCCAAAAGCCCTCAAAACATTTAAAATTGCAATTTAATTTTGGTTACTCCGGTGAGACCTTGGGGCAGCTGTGGAGTTCTTCACACTGGTGACACCATGGTCCAATTAGAGATAATTATGCTGATGTTTTAGAGATGGGCGAAACGGTTACATTTGCATATTAGGTTCCACCGTTACCGCTCTGGGTGGGTAATAGGTTCCAATGACCTGTTATTTATTAATAGGTTATCTCAGGGACCTTCTCAGAATCTCATTCCGACATACCACTCCAAGGTATCGTTTTCGTGATTTCTACTTTTCGTTCCCGACCTACGTTCGTTTGTTTATCATGTTATATTGTTATTCCGTTCCGAAGTATCATTCCATTGATCTCTAGTTTTCGTTTTCTTCCTAAGTTGGGGTTTCTATCAAGTTATTCCCGACATATTTACGTGTTAGTGTATTTTCACTCTTTTTCGATTAAAAAACCCAAGCTATTGTTCTGGTTCCACACATTTTGGAGCCTTCCCTGGAACGTTATTTAGTAACAGGATTATTTTGGTAATAGGTTCCAAGCGGAATTAACAAAACTTATTTTTAACTATTTTAACCTAATTTAACTATTTTTAACTGTTACTTTAAATACCGCCCATCTCCATGATGTTTGTTTTATAGATAGTGTTTTATAGATACTGCCAGCTTATTACAATTCGATTTTCCTTACAGGAGAGCGAGATCGACCGCTGAGCCTCTACGACAATCTCAAGGATGAGTCGCCTCGGGAGTCCCCTTCGAGAAGTTTGGGTCCCTCGATGGCCTCCGCCATGGTGACGACAGTTCCGCAGAACATCGCCGCCCCCAAGATCGAGGGGCGGCACGCTCCCACCAGGACGTCTCTCCGCCACTCGAGGATGATCGTGCTCACCCGACAAGGAAAAGGTCAGTTCAGCTCCACGCCGATTTGGCAGGAATATCTCGATAATTAGAAAAGGTGTACTTGGTAGCAATGCAGTGTGTAACAGGCCAGGGAATAATAAATCAGGGAATAAAATAAATCAGGGAATAAAAAACAAAATAAATAAATAAATAAAATAAATCAGCGAATAAAAACCAAAAAATCAACCAAATTCATAGTAGTTCAGATAGTAAGTTAGAAGTAAATATAAGTAAATAGTTTAGCAGTAAGTTAGTTAAGTAGTTGAGTTAGATCATAATATAGGTATAGTTTGGAATTAAATGTTATTAAATGGAACTCACCCTTTCACTTGACATGACAGAGAAACGAACTTATACCACGTGGTCTCGTTACCACGTGGTAACAAGACCACGTGGCACCTTGCCTTTTTTTAAACTTTTTATTGGCTTTGAAAAGGATTTCATACAGCCGCATTACGACAGGTGTGATAACATTTGGTTACAATACAATTGTTTTTAGTTCATGAATAATAATAATAATAATAATAAGACTGTAGGTAATCTATTTAAACTGAAATGTTCATTTCTTTCACAAAATTATAAAGCCGAATCATGGTCTCGCTGTCACCCTCCATGAGTATGGCATCCAGGTTGAAGGGCCGACTTATATTTGGCTGGATGTTCCGCAGGAACTCCTCTCGTGGACCTTGATGGGCTGGGCACTACAGAATCAAGTGCTCTGCGGTTTCCTCTGAAACTAGGCAGTGTCTCCAAACAGGTGACGTGGTGTTGCCGATTTTGTACTGATATGAGTTTGTGTTGGCATGTCCGGTTCTCAATCTCGATATTATTCGGTAAAATGTTTTTGGCTTTATATCCGTGATACCCTGGAACCAGCTGCATTTCTTTGGAGTTGAGAAAAGGCTTTTGTACCGATTGCCTGCGTGATAGGCCAGGTGTTTTTTCTTCCAGCTGCTCAACATCAGGGTGTTAGCGAAGGACTTAAGGTCTGAGCTAGGATAGCTGTTGGAAGGTGCTGGTTCTACCTTTCCTTTCACCTTCCCCTTCACCTAGACCTAGGTGTAACGGTTAAGGTCGTACAACCGACCAGGGTTCGATTCTACAACTAATTTGTGACTTTTTTTGTCTCATGACTTTTTTTTCTTAACCCCCTTAAAATCGGACTTTTTTCACTTCCAAGATTCTTTTCGTATTTTCGACCTTACGCCATTAAAACAGCCATAACTCCCTTGTTTTTCAGTTAAAACTCAAATGTAATTACACCGCTGGAAAGAGCGTTAAATTCTCTATCTCCCTAGTGTTAAATAAAACTTATTAAAGAGGACCAAGATGTTGAAAAATGAGCCCGAATAGTAAAATCTCGGAAATTTTTCGTTTTTTCAAACGTTTGTAACACTAACTGAAACTGCCGGTTAAGTTTTCACTGTAACCCCAAAAGTTGACCCAAAATCTCAGCTTTCCAACGGTATGGTCATACAATTGTTTACAGTGGACTAATGGTGTTAAATCCTCGTTCCTGTGCCAAAAACCGTGGCTCTTCCTGTAAAAATCGACGTTTTTCGCGAAAGACATTTTTACCCTAAAATGAGTTAGGCAGCCATCGTTTCGTACTTTGTCTCACTGAGTCAAATGATTACACAAGACTTATCAAAAAAGCAGTCACTGATATCTAGTCCAATTCACTTTTCGAAAATTGTCTTAATTTCTGTTAATTTGTATGCCAATTTTTTTATTACTAGATCGGCCAAGTTACTAACGTTACTATGGTCGACAATAAGGTCGAAGGTATGTTTTTAATGTCCATCCTCCTCCCCACATCGCAAGTATTCAAACCACCCTGTTCATAATAACCTGTCTAAAACAAAATAGCAGTTCATAAACCTCATACACTCATAAAACGGCATACAAATAATCAGAAATTAAGACAATTTTTCGAAAATTGAATTGGACAAGATATCAGTGACTGCTTTTTCGATAAGTCTTGTGTAATCATTTGACTCAGTGAGATATACGAAAAGATGGCTGCCTAACTCATTTTAGGGTAAAAATGTCTTTCGCGAAAAACGTCGATTTTTACAGGAAGATCCACGGTTTTTGGCACGGGAACGAGGATTTTACACCATTAGTCCACTGTAAACAATTTTATGACCATACCGTTGGAAAGCTGAGAATTTGGGTCAACTTTTGGGGTTACAGTGAAAACTTAACCGGCAGTTTCAGTTAGTGTTACAAACGTTTGAAAAAACGAAAAATTTCCGAGATTTTACTATTCGGGCTCATTTTTCAACATCTTGGTCCTCTCTAAAAAGTTTTATTTAACGCTAGAGAGATAGAGAATTTAACGCTCTTTCCAGCGGTATAATTACATTTGAATTTTAACTGAACAACAACGGAATTGTGGCTGTTTTAATGGCGTGAAGTCGAAAATACGAAAAAAATCTTAGAAGTGAAAAAAGTCCGATTTTAAGGGCGTTAAGAAAAAAAAGTCATGAGACAAAAAAAGTCACAAATTAGTTGTAGAATCGAACCCTGGCCGGTTGTACGACCTTAACCGTTACACCCTGTATAAGTAGAACAACGGACTGACAAACTTTAGTACTCTCTCTACAGCCTGAAGATGATGTCTTTACATCGAAAGCGCTCGCCTCCTGCACTCGACTTGCTGGTTACGACGGATTCTCCAATAAGTTACGTAGATGATAATTGTATTCTTATAACTAGGGGAACTAACCCCTTACATTTAATACAACTTAATGCGAACGTATCGACAATCGTATCCCGTTTATAATCATACCTAGGTCGAAGCACACGTGATAAGAAGATGGATTTGAAAAATGGATGGTTTTGAAAAAATTTTTATAATATATAAGCTTATGTCACATGCTTATGTTTTCATGTAGACATATAAATATGTCATATATGAGCTAATATTACCTCATTACACTCCACTCCCCGTACGGATGAACTACCCCAAAGCCACTCTCTGCTTTCTTGTCCGACAGTTTTACGACTTCAGGGGCTCTGGTGGGATGGGATGAACTTCAATATGACCCCAGAGAAGTTCACAGTCGAGAAAATGTTTTCAGTAGGGGAGTATAGAGCTCCAGGAAAGGTGGTTCAAAGTACACAATATGGCTATGGATCATACTTTGAGGTAATTTTTTTTTCGGCAGGTGAGAAAATCTTCAAGATCCATAGGTGGAGTTGGAACTCGTAAGATACCTGAAAGGGTCCGCGTGTTCCTGTTATGTGGGATTCAAACCCGCTAAAAAACACCTCTTTTTCTCCCATGTTGGAACTCAGCCCGGAACCGTTTAATTCATTACTTCGGGCTGAGTCCTGGGGCGTTTAATCAGTTCTGGGTGAGGGGGCGGACCAGATGCTCTCTCCTCTCTTATTCTCGTTCTAATAGTATTTCCTTGTCAGGATGCTTTCTGTGTACTCTGCCACAGCAGAGCAGCTCCTTTCACCTTCCAGCATCCAGCTGACAACAGCCTCTGGTGTTGAACTCTGGGGAGCTAACTCCAGGTCTGGAGCTGGTCTCCATTTGGTGCATTTGAAGAAGGTGTGTAGCACATCATCGTAATCTTTGTTCTGGCAGTGTAGACATGTTTAGGCAGATACCTTCCCAATCTTATGCAAATTGCCATAAGAAAAGTCCATGTCCTGTAAAGAACTGCATAAGGAAGAAGTTCACTTCTCCATGTTTCATTTCCATCCACACTTTGAGGCAGTTTGGAAGAATTGCTACTATTCCCTATCAGATGCTAGAAAAACAATTGTAACCTCTAGATATTGCATCTTCTTGAATAATTCAAACCAAAATCAGTAACATTCCAGCATAAAATGGTTAAATGAGGAAAGAATGAAAAGTTGAAATTACTGTAAAAAAACGCTGCAAATCATTGCTCAAAGGTTTATTATTTTCTGTATAGATAACCCCTGGAAGAGCTCTTCAATTCAATAGGATTGAAAATGGCTTCGGAGCTCACTCAGCAGATCAGTGATCTGAGGAGTGAAGAAGATCTCCTCGAATGCTGGAGACGCCTGGAAGAGCACTTCCATTCAATAGGATTGAAAATGGCTTTGGAGCTCACTCAGCTGATCAGTGATCTGAGGAGTGAAGAAGATCTCCTCGAATGCTGGAGACGCCTGGAAGAGCACTTCCATTCAATAGGATTGAAAATGGCTTTGGAGCTCACTCAGCTGATCAGTGATCTGAGGAGTGAAGAAGATCTCCTCGAATGCTGGAGACGCCTGGAAGAGCACTTCCATTCAATAGGATTGAAAATGGCTTTGGAGCTCACTCAGCTGATCAGTGATCTGAGGAGTGAAGAAGATCTCCTCGAATGCTGGAGACGCCTGGAAGAGCACTTCCATTCAATAGGATTGAAAATGGCTTCGGAGCTCACTCAGCTGATCAGTGATCTGAAGAGTGAAGAAGCCTTTGAGCAATGATTTGCAGCGTTTTTTACCCACCAACATTTTTTTTACCTACCAACTTTTTTTTACCTACCAGCTAGGTACTACCTACCACACCATACTGGCTTCACACCTTCACAATCAAGTTTATTAGAAAGAACTAAACGCTTCACACTCGATTGGAAAAATAGAAAGCTTCATACGGAAATTTGATTACTGGTTACGCAGAAGGCAAAACTGCATACAAATCGAAGAAATTAACAGCGATCGCATTTTAGTCCGATAAAATTTGAATGGAGATTAGACCTCTTTTGCGATTCACACTCATGATTCTGTTTTATCGAAGGAAAATCTTCAAGTACTCGTAGGGACCGAACGGTTTGTCCTACAGAGCTCCGGGTGGTCTCAAAAATTTTTAAAAATTCAATACTATTTAAAATTGGTGAAAAAACGATACCTTTATTTCGAGAGTTTTCGAGCTAAGGCACTCTTGAAAATTTCAACCCTCAATTTTCACCCCTTAGAAGTGACCTACATCAACCAAAAGCTTCGCGGCACAACTAGACCCCAAATGGAGCCCATATACCAAATTTGAACCAAATCGGTCCAGTGTTGCTAAGAAAAGTGCCGCGGACGGACGGAAATTTTTTTATTCGATTTTCGTATTCTACGTACCTTGAAACGTAAAACATCAAATTTTGAGGGGGGGTTAAAATTTCTTTTTCTTGCTCGATTCCAAAGGCTTATTATTGAAAATAATAAACCAAAATTATCAGTTTGGCAAGGTGTTTGAGTTTATCGATTGTGATGGTTAAAATTGTATAGGAACAAACGTGTTCTGAGTATTTGCTCTGTAAAACATTTTTCCCACCTCCGAAATTAATATCTGAAGGTAAATCGGCTTTTTCGTTTTGAATTGTCGGGTGAATCATTCTTGATGTAACAGCATGACGCGCTTTTCCTCGTTACTTGAATGAATTATCCTCTCGTTTTATTAATGACCGCCACAGTTGAACTCCACTGAACTCATTACAGATGGAGGGCTGTTTTCACTAAAACCTCGTAACATAATCCTCGAATGTAACGAACGCAAATCAACTAAAACACTTCACCGTGGGCGGAATGCAACGAGTTTATTTTCGAAGGAGCGAAACGAGTTGAGTTCAATAATAGAATAGAACGTGTTCGACGCTGAGAGAAACTACCGAAAAATAATTACTGAGTTCTTTTTATGGAAGAGAGCACTTGCGCATAAAATTGTTAGAAAGTGTAAATACCAGAATTTTTCGGTCTTCTGCAGTAAGTATAAATTAAGTTGAACAAATAGAAGCTTCTTGTAGCGAAGAGACGACGAATTCCTCAGTCAGCTTCCCCCACATCTCCTTGAAATGTAAACTCTCCCTGTTTCTAAAATGTATTCTTCGTGATATTCTCGATGGAAAAATTTGGAATGGGGTACCTACCTATCTCAAACTGTTCTCCAAATCCCTTCAAAAGGTGGCGCGAAAATGCATGTTTATTTCTAGGCCGAATTTCTATTAAAGTTGATTAGGCGACCTGAAGTGCCGTTTAGGGGATTAGATCAACTGGATAAACGTTGCAGGTTAACTTAACCGAGAAATGATTCACAAATCAGTGCCTTTGTTAACCCTTAACGCGCCAGGTGCTTCCAAATCCTCCCTCGCGCCAGGTGAATATGGTATACTCACCCATCACAATTTCCGTAATTTCAAGCGTTTAAACCACTTTTCACGGCTCGTTTGACTAAAATTCAACAAATTGTATACGGGCATAAATAAGAACGCAAAACCACCATATGCCAGCCTATAGCACACTCTACTTGTATATAACTTGTAACTCATTATTTTCGTGGAAATAGACAACGTTCTACTCAACTCCGTTTTCATTCACCATTGCTGGAGTAGGAATAAAAAATATCTTGGCGAAAAAAATGTTGAAGAATTCACAGCCTTGGCTAATTTTTGTAAACTCAAAGAGAAGACTAGTGTTATTTCTAACTGCAAGACTAGAAAACGAAAAAAAAAAAAAAAAAAAATTTCGAAAAAAAAAAGTATTTTTTATCAGTTCCGAAAGTTGCTGTACCTAGTACCTACCTTTATAACGTCTTACCTTATTATAACCTAGTCTTTATAACGTATAGTTTATAGGGAGTTATGTTGTTCCCTGTAAACAATTTATACAAGTTTTTCGAGAACACTGAAGACAAATAGGATTATTGCAGTGTTCACACTTGTAATTGGTCTATGGTCGCTTTTGGTAGGGACATAGTGAACAATATTTTTTGTTCTTGAGGTCTTCTCTAAGGTTCCCCTATAATTTTACATGACTCTTGGGTGCCACGTGAGTATGCCATACTCACTTTTCATACACCGCTCAGGTGCCAGGTGAGTGTGGCATACTCATTAGGTTTCAGAAAAATGATACTTGAGGTGCGCAGGGACTATGCAGGGGGATGGCTCTAGCGGCAGTTGACACGGTACTAATCCCCCCCAATTTACGTTGGGTCCTCAATCCCAACTATGGCGCAGGGCCGCCACCACAACAGATCAAAAATCCTTAGTGAGTGTGACATACTCACCTGGCGCGTTAAGGGTTAAGACCCAACTAAATACCGGGTTGGGTATATTATGTCCTCTGTTGATCGAAACGACTCAGGTTTTGGGTCCCCTTTGTATTAAAACTCTGCAAATTATTACACACAGGTTTACTATTATTCTATACAGGGTGTCTAAACTCAAGATGGGCATATCTTCGGGGATCAATTCTACACGGTATTTCAGGCAAAAATTGTTTCCTAGCAATTTTTTCTTGACCCACTCAAAATGCCTTTTTTTCAGTTCGAATTTTTTTTTATCGCGTTTTCGACCTTACGTCATTAAAACTGTCATAACGCTTGTTATTTACCAAGTAAATTAAAATTTAAGGATATCGTTGGAAAGAGCGTTAAATTTCATAACTACCTAGTGTAAAACCAAAATCTTTTAGCAATAAATCATTTCTAAAAAATCAAGACAAAAAGCAAACTTCAAATTTCTTTTCGAAATTCGATTTTTTTGATCGAAGTTTTCACTTTGAACGCCTGCCCATTTCGATGGGCACTCTTCGGAAAAAACACGTTCAAATTGTCAGATTTCTAACGATCTATCAATTTTTCTTTTTAAAATTCAAATTGGAAGAGTAAATCAATATTGAATACAAGAAACCGTGTGTTTTACAAGAAAATCGAGTGTTTTATGTGGTGTATGGTCTCTCTCGATCTGAAGATGACTTGTCAAGTTTGGAATCATTTCCTATGTAATTTTTCACGCTGAATCCAATGGCGGTACTTCCAAATATTGCGAACTGCTAGAAAGTCGATTTTTTGAGGAAAACCTTCATTTTTTGTACATGAAATACGCATTATTCATCAACATGGTAGTGAGTATAAAGTAACACCTTTCTACTCAATAAAAACATCAATCAGCTTGAAAATTGATGTTTTTATTGAGTAAAATGTGTTACTTTATGCTCACTACCATATTGATGAATAATGCGTATTTTATGTACAAAAAAAGAAGGTTTTCCTCGAAAACTGGTGGTGGTGATCTTTGGGGGGGGGGGGGGTTGGAATCTAATTACATGTTGGGTATCATAGATGATGGATTCTAAAATACTGTTCAAATTCGAGGCTCGCATGCCTCTAGAAATGTTATGGCGGGTAATGGCGAAGGGGGGATCCACTATTTCTAACTCAAAACACTAACCAAATTACGTAGGTATATCGTATGTTTTATCGCTCACCAATAGACCTCATGCTTATCAAATTATGTGCCAATGCTTATATATTACTCAACAATATGTTTCCATACTCGTACTTACCTATGAGAATAGACACTACTTATTCCAGGAATAGGTATCTGCTTATTTGCCGTTCATCTGGCAGGAAGAGTCAAATAAGCGCTGTTTATTCACTGATTTGTCGAGGTTGCGACCGGTGATTAAATCGTGGCGTGGGAAGTTCGATTTTATCAGAGCCTTTTCAGCTGGTTCCTGTATTGAAGGTATAATAGGCACGTCAAGACGACTAATCACATACATAGACATCACCGATTAATCTTGTTGCCGCCCCCTAGGTTAACAGTACCACCTACTGAAAGGATGTTGAGAAATTCGGTAATCTCATTAATTATTAATGTTTTCGATCTTAAAAGTGTGTTATTAATTGAGCATTAGATGTCCAATTCTACATCCTATACCCCACTGGCAGGAAAATTTTGATTTTGAATTATAAAATTCTGCAACCTGGAACAGAATAGTGTTTTGTTCCACTGTGCGACTTCTTTACTCTCATACACTCAGCATACTCCCTGCATAGTTCAAATCCAACTCTTCCTTATGAGAATACCTGTCGGGTGAGTAAAGTGAAAGGCAGGTGATATACCACCAAGTTTCCGCGAAAGCTGCAAAAAAGGGGGAGGAAAACATAAAAACGAGCGGAGAAAGAAGAGAAAACGTATTTCCTCCAGTTTTATTACGTCGGGGCAGCGGATGGGAGAAAAGCGAGAAAATTTATTATTATTCATTCAATGAAAGAAGTGATGCTCTGCTGAGACCCAACCCGGAGCCTTTGAAATATTTCGTGGTTTCGTTTCTATTTCGTGCGGCTTAGTACCCACCGACCGCGAACCGGTGTTGAAAATTCCACGACGTAGGCATTAAAAAGATTACTCGCGAGAAATGACACATAAATCCTCCGAAACAGGTGTTTTTTAGGCGGCAGAACGAGAGGAATGCTCTTTCTATCTTTTACGCTCCACATTCTCCAGGATTGTGTTGCCATGAGTGATATCTAGGATTGACAAATCCCTTAATAGTTTCATCCACATACTTCGTTTTAATTCCATCTTGAGTATGGCTGGAGTTCCTTGTGAGTTATTCGATGTTGATAATTCGAGTGATGAATCGAATGAGATCAACAGCAAGTCTTTTGGAATGAAAGGATTTCCTTTCCAATCGTTCAAGCACTGTATTCTCCAAGATAGTCATGCCATCGAGTAGGTAACGAGTTCTTTCCAGAAAGGAATATATTTTCTCAGAAATATATTTTTTCAGGAATATATTTTCTCAGAAATATATTTGTCCAGGAATATATTTTATCAGAAATATATTTTTCGAGGAATATATTTTATCAGAAGTATATTTTTTCAGGAATATATTTTATCAGAAATATATTTTCCAGGAATACATTTTATCAAAATTATATTTTTCCAGGAATATATTTTTTTATATATTTTTTTTTTTTAATTTTTTTTTTTAGGAATATATTTTTTTAAATATTTTTCTCAGGAATATATTTTCTCGGAAATATATTTTTTCAGGAATATTTTTTCTCAGGAATATATTTTCTCAGGAATATCTTTCTTCTCAGGAATATATTTTCTCAGTCAGAAAGTATAAAACGATGCAAACCAACTGAGCGCGTTGATGTCTGTTCCTTTTGGTTTATTATTTACAATAATGACCGTGTCCGTACGGGCACTTTCCTTAGTTACCAAGGACCAATTTTGATTAAATATGGTGTATAGGCTCCATTTGGGGTCTAGTTGTGCCCCGAAGCTTTTGGTTGTCAGTCAATTCTAAGGGTTGAAAAATAAAGGCTGAAATGTTGGGAACGCCCTAGCTCAAACACTTTTGATATGATTCTTCATCACTTTAAAATAGCATTGAATTTTTAGAATCGAATGATACCACCCGGAGCTCGTGGACCACCCAGACAACGAAGAAATTTAAAGAAAACTGTCGAGCGCATTTGCCAGCACTACTTGTTGAAAACCGATTGCTTTTACAAGTAAAGAAGAAGATCCTAGTATTTAAACTAACCTAGTGGAAATTGAGAGGTGAGCAGCTAAAAGCACCTATTGCGGAGTATTTATCAAATGTTTGATTTTGAATCAAGAGAGGTCACTTAATTTTCATGAAAAAGGTGAAGGTCCGAGTTCCCCGATTGTCGTTGTGGTTGAATAATCATAACACGAAATACACGAAGTACACGAAATCAGTTCAATTTTGATGAAGTTTTCAGTGTTGATGCGGGTTAAGTCCGAGACAGTCCCCAATGAATTTTATCAATATTAGAAGTTTTCATTTCAATTCGGAGAAGGGATCAAATTTACTGAAATGATTCATCATGGTTATAATAAACGTAAACTTAACCCCTGGTGTATATGAACCCTCTGATGGACTCCCAGTGTATAAAGGGTCTGATAGACACGCAGCAACTGTAAAGTTGTTTTTGAGACACATGATGGGTTCATTAATAAATTTTTCGTCAAACCAACATTTTATTAGTCAAAACAAAGTAATTTACTCCCATGGAGGTCTCAAGGAGTCTAATTTGAACAGAATTTCCAAAACTATGATCTAGGATACCCAACATGCGAATTCGAGTCCCCCCCCCCCCTTCGTGTTCCTGCAACGGTGCCAGTCTAGGTAATTAATCGGCAGAAGTTCACATCCCTGCTCAAGGTGAAACACAAGAAAACCCCCGAAATATGCGGTTTCTGGTGTCCTGGCACCATGGTGGCACCACAATCTGAACAAAAAGGAATTTCGCAAATCGGTTGGAAATTGAGGCCTGGTCAGAGTACACAAAATTATGCTCGAAAACGTACGTTTTTTGGTTGCGTGTGTTTGAAGTGTCTGAGGGACACGGTGGTCTTCAGAAACTGGGGAACAAAGACCACAGCTGTAGATTTGAAATGGAACCTTCTATAGAAGGGGGCAGGTACTGAGCGCCTGGGATATCTTAGATGCTCACTGCAGTCAACATACTTCATTGAAATTTCCCTCTTGTCTGTGAGACACTTTATACACGCTAGGGGTTAAATGATAACTAGGTAATTGAGGGAAGTTATTCAAATTAGTTAAACCAGGTTTGAGATGAGAAAAAGTTAACTGCTTTATTGGATTGGATTGGAATTTGGAACTAAAGTGAACTTACATTTACTAACGATCTATATTTATACTTTAAAAATTTAATTGGAATTTAAGAACTAGATATTTCAAAATTGATGTCATCTAATGTCGTAAAGCCTTTTGACGTCGGTCGGTATTGCTACAATTCAATGGGTTTATTGATTTTTAGAAGAATATGAACAATTCACGTAACTCCCAGAGATATACTTCTCAGATTCACCGCTCTGGGAACCAATTGCTGGATTTACGGTCTGATCGAAAAATAAGGGAATACTACAAAATCAACTCATGTACGATATTGAGTTGTTCCTTTGTTGCTGGGAAGAACGGAAAAGGTAGGGAAAAAAAGAGCTGACCATCGCTACCTAGAAGGTTAGGAATCGTCTTTGGTTATTTCCTCTCTAACGAAATAACCCTCCGAGGGACATAACAGTTCTCTAAAAGGGGAAAAGGGTGGTGGAGACAGAGACAGCCCTAAGGTGTTTGGGTCCCAGAGGACGCTCCGCCCTGCCATCCTCACCCTGGGTACTGTAAGTCTGTTTCCCCGCCTTTACCGTCTGTGGGAAAGCCAATTTGGTTACCGGTCCCGCGTTCGGGAATACAAAGAACCTTCTTATACATCTTCCTCACAAAACCCCGACTGAGTCGCTGGTGAATTTCCAACAGGTAAATTTCGCAGGATCTAAATTAGGTGTTGTACCTCTGGTACATGTTGACCCCAGCGGTCTAGTTATCATCACGCACTCACAAAATTAGAAAAGGTTCCGATTATGATGTCTCCTCAAGAGAACTTAAAACGAACCTAATCTACACACGCACCTACACGTTTTTGGCGAAATGCGCTTAGTATTCTGGAAGCTGGTTGAAAATTGTTTCCGTTCATTCAAAAATTGTTAAGAATATTGCCAACTCATTTTTTAAATTACTCTGTCTAACAACAATTAAATAAATTATATACTGGGCGATGCGCGAAAATGTGATATTAGAATTCCTCGTAAAAAATTAAGGGGGTTTGACTTAGAATACGACTACCATATTCCAAAGATTTGGAAAGTCAAAGAGAGTGGAGGTGAGAGTGAAGGATAAAAAAAAAGGCTTCTGTACAACGACCATGAGTTTAATCAGATATGGGCGAATTCTTATTCATAAATACGATTATAAATACAAATCATATCTGCGATTTTATGATTAGGAATACGAATACAATCGTATTCACACTTTGAATACGATTTTCCACCGTATTCAGATTTTGAATACGATTTTATGCTTTTTTCTATGATTTCCCCAAAAATCGATTTTTTAAACGATTTTTCCTGAAAATCACACTTTTTAATGATTTTCTCCCGAACTCTGGACTTGAATATTTCTAACCTAACATTGTCAAAATAATCAATCAAAATTCGAAACGCTCACAAATTCTTATAGGATTTTTCACGCAGAATCGAATGAGACCAATACCAGGTCGCTACGACCAACTGAATAAAAAGAACGACGAAATGTCCGGTAAAAATCATAATTTTTTAATGATTTCCAGTGCTAATTGTTTGAAAAAAATACGATTTTCTGCGGAGATTTCGTCGTACTTTCTATTCGGTTGGTCGTAGCGACCTGGGGTTGGTCTCATTCGATTCTGCGTGAAAAATCCTATAAGAAATGGTGAGCGTTTCGAATTTTGATTGATTGTTTTGACAATGTTAGGTTAGAAATATTTAAGTCCAGAGTTCGGGAGAAAATCATTTAAAAAAGTATGATTTTCAGGGAAAATCGTTTAAAAAAATCGATTTTTGGGGAAATCATAGAAAAAATCAATAAATTATTCAAAATACGAATACGGGGGAAAATCGTATTCAAAGTGTGAATACGATTGTATCCGTATTCATATTCACATTCATACTTGTATTCGTATTCATAGTCATAAAGTCGCAGATATGATTTGTATTCATAATCGTATTTATGAATAAGAATTCGCCTATCTCTGAGTTTAATAGTGAGCCGAGCTGGATGCGGGTGGAGACACCTCGATGCAATCCTGCTGAGAGCAACTCTGTGGCATTTTACCCGCGCCATGACGAGGTTGCGGCCATCACCCTGATGTTGGGTGTCATTCCTTTCAGCTTCTACACTGCTTGGCGTAAATCAAATCAATAAAACTTTCAACCTAAACAGGTACCAACTAATTACTTAGGTAAGAAGGTACGTACTTGAATAGATTTGTTTGATCACTATCGAAGATAAGGAAAATTTGTATTCGTGCAACAATCCAAACAATTTAGGACCCCAAAATATTTGATTAATTTATAAAATAGCAAGATCATTTTTGCTCCATCACATCTATTATTTTTCGAAAATAATAATTTCCTAAAATAGTTTTTATTGAATAAATTAATTATATCCTCATAAGTAGTCCAAATGTGAATGGATTTGGTTAAGGTTTCAAGGCTATAGCTCCTTAATTCCTTCGCATTTTGGATCATTAGGAGCAACTATGCTTGGGAATTAGCAGGGAAACGTCTAATGAGGAATTTCACCGTATTCTGTTTGCATTTTTCCTGAATAGTTAATGGTGTGAGATAGATGAAACTCGGGTTGATTTCGGAAAATAAGTCTCCTGTTATTTTTGGGAGAAAATCAAAATTTATTATTTCAAAAAATAACCGGGAAAACGGACCTGTTCAAAGTGAAGCGGGAACGCTCGCTGATTGGCTGTTCGGATCGCCGTCTCCTCCCAGTGTTGCCCTACAGAACAACGAAATCGTGTTATCTAAGAGGAAAGTTATCAAACAAAAACAGGGGAAACCTAATTTTCCCCATCTTGCTTTTTCTTTTTTTTTCTTCAGTTTCTCGATTTCAAACTTTACTGGTTTTGTGAATTGTTGCATCTGGGGACCATAGATTTCTCGATCTCAGCGCTTCAAACGGCTGTAAATGAACTATTCCAGGATGACGTCATCCTCCCGGTTTCTGTAAACGTTCATATTTTCTACACTGTTATGTTTATTCGTAAATGAGGAAGTTCGGGCTGAAAGTTTGCCGTAGGTGGTTTTTCGAGGAGCTGAATCCGATTTTGGGGTCACAAATAGGAAATTCCGACATGGTGAAATTCCTCAATGAGGAATTTTGCCCAGGACAACACTTCTCGTGTTGATGAAGTTTTACATGTATCGGTCCCTATAAATGTTGTTATACTTGTGAGGAAGCTATTCTGCCCGGTTAAACTTGGCAGATGGTTTTAGATATCTACCAAAACAGATATCATGTCAACTTTATTGGGATTTGGGTCCAACAACAAAATCCTCCTCTTTCACAAAATTTTCGAAAAATTTATTTTCTTCATCAGGGCTCAGAGGATGAGTTTAGGTTTGAACATCAAACCACGGTCGGGAATGAAGAGGTAATAAACCAGGAACACTAATCATGAAATTGGTGTTAAAAAACTTGACTATTATAACTAACTGTTTTTCCAAATTTTAGTTATAATAGTCAAGTTTTTTAACACCAATTTCATGATTAGTGTTCCTGGTTTATACCTCTTCATTCCCGACCGTGGTTTGATGTTCAAACCTAAACTCATCCTCTGAGCCCTGATGAAGAAAATAAATTTTTCGAAAATTTGGTGAAAGAGGAGGATTTTGTTGTTGGACCCAAATCCCAATAAAGTTGACATAATTTACTTCGGGTCGATTGTCATACACCAAAACAGATATCAATCCGTGGATCGGATACATTTCCACTTTATTCTTTGCCAAGAAGTGTGATTCTTCACTGAGAAAGATAATATCTATATCTATATCTATATCTATATCTATATTATAGATATAATCAGTAGGGGTACATATGATTGTATACAGCATACCACTGATGCATTGTCTTGTGAAACTAGTTCAGCTTTGTTGTTGATAATTTTCTCAATTGGCAAAGTGTTGAAGTTATTCCGATTATGTTAATGATTTCTCTCGTTAGAATAATATTGGCCTGCAATGGAGGTTGGGAAGTAATTTCAGCATCTTCTGACCGTCTTTACTCTCTGTTCTAGTTGTATAATTTGCATGAATTAGGAACATTTTATCAACTAACGAAATCAAATTCGCAAGAGTGTTATTGTGTTTTTTCGATATGTCATCTCGTGTTGAAAACTCTGACCACACCGCTCTCAGAAAGTGCTTTTAGTCGTGCCAACCTACACCAACAACGTTAAATTGCTATCGGTCAAACTGGTGTTTCACAGAGATCAAAAGATTTTTTTTCAACCGTTATCCAGTTTATTTGGGAACAACAGAGAGTTCGAGTTCATCTTTCGACTGAACGTTATTGGAAACTCGGGCTCTGAGCCTGGCCTGAAGGTTTATTGAAGTTGAAACGTCGAATCCCCTCGCAGTTTTCAATAAAGAGGTGGATGAGTTCAGGTAAAATTGATCGAGTTGAATGAATATTAGTCTTGGTCTCCTATTCCTTCTCTCATATCAGGAGTATGAAACACGGAATCATGAAAGGTGGATTCTGGAAATCGGTTAGTTTGACATCAAAGCAAATCAGAACAACATTGTCTGCTATTCTGCGCAACATCATTATCTGCTTGGATTCCGATTGGAAAACGTATTCCTGAAAAATACCCGAAAATCATCACAAATCGTATTAGTCAAGGTTTGGGGACTATGTTGAAACATTTCATTAAAAATCATAATCCATTCTCATTTCTTACTCATATTTTATATGAAAAATCCTGTCGACTAGCGTTAATATGGATTATTATCTCCATCCAGAATCAACACTCGTATTTTGCATTTCAGAGCTTTTTGAACAACTCATACTTACATGCAAAAAAGTCGAAAATCGTCATACTGTAGAATAGTTTACATACTGCAGTCCAGTTTCCCTCCTGTAGGTCAGTTGCCATACAAATCCCTACTTCTCACATACGACTCGTACAACATGCATGAACTCGTTCAATGGCGGTTTATGGATGACGGAGCCATATGCCACACAAACTATACAAATTACTCTCATATTTGATAAGCTTACAATCAAGCCTTTAATTTGATTATACAGAAAGTGATCCCTCAACGATTCAGTAGAGAATTAATGGGAAAAGTAATTAACCCTAATTGGTGTCACTAGTGTCACCGAAAACATCTTGCGAATCAACAACTGTCCCAAGTTGTCACCATATTAACTAGATTTAAATTGCAATTTAAAATTTGTGGATAGAGCTGAATTTTTTAAACAATTTTTTGTAAGTTTTTAGAAATCAAAAAGTGATGTTATGACAAAAATATCGAAATTTTTTTCATTGATTTCCTTGGAAATTTTGTCATAACTCTATTTTTACACTTCCAATAGCCAAATTCTGCTGTTCATTAAATTTTAAAATACTATTTGATTTTGGTTACTCCAGGGACACTTGGGGATTTCTGTGGAGTTCCTGAGATGTTTTCGGTGACACAAATGATACCATGGTTCAATTACGGTTAATGGGGACCTGTACACTATACTTTTCAATTTCTACCCCCCGCAGCACCTTCCAGTTATCAGAACCCTCCTCATGCAGCATTCAAAGCTTACAATATTTACAAATGCAATCTTACATGCTTTACAATCAAAGCTTTAATTTGATTGTACACAAAGTTGTCCCTCAACAATTCAGTAGGAAGTTACGTGAATACGGTCTATCCTCTACAAAGAATCGAACACGTTTTCCATCATTATTCACTTACTTTCGACACTTTCAACGCAGCAAAATGAAACCCTTCTAAAACGGGACTATCACAGACATTGGTAGAACACATTCAAAAAAGAATCAAGCAGATTAATACCAGAATAAAAAAATGCAAGGTTTCCAAACACCAAACGAATTACACTCCAACTCATAGCATTTCACGTCCACTCAACTTGACAGACGTTTTGGTTTATTATGTTCAATGATGAACCTTGGGAAACGAGCAAAAAAATAAGTTAACCCCCCCCCCCCACCCACAAAAATTTGATGGTTTACGTTTCTAAGTACGTAAAATCCAAAAATCGAATGTAAAAAAAAAAGTTCTAGATGGGGTGAATTCATGATCAGATTGAAAATTCCAGTCACTTTCAATTGTGGTGCCACCGTCCCGTAATCTTTGTGATTTATACAATAATTATCATGCTTTCCAGGGACTCGCGTTTTGAAAGAAACTGATCCGAAATTACTGCAGTTCAAATTCGTATTTACGATCACCCCCGTTGGTTTCCGATTCCCGCTATCGGCGAGTTGTGGTTATCGCCGGCAGATGACTCCCGAAAGATAAATTATGAATTTTCCCTCGGAACGTGATGAGACTTCTCGAATATTCGGGGTCAACCACCACATGGGCCGCTATCTGTTACTGTGGAAATATTTCAAAAGAGGGCTTCGGGTTGGTCGGAAGGCTGAATGCTTCACCTGTGCCTGGAAAATTCCGGATGAATCTTAGATAACATCTGCCTTCATAGATGCGGCGGCCAGAGGTAGTTATAGGTAAGAGTGGATAAGCTTGGAAGTCGTAAACTGCCAAGTTGGATGAGCAATATCGCTTCCTCTGTAAGGAATACCAGAGGCGGGGATTTTAATTAGGCAAAATCCAGTTACTCCTGGCATCAAATTTATAATGAAAATAAATTGGCAGAATATTAAATAAAATAATAAATTAGGAGCTCCAAGTTTATTATAAATGTGAAGAAAAGGGCTTTTATCTTGGTTAATCCTCAGTTTAGATTTTTTAGCTTAATGTTAGAAGAACGACCACAATTAGAAATTCTTATATTCTGAGAACACAAAATCGGACACCATTTACAATAATTCACACTTGTTGACAACTCGTCTCTAAATTCCAGACTGCTATGAAACAAACCAATAACTAATAATGTTTGGCAACTTCCCAACATCACCCTCTTTCTTCTTCAAGTGGCTCCACATCCCTTCTCCTTTGAGCTTGAGTTCACGTAAGGTCGAAGGCGGTCAATGTGAACCACCATCTTTCTGCGATTGGGCGTCACCACTCTCACAATTACATCAGTTATGCTTTTGATGATACTGCAAGGGCCAACCCATGGTCGCTGTAGTTTAGGGGAGCGACCCATGTATCGCCGTGGGTAATGCATCCACACTTGGTCTCCAACCTTGAATCGACTTTCTACGGCGAGCCGGTCATAACGCCGCTTTGCTTCTGCAGCAACTTTTCCCATGGCTTGGCGAGCAATATCATGTACTTCGTGTAATTGCTGTCTTAGGTCCATTGCATATTGTGTGCGACTTTTTGATTCCGGACCCAAACCCGTTAATAAATCAGACGGGACAGTGAGTTCACGTCCAAACACCATCATTGCAGGGGAGAATCCTGTTGTTTTGTGGGTTGATGCACGGTAGGCGAGTAATGCGAGGGGAAGCTTCTCATCCCAGTCACGCTGATGGTCCTCAACAATTTTGGAAAGCATTTCCCAGAGGGTCCTGTTGAATCGCTCAATCAATCCATCGCTTTGGGGCTGCAGTGGTGTTGTCCGTGTCTTATTGATGCCCAGGATCTTCATGACCTCCTGAAAAACGGTGGACTCAAAGTTTCTGCCTTGGTCAGTGTGCAGTTCAAGAGGCAGTCCGAATCGAGAGAACACGTGTTGTATGAGCCCATTTGCTATGGTCTCTTCCTTCTGGTTGGGTACCGCAAAAACTTCGGGCCATTTGGTGTAATCCATAACCACAACCAAGAAATTATTACCATGGTGAGAGTAGGGGGGGGTTTCAACGACATCCACAGCTGCTATGAAACAAACCAATAACTAATAATGTTTGGCAACTTCCCAACAGTAACTTATGGATACCAATAAATTGTCTGACCGTGATGGTGAGGACGGGCGTGGGAATTGATCTGGTAGGTACTTGAAGCTCCTGGCTGCTCACTGTGACCTCCAGTGCCGTTTCTACGAGATTGGCGATGCTGCCTACGTCCGTGCTGTCTGAGGATCTGAAATCAGGAATCAACCTGACTTGAACATGTGCTCCTAGACAGTCTTAGCTTGGCAGCATAGTGCTGGAAGCTTCCTACTACTTACTACACCTCGGGATGCTGATCCATTTGAGGCCCAGGTTCCTGGTGACGCTTGAAGATTGTTCAACTGGTGGAGAAATTATCTATTGGAGCACAGTTCACTATCACCATCACTATTAACTCTCTTTTTCGACTTATTACAATAATAGAATGAGTGCAAACAATAATAGAATAGGTGCTGCCTATTTGGGCCTTAATATCTTCATAAAGAATAACATGGACATGGACATTGGATACATATACAGGGTGTCTACAAAACAGCTGTAAGGAATTCAAGGGGTCGATTTTACAACTAATTTCCAACAAAAAGTGTCTTGTAGAATTTTTTATACGCCTCTTTAACCGACTTTTTTCACTTTCAAGTTTTTTTCGTGTTTTCGACCTTACACCATTAAAACGGTCATAACTCTCTTAAATTACACTTAAAAATTAAAAATAAGGATACCGTTGGAAACAGCGTCAAATTTTCTATCTCCCTGATACCAAATAACAAATTTTCAGTTGAATTACACGAGGAATAAAGCAACCTAAAAAGTGAACTTAGTAAATTTTCGAAAAATTCCCGTTTTTCAACGCCTATAAATCTCCAAATATTACCAGGTAAAGTTCTGTTGCCGGAAAGCCTAAAAACTGCGCCAGAATCTCAGCTTTCCAATGGTATAATCAAAACATATTCTACAACCGTATTTAGGGGAGAAATTCGTGTTTGAACGCGGAAAAACGTGCATTTTTTCAACGAAATCGGCGCTCTGGCCGTTTCCGGAGGCCACGCGGTCTACTGCGGCGCCGACCCACCCACTCTCATCGTCCGACCCCTCAAATCGACTAGGCGGAACGCTGATTTCGTTGAAAAAATGCACGTTTTTCCGCGTTCAAACACGAATTTCTCCCCTAAATACGGTTGTAGAATATGTTTTGATTATACCATTGTAATGCTGAGATTCTGGCGCAGTTTTTAGGCTTTCCGGCAACAGAACTTTACCTGGTAATATTTGGAGATTTAGAAGCGTTGAAAAACGGGAATTTTTCGAAAATTTACTAAGTTCACTTCTTAGGTTGCTTTATTCCCCGTGTAATTCAACTGAAAATTTGTTATTTGGTATCAGGGAGATAGGAAATTTGACGCTTTTTCCAACGGTATCCTTATTTTTAATTTTTGAGTGTAATTTAAGAGAGTTATGACCGTTTTAAAGGTTTAAGGTCGAAAACACGAAAAAAAACTTGAAAGGGAAAAAAGTCGGTTAAAGAGGCGTTTAAAAAAAATTCTAGGAGACACTTTTTGTTGGAAATTAGTTGTAGAATCGACCCCTTGAATTCCTTACAGCTGTTTTGTAGACACCCTGTATATGTGTCCAATGTCCATGTCCATGTTATTCTTTATGAAGATATTAAGGCCCAAATAGGCAGCTACCTATTCTATTATGGTTTGCACTTATTCTATTATTGTAATAAGTCGAAAAAGAGAGTTAATAGTGATGGTGATAGTGAACTGTGCTCCAATAGATAATTTCTCCACTAGTTGAACAATCTTCAAGCGTCACTTATTTTTAATTTTTGAGTGTAATTTAAGAGAGCTATGACCGTTTTAATGGTGTAAGGTCGAAAACACGAAAAAAAAAAACTTGAAAATGAAAAAAGTCGGTTAAAGAGGCGTTTAAAAAAAATTCTTGGAGACACTTTTTGTTGGAAATTAGTTGTAGAATCGACCCCTTGAATTCCTTACAGCTGTTTTGTAGACACCCTGTATAATATACAGGGTGTCATATACAGTGTAATATACAGGTGTCAGCATATTATGCTGTTGGTTCGCAGATCCCAAATCATAGGG
Source organism: Apolygus lucorum (assembly GCA_009739505.2). Lineage (NCBI taxonomy): Eukaryota > Metazoa > Arthropoda > Insecta > Hemiptera > Miridae > Apolygus > Apolygus lucorum. The sequence continues at coordinate 43,322,551 of CM019170.2, read as the reverse complement.
ATTTATTAATGATAGAGTTTTTGAAGTGATCATTAGTAACCACTGCACATCGACAAGCTTTCAACAAAATCGCGTTGTGATACGAGGAAGCTATGTGCCGCATCTACATGACATGTAGGTGACATGGTGGGCTTTTTATACAGATGATACTAAACCCGCAACACAGATCAGTCTTGAAGGTTGGAAAGGAGTTGCAGCGCTCTGTCGAGATTCTCCCGTTTGTTTTCGACATTGAAAACAACTGTGTAGGTACGGCAATTATGCAGTCGGTAATTCGCTTTCCTCCAATTCGTTTGAACCTGCCGCACGGCTTAAAAGCTTCTCTACCCTCGGTAAGGATGAAAGCAGGTTAATTAAAACTTTCGTTAACTTTTCACTGATGAAGGTGGGTGAGCATTTTATTCGAGCAACGAGTCAAAGAACTCTACAATAACCACTATAATATCACTATATTCACCACTATCACTATAACCACTATAATATCACTATATTCACCAATATCACTATAACCACTATAATATCACTATATCGACCACTATCACTATAACCACTATAATATCACTATATTCATCACTATCACTATAACCAATATAATATCACTACATCGACCACTATCACTATAACCACTATAATATCACTATATTCACCAGTATCACTATAACCACTATAATATCACTCTATCGACCAATATCACTATAACCACTATAATATCACTATATTCACCACTATCACTATAACCACTATAATATCACTATATCGACCACTATCACTATAACCACTATAATATCACTATATCGACCCCTATAACCACTATAATATCACTATATTCATCACTATCACTATAACCAATATAATATCACTACATCGACCACTATCACTATAACCACTATAATATTACTATATTCACCAGTATCACTATAACCACTATAATATCACTCTATCGACCAATATCACTATAACCACTATAATATCACTATATCGACCACTATCACTATAACCACTATAATATCACTATATCGACCACTATCACTATAACCACTATAATATTACTATATTCACCACTATCACTATAACCACTATAATATCACTATATCGACCACTATCACTATAACCACTATAATATCACTATATCGACCCCTATAACCACTATAATATCACTATATCGACCACTATCACTATAACCACTATAATATCACTATATCGACCACTATCACTATAACCACTATAATATCACTATATCGACCACTATCACTATAACCACTATAATATCACTATATCGACCCCTATAACCACTATAATATCACTATATCGACCACTATCACTATAACCACTATAATATCACTATATCGACCACTATCACTATAACCACTATAATATCACTATATCGACCACTATCACTATAACCACTATAATATCACTATATCGACCCCTATAACCACTACATCAATTGAAAGCCTTCCGGATGATCTTCACAGAAAAATATTGAACCGTTGATAATATGATTTTAAATGAAACTCAGGGCAAAAGTTAATTTTTTGAACTATTTTGGAAAGCATGCAAACTACGAGTAGCAAATCTCCAAGTCTGGACGATAAACATAGTGCGATGATGGTTGGTGAGTTATTGTGTACATCAATACTTTTCTCAACACGTATCTTATATTAAACGTAAAATATTCGCTGTAAGTGTTGCAAAACACTATTCTCCCATGGTTGGACACGGAGTGCAAACATTTGATAACTTTGTTTGTCGGATATAATTCTTTGTCCTTCGCTGCTTTTAGAACTTGTACCTCCGCGGTGTCTTTTCACCATCTCTGAAACCCGTTGAAAACACGTTACGCCCTTTGACGGAAGACGAACAGTAAATATGTGGTGAGTGGAAAATGGGATATTTACATAGACTGAAGGGGAAAAAAGTTAGCGAACCAGCGGCAGCGCAGCTTCTTTGTATATTAAAAAAACATAGTTATATACCTATATATAAGGGATCATCCAGACGATAACTCGCCCTGAATCATCCTTCAAAACCACAATCCCGTGAAATTATGCCTTTCTAGAAATATCATTCAAATCGTACCAAATTTAGGTATGGTTTTGCCTGAAAATAGGTTTTGACTCGGACAAACTGACACGGAACCAAGATTGTTTAGAAGCAAAGCGTAAATAGAAATTTTGATTTAGGGGCACCAAATTTTTGACATGGATCTGTATTTGAAAAGTCAACAAATCAAATTAGTCTGTGTAAGCAGTTTTTTAAATTTAAATTTAAAATGGAATATTTAGTATTTGGAATATTTTTGATTTAGGGGCACCAAATTTTTGACATGGATCTGTATTTGACAAGTCAACAAATCAAATTACTCTGTGTAAGCAGTTTTTAAAATTTAAATTTAAAATGGAATATTTAATATTCCATTTTGTTTAAAATTGGGAAACTACTCAATTGTATCCTCAAAAGTGCTGCCATCTACCAAAAAAAAAAATAAAAACTTATTAAAATCGGTGACACTTAGCACAAAGGCGCTATGTTCAGTTTTGAGAAGAACGCAAAAGAAGTTTTCACCTGCGCACACTTTCTAAAATAATGGCTTATTACGCTGAACTCTTTAATTCCTTCAATAAATTTTCAAGCCATAATCATCAAGAAGGTCAATTATAGTTTTGTTGAATTTGAGTTTTTCTGAAATTAAAAAAATAATAATAAATGTGGAAGATGGATGAACATAGCGTCAAGGTATCTCTTAGTTGGGGTCCTATTTTGACATAAATATGTCTTAGTTCTGGGGGTCATTCCAAAATTTTCGACACACAAAACAATGCAACGTTTTTAGGACGTCCCACAGTAAGACTTGGGCGTCCTTATGCGATCGATCTGGGGTGAAGGAGGACAACACTCAACAGAAAAAAAAAATAACCACACAGTAATCCGTTTTAGACCATTCTGAATCCAAATCCGCGAAAAAAACCATAGGTGTATGTCTGTGTGTGTGTAACAAAATCTTGTGTACTCTGCACATTCCTTAGTTCTCAACCGATTTTCCTGGTTCTTTTTTTGTTCGACGCGGAAAACAATCTAGTTGTGCACTACGTCGCCGGAATTTCGAATTTTGCCTTTCAAGGGGAGGAAAAGGGGGGTTAATGCTCGAAAAACGTGCGTTTTTGGGCATAATCTTGTGTACTCTGCCCAGGCCTCAATTTCCAACCGATTTGCGTGTTTCTTTTTTTGTTTGACTCAAATAACTTCCGAGTTGTACATGATTTTACCAGAGTACCAAAATTCGCAAGGGGAGGGGGTGAGTGGGGGATAATATTCACAAAATATCCGATTTTTCAATATTTCGGTTCCTTTACTGCTTACTAATTGTACCCAAGCTTTGAAATTTCGAATTTTGCCTTTTAAGGGGAGGAAAGGGGGGGTTAATGCTCGAAAAACGTGCGTTTTTGGGCATAATCTTGTGTACTCTGCCCAGGCCTCAATTTCCAACCGATTTTCGTGGTTCTTTTTTCGTTTGACGCGGAATACTATCTAGTTGTGCACTACGGCGCCGGAATTTTGGATTTTGTTTTTTAAGGGGGGGAAAGGGGGGGTTAATGCTTAAAAAACGTGCGTTTGCGTGCATAATCTTGTAAACTCTGCCCAGACCTCAATTTCCAACCGATTTGCGTGTTTCTTTTTTTGTTTGACTCAAATAACTTCACTGATCAGCTGAGTGAGCTCATAATTTAAATTGCCATCATAAGACATATCCATGTACAGATGTATCTGCATGCAGTGTAGATACTTATATGTGGATTTTTTTTTTCAGCTTAAAAATGGTTCTGTCTGGTCACTCGATCATCGTATGAAGATCGATTAGAAAGATTATACCTGTAAAGAACTTTCTAAACAACGTTTCTAAGTTGTTTCTGCGTTTTGAATTCATTGTAAAAAATTCACAACTGTTACCTAGCATATCCATGATCTGTTTTTCTCATCAAGGGAGACATTTTTTTACTGCATGAAAGCAAAGCTCTTTCATAGAGAGGGTGCTAAAATCTCCAATACGGAAATATATTCTCCTAACATGTAAATGTCCGTGAATTCGCCCGTTACTGCTCATAGAAAACCAGTCTACATTCACCATCCTGGAGAATGAAATGTTCCATTTATACCAAAGTCTCTCAAGGCTCATAAATTCCTAGGGGAGTTGTAATAAAGGCAAACAGTATATTACTTCTCACATAGGTCACAATCTGCGAGGTTTTACGAGGTGGTTCAAATGGTGAAGACCTGCGAGTACTATTGCGGAGGGGCTGTAGAGAAAATCAGTAAATTTGGGATGGGAGAGCCTCAGGCGAAAGACCCGTTTCATCTTCATTCTCCTTGAAAATAAGAATTCCTCGGTAGAAGGGTGAAAAGGTTGTAAGGGCATTCCTAGGGAGGTTCTACGACCCTTGGGATTAGGCGATCTGTGCGGCTTTACGTTGGTACGCGTGAGATGTGAAGGACGTTTTTTACCCTCAAGGATCATAATGGTTGTCCTCCTCGCTGGGTGTTCATTACACAAAGACTAACCGTTTTCCTGCAACTTCAGGTTAAAGTTAAAATACCACAAAGGACACTGAACCCTCTTTGTTAGTGAGCCACGTGAGCTCAAAAAACGTTGTAACGTGTGCCAATTTCGGTGGGCACTAAAGTTTCCTGTACAGCATGGCCTCACGGTATTTTTCGTAGCAAAAACGATGATATTGATCTCAGGAAAATAAACGTCCTAATACACACATCAAAACAAGTTTTGCATCACCCTGAAACATTCAGAAATATATACAGGAAAAATTTGGGGTTTGGATTTTTGAAAAGTGTATCTAATCACCAAATGAAACAAGGGAAAAAACTTTATGTGGATAATTTTCTTTATTTAAAAATGTTTGTTGAAAACTAAAAAACTTACTTTTCTAAAAATTGTAAAAAAAAAAAAACACTCGTCCAACAGTTTTGTTATTGCTGAGAGAGCATTTTGATCTCAGTAATGAGTGTCAGGCCAGCAGGAAAAAGTTAAAGAAATTCAGATTGATACACCAGAACATGATCAATCGTGATTCCGGAACAATCAACGGATCAATCGTGAATCCTGAAAAACGTGAGCTGTTGGGCTCATCGTCGTTAGTTTAAACAAGGAGTTTACATTTTTTTTAATAAAGAAAATTATCCAAATAAAGTTTTTGGTTTATTATTTTCAATAATGAACCCTTGGAATCGACCAAGAAAAAAAAATTTTAACACCCCCTCAAAATTTGATGGTAAGAATATACTTACGTAGAATCCAAAAATCGAATAAAAATTTGGCCGTCCGTCCGCCGTACGCCGTACGCGGCACTTTTGCCACTTAGCATTGACCGATTTTGATGAAATTTGGTATGTAGGCTCCATTTGGGGTCTAGTTGTGCCCCGAAGCTTTTGGTTGATGTAGATCACTTCTAAGGGTTCCAAAATCAATTTTGAAATTTTGAAAACGTCCTAACTCAAAAAATTTTGAAATAAAGGAGTTGTTTTTCCTTCAATTTAAGATTCTATAGAATTTTTGAGACCACGCGGAGCTCTGTAGGACAAACCGTTCGCTCCCTACGAAAATTTAAGGGTTTATATTGAAATATATATATATATAAATCAAAACACGAGAGTGAATACGCAAAAAAGGCCTAATCTCCGTTCAAATTAGAGCTGACCAAAATGCGATCGATGGTTGGTAATTTTGATTTTTTTCATATTGGATGGTTGGTGATTTTGTAGACGAGTGATCTATATAGAAAAATAATAAACCATTGTGTAATCATTTGCAGCGTTTTTTCCGTTGTTTCTATTTGGTGATTAGATACACTTTTCAAAAATCCAAACCCCTAATTTTTCCTGCATATTTGTGAATGAATGAGGGTGATGCAAAACATTTTTTGATGAGTATATATTATTATTAATACGGTTTTAATATGCTGTTGAACATCTGCACATTCCGTTCCTACCCCTTCCTCCATACACTCCGGGCCCTTCGCAAGTTAATTAACTACCTACATCCCACCTTCCCAACCATTCTCTATCGAAATCCCTGCTGCATCCATTCCATTTCTACACCCCCTCTGGTATGATTGGGGGAAACGGGATGGGAACTGTACTAATGTGCACAGTAGAACTGACACATCACATTAAGCTGTTTTTTAAAACTTAGTCGTTAATCAACAAACCTTGTCTCTTAACCCTTAAATTCTCGTAGGGAGCGAACTGTTGGTCCTACAGAGCTCCGCGTGGTCTCTATTTTAATTTGAAGAAAAAACAATACCTTTATACATATCGAAAGTTTTTGATCTAGGGCGTTCAGAAAGTTTCAACCTTTAATTTTCAACCCTTAGAAGTGACTGACATCAACCAAAAGCTACTGCCAAGCTTGACTATCCAAATTTTTCCTCACTCTGTCTCTATAATCCCGGTGTTGGATTTCCTAAAGGAGGATTGCGGTATTCTCATACGCATTGATTAACTCGCAAACTTCGTCATGAGTCCACTTTTTAGTAGCTTTGGCCATGATAAAAGATTTTTTTGAACACCTCCCAACTCTCAGGACCAACTCTCGGAAAAACAAACTATTTTGAATTTCTGCGAGCACTCTCGGAGAGCTAAAGTAAAACGTTTACACATGCGAAAGGGGGGCGACAAGCCTACTCTCGGAGAGTTTCCCCCTTCGCTCTCGGCAACTTGCGACTTTACTCTCGATAGCGAATTTGCCGCTCTCGAGAGGGAAAAACTCGCAAGTGTAAACCCACTGACACCAACCAAAGGCTTCGGAGCATAATAGTGTGCGCATGAGTCGGAAAAACTGTTTCTTGTTATTCTTAATCTAAACTAGACATCATTCTGAGAATTTTGACACCAACCGGGACCTTCTAGCGTAAGAAGACCTTTTTCTATGATTTTTCAAAGTTTCGAATGTTTATGACGTCAAAGTGGGCTGGGGGTCGCGCCCAGGTGGGGGGGGGGGGTTGACATCATAAAATTTCGAACCATTAAAAAATCATAGAAAAAGATCTACTCGTCCAAAAAGCTGGTGTCAAAATGAGGAATTTCACCGAATTCTGTTTGCATTTTCCTGAATAGTTAACGGTGTGGGATAGATGAAAATCGGGTTAATTTTGGAAACATTCTTTTATTTTTGGGAGACGTTAAAAATTTATGATTTCAAAAAATAACCGTGAAATCGGACCTCTTCAACGTAAAGCGGAAACGCTCGCTGATTGGCTGTTTGGATTGCTGTCCCCTCTAAGAGGAAAGTTATCAAACAAAAACAGGGGAAACCTCATTTTCTCCATCTTGCTTTTTCTATTTTTTCTCTTCAGTTCTTCAATTTTGATCTTTACTGGTTTTGTGAAATGTTGCCTCCGAGGACTATAGGAGGTGAGATTTTACAATCTCAGCGCTTCAAGCGGCCGTACATGAACTATTGCTGGTTGACGTCATCCTCCCGGTTTTTTTTACGTTCATATTAACACAGAATGTGTTTTTGCGATGACCTACCGAAAAAAAAATCGTCACGAAAAAGCGACAGAAAAAACCGTTACGCGCCTTTTATAATGATTTTCACGTGCAACCAAGCCGTTGGTAAGGAAATAGAACTCCCGCAGTGTTCATTGCACAGAAATTGTTCACCATTCGTTGGAAAGCTCTCAATTTATATAGTATTTTTCTTGTAGTTACATATTTATTTATATAACATTTATAGGGTTTTAGACCAAATTAAATGTCTAACAATTATTTATTTTATTATTGCCAAAGACTCCACATTTATTATTGTTGTTTTTGGTTTATTATTTTCAATAATAAGCCTTTGGAATCGAGCAAGAAAAAAAAATTTTAACCCCCCCTCAAAATTTGATGTTTTACGTTTCAAGGTACGTAGAATCCGAAAATCGAATAAAAAAATTTCCGTCCGTCCGCCGTACGCCGTCCGCCGTACGCCGTCCGCCGTACGCCGTCCGCCGTACGCGGCACTTTTCTTAGCAACACTGGACCGATTTGGTTCAAATTTGGTATATGGGCTCCATTTGGGGTCTAGTTGTGCCGCGAAGCTTTTGGTTGATGTAGGTCACTTCTAAGGGGTGAAAATTAAGGGTTGAAAATTTCAAGAGTGCCCTAGCTCCAAAAATCTCGAAATAAAGGTATCGTTTTTTCACCAATTTTAAATAGTACAGAATTTTTAAAAAATTTTGAGACCACCCGGAGCTCTGTAGGACAAACCGTTCGGTCCCTACGAGTACTTGAAGGTTTTCCTTCGATAAAACAGAATCATGAGTGTGAATCGCAAAAGAGGTCTAATCGCCGTTCAAATTTTATCTGACTAAAATGCGATCGCTGTTCATTTCTTCGATTTGTATACAGTTTTGCCTTCTGCATAACCAGTAATCAAATTTCCATATCAAGCTTTCTATTTTTCGAATCGAGTGTGAAGCGTTTAGTTCTTTCTAATAAACTTGATTGTGAAGGTGTGAAGCCATTATAGTGTGGTTGGTAGTACCTACCAATAGGTAGGTGTGGTAGGTAAAAAAAAATTGGTAGGTAAAACAATGTTTGTAGGTAAAAAACGCTGCAAATCATTGCTCACTGATCATCAGCTGAGTGAGCTCCGAAGCCATTTTCAATGCTATTGAATGGAAGTGCTCTTCCAGGCGTCTCCAGCATTCGAGGATATCTTCTTCACTCCTCACATCACCGATCAGCTGAGTGAGCTCCAAAGCCATTTTCAATCCTATTGAATGGAGGTGCTCTTCCAGGCGTCTCCAGCATTCGAGGAGATCTTCTTCACTCCTCACATCACTGATCAGCTGAGTGAGCTCGAAAGCCATTTTCAATCCTATTGAATGGAAGTGCTCTTCCAGGCGTCTCCAGCATTCGAGGAGATCTTCTTCACTCTTCTGATCACTGATCAGCTGAGTGAGCTCCGAAGCCATTTTCAATCCTATTGAACGCAGGAGCTGAAATTTGAGAGGGAAGGTCAAGGGAGAATACAGATGGTGGTAGGTGCTATTGATGGAGAACCAGTGATCTATACAGAAGGATGATCTATACAGAAAATAATAAACCTTTGAGCAATGATTTGCAGCGTTTTTATTTAACGGATGACTAGCATCGCAAAAACACATTCTGTGTTCCTATGATTTCATACAGAGTATGGAAAAAGAAATAAACCGGGGGGTGCAGGGGGGCGGAGCCCCCCGCCGAGGCGCTAAGCGCCGAGTTTTCTACACTGTTTTGTTTATTCGTAAATGAGGAAGTACGGGCTAAAAGTTTGTCGTAGGTGGTTTTTCGAGGTGCTGAATCCGATTTTGGGGTCAAAAAAAATGAAATTCCGACATAGTGAAATTCCTCATTCTCAAAATGAGGACTACTTTCGATTAAAAATCTAAAAAAAAAAAACGCTGCAAATTATTACACAATGGTTTATTATTTTTTATTTTTCTATATACCTAGATCACTCATCTGCAAAGCCACCATCTGTATTCTCCCTTGACCTTCCCTCTCAAATTTCAGCTTCCTGCGTTCAATAGGATTGAAAATGACTTCGGAGCTCACTCAGCTGATCAGTGATCTGAAGAGTGAAGAAGATCTCCTCGAATGCTGAAGACGCCTGGAAGAGCACTTCCATTCAATAGGATTGAAAATGGCTTCGGAGCTCACTCAGCTGATCAGTGATCTGAAGAGTGAAGAAGATCTCCTCGAATGCTGAAGACGCCTGGAAGAGCACTTCCATTCAATAGGATTGAAAATGGCTTCGGAGCTCACTCAGCTGATCAGTGATCTGAGGAGTGAAGAAGATCTCCTCGAATGCTGGAGACGCCTGGAAGAGCACTTCCATTCAATAGGATTGAAAATGGCTTCGGAGCTCACTCAGCTGATCAGTGATCTGAAGAGTGAAGAAGATCTCCTCGAATGCTGAAGACGCCTGGAAGAGCACTTCCATTCAATAGGATTGAAAATGGCTTCGGAGCTCACTCAGCTGATCAGTGATCTGAGGAGTGAAGAAGATCTCCTCGAATGCTGGAGACGCCTGGAAGAGCACTTCCATTCAATAGGATTGAAAATGGCTTCGGAGCTCACTCAGCTGATCAGTGATCTGAAGAGTGAAGAAGCCTTTGAGCAATGATTTGCAGCGTTTTTTACCCACCAACATTTTTTTTACCTACCAACTTTTTTTTTACCTGCCAGCTAGGTACTACCTACCCCACCATACTGGCTTCACACCTTCACAATCAAGTTTATTAGAAAGAACTAAACGCTTCACACTCGATTGGAAAAATAGAAAGCTTCATATGGAAATTTGATTACTGGTTACGCAGAAGGCAAAACTATACAAATCGAAGAAATGAACAGCGATTGCATTTTAGTCCGATAAAATGTGAATGGAGATTAGACCTCTTTTGCGATTCACACTCATGATTCTGTTTTATCGAAGGAAAACCTTCAAGTACTCGTAGGGACCGAACGGTTTGTCCTACAAAGCTCCGGGTGGTCTTAAAAATTTTTAAAAATTCAATACTATTTAAAATTGGTGAAAAAACGATACCTTTATTTCGAGAGTTTTCGAGCTAGGGCACTCTTGAAAATTTCAACCCTTAATTTCCACCCCTTAGAAGTGACCTACATCAACCAAAAGCTTCGCGGCACAACTAGACCCCAAATGGAGCCTACATACCAAATTTGAACCAAATCGGTCCAGTGTTGCTAAGAAAAGTGCCGCGTACGGCGGACGGACGGAAATTTTTTTATTCGATTTTCGTATTCTACGTACCTTGAAACGTAAAACATCAAATTTTGAGGGGGGGTTAAAATTTTTTTTTCTTGCTCGATTCCAAAGGCTTATTATTGAAAATAATAAACCAAAATCAGGCGCATTTCTTGGATTCCGAAGTTTATAGTTGAAAATAATAAACAAAAAAGATAAGCCGTTATCATTTGCAGCGTTATTATGATAACGCATTCTTTTGATCAACTTACTGAACACGTTGTTCACTCACACCATAACCCACCTGGGAGTAATTTGAAATCGCGGATCACAATCAACCCGCGGTGAACATGACTTTTGCGGGAAGCGTGAGGATTAGGGGAGGTTTGAGCGTGTTTCATAATAAATTACGCCGCACGCGGCGAGCTGTGGTAGAACGAAGTGGAAGACGAAGAAGGGGAAGAGAGGGATTTTCAGTTCATCCGCGTTTATTATGAGGGGAGGACCCTCTCACGTAACGGGAAGGCAAAATTAGACTTCACGCCTCGGCCATACATCTTAATAAAATTTCCAATTATCCCCTCTCCCTTTCCCCAGTTTCAAGAAGGTTCACAGTAGGAGGCAGTGTGGAGTGGAAACGAATAAAAAGTCTGCCTTGTCAATCCCTCGTATTAGCTCTAATGCCTTTCCACATTTTTCGGTTCCAAATTAAGATTATTGAAGCAATTAAATTAGTATCATCAATCCTTATTTCATGAGAAACCATAAATATAAAACAGTGTTCTCGCCATAACTCATAATCAAGAAGAGGAAGGAGGAAATGCCACTGGCTTCATGCGGCTTACTCCCCACAAAGAAGAAAACGTCTGCCAAGTTGGGTGGGCAGTATAGCTTCCTCACTCATTGTAACATGGACGTATAGAATCAGTTGGCGAAAAAATCAATGGAGTGTAAATTCGCATTGTAAAATCCTAGTTCGGCGCATTCAAAAAACGCGAAGTGCCAATTTTCATCTCAAAACTGACCTGTGAACCACTAACTCGATGACAGAAAGAAAGATGCAAAAGAGACTGTGGGTCAATTTGGTTTCAACATTAATTGACCTGCAGACCACAACATTTGATCACACAATAAAAGAAGCAATTTACACGGGAACCTGGAAGTAAGTGTGGGCACGAGTAGTATGATATTTGTATTTTCAACGTAGAATTTTATTTAGCGGTCCACCGTCTAGGACCTAACCCACACAATCCCTGAAAATTTCATCGAAATTGGTTGAATAGTTGCGGAGTTTTGGTTGTAACAATAAATTTAAAGTTCGCGCATGCGCAGCGGCTATTGCTTGACCAATTTGATTGAAACTTATAGGGTGTCTCTTAGGAGTTAGTCCCTAACTAACCTCCAAATTTGAGCAAAATCGGTTCATTAGAATCCGAGAAACCGAGGTTCCAGGAAATTCACGTTTGCGCATGCGCACTCGCTCCTATTGGTCCGAAGGTGCTGAAATTGATAGGGGACCGTCTAGTACCTAACCCGCACAATCCCTGAAAATTTCATCAAAATCGGACCACAGGTTAGTATAGTTTTGCCCGGGACAAGGATTGACCACAGACAGACCGACAGACAGACAGACCGACAGACAGACAGACACGGAACCAAAATTGTTCGGGAAGCTCTAAAACGCAAAAAGCAAGTGGAAATTTTGATTTTGGAGGACATTTTTTTTTTTCACTTCTTTCACGAATACAAAGCTTCCCTACCTTCGGTAGTGAGGAAGCAAAAGTCTGTCAAGTTGGGTGGGAAGTATTCATTCCTTACGAAAAATAACATGGAAATATTAAATAGAACATGTTGGTTCAAAAACGATTGAATTGATCATGGAACATAAGTTCACGATAATGTTTTTTCCTACACTTAGAAACAGCAATACGACTGAGAATTATTTTCCATAAATGTCAATTTTGGTTTACTATTATCAATTTTATTCTTTTTTATTTTTTTTATTATTATCAATTAGGTAGGTACATAAAAGAAATTACTAAAAACTAATTATCGATGTTTACAATGTTTAAAAAATATTGTTACTAAAATAATATAATTAATGATTATTATTCTCTAAAAAAAACTGACGGAAATTTCCAAAGCCTTTCATGTTTGTTACATTCAATGAGCCACATTGTAAATCACCAAAATACAATAACTATCTATCTATCAATCTAGAATAATTATCTATCTATCTACATCATCAGCACCAGTATCATTGTATGCCATTATTTATTAAAAATGCTAATTCTAACTGCAATCAACCTTTACATCTTCATCGCATGTCGTTTCATCAGATCAAGCACTAGCGACAAGGGAAGTGCTGTTGATGCTCCATTCCATGGATTGTCAATATTCCATGATCAATTCTTCCAAACCTCCACCAAGATCTACAGTAACCAACCAAGAACAGTTCGCGAAATACCAGAAAACACTTCTTGAAAAAATCAGAAGTTTCTTAATAGCAACTCTATTTTATAACGAGTGAGTGAGTTAAAAGCATAAATATAAATATTCAAATTTAGTTTATATTTTTTGATTTGTTATTTTCAATAATCAATCTTTGGAATCAACCAAATAAAAAAAATGTTTTTCCTTCCCCCTAATGTCTTAGTTTACGTTTCAAGTTTCGTAGACTCCGAAAATCGAATAAAACTTTTCCCGTGCCTTCCGCCGTACGCCGCACCTTCCTCAGTTAGCATTGACCGATTTTGATGAAATTTGGTATGTAGGGTCCATTTGGAGTCTAGTTGTGCCTCGAAGCTTTTGGTTGATGTTGTTCACTTCTAAGGGTAGAAATAGAAGAGCTGACATTTTCAAAACGCTCAAGCTGAACAAATAAATATAAAGGTATTGTTTATTCATCAATTTAAAATAGTATTGAATTTTTAGAATCGAATGAGACCACCCACAGCTCTGTAGGACCGCCCGTTCGCTTCCTATCAGAGCTTAAGGGTTGAACTTACGATAAATCAGAAACACGAGTGTGAATCGCAAAACAGGTCTAATCTCCTTTGAAATTTTAGCTTACCAAAGTAGATCGTTGTTCGTTTCTTTGAGTTGTATTCAGTTTTGCGTCCTTAGCAACCAGTAATCAAATTTTTTTCTGATCACAGCACCCACAACCCCCTTTCTATTTTTTCCGAATTGAGTGTGAAGGTTTATTTCTTCAAATTAATCTTGATTGTGAAGCAAAAATATGGTTGGATTTATACAGGAAAATAATAAACCTATGTGTAATAATTTGCAGCTTTGTTTTGCTTCCGAGTCTACCAAGGTAGCGGAAGCTTTTTGTTTCCGCTTTTCAAGGTTGAAAAAAAAGTTCTCTAGACTCAAAATTTCTGAACAATTTTGGCTTCGTCTGTGTGTTTCTGTCTGTCATGAAATCCTTGTAACTGGCATAACTATACGAAGTTATTGTCCGATTTTGATGAAATTTTCAGGGATTGTGCGGGTTGGCGTGTAGACGGTCCCCAATGAAAATCATCACCCCCGGACTGACAGTAGCCACTGCGCATGCGCAAACGTGAATTCCTTGTAACCGCCATAACTTCCACATTTTCTATCCGATTTCGATGACATTTTCAGGAATTGTGCGGATTAGGTTGTAAATGGTCCCCAATTAAAATCAAGGCCTTAAAATTGAAAGTTTTCCAATTTTAAAGTCAAATTAAATTTTCAAAATTTTTCATCCGAATTTGATGAAATTTTCTAGGATTGTTCAAACTGGCGTGTAGATGGTCCCCTGCGAAAATCATATCCCCCAGACTAATAGTAGTTGCTGCGCATGCGCAAACGTGAATTCCTTGTAACAGCCTTGACTTCTACAATTTCCATCCGATTTCGACGAAATTTCTCAGGATTGTTCAGATTAGCGTGTAGGTGGTCCACTATGAGGGTAGTGGAAGGTACTTAGAGATTGATGTTTTGAGATTCACTACTAAGCATCTGATCATCTAAACAATCGGGTTATGGATACGGAGAAGCTGTGTGCCACACCCACTTGTTTTTGTTTGTTTTGTAGGTGGGGTCCACTAGAGGGAAATTTCCTTCAAAATGGAAGCCTTAGTTCTGTTGGTTTTGGATTGACGCTCTTCAACCCCCAAAAAATACGAGCTTCTTTTGTTATTCAAAACCTCACATTCCCCCTGCCTCGACATCGGCACATGACGCCCTTCTCCACCCCTCCTTGATTCACCTGTTTTCTCCAAGTTTTCTCTCTTTTTCGCCCGACACGGTGGAGGGAAAAAAAAACTCGGAAGAAGACAGGAGGAAAAAAAATGACAGCATTACCGGAGAGCGTCGAGGGTTGAGAATGGAGTTCGCCAAAAACGAGGAGGACCTCTTCCCAGGGTGATGGCATCACTTGATCACATGATCCTGTCTTCCCCAAGGGATCACGCGAGCCGAACAAATGTTTCCTTTTATGCGTTTCTGGTCGCTCTCTTCTATAACGACGTGCTTCTGTATTCCAGTAACGGGTTACCGAGAGGTGATGGAAGTTGTTAGTTCGAATGCGAACTTCCTCCAGCAAGCTGTGCACAGCGATTTTCTACAGAAAGGGCAATCCGCTGTGTACCAAACTTCTTGTCTTCATCCATTTCACATTTCAGGACAGCAACGTCGGCGACTTAGATCATGGAGCAGCAGCCTTGCTGGGCCTTCAAGCTGTAACCAGAGAGCATGGGATATTTCAGTCAATTTAAATTTTGGTTCTTTTTCAAAAGAGTAGGGCTCAGCAATAACTGTTGTATAAATCGCTAGCTTTAACTTTGCTATAATTTTAGCTTAACGCAAGTTATACAAGATCAGAAAATTTCTTTCTCTTACAACTTTTGAGAACTCTTTATTTTTAGATATTTTTACACGTACTCGAAAATGAACATATGATAGTAATAATAACCAACACATGAATAACCAACTCATTCCTAACATTTTCCCTCCCTTTGAGATGGTCGCTCTGCAGTGTCCATTTCAAATCCAAAGGAAGCTGAAACTTAGCGGTTGAAGCTCATCTTCTTCTGGGGTTGAGCGTGGGCACAGCTTCGAGTCTCTCTTGTTATGGATCCGTTTGGGAGGCGGATAGAAGCAACCCGGGCACGTTCGTCGTTGCCAGGATGCATTTCGATGACGCGTTCCAACCGCCACTTGATCGGGACAAAATTTTCTTGCTTGAGCAGCTCGAGTACACCTACTTCCAGGTTTTTGTGATCTTTTGTTCATTTTCGCTGAAGAGTGGAGAGGAACTTTATGGACCATTTTTTCAAGAACTCTTGCATACAGGCTTGAGTGTGCTGCCAAAGCTTCAAACGGTTCATTGCTCGAGTCTGGTTCTTCAGGAAAGGCCAGTTTACCTCCAACCAGAAAGTGGGAAGGTGACAATGCAATGAACTCGTTTGGATCGGACTGGAGAGCAACTGCCATACTTTCAGAAGTTGCATTGCAACTGTCTCTCCATAAGGTACTAGTCATATCTCTGAGCTCGGTGGATAAACTATCCCATAACACAGCATGATGAGGTAGATAACAGCGGGGTATCTTGTTGAAATCTTCCCCAGGTACTTCCTCCAGGTGTCCCAATTCTTCATATTCGTCGAAAAAAAAGTCTTATATTTCGATTCAAGTTTTAGAAACCTCATCAATGCTACATTAAAACTAGGTCCTAGATTTTCTGGTTGAATTCTGAAGGAAAGATTTACAATGCATTTCCCAGGCGAGGAATCTTTAGTGATGGTTGACTGAAATATTTTTTCGCAAATGGTATTTTCTTGTTTGGGGATATCGACGGATTTTGCGGTTAAGAAGCATACTTAGTGCTTTGTGCTGCTTTGTTGGGGTCTAGAGAACTACGCCAGAACCGGCCTTTTTACCCTACTGACGTCCCCTGGAATGCATGCATTACTTAACAATATGTTTGTCTTAGGGCTTATTTTTTTAGATTTAAATCTCTTTTCAAAATATTGAAATTGCTCTATTGTGACAGGAAATTTAATGCTCTTTCCAAATTTGAATTTACTCCATAAATTAACGGTGCTATGAAAGTTTTAGTGAACAAGGTTAAAAACAAAAAAAAATCTTAAACGTAAATAACTCGAAAACGAAGCCTCTAAGAGAATTGCTAGGAGACATTTTTTGTTGAAAATTAGTTTGTTATAGAATCGATTCCTACCCGATGGTGCTCCCTTAACGTTTACACCCTGTATAGGAAGAATAGCCAGTTTGTACCAAAATGGAAAGCCAAGCTGAAACGTGCTGTGAAAAGAAAACCTTGCCACGCGTCCCACAATAATATTCATCGAGGAGTTCAGGCTAGAGCCAGGTGAGTCACGCCACAGCGGACCTTTCAAGATAACAAACAATCACACTTGGCGTCCAGGTTCTTCAAGTTGATATCGTTGCCCCCCAGTGAGGTCTGATACCAATTCTTAGTTCCCGTTCACCGTTATAAATTGGAAACACTGTACATTGGAGCATTTAAGGCATCAAATTATCATTTTGAAGGGTCCTTGAAAAATTATAAACCCAACACGATCAGACACAGTTCCGAAGTCTATAAGGGGAGCGATCGATTTCCCCATATTTGGTCATGACGTGGCGGCTTCTCCTCAGAATTTCTCATCTGCTTCGAATTCCAATCGCAATATTCACTCTCGGCCCGCGGTATTCGAGAGCCACGTCGAGCTGATGAATCACTTCTGGACCGAGTGTCTACAGGGTGTAACGGTTAAGGTCGTACCACCGGCCAGGGTTCGATTCTACAACTAATTTGTGACTTTTTTTGTCTCCTGACTTTTTTTTCTTAACCCCCTTAAAATCGGACTTTTTCCACTTTTAAGATTTTTTTCGTATTGTCGACCTTACGCCATTAAAACAGCCATAACTCCCTTGTTTTTCAATCAAAATTCAAATGTAATTATACTATTGGAAAGAGCGTTAAATTTTCTATCTCCAAAGTGTTAAATAAAACTTTTTAAAGAAGACTAAAATGTTGAAAAAAGGGCACAAATAGTGAAATCTCGAAAATCTCGGAAATTTTTCGTTTTTTTCAAACGTTTGTAACACTAACTGAAACTGCCGGTTAAGTTCACACTGTAACCCCAAAAGTTGGCCCAAAATCTCAGCTTTCCAACGGTATGGTCATAAAATTGTTTACAGTAGACTGATGGTGTAAAATCTTTGTTCCCGTGCCAAAAACCGTGGATCTTCTAGTGTAAATCGACGTTTCGCGAAAATCAGCATTTTTACCCTAAAATGAGTTAGGCAGCCATCTTTTCGTACTTTGTCTCACTGAGTCAAATGATGACACAAGACTTATCGAAAAAGCAGTCACTGATATCTTGTCCAATTCACTTTTCAAAAATTGTCTTAATTTCTGTTAATGTGTATGCCAATTTTTCTATTACTAGATCGGCCAAGTTATACGTTACTACCGTTGACAATAAGGTCGAAGGTATGTTTTTAAACATTTTTGCTTCCTCACTACCGAAGGTAGGGAAGCTTTGTATTCGTGAAAGAAGTGAAAAAAAAAATTTCCTCCAAAATCAAAATTTCCACTTGCTTTTTGCGTTTTAGAGCTTCCCGAACAATTTTGGTTCCGTGTCTGTCTGTCTGTCTGTCTGTCTGTCTGTCGGTCTGTCGGTCTGTCGGTCTGTCTGTCTGTCTGTGGTCAATCCTTGTCCCGGGCAAAACTATACTAACCTGTGGTCCGATTTTGATGAAATTTTCAGGGATTGTGCGAGTTAGGTCCTCGACGGTCCCCTATCAATTTCAGCACCTTCGGACCAATAGGAGCGAGTGCGCATGCGCAAACGTGAATTTTCTGGAACCTCGGTTTCTCGGTTTCTAATGAACCGATTTTGCTCAAATTTGGAGGTTAGTTAGGGACTAACTTCTAAGAGACACCCTATAAGTTTCAATCAAATTGGTCAAGCAATAGCCGCTGCGCATGCGCGAACATTAAATTTATTGTTACAACCAAAACTCCGCAACTATTCAACCAATTTCGATGAAATTTTCAGGGATTGTGTGGGTTAGGTCCTAGACGGTGGACCGCTAAATAAAGAATCATAATTTTTTCGCCAACTGATTCTATACGTCCATGTTACAATGAGTGAGGAAGCTATACTGCCCACCCAACTTGGCAGACGTTTTTTAAACATTAAACATGTTTTTAAACAAGCAAGTAATCAAACCACCCTGTTCATAATAACACTAGGTTCCGAACATCAGATTAGTTATCTGATCAGTGATCTGTTCGTGACCTGCCTACACATCTACTTGTATCATGGCAACTTTTTCCAATCAAGATTATGCCGATATGCTGCTGGTTTATGGTTTCAAAAACCAAAACGCCAGTGAAGCTGTACGGGAATACCAGCGGCGGTTCCCACACAGGCGCGTAGCCTCCAAAAACCTGTTTTCAAGCGTATGTAACCGGCTGACTATGCTGTTCATGTTTTGTGTTCTGTGCGCGTCACTAACAAAGGGGATTCATGTCATTTTGCTCACCTGATTTCAACTGTAAGTATTGAATCCATCCTTCAATAATAATTGTGTCTTCCATCTACTTGAAAGGCTTATCCCATGCATACAGAAAATGAGATTGGTTTTGTTTGTTATTGATATCTTCCAGTTTTATGAACTGCTGCTGCTGCTTCTGCTGCTGCTATTTTGTTTTATACAGGTTATTACGAACAGGGTGGTTTGATTATTTGCGATGACGGGAGGAGGATGGACATTAAAAACATACCTTTGACCTTATTGTCAACGGTAGTAACATATAACTTGGCCGATCTAGTAATAAAACAAGTGGCAAACAAATTAACAGAAATAAGACAATTTTCGATAAGTCTTGTGTCATCATTTGACTCAGTGAGACAAAGTACGAAAAGATGGCTGCCTAACTCATTTTAGGGTAAAAATGCTGATTTTCGCGAAACGTCGATTTACACTGGAAGATCCACGGTTTTTGGCACGGGAACGAAGATTTTACACCATCAGTCTACTGTAAACAATTTTATGACCATACCGTTGGAAAGCTGAGATTTTGGGCCAACTTTTGGGGTTACAGTGTGAACTTAACCGGCAGTTTCAGTTAGTGTTACAAACGTTTGAAAAAACGAAAAATTTCCGAGATTTTCGAAATTTTACTATTTGTGCCCTTTTTTCAACATTTTAGTCTTCTTTAAAAAGTTTTATTTAACACTATGGAGATAGAGAATTTAACGCTCTTTCCAACGGTATAATTACATTTGAATTTTTATTGAAATACAAGGGAGTTATGGCTGTTTTAATGGCGTAAGGTCGACAATACGAAAAAAATCTTAAAAGTGGAAAAAGTCCAATTTTAAGGGGGTTAAGAAAAAAAAGTCAGGAGACAAAAAAGTCACAAATTAGTTGTAGAATCGAACCCTGGCCGGTGGTACGACCTTAACCGTTACACCCTGTATATTGAGTGGCCCTTCAGCTTATGGGAATTTGGATGATTCAAAGGTACTCGAAAAGATCAACGGAAATTTCAATCTCGCGAAATTACCATATTGGTTCAATTGCGACGAAATGCGGTAGTTATTCCCGACAAAAAGAAGTTCGACCACAAAAAGACAGAGAATCAAAAATGCCCAAAAAGCTCTAAAATTCAATATGCTAATGAAATTTTTGATTTTGGAAGACCCAAATCATTTTTACTGAATTCTCAACTTCCACGTTTTCCATAGTGGAAAAACAAGATATTGTGATTTCCTGAACAATTTTGCTTGTTTACAATTGTTTTGACTTTTCAAGGCGGAAAAAAGTGATCTCAAAAATCAAAATTTCCATTCGCGTTTAACTTGCGTCTCGCCGCCGAAAGACGAGCAGCCGTTGCTGCGGTCTAGCGGCATTTGTGAAAAGTACGCTGTACCTCGTTTTTACCGCTAATTTAAAAAATTGACAGTTCTACTTTCCTGCCTCATTAAATTGTGAGGAGAAGAAACTTGTAATTGAATTTTTGTGTTTTGGAGCGACGAATCAAGCAGAATGGATTATTATAGTGGAGATTACCTCCTGCGGAACTTTTTACGAACGTATTGTTGGAAAATTTCGCACTAGACGGCCGTAATTATTTGATTCGCACAAATATCTAACCTTCACGATTCTATTATAAGTACCTACCTAACTAAATTTCCTTTCTCTCTGATGTTAATCCCAACTTTTTGATTTATTATTTTCAATAATGTTGGTTTATACTTTTCTATAATAAACCTTTGGAATAGACCAAGAAATTTTTTTTTAACACCCCCTCAAAATTTGATGGTTTACGTTTCAAGGTACGTAGAATCCAAAAATCGAATACAAATTTGGCCGTCCGTCCGCCGTACGCGGCACTTTTGCCACTTAGCATTGGCCGAATTTGATGAAATTTGGTATGCAGGCTCCATTTGGGGTCTAGTTGTGCCCGAAGATTTCGGTTGATGTAGGTCACTTCTAAGGGTTCAAAAATGAATTTTGAAATTTTGAAAACGCCCTAACTCAAAGAATTTTGATATGAAGGTATTGTTTTTCCTTCAATTTAAGATTCTATAGACTTTTTTGAGACCACCCGGAGCTCTGTAGGACAAACCGTTCGCTCCCTACTAGAATTTAAGTGTTGGACGTACGATAAATCAGAAACACGAGTGTGAATCGCAAAAGAGGCCTAATCTCCGTTCAAGTTTTAGCAGACAGAAATGCGATCGATGTTTTTCTTCATGTTGGTTGGTAGAGACAAAGCCGTGTTCTTTGCAGACGAGTGATGTACATAGAAAAATAATAAACCATTGTGTAATAATTTGCAGCGTTTTAAGGCTAAATGTCACGATGTTTTAGTGTGATTCTGAAATAGGAGATGGCAGCACCATCGAGCGCCAAATTTCGTTTACTCCTCAGTTGAGAACGGATCAAGATATTTTAGTTCTGCAAACGGATTTCTTTTCAAGATCACCGTAGAATTCCGGGTAATTGGTTTAGAAAGTGTGCAAAAATTTTTTGCACACAGTTCCAGCAAAAATTTGTTCAAATTTTGAACATTTTCAAAAAGTGGCCTTATAGCCACTTGCAGAACCTTCATCAGAATACGAATCCGTTTGCGGAATTTTTCTAACTTGATTATAGCCGTCGGATTCGCGTTTTTACGATATGGAGAGGGGCGAGGGGGGCGATCATGGACTGGGGGGGAGGGCGGCGATCAAACGCCCCGCCGCCCGCCCGACCATCACATTCATGTTTTGCTAGTATGCACCCTTTGGTCTCTATTCCTTTTCCTGGCCTCCTAATAGGTAGCTACCATCAACATTTTCCTTTTCCAACTTCTCTGTCTTGAGGTTGATCGAATTGGGCGAAATTTCTATGAAAAGCAAGACACTCAGACAAATAACTTATGAGAAAGATTCTGCGTTAACTTCATTTAGATAATGGTTTGCACTACTAAATAGTTGGTTCAGAAATTGTGGTAAGTAATTTCAGTCCACTGTACATGGACTAGGTAGGTACCTACCTACTTAGTTGTTCAAGTTTAGATGTACAAAATCTAGTTGCAAAAGTCATCTCACACTGTTCTAGTTGCACTAGTAATAGATGGTTTGATGAGCATATTCTTGACGTTTGACGTTGATTTCCAAATTTTGTGAACAGCTAATGACGATGAAAAAATAATTAGTAGTTAATTCACTCTGCAATAGTGTTGAAAAAGGTAAAAACACCGGTTCATTATTTACCAAAAATTCAAATATCTTTGAAATAATATCAAAATAAATCTAAATAGTTGAAACTAAAATCCCCCGTGTCTGAATTTTTATTCTCGAATTCTCTCTTCTAAGAGTTAAATTATCAATTTTCTGTTTTTTAATGTTATTTTTGATTTAATGTAATTTAACGCAAATTATAAACATCCCAAAATTACCGTTAGTGCACTCTAATAAATACCCCAGAAATAGGGATAGTGCTGTGGTCTTACAAGGTAATTACCATACAGATGGCAACCCTACGTGTTTACCTTTTCGGATAACTCAAAACGTTTGAGAAGAGTTCAAGGTCGCACATCTTTCTCATTCGGTAGCAATCCCGGGTACATCGGGCACTGTTGACTTTCGAATACTATAGGTAGTAGAACTAGGGTAGGCGTTGGTGATTTTACCCTTCAATATGCCGTGATTGTGCAGCGATCACTTCATCGTTTTTTAGGACGTTTTAGGGCGTCCATATGCGATTAATCTGGGGTAAAGGAGGACACAATCAACGGAAAAAATCGGCGAAGTGCTACCATCAGTTCCGGTGTCATGATTTTCATAGGGGACTATCTACATTACTACCTACTATCTACTACCTCTTGTGAAAAACGTATTGTTTACCACAATAAAGTCGTCTTCTTCTTCTTCTACATGCCAATGTGAACAATCCTGACAACTTTCGTCTAATTCGTATGATATATGTAGAAATTATGGCTGTTTCAAGGATTTAATGTTTGCGCATGCGCAGATGCTATTGTCAATTTGGAGGCCGTGATTTTACTAGACCATCTACACCCCAATCTC
Organism: Apolygus lucorum; assembly: GCA_009739505.2. Classification (NCBI taxonomy): domain Eukaryota; kingdom Metazoa; phylum Arthropoda; class Insecta; order Hemiptera; family Miridae; genus Apolygus; species Apolygus lucorum. Next base: position 43,299,217 of record CM019170.2, on the reverse strand, counting down.
CATGATCCCTGAAAATGTCATCGAAATCAGATGAGGAATGAAGAAGTTATGACTGTTACAAGGAATTCACGTTTTCGCTTGCGCAGTCACTACTATTAGTGCGGGAGTGATGATTTTCATAGGGGACCATCTACTCACCAACCCGCACATTTCCTGAAAATTTCATCGAAATCGGACAATAACTTCTTATAGTTCTGCCCGATACAAGGATTTCACGACAGAATCAAAGACAGACAGACACGGAACCAAAATTCAGGAAGTTGTAGTTGTAGAACGCGAGTGGAAATTTTGATTTTGGATATATTTTTTTTCTTCATCCTTGAAAAGTTGAAACAATACTTCCGCTACTATTGTTGTCACTTTTCAACGTTTGAAAAAATGCCTCCAAACCAAAAGTTTTATGTTTTAGACCTTCCTGAACAATTTTGGTTCCATGTCTGCCTGTCTGTCATGAAATCCTTGTAACACCCGAAACTATACGAAGTTAACGTCCAATTTCGATGAAAATTGATGAGGGGTATTGTGCGGGTTGAGGTGTAGACGATCCCCTATGAAAATCATCGCCCCAGTATCAATCAATAATATGTATAACATGCTGCAATAATTATGATACCTAACCATTATCAGAATCTTTCTCATAAGCTTTTTATGGAAATTTCGCCCAATTCGATCAACCTCAAGACAGAGAAGTTGGAAAAGGAAAATGTTGATGGTAGCTACCTATTAGGAGGCCAGGAAAAGGAATAGAGACCAAAGGGTGCATACTAGCAAAACATGAATGTGATGGTCGGGCGGGCGGCGGGGCGTTTGATCGCCGCCCTCCCCCCCAGCCCATGATCGCCCCCCTCGCCCCTCTCCATATCGTAAAAAACGCGAATCCGACGGCTATGATCAAGTTAGAAAAATTCCGCAAACGGATTCGTATTCTGATGAAGGTTCTGCAAGTGGCTATAAGGCCACTTTTTGAAAATGTTCAAAATTTGAACAAATTTTTGCTGGAACTGTGTGCAAAAAATTTTTGCACACTTTCTAAACCAATTACCCGGAATTCTACGGTGATCTTGAAAAGAAATCCGTTTGCAGAACTAAAATATCTTGATCCGTTCTCAACTGAGGAGTAAACGAAATTTTCTTCATTTTGGTGCTGCCACGTGGTGGCAGATTTCACAACTAAAGTCGGGACATTTAGCCTTAATAGACAAACTATATTCCTGTACTTGGAATTTTCACGAGAATGAAAAATTCACATTTTTATCCCTATCCGGCTGTTTCTGGGTTTTTTTGTGTGTTCTTTTTACATTAAAAATTTGCCCAAGAAGTGAATCAAAAAATTGCAACCGTTCTGGGCGAAATTTTTCTAGCGATATGTTCGTAAAAAAGTTCCGCAGGCGGTAATCTCCACGATAATAATCCATTCTGCTTGATTCGTCACCACAGAAATTCAATAACAGTTTTCTTCTCCCTACAATAAATTTAATAAGGCAGGTAAGTAGAACCGTCAAATTTTTAAATGAATAATAATGTTGGAATGAGCGGTAAAAACGAGGTACAGCGTACTTTTCACAAATGCCGCTAGACCGCAGCACCGGCTGTTCGTCTTTCGGCGGCGAGACGCAAGTTTCGCGTTTACGCTCGAGACCTTCTAGAACAATTTTGGTTTCGTGTCTGTCTGTCATGAAATCCTAGTAACGGGCAAAACTAACGAGGTTCATGTCCGATTTAGATGACATTTTCAGGGATAGTGCGGGTTGGCGTGGAGATGGTCCCCTACGAAAAGCTTAGCCCTCGGACTGACAGTAGTCACTGCGCATGCGCAAACCTTCTGATTTTGATGAACTGTTCAGGGATTGTGTGATTAGTTTTATAATATAAAACTAATCCATATAAGTCCTCCAACCATAATATGGTCCTCTATGAAAATCATCGCCCCAGGACAGTAGCCACTGCGCATGCGCAAATGTGAATTCCTTGGCTCAGCCAAAACTTCCACCTTTTCCATCTGATTTCGAAGAAATATTCAGATAGGTATAGTGCGGGTTGACGTGTAGATGGTCTCCTATGAGGGTAGTGCAAGGTACTTATAGATTGATGATTTGAGATGCATGGTAGGCATTGGATCATCTTTACAATCGGATTACACGAGGAAGCTATGCACCACACCCACTTGAAAGACTTCTTTTATAAATGTACAATGCCAAGAAACACAAAAACATAGTTAAACGAACTACAAGAAGTATTGCCAAAAGCCAGACCAGATTTCGAGTTATCTATTACACCCAATATGAAGAAGCTTTTCGCACATCTGGTATGCATGAGAAAACCAGCAAAACAAAAATTATTCTCGTGTTATAATAAAACTTACCTCTAAAAACCTTTGGAACGGTGTGAATTTAAAGAGGATTACTCCGCCCGGGCAGAAATACAAGCGAAACCGCGAGAAGGAAAGTTTGATTTATTCGTCCCTTTGGTATGTTAGCTTAGAGAAAGGCAACCAATGGCAGCTCGCTAATTGGCCCTCAGGACGGCACCGGATTTTTATCGTTGCATTTGTCAGAATTAAGCTGAGCCAAGTGACAAGCTCATTGGTCAACCTGTGTTATTCTCATTTGCCCGAAGCAATTTATTAATTTGCAAATCCTGCTGCGCCCTCTAGGTTCATTATTATGAGTATTTCAATGATAATGAACAGATTCGCTTTCTCTTCGGGTTCACAATTCACAATAAGGGGCGAAATTGTTGATGATGTATAACGTAATTAGTAATTTTTCAAAGAACAATGCTGTTTTAGTGGGTTTTGAACAGTAATGAGAAGTTTGGATCCATATGAGATCCGTCAGAATCAGTTTTCCTAAAGTTAGGTTGGAATGAGGACGTTAACTTTGTCGATTTTTCCTGGACTTGGTTATTGTCCAATGGAGGCTTCAACTCGACCATCACTCGAGTGAGTGAAGCGTTCCACTTCCCCTGAGCAAAATTGGTCTCCAAGTTGGTGATTCTCAGGAAGGTCTCAGGTAAACCAAGCTGGTAATGTGAAAGAGGTGGCCAGACAAGTAGCTTGGAGGGTTCAAAAGAAGGTAGCCCTTGTAAGGTTTTTTTTGGTTTATTATTTTCAATAATGAACCTTTGGAATCGACCAAGAAAAAAAAAATTTTAACACCCCCTCAAAATTTGATGGTTTACGTTTCAAGGTACGTAGAATCCAAAAATCGAATAAAAATTTGGCCGTCCGTACGCCGTCCGCCGTACGCGGCACTTTTGCCACTTAGCATTGACCGATTTTGATGAAATTTGGTATGTAGGCTCCATTTGGGGTCTAGTTGTGCCCCGAAGCTTTTGGTTGATGTAGGTCACTTCTAAGGGTTCCAAAATCAATTTTGAAATTTTGAAAACGCCCTAACTCAAAAAATTTTGATATAAAGGTATTGTTTTTCCTTCAATTTAAGATTCTATAGAATTTTTAGAATTTTTGAGACCACGCGGAGCTCTGTAGGACAAACCGTTCGCTCCCTACGAAAATTTAAGGGTTTATATTGAAATATATATATATAAATAAATCAAAACACGAGTGTGAATCGCGGAAGAGGCCTAATCTCCGTTCAAATTAGAGCTGACCAAAATGCGATCGATGGTTGGTGATTTTAATTTTTTTTTTGATTTTTTTTTTTTTTTTTTTTTTTTTTCTTTATATTGGATGGTTGGTGATTTTGTAGATGAGTGATCTATATAGAAAAATAATAAACCATTGTGTAATAATTTGCAGCGTTTTCTCCATGGTTTTTCAAATACCACATTACCGAAAACTGAGATTTTACAATCGAATTTAGAGAAGAAATTTGTGTTTGAACGCGGAAAAACGTGAATTTTTTTCAGCGAAAAGATGGGCATTTTGACGCATTTTCTAGCGGTGCCTTTATTGCTTCCGAGTCTACCAAGGTAGCGGAAGCTTTGTTTTCACTTTTCAAGGACGAAAAAAAAAGTTCTCCAAAATCAAAATTTTCACTCGCGTTTTGCGTTAGACCTTTCTGAACAATTTTGGTTCCGTGTCTGTCTGTCTGTGTGTCTGTGTGTCTGTCCGTCTGTCATCAATTCCTTGTAACGCGCATAACTATACGAAGTTATTGTCCGATTTCGATGAAATTTTCAGGGAATGTGCGGGTTGGTGTGTAGACGGTCCCCTATGAAAATCATCATCCTCGGACTGATAGAAGCGACTGCGCATGCGCAAACGTGAATTCCTTGTAACGGCCATAACTTCTACATTCTCCATCCGATTTCAATGAAATTTTCAGGGATGTTACAGATTAGTGATTATAGTGTCCCCTATGAAAATCATTACCTTCGGACTGATAGTAGTCACTGCGCATGCGCAAACGTGAATTTCCTTGTGACGGCCGCAACTTCCACATTTTCCATCCGATTCCAATGAAATTTCCAGGGATGTTACAGATTAGTGTTTAGATAGTCCCCTATGAAAATCACCACCCTCGGACTGATAGTAGCCACTGCGCATGCGCGAACGTGAATTGCTTGTAACAGCCATAACTTCCACAATTTCTACCCGATTTCGATGACATTTTCAGGGATTACGCGGATTATGTTGTAGATGGTCCCCAATGAAAATCAAGGCCTTAAAATTTACAGTAGCCTCTGCGCATGCGCAAACGTAAAATCCTTGTAACAGCCGTAACAGTCGCGTGTGACCTGAGGATCTCAAATCCCAATGAACCAACCCCTTCCTAGATCAGTGAGCAATGCTCTCGACTCCCACTCTGAAGTCCTAGGTTCGACTCCCAGTCGAGATAAGAAATTTTTTGATCCAATCATTACCGCACTTACATTTTTCGTCCGAATTTGAAGACATTTTCTAGGATTGTCCAGAGTAGCGTGTAGATGGTCCCCTATGAGGGTAGTGAAAGGTACTTAGAGATTGGTGTTTTCAGATTAACTACTATGTATCGGATCATCTATATAATCGGGTTATGGATACGAGGAAGCTATGTGCCACACCCACTTGGCAGACGTTTTTTACATGTTTACGGTAAATTAAGGTAATTTTGAATTCGATTTTTTCAATGAGGTACCTATTGCTTTTAAGTACTTAATTCTAAATAGTATTTGATTTTTAAGACCGAATGAGACTACCCAGAGCTCTGTAGGACAAACCTTTTCGCTCCCTACGAGAACTTATGGGTTGGATTTAAGATAAATCAGAAGCACGGTGTGAATCGCCTAATCTCCGTTCAAATTTCACCTGACCAAATTGCGATCGTTGTTCGTATCATCTCCAGTTTTGCGTCCTTAGCAACCGGTATCCAATATGAAGTGCACAAGACACATTTTAATCAAATAATCCATCCTTTTGCCAATAATCATCATCAATCTTCTTGATGTGGCCCACATATGATTTCCTGCCATATTTATTAATATTGTTCACAGCTTCTTTTTAAGTTCTTGAAAGCGTTTAAGTGATACATCACCGCCCGTATTCCTTTCCCTTATGAATCTTTTCATTTTCGCCCAAGCCTACCTAGAACCTTGTAACAATATAGGTTGAATTTCAGATTGAAATTCACCTAATTGTTCATAAGTTAGTCAGAGGAGGGTGACGACCCTACCCCTTCAAACCAGTGATTAGATTAATCAGCCAGCCTGAAAGGAGTCGGATATCCCTAAAGGCGTAGCTCCAACAAATCGGGAACAAACCAAATCGATTTGTCCCTTGTAAAAAAGTAGGATCGTCACAACCTAGTGGAGAGTCAGGTAAAGGATTTGAGTGAAGTGACCGGAAACGGGATCTCCCTGGTCGAGTGACAATCTCGGAGGAGGCTGAACGGATGTTTTCAGTTTAGGAATAGGTCGGTCCTCACGTTCATTCTTTTCATCGGGGGACAGTACCTGCCCCCTTCATGGAGGGAAGCCACCATTCTTATGCCCTCAATAAATTTACTTCCCATTCACCCAATCAAGATAATTTTATATTTCGTCAGCCGTTGCCAAAAATGGTTTCATTTTATTGTCATGGTAATGATATAGAATTATGGGCTGAACATGGTTTACCTCATAATACTTAATAATAAAGAGATACAAGAATTTAATCGAAATTGAAGTGGAATATCAGAAAACTACTACGATAGCTACCTTTGTTTATAAATTATGAGGACATTCGCGTTTACCAATTGAAAAAAAGTTCGTAACTTTCGAAGTAAAATCTTTAAAACTTTAGGCCCCGCCACCAACGCCATCGATTTTTTGAGAATCACACTAAGTGGCCGTACTTGAAACTGTAAGAAGAAATTAATTCGTTGTAAAATATTAGTAAAGTATAATTCGATGTACTTACGGACGTTTTAGGTAGCTTTTTCATAACTAAACAATTTTGGCTACCAACGTTATTATTTAGCACTTCTAACGACGAGCTTCATCTAACCGTGCTCTGCAGTAGATGAAAAATTCTCTCTTAAAAACACTGGGATCGTATTAAAGTAATATTTTCAGTCAAAATGGACCGTCAGACCACCTCTCATCCTTTCTATATCCTGCTATCCTTTCTCACTAAAACCCTTATGTTATGAACCAGCGGAGTGGTTCCTTCCTAAATCTCGCACCTAACCCTCCGAAGACCTCCATTCTTCTTATCGTGGCTAATAAATTCCAGTTGAAAACGTGATTTCACGGTGAGAGCACGGTTTTGGGATCGAGGTTGCTCCCTCACTAAGGGCGGTAGGGAAGTTTGTATTCGTGCAGGAGGTCAAATACATCGACCAATTATGGTGAGCTAAAAAACATCACCACTAGCTCGAATAAAGATGCCCAAATTCTTGGATATGAAACATGAACTTCACGACCAATTAGGTGGTTTCCAACATGCCAGGGACAATATTGCTGAAGGCGACATCGGATTTCCTTGTGTAAGGGAGCCACATTTATTTTTTCCATAATCTAGTCAGTTTTTTTTGTGAAGATAGGAGTAGACAGTCTAGAAACTATTTTTTTATGAAAAAAATAATGAAATTTAAGGGAAATTGATGTTTTAAGAGGAAATCATCCAGGCTCTTTCTGGACTCAGAATCAAGCCGAGATTATTTTTCAGCTGCTGAGAAATAAGAAACCACCCCACCTCGTACTCAATGAGTGCCAAATTTAATCTACTTTCTACTTAAGTACGGTGTTTTTGCCTATATATCAATGAAGCATCCGAAATTCGGCAGTTTACAGACAAAAACAAGTGGGTGTGGCACATAGCTTCCTCGTATTCATAACCCGATTGTATGGATGATCCGATACATAGTAGCTGATCCCAAAACATCAATTTCTAAGTACCTTCCACTACCCTCATAAAGGACCATATACTCGCCAATCTGAACAATCCTGAGAAATTTCGTCGAAATCGGATGGAAAATGTAGAAGTTATGTCTGTTACAAGAAATTGATGTTTGCGCATACGCAGTGGCTACCATCTGTCTGGGAACTATGATTTTCATAGGGGACCATCTAAAACCAAATTCGCATATTCCCTGAAAATTTCATCGAAATCGGATGAGAAATATAGAAGTTATAGCTGTGGCAAGAATTTCACCTTTGTGCATGCGCAGCAACTACTATTCGTCTGGGAGTGATGATTTTCATAGGGGACCATCTACAACCGAATTTGCATATTCCCTGAAAATTTCATCGAAATCGGATGAGAAATGTAGAAGTTATGGCTGTGGCAAGAATTTCACGTCTGTGCATGCCCAGTAACTACTATTCGTCTGGTGGTGATGATTTTCATAGGGGACTTTCTGCACGCCAATCCGAACAATCCTAGGAAATTTCATCGAAATCGGACAATAAATTCGTATGAAAAGTGTGAGTGTTATGGCTATTAAAAGGGTTTCACGTTTGCGCATGTGCAGAGGCTACTGCCAATTTTCAGGCATTCATTTTCATAGGGGACCGTCTACACACCATCCCGCACAATCCCTGAAAATTTCATAGAAATCGGACAACAACTTCGTGTAGAACCAAAATCGTTCAGGAAGGTCTAAAACGTAGAACGCGAGTGGAAATTTCGATTTTAGGGAACTTTTTTTTCAACCTTGAAAAGTGACTACAAAGCTTCCGCTACCTTTGACTCGGAAGCAAAACGGAGGTGGTTCAAAGTACCCTGAATGCCTGGGTAATTTTGATCCACCCTCAAAACTAGGATTTCGAGTATTTAACACAAAGTTTTTTAAAAAATATTTTATTGTGCAACATTTGGACCAATTATTTTCCGTTTTCGACATAAAAGGCTAGAAAAATGGAATTTTAACACAATGCTAAGCCAAAATCATCAAAAAGTGGTTCAAAGTTACCCCAATTGACTAATGAAAATATCAGGGCGTTGTTGCTTAAATCACGAAATTAATTGTTTTCAAAGACTTTAAAATTAACTGTAACGAAACTAGGTCGCCAATTGCAACCTTCCGATAAATCTTCAAAGGGACTTCTCCACTCTCCCGAAGTAATTCCGAGAGTCCCAAAGCCTTTTTCAAATTTGACCTCAATACCCCGAGTCTCCCAACTTGCACAATATAGTTACGAGGGATTTCGAATAGGTAAGGAGCTCCTAAGCGTCTTCTCAACTTCACGCATAAATTACCCCACGGCCTTCCTGATTAATCTAACTTGTAGTATTGAATTGCTGGGGGCACCTAACCTTCCTACAACTGAGAGGCGATGGAAGGTTAATTTCCACCCCATCCACTCGAGCACAATGGAGGTTTCTCCCATGGGAAGTCCCCATAATACTGCGCCTACATAGTCGAGTTGACGCGTTTCCTCTAGTTTCTAGCCTTTCCCTCGAATTGGATTTCCTCGCTTATTGGTCCGTGAAGGCATGTCATTTGAATGGAAGTTAATCGCGTTGATTGATGACAATCAATTATTGCTTCGGCAATGAAACGCCATCACATAGCCAATTCAATTTCATCCCGATGAAAAACCACCACGTTTCAATTCAACGTAGGAGGTGCACCGAAGAACGAATTCCCGTAGATTCATTTTTAGGAACGATTAACGGTATTATTTACCAAATAAGAGTCCATTCGAAAACACTGCAAATTATTACACAAAGGTTTATTATTTTTCTGTACACCTCACTTGCCTGCAAAGAACACAGCTTACCAACCATATTTTCGCTCCACAATCAAGTTTATTTGGAAGAAATAAAAACTTCACACTCAATTTGAAGAAATAAAGAGTTGTGAGTGCCTTCATGAGGAAATTTGATCACTGGTTGCTAAGGACGCAAAACTGAGTACAACTCGAAGAAACGAACAGCGATCGTATTTTGGTCAGCTAAAATTTGAACGGAGATTAGGCCTCTTTCGCGATTCACACTCGTGTTTCTGATTTATCGTAAGGCCAGCTCTTAAACTCTTATAGGGCACGACCATTTGTCCTATAGGGCTCCGTGTGGTCTCATTCGATTCTAAAAATTGTTGAATACTGTTATAAATTGGTGAAAAAAAAAACAATAACCTTTATATCAAAAGTTTTTGAGGTAAGGCGTTTTGAAAAATTCAGCCCTTACTTTTTAACCAATAGGAGTGGCCTCTAGTTTTTCTGATTTTTCATAAGTCAACCCATAAGTGCTCATTTTGGTTTATTATTTTCAATAATGAACCTTTGGAATCGACCAAGAAAAAAAAAATTTTTAACACCCCCTCAAAATTTGATGGTTTACGTTTCAAGGTACGTAGAATCCAAAAATCGAATAAAAATTTGGCCGTCCGTCCGCCGTACGCCGTACACCGTACGCGGCACTTTTGCCACTTGGCATTGACCGATTTTGATGAAATTCGGTATGTAGGCTCCATCTGGGGTCTAGTTGTGCCCCGAAGCTTTTGGTTGATGTAGGTCACTTCTAAGGGTTCCGAAATCAATTTTGAAATTTTTAAAACGCCCTAACTCAACTAATTTCTATATAAAGGTATTGTTTTTCCTTCAATTTAGGATTCTATAGAATTTTTAGAATTTTTTGAGACCACGCGGAGCTTTGTAGGACAAACCGTTCGCTCCCTACGAAAATTTAAGGGTTTATATTGAAATATTTATATATAAATCAAAACACGAGTGTGAATCGCAAAAGAGGCCTAATCTCCCTTCAAATTAGAGCTGATCGAAATGCGATCGATGGTTTGTGTTTTTGATTTTTTGAATTTTTATTTTTTATTTTTTTTATTTTTTTATTTTTTTTCCCTCCATATCGGATGGTTGGTGATTTTGTAGACGAGTGATCTATATAGAAAAATAATAAACCATTGTGTAATAACTTGCAGCGTTTTCATAAGCGCTCATCAGGAGCGAACGGTTGGTCCTACAGAGCTCTGGGAAATTCAATACTATTCTAAATTGATGAAAAAACAATACCTTATATTTAAAGTTTTTGAGCTAGGGCGTTATGAAAAATTCAGCTTTATTTTTCAACCCTTAGGAGTGACGGACATCAACCAAAAGCTTCGGGGCACAACTAGACCTTGTCCGCGCGTTCTTGACAGGTTGGTTGCCCAGGTGAAAATCCCGCCATGAATCGGCAACGCCTGGAGCTCGACCGACCAGCCAAGGACTTAAGCATTTTTCAACCCCAAATTTTATGACCTAAGTATGCATCAATATCTACTAATGAATTTTAATTCTTCGTAAAATTTGTGTCAGAATGAGACCAAACAATTCAAAATTTGACAGTGTTTAAACTTTTTTCATCGTGCAGCTGAGTTGCAAACTTGAAAAAACGCTGCAAATCATTGCTCAAAGGTTTATTATTTTCTGTATAGATCACCCTTCTGTATAGATCACTGGTTCTCCATCAATAGCACCTACCACCATCTGTATTCTCTCTTGACCTTCCCTCTCAAATTTCAATAGGACTGAAAATGGCTTCGGAGCTCACTCAGCTGATCAGTGATCTGAAGAGTGAAGAAGATCTCCTCGAATGCTGGGGACGCCTGGAAGAGCACTTCCATTCAATAGGATTGAAAATGGCTTCGGAGCTCACTCAGCTGATCAGTGATCTGAAGAGTGAAGAAGATCTCCTCGAATGCTGGGGACGCCTGGAAGAGCACTTCCATTCAATAGGACTGAAAATGGCTTCGGAGCTCACTCAGCTGATCAGTGATCTGAGGAGTGAAGAAGATCTCCTCGAATGCTGGGGACGCCTGGAAGAGCACTTCCATTCAATAGGACTGAAAATGGCTTCGGAGCTCACTCAGCTGATCAGTGATCTGAAGAGTGAAGAAGATCTCCTCGAATGCTGGGGACGCCTGGAAGAGCACTTCCATTCAATAGGATTGAAAATGGCTTCGGAGCTCACTCAGCTGATCAGTGATTTGAAGATGAAGAAGCCTTTGAGCAATGATTTGCAGCGTTTTTTACCCACCAACTTTTTTTTACCTACCAGCTAGGTACTACCTACCACACCATACTGGCTTCACACCTTCACAATCAAATTTATTAGAAAGAACTAAACGCTTCACACTCGATTGGAAAAATAGAAAGCTTCATATGGAAATTTGATTACTGGTTACGCAGAAGGCAAAACTGTATACAAATCGAAGAAATGAACAGCGATCGCATTTTAGTCCGATAAAATTTGAATGGAGATTAGACCTCTTTTGCGATTCACACTCATGATTCTGTTTTATCGAAGGAAAACCTTCAAGTACTCGTAGGGACCGAACGGTTTGTCCTACAGAGCTCCGGGTGGTCTCAAAAATTTTTAAAAATTCAATACTATTTAAAATTGCTGAAAAAACGATACTTTTAATTCGAGAGTTTTCGAGCTACGGCACTCTTGAAAATTTCAACCCTTAATTTTCACCCCTTAGAAGTGAGCTACATCAACCAAAAGCTTAGCGGCACGACTAGACCCCAAATGGAGCCCATATACCAAATTTGAAACAAATCGTCCAGTGTTGCTAAGAAAAGTGCCGCTTACGGCGTACGGCGGACGGACGGAAATATTTTTATTCGATTTTCGTATTCTACGTACCTTGAAACGTAAACCATCAAATTTTGAGGGGGGGTTAAAATTTTTTTTTCTTGCTCGATTCCAAAGGCTTATTATTGAAAATAATTAACCAAAATCAGTGTTTTTGTACTTGTAACAATTCGGGACAAATTTCACATTAGGGGTTCGAGCTAAGAATGAAGTTGTCATTAAAACAAATAGGTAGCATTAATAAAAATAATGCCACCAATTAATTAAATGATTTTTAAGGCTAAATGTCACGATGTTTTAGTGTGATTCTGAAATATGAGATGGCAGCACCATCGGGGCCAAATTTCGTTTACTCCTCAGTTGAGAACGGATCGAGATATTTTAGTTCTGCAAACGGATTTCTTTTCAAGATCACCGTAGAATTCCGGGTAATTGGTTTAGAAAGTGTGTAAAAATTTTTTGCACACAGTTCCAGCAAAAATTTGTTCAAATTTTGAACATTTTCAAAAAGTGGCCTTATAGCCACTTGCAGAACTTTCATCAGAATACGAATCCGTTTGCGGAATTTTTCTAACTTGATCATAGCCGTCGGATTCGCGTTTTTACGATATTGAGTGGGGCGAGGGGGGCGATCATGGGCTGGGGGGGAGGGCGGCGGCGATCAAACGCCCCGCCGCCGCCCGCCCGACCTCATTCATGTTTTGCTAGTATGCACCCTTTGGTCACTGTTCTTTCTCCTGGCCACCTAATAGGTAGCTACCATCAACATTTTCCTTTTCCAACTTCTCTGTCTTGAGGTTGATCGAATTAGGCGAAATTTCCATAAAAAGCAAGACACTCAGCAGAGAAATAACTTATGAGAAAGATTCTGATAATGTTAGGTATCATAATTATGGTAGCATGTTATACATATTATTGATTGATACTGGGGCGATGATTTTGATAGGGGATCGTCTACACCTCAACCCGCATAATACCCCTCATCAATTTTCATCGAAATAGGACATTAACTTTGTATAGTTTCGGGTGTTACAAGGATTTCATGACAGACAGGCAGACACGGAACCAAAATTGTTCAGGAAGGTCTAAAACATAAAACTCGAGTAGGAATTTTGGTTTGGAGGTATTTTTTAAAAAGTTGAAAAGTGAAAACAATAGTTTAAGGATGAAGAAAAAAATATATCCAAAATCAAAATTTCCACTCGCGTTCTACAACTACAACTTCCTGAATTTTGGTTCCGTGTCTGTCTGTCTTTGATTCTGTCGTGAAATCCTTGTATCGGGCAGAACTATAAGAAGTTATTGTCCGATTTCGATGAAATTTTCAGGAATTGTGCGGGTTGGCGAGTAGATGGTCCCCTATGAAAATCATCACTCCCGCACTAATAGTAGTGACCGCGCAAGCGAAAACGTGAATTCCTTGTAACAGTCTTAACTTCTTCATTTCTCATCTGAGTTCGATGACATTTTCAGGGATTATGGAGATTGGGGTGTAGATGGTCTACTAAAATCACAGCCTCCAAATTGACAATAGCATCTGCGCATGCACAAACATTAAATCCTTGAAACAGCCATAATTTCTTCATACGAATTAGACGAAATTTGTCAGGATTGTTCACATTGGCATGTAGATAGTCCCCTATGAAAATCATGACACCGGAACTGATAGTAGCACCTAGCAGATTTTTTCCGTTGATTGTGTCCTCCTTTACCCCAGATTAATCGCAAATGGACGCCCTAAAACGTCCTAAAAAACGATGTAGTGATCGCTGCACAATCACGGAATATTGAAGGGTAAAATCACCTACGCCGTGCCCAAGTACTACTACCTATAGTATTCGAACGTCAGCAGGGCCCGATGTTACCGGGAAACGCTAGCGAATGAGAAAGGTGTGCGACCTTGAACTCTTCTCGAACTTTTCGAGTAATCCGAAAAGGTAAACACGGAGGGTTGCCATCTGTATGGTAATTAGGTACCTTGTAAGACCACAGCACTATCCCTAGTTCTAGGGTATTTATTACAGTGTACTAACGGTAATTTTGGGACAGTCATGTTTGTAATTTGCGTTATAATTACTGAAATCAAAAATGACATTAAAAAACAGAGAAAATTGATAATTTAACTCTTAGAAGAGAGAATTCGAGAATAAAAATTCAGACACGGGGGATTTTAGTTTCAATTATTTAGATTTATTTTGATATTATTTCAAAGATATTTGAATTTTTGGTAAATAATGAACAGGTGTTTCTACCTTTTTCAACACTATTGCAGAGTGAATTAATTACTAATTATTTTTTCATCGTCATTAACTGTTCACAAAATTTGGAAATCAACGTCAAACGTCAAGAATTAGCTTCTCAAACCATCTATTGCTAGTGCAACTAGAACGTTGTGAGATGACTTTTGCAACTAGATTTTCCACAACGAAACTTGAACTTCTAAGTAGGTACCTACCTAGTCCATGTACAGTGAACTGAAATTACCAAAATTTCTGAACCAACTATTTAGTAGTGCAAACCATTATCTGAATCAAATTAACGCAGAATCTTTCTCATAAGTTAATTGTCTGAGTGTCTTGCTTTTTATGGAAATTTCGCCCAATTCGATCAACCTCAAGACAGAGAAGTTGGAAAAGGAAAATGTTGATGGTAGCTACCTATTAGGTGGCCAGGAGAAAGAACAGTGACCAAAGGGTGCATACTAGCAAAACATGAATGAGGTCGGGCGGGCGGCGGCGGGGCGTTTGATCGCCGCCGCCCTCCCCCCCAGCCCATGATCGCCCCCCTCGCCCCACTCAATATCGTAAAAACGCGAATCCGACGGCTATGATCAAGTTAGAAAAATTCCGCAAACGGATTCGTATTCTGATGAAAGTTCTGCAAGTGGCTATAAGGCCACTTTTTGAAAATGTTCAAAATTTGAACAAATTTTTGCTGGAACTGTGTGCAAAAAATTTTTGCACACTTTCTAAACCAATTACCCAGAATTCTACGGTGATCTTGAAAAGAAATCCGTTTGCAGAACTAAAATATCTCGATCCGTTCTCAACTGAGGAGTAAACGAAATTTTCTTCATTTTGGTGCTGCCACGTGGTGGCAGATTTCACAACTAAAGTCGGGACATTTAGCCTTAAAGCATATTGTGTACACCAATTAATTAAATGATTTTTAAAGCATATTGTGTACAGACTTGTTTCTTCAAAATTTCCCCCTAAATTAGAATTTTATTGAAATAAAGACCAATCTCGTAATCCAACAACGTTCACTAATCGTGGAGAAGACAAACACAGTACACAGGAGTTAATATTAATAGTAATCAGTAGTAGTCGGACAGCCAAGAACGCGCGGACAAGGTATAGACCCCAAATTTGAGCAGAATAAACCAAATTTAATCAAAATCGGTGCATGGTACCTACTTAAAGTGCCGCGTACGTACCAACGTAAACCATCAAATTGTAAGGGGGGAGGGGGGTTGAAAAAAATTCGGTCGATTCCAAAGGTTCATTGTTAAAAATATTAAACCAAAGTTATACTACCAACAGTTTGAACTTACCGAATTGAGGAGGATTCCAAAAGGAACTATATCCATTTTGGTCAAACGTGAGAAAAACGCAAAAAACCAAAGACCTGAAAAACGTGCTATAAACCAATGATGTTATTTTTTTAATGTATTTCCAAATTCTGATAAATATTATTGGAAAAAAAGGTAAATTAGTTCAAAGTTTAAAATAATTTTGATCGGTATTTGAAACATCAGATTTATGGATACAGTAGGTACTTTTTGAAACAAAACGTGGCGTTTAGTGCTTTTAAAATTAAACGAATAAGAAGAATAAGAGACGGCCATTGAGCTGATAGTATCTTTTGAAATTAAACGGAATATTCACCCTCGTTTATCAAGGGAATAAATTATCTTTTGCTCCAAAACGACCGCATTTTTGTGAAGAACTAACCCCCTAAAGCCCAAGGAAAGTGTTAACTCAATTTCGATAAAAATGGTCTTTAGTACCTACCTGTTGGAATCAAACTCCATAATTGTCCCATCGCGATTCTACTGTCGGTAAGGGCTCTAATTGTTCCCAAAACTACGTGAAAGGAGTCAAAGGAAAGTCGGATTAGGATGTGGCTGTAGCTGGTGCTTTCCCACCGAGAGCTCCGATAACCCGAGATATTGAAACTGAAATTTGCCTGCCTCATCAGTATCTTGGTGGTCTTCGTAGTTCAGGACATAACAATAACCACAATTTGCTGTTCCTGTCGAAAACAGTAGTGCCTTGCAAAAGTCCTGCTATTGTGTGGCCCTTCTCCCACTGGGAAAGCACCAGCCCAGAGAGCTGTTGTTGGGCAATTTTCCACTTGTGGAAAATACCACTGTAAAATAAAGTCGATGGGTCTTTCCGAGGAATATAAAAAACGCTGCAAATTATTACACAATGGTTTATTATTTTTCTATACAGATCACTCGTCTACAAAATCACCAACCATCCAATATAAAGGGAAAAAAAATCAAAAAAATAAAAATAAATAAATAAATGAAAAAAATCAAAAAATAGGTAAGTAATAAAAAAAATCAAAATCACCAACCATTGATCGCATTTCGGTCAGCTCTAATTTCAACGGAGATTAGGCCTCTTTTGCGATTCACACTCGTGTTTTGATTTATATATATATATTTCAATATAAACCCTTAAATTTTCGTAGGGAGCGAACGGTTTGTCCTACAGAGCTCCGCGTGGTCTCAAAAAATTCTAAAAATTCTAGAGAATCTTAAATTGAAGGAAAAACAATACCTTTATATCAAAATTTTTTGAGTTAGGGCGTTTTCAAAATTTCAAAATTGATTTTGGAACCCTTAGAAGTGACGTACATCAACCAAAATCTTCGGAGCACAACTAGACCCCAAATGGAGCCTACATACCAAATTTCATCAAAATCGGTCAATGCTAAGTGGCAAAAGTGCCGCGTACGTTCTACGTACCTTGAAAACGTAAACCATCAAATTTTGAGGGGGTGTTAAAATTTTTTTTTATTGGTCGATTCCAAAGGATCATTATTGAAAATAATAAACCAAAAGACAGATAACGGCAAGTGGCTTAAATTGTTTTTTGGTTTACCGTTCCTCAAACCGGATGACGTAGAACAATGTATTCGAGAAATTGTCAATGCAAAACCTCAGATACCCAAAGCAGAAAAATTTTGTTCAACAAGTGAGGGTGAGCCACCACATAACTATATTAAAGTAAATATTGTATTATACAATATTTATTAGGTATTATGTGCGCTCATCGTCGACGACGATCAGTGATCTGAGAATTATATTTATCATTGTACATACATTATTTGGTGATGATGTGATAAACGAATAATCATGACAACAACATGACATCATGACATGGGGGCTTATTTCACAAGTCAAACTTTCTGGATCTTTTGGATGAAACACATTGGGCTCATTTCACAGTATTGGGCTCAATTAACAAAGGCAACATTGGTTTCTCAACGGAATTCAGGTACCATCCAACCTCATCTTTATGCCCAATGTATTAAGTATTCCTCCCTCACTAAACCCGGAGGGGGGGGGGGAGGAATAGAATTAAATAGGCATTCCAACAAACGGAAATTAAGGAATTTATGAGTGCTTGGTTAGTTTTTTTTTACCAATAAATACCAATTTTCTCGCTCGTCCAAATGGGAACTAGTTAATAAAGAGAAATGAGGACAAGCGCCATAAAGATTCTGGTTGCTACGAAGTAACAGATAACTGTTCATATATGAGCTATCTAAATGTCCCATCTGACCGAAAAGACGACCTGCAGTTGAGAGCTCCTGGCAGCCAATTGCAAAGGTTCAAGTAATTTAGTATTATGATCATGAATTATGATAATATTCTCCTTCAGAAACCCAATCAACAGTCGGTATGCGTTTAATTTTCAATTTGTTGACTACCTACCTCTATTTTCAGTGCAATGTGCGATTCAACAGGAATCATGGGAAATGATGTTTCTAATTACCTTTATCTTACTAATGAGGTAGTTTCAAATCGTTCGGGTTGTGGTAAATGTAAATGCTTTGATTACTGAAATGCATGATGTTCCTCTTTAATGATCGACTTTAGTGAGGAGGGCAATAGGAATCCAAATACAGCACTCTGAAATTCACCCAACTGACAACTTCCTCGAAATCATTCCAAACAGTTTGCGCACCGAATTTAGCGCTCTTGGATAAAACGGAGAACTCAACTCTGTTGGTCAGATTAGACCACATAACAGATGACCCCCGATGAATTGCATCACATAAAGTTCAGTTGATTAAATGATCCTATTTCGCTCATATTGAACTTCATCAATTATAAAGTACTATTACTTTATTTGTACTTCATCAATGATTTAATTACGTTTCCGTCAGTTGAAGCCACTTCATCGGGAACAACTTATCGACCGAATTCGAAATCAAAATCTATCCTGCATTCGGGCGAATACATTGTTATTTTCGACACACCACAACGTACATTTCCACGCAACAAAACTACAATTCAGACAACCCGTAAAACTGGTACATACGCGCACGATATCATTGCATACGTTTCCAAATGGTAACAATTGAGGTTCTGTTTATAACCTCACAATAACCTTACCATTCCTTGTGGAAGGATCGTTGTTGCTCTTTCACACATCAAGACAGGATACTTGTTTTATGGAGAAAGTATGGATACCTTCAGACTATTCGTATTTATTTATAGTAATTCCTGGGAAATGTATACACACAAATTTATTTATTCCCATTTATTAAATTTTTTACAATCACCAGTTGCCAGTTGAGTTTACTGAAATTCCAGCTATTTTCATTGGAAGCCATCTGTATTGAATTGGGGTGGCACTATGTGCTTACCTATTACTCCAATCCAATTAGTAAGTAGGTAATAGTTATGTAAGTTGAGAAGTTGTGGAAAACGAAGTATAGGGCCAAATTGGCGGCATGCAATGCGCTAACCAAGTTTGATAGGTTCCTACACCTAGAGTCCCAAGTATGCAGAGTAGATTTCTCGAAGGACCACAGCCATAAAGGGCTGAAAGAAGGTTGAAGAATGTAAATGAGTTAATAGCAGTGCTGAGTTAAAGGAATGTAAAAAGAGAAGACAGAGAGTTGGTTGCAATTGTGAAGCAATATAATGAAGATGTAAAAACATGCGCTCTATGTCCCTACCTACCTAACTCTATGGTCATAGGTTGATGAATGCTTAAATATTGACAATACCAGTTTTAAGATGTTGTAGAATTCTGATGAGGACTTCCTGGGATGAAGTAGGCCCAATCCTGGAGCAGAAATGCCTGGTATGCCACGAGGAACAGGTGGTGGAGCTGTCCAAATTCTCACCTTGAGGAAAAAATACGTCAGGTTGTGGAAATTCCGTGCTCAGCTCAATCCTTGGCGTAGAATGAGCCAGAAAGCAGTTGATTGACGAATTGTATATCGGTTTTGAGGTAGAAAACCAAGTACAAAACCCAGGTACCATGAGACACAGGCGGGAGGGGGGTGACCGTTTGGAGTGGTAACCCAATCCGAAGAGAAAACAATCAGATTCTCCGAAAATCTCACCCTCAGATGTGGAAAAGATTTCTCTGAAGAAGGTCTGCGAAGAAAAGACAACGGCGGTCACTTGCTTCCTCGAAATTTCAAAAAGGTAAGGTTTTAGAGGGAAAGAGACGTTACTACTTCACTTGCTAGAATCAGAATATGGCCGCTTCCATCGTTCAGCCCCTCCACATGGAGTCTGCCGTAGAAAAGTTGGTAAGCTGCAGAATTACGGTAGATGTTGGCAAAAGTTCCATGTAGGCTAATTGGGAGGAGGTGAGCTCCAGTGCGTCAACCATGGAAGTGATGGAAGTCAGGCGTGATGTCATCAAGGAAGAATGCACCGAGTGACATGTAGAGTGCAGATTTTGAGCCATCCAAGAGTGAGTGTGGATATCCGATCGTGCCATGATACACAGAGAATTTTCCTACAATATGAGGCATGTTCATTGAAGGAAACTAGGAACTATTATTTAAACATTGCGTGCTAATTTTGGGAAACCTGTTGCTAAACTTGAAGTGAACAGCTGATTGCCACGTGAATCACCAGTTAACCTACGTGCATTTTTTACGTTAATTGGCAACACTGTCATGACGTGATAACAGGACTGGAAGCCGGCTCAGAATGATAACAAGGAAGAAATAATAATGCGTCGCTGCTTGGTATTTCCAGCCAGTATTTCGGGAATGAAATGTTTTCACTGCGAGGAACATGCATGTTTGAAGTGTGAGTGGGAATGATGAACAAGTTATAGATATCGTTGCATGGGAAGTAAGAATTGGAGTCGGAAATCATGACAGGTAAGCTCGTTTCGTTTCACCATCTTTCAAATCACTCCCCTCGTGTGCCAGCTACCTTTAACCCTTCACTGGTAGACCCCGAAGCGCGGCGCTCCTTCAGCCCATTTTTCGAGTACTGTGGTTCACAGTGGCTATCCTGAGGGCTGTGATTCACAGTTCCCTCCTAGAAACCACCTCTACGCAGGACCGTACCCTCCACTCTGTCCCTAAAACCGCTCAGGGTTAGTGAGAATCGGTTTCTTGCACTAAAACGTGAATGTGTCAGATCGCTCTTAAGTCTGAGCGCTCTTCTGATCCCAAGAAATGGCTTCAGTGGTCTGAGGAAGATTCTGACGATATGGCAGAACGTACATCTGACTGAAACGGCTTTGATTAGTTAAATTTTGATTGCTCAGTTATTTGTATTTCAGAGTTGAGCAAAACCTATTTTTACCAATACGTATTTCTGAGTTCAATAAAAGAAACTGTTTTACCAATATGTTTTTCATTGAACATTTTTAGATACACCAGGAGATGAGTTGAGTATCTCACTCTGACCAAAAACAATTAAAAAATATGATAAATATTGATTTTTTCGGGAGGAAGTACCGAAAGAGCGCCGCGCTCCTGGGTCTACCTTTTGCGAGATGAGATTAGGTCTACCACTGGAGGGTTAAACTAGCCTTTTTACCTTATTTTCTAACTGTAAAGTATCCAGTAAGTCATTAGCCATCCATTTCAAGTTTTTGGTGGATGTTACGAGTGAGCTCTGCTACAACTTCTGAAGCAAACACTAGTAACACAATCTACAGTTTTTCATCCAGTTTATGAGGTTGGACCTGGTGGGCTGGACAAGCTGAATCCCCTTGGACATTCATTGCACCTAGAATCACCATCCTGACTTACACTTCAAGTGCTGGTGGAGCTTGGCCTGCTGCTTGCCACTTGGCTAGCCACCATCTGGAGGACCGGACAGCCCAAATCAATCGAGACATAATTCAGCGCTTCCAGAATAATGTACTGCGATGCTGCGTTGGTGCATACTGATACTTTAGAAATGACGGACTTCACTACGAGATGAAGATTGAATCTGTTAATGAGTTCATTCGCAGCCGAACCATGAATCACATTTTGAGGCTCCAAGATCATGTAAATGAGGATGTCATCCAGCTTCTCAACACAGATGATCTGCTTAGAAGACTCAAAGGGAACCAAGCCACACGATCGAATTTACTTAGTGTGACCATCATGAAGTGCAAAATTCAGGACAATAAGATTGGAGTATGGAGTATGCACAATGGAGTATGGTGCTGAGTTGCTGGTCACAGCATCTGATGCTGCTCTGTCCAGGCTGGCTACCACTCAGAATAGAGCTCTCCGTCTCATAACTGGTGCCCCTAAGTCCACTCTAATAGCAGAGATGGAATTGCAAAGTGAAATTGAGCCAGTGGCTCTCAGACGGGAGGCTGCAGCAGTTAAGCTGCATGAACGCCTGAAGAGAGGCAAGAATGGATACTGGGAGAGGTACCAGCCTGCAACCGAGAGATTGTCAACCCAGCATACCTTTACACCAAAAGTAGAAGATCTGGCTCTTTATGAGGTGCTTCGAGATACTGAAAGACAGTCATTCCCAGCTGTAACAGAATTGGTTCCACGAATGCTTGCTCGAGGATCATTGACCTTGACAAAACATGTTGACAAGCTGAGAAAGCCTACCGCTATGCTTAGGGCTGTGTTCCTGGAGACCCTGCATCTATGGTACCCACAAGAGAATTGACTGCACGTCTATACAGACGGCTCAGCCAGAGATGCAAGATCCAATGCAGGGGCCGGGGTATACTGCACACTCTTTGAAACCTCACACCCTGTAGGAAAGCTCTCCAGCAACTTTGAGGGAGAGGTCTGTGCAGTGAAGCTTGCTGTGGAGCATCTGCTTGTGCGGGGCGATCGCCAAGTCGTGATTTTTGTCGACTCACAAGCTGCCATTCAGTCGCTCACTAGCAACGTTTCGACTGATGTCGCCCTGGTCCTCAAGTGCCGTCTTGCCATTGAGAAGTTGTTGATGAGGGGCTCCCAACTGGTGCTGCAGTGGGTTTATTTATTTTATTATTTATTAAAACATTACGGGATTTTATTCCCAATTACATATTAGGAATTGTTCAACAACTCTCAGCTAGTGAGTGAAAAAAAATGAGAGTGATAAATAAGAAATCAAATTTGTCACAAGTAAACTAATTCAATACTGCAGGTAAAATTTGGATAGCATTGACTTAATGTTATTAACACTGTCGAAAAACGGATCAATGTCGACTGGTGACTCGTTCGCTGTCCGTTGAAATCATGTGAGAGGGCTATTCAAAGCGTAGTTGGTTCCCTCAAAAGATGGTGAGAAAAAGTCTCTTGACCTAGTCGAGTAAGATGGAACCCTTATATTCACAAGGTTGAGCAAGGAGGGTGAGTCGTAAGAGCCATTTAACAATTTCACTAGGAAAACAATATCCGCTATTTTCCTCCTCTCCTTCAAAGAAGCAAGTCCAAGAGACACCCGCACAGCAACATCGCAGAACTCATCTCCATCACTCCGGGCCCTTAAATGAGCATACTTAAGGAATCTACGTTGGATCCGCTCCATCGCATCACTATGCGTTGTGTAGAAGGGATTCCAAACACAGGAGGCGAACTCCAGACGGCTTCTCACGAGGGACACACACAACACTTTGAGGCAATGAACATTGGTAAACATGCGTGTAGTTCTTATCAGAAAGCCAAGCTGCCTCGACGCTGAGGAGACAAGCTGTGAGTAATGAGCCGAGAATGAAAGCCCTGCATCGAAGATCACTCCAAGGTCACGAACTTCGGTTTTCCTTGACAATGGTGTGCCGTTTTTATTGCAGGGAGCTTCAATGGTCGCGTTGGCCTTCGAGAAAGATATTGAGCAGCATTTACTGACATTCAGTTCCATACCATTCTTGCTGCAGTATTGAAAAAGAGAGTCAATATTCGACTGAAGGATATCGACATCATCAGGATCTGCCACAGCTCGAAAAATCTTGAGGTCGTCAGCGAACAGGAGAAAGCTAACCCCAGAAAATATACTGGACACGTCGTTAATAAAGACCAAAAATAGCAGAGGGCCTAAGTGAGAACCCTGCGGAACTCCTGAAGTTGGTGTGAAGGGACCTGATAGAACCCTGCCAATCGAAACCCTCTGACAGCGATCGCGAACATATGAAGACAGCCACTGCAGCAATGGTCCAGCGATCCCAAATGCACAAAGCTTTTCCACGAGCAGATCCAGGTTAACTCTGTCGAAAGCCTTACAAAAGTCGGTATGAATTGCGTCAACCTGTCCTCCGCGCCGAAACTCATTGATAACAAACTCAGCAAACTCCAATAAATTTGTAGCAACAGATCTCTTTTTCAGAAAGCCATGCTGATGAGGAGTTAGGGCCGAGGTTATGGAGGGAGTCAAGATTTCAACTACCAGTGCTTCGAATAATTTAGGAATCGTTGAAAGCTTCCCTGAAAGGTTCCCTCACATTGCCAAATAGAGGGAAATGAAAAAGCAGACGCGTTGTCCAAAAGAGGGTCACTCTTGCCGCAGCCAGATGCTCCTCTCCCTTACAGCACAGCCAAACGCCTGGTCGATGCCAAGATACAGTTAATAGCTCGAGAAGGCCATGAGAGAGCAGCAGCTGGAAAGCAATGGGCCACCCTACTAAATAATCCCATACCTAAAACACTGCCCAGAAGGCAAAGTGTGGCTTGTTTCAGGATTCAGACTGGGCATGATTTCCTGGCCAAGCATCTAAACAGAATCGGTGTCTATGACAGTCCAATCTGCACACTTTGCCACATCGAAGATATGACATCCCAGCATTTAGACGCATGTCCTGCACTGCAAGACATAAGAGAACAGATTGGAGACGACGAAACCATCTGGTATAGGAAAGCAAATATTTATTGGGCTGCGCGTGAACGAATGGCCGCAGAGCCTCGTATACGGCGTAATTTTAAAAAAAAGAACAATAAGAACTAAGTATTTTAGTTTTCTTAGCGTTCACCAACTATGTATCAGAAAAATGTTACTATAAGTTGAAACATTGTGCAATAAAAAATTCTAGCCATTAGATAAGACTAGTGTATGCTATAATCTCTACTATCCTGGATTTTCTAGTCTTTTAAGAGACCACCTTGGGGATTTAACCAGTTAGGATCGGTACCTAACAGTAATTTCATGAATCACTCTGAGCCCTTGCAACTTCATCAATAAACTTGGTCTTGTTGATGTTTCCATAAAAAATGATAAGTAGGTACTTGCATCATCACATCTATCATTATACATCATAATCTATCAATCTCATCACTAAGTGATAGATAAGTGTGATAGATAAGTCTTATCTATCACAGTATAATCTATCTTTCGTCATTATCATCATAATCACTACCTATCACTGCTCTACCACATCATATCTCTCCTCCCTTCTGGAGGTGGTCCTTCGAGTTATCAAAACTACCGACCTGTACGTAACAAATACATTACATTCAACAATTTTTAAGCAAAGTAGCTCTGTACGTTCATATTATTTCTCGTATGAGTATAATGAGTTCTTTCTTCAATAAAGCTAACTTCATGATATGATATCAGGGGTGGAAGAGAAAGGAGTAGGTATCACTAATACAGGGCGTAATATCGCCTTCGGATATCAACTCCGAAATAATGGGCGGAAGAGAAAGGGCGTTTCGTCCACCTGTGAGACCCTTTTCAGGGCAAGGCACAATAGAGGTACGCTGAACCGCCCTTCTCCTCTATAACCATCGCCAAAGGCTAATGGCACACCAGATGCTAATGAATATAGTGAGCCCTCCCGCCTCGCCTCCCCTGAACACAAGGATACACCGACCTCTTTAACGTGATTATCTCTGAATTTCAACACATGGTAGGTATACATTATACATTGTATTTGTATAGGTGATTAATGGAAGACGTACACCTACTCATACCTACCTCCCTAACCATGGACAAGTTCATCACTTATTCGTTAACCATAATATTAGTGTTTTGTGTGACTCTGATAGTTGAAATTTTACTTCATTATGCATGAAATAGCTCTAAATGCAAGCTCATAAGTAAACCAGAATACACGTTGAGGTTTTGTTGTTGTAGCAGTTTGGGATGTGAACCTACGGGGATCTCAGTCAGTAAATAAACGGGGTTTCCCGCTTTTCTCTGGCAATGAGGAATTTCCTATTTTTGACCCCAAAATCGGATTTTGATAACTTTCCTCTTAGATAACACGATTTCGTCGTTCCATCGGGCGACAAGGGGAGGGAACGGCGATCCGAACAGCCAATCAGCGAGCTTTTCCGCTTCACGTTGAAGAAGTCCTTTTTCCCGGTTATTTTTTGAAATCATAAATTTTGAATGTCTCCCAAAAATAACAAGAGACTTATTTTCAAAATCAACCCGATTTTCATCTATCCCACACCATCAACTATTCAGGAAAAATGCAAACAGAATTCGGTGAAATTCCTCATTATTGGTCGATTTTGATGATTCCTGCGGCAATCTTTTAGTTTTCCTATTCCCGAAATAGATGAACTAATGAATTTAGAAAATCCTTGAAAATTTCAAGTTTCGGTAGGTACAATTTCTTACTTTAAGAACATTTCTACAAGAAAATAGGGAGGAGTCAGTGCATTGGCCCGCTTCAGGAACGAATCTGGTTAATCACGTATCACCGCTCAACCTTTTCCATGTCACTGCGAGAAAGTCAACAATTTTGTCTTCCTTCTCCACCTCAATGAGCAAGACTGAGTTCAATATGAGCATGACTGACATTTCCTCTGTAAGCAACCAAAGCAGTCTGCCAGAAGACAATCCATACAAGAACCCCATCGTCGTTAGATGCAAGCGATATTCCCTCAACTACATCGATAGACGCTGACTTACGAGGGAAGAACCCAGATTTATCTGAGGGTACGAGTCCTTCTCCTGATCTTTTGAAGAGACTGGGCTTTAGTAAAGGAACTCTTCCCTTCTTATCCCCTCCAACTCACCGAATTATGTTGATTTTTTTTTTTTTTTTTTTTTATTAATTCAAGAAAACATTTTTAGTAATAAATTACTTTAC
Source organism: Apolygus lucorum (assembly GCA_009739505.2). Lineage (NCBI taxonomy): Eukaryota > Metazoa > Arthropoda > Insecta > Hemiptera > Miridae > Apolygus > Apolygus lucorum. The sequence continues at coordinate 43,272,769 of CM019170.2, read as the reverse complement.
AGTTTAGTGGGTCACAGAATATTTTATCCGTACTTACAAAGTACAATGGCACATGGATGAAGGTAGCCGCCCTTTGGCAGTCCTTCTTAATTCTTTAGGGTATATAAAGCATTAGTGCATTAGCATTAAACAATTGCTTATGAAACGGACTTATATCTATTTCTTACAATTTTTTTTGTTCACGGATTTTGAATCTTTGGGATAAGGCCAATCACCTCACGAGTTGAATTCCTTCCGAAACGGTTTTTATCCCATTTTAAACGCTTGCTAAAAATCGGGTTTGCCAACAAAACGGCTTATATCCATCCCATTGTTTTCAATTGACACTTTTTAATTTTTTTATTCGGTTATCGGATTTTACATACCTTGAAACGTCAACCATCAAATTTTGAGGGAGTTAGAATATTTTTTCTTGCTCGATTCCGAAGGTTCATTATTGAAAATAATGGGTAAACAAATAAAAGAAAATGAAAATGAGACTTTTCTTCACATAACAAAATCTCGTTTTTTTTTCAAAGTGGTTCACATCCATCGTTTTTCATCAAATGGGTTCATATCCGAATAAAACATATTAAGTAATGCATGCATTGCAGGGTACGTCCCATTGGATAAGCATTAGATCAGTTTAACCAGTTGTTAAGTGATAAAACTGTTTCACTCGATGTAATTTATTTATTACTTTAGGCAAGAAATAGTGACCCCCCCCCACCATTATCCACCTTAACATTTCTAGCGGCATGGGAGCCTCGAATCTGAAGAGCACTTTAAAATCCATGATCTACGATACCCAACATGCGAATTCGAGTTCACCCCCCCCCCCCCCACCACCTCCCAAAGCCAAAAATGGTGCCAGTCTGGCACCAAAGCGGAAATACGTCTTAACATTGAACTTTCATCTGTTAGTTTTGGTAGGCAGTCCGTCGAAGTTCACATCCGTATTCAAGGTGAAACACAAAAAAACACGAAATAAGCGGTTTATGGCATCATGGCACCATGTCCTGGCACCATGGTGGCACCTCTATTAGTTCCATGGTGGTACAGAGAATAATTCATAAAATCCGGAGGTATAATGAGAATTTTTCCTCAATTTCAAAGCTTGGGCACAATTAGTAAGCAGTAAAGGAACCGAAATATTGAAAAATCGGATATTTTGTGAATATTATCCCCCCACTCACCCCCTCCCCTTGCGAATTTTGGTACTCTGGTAAAATCATGTACAACTCGGAAGTTATTTGAGTCAAACAAAAAAAGAAACACGCAAATCGGTTGGAAATTGAGGCCTGGGCAGAGTTTACAAGATTATGCCCAAAAACGCACGTTTTTCGAGCATTAACCCCCCCTTTCCTCCCCTTAAAAGGCAAAATTCGAAATTCCGGCGACGTAGTGCACAACTAGATAGTTTTCTGGGACGAACAAAAAAAGAACCAGGAAAATCGGTTGAGAACTAAGGCCTGTGCAGAGTACACAAGATTTTGTTACACACACACACACACACACACATACACACACACACAGACATACACCCATGGTTTTTTTCGCGGATTTTGATTCAGAATGGTCTAAAACGGATTACTGTGTGGTTATTTTTTTTTCTGTTGAGTGTTGTCCTCCTTCACCCCAGATCGATCGCATAAGGACGCCCAAGTCTTACTGTGGGACGTCCTAAAAATGGCCGTGTCTCCCACAAAACGCATGCCCAAATTTCGAAATTTGGTCTTACAATCAAAAGTTCTATGAACAAACAATTTGGAAAATTTGGGAATCCTGTACAACTTCCTTTGCCATGAAATTAGTTTTTCCCAACTTCCCACAAAACATTCCAAGTGGATATAAGCCCGTTTGGAAGAAAACTCCTAATACTGACCAGTGTTCCGAACCTCCAAAATCCTACTTTTACAGAACATCTCGGCTCCTATAGGAGGTCTACTCACCGCACGATTTGACTGAATTCTCAAAGGATTCATAGTGAACATAATCAATTTACAGGAAACAGTAATCGATTTATAATTCTTTTGACCTTCTCAATACCATTCAGTTCTAATCACATCAACTGATAAACTGAGCCCAATGAGGTGATGATCATGATGATTTTCGTTTCCAAGGGGAATCTTAATGACAATTCATATTGAATATTGGACAACAGTAATGATGGAAAATCTGCGCACACGAACTTCAACTTGACCTTCGAGACGTCATCACTTGTTTACGAGGGTCAGCTGACAAGAAATTTCGGAACCCGTCTCATTAGTGCTGCCTCAAGGAAGTTTACTAGCAGAGATTCCAGCTCAGCAAACCTCCTCGGGGGCGGCGATGTCCCTTGTTTTATACCCCACCTGACGCTAGGTATTTAAAAAAAAAATTTTTTTCAAAACAATAAATGATTCGTAGATACAATAGACATACTTATAGTGGAGCGTCTTCATAGGACTCACCACTGAATAACTGTGGAGTATTTTGGTTTATTATTTTCAATACGAACCTTTAGAATCGACCAAGAAAAAATTTTTTGGTTTACGTTGCAAGATACGTAGAATCCGCAAATCGAATAAAAAATGTTCGTTAGTTACCATGGACCGATTTTGATTAAATTTGGTATTGGTTGGGCTCCATAGGATCCTTAGCTGAACGAAAACTTTTAAAATGAAGGTATTGTTTTTTCATCAATTCAAAATAGTATTGAATTTTTAGAATCGAATGAGACCACTTAGAGCTCTGTAGGACCAACCGTTCGCTCCCTATGAGAACTTGAGGGTTGGACTTATAAATTATTGGACGATAAATCAGAAACACGAATGTGAATAGTAAAAGAGGCCTAATCTCCCTTGAAATTTTATCTGACCAAAATGATTTCGTTGACTTTCTTCGAGTTGTACTCAGGTTTGCGTCCTTTGCAACCAGTAATCAAATTTCCTAATGAAGGCACCCACAACTCTTCATTTCTTCAAAATAAACTCGATCGTGAAGCACAAATCGTGGTAGTCGAATTTTTTTTTTTTTTATACTTTTATATCCATGACAATATAATACAAAATAATGTCCTACTTGTAATAGGTAGGTACATGAAATTAAAAAAAAAAACTGGATAATTACTCTCCCTGTATGGAGAAACCAAATTGAGAAACCAAAATGGAAACCAAAATTGGTAAAGCTGTGTTATCTGCAGACGAGTGATCTATACAGACAAATAATAAACCTTTGCGTAATACTTTGCAGCGTTTTTTCATTCATCTAGGCATACCTGTCTAATTAAATTTTCAAGTTGTAGTAGAAGGTGGGTAGTTATTCACTGCGAGTGAAATAGTGGCCTCGAGTTGTATGCAGAGAACTTTCTTCCCTGTATAATTTCAAAATCGCCTCCCACCACGCGTATCTACCCCTTGGGGGGTCTACCCCAGGCAATATGCTAAAACGAGGATGATGAAGGTAACAGATAACGTCGAAACTCTCCGCAGGGGACCTCTACTCCCTTTTTGTTGCTTCAAGTTGCTCTTTCTTTTGCGAGAAATGTTTACTCCCTCCCGGGCTACAAACACTAACCACTCCCAGCTGAGTTGCTTCATGTTCGCTGCTAAGAAAAGTAGGTAGGTACCTATCTTTGAGTCCCAACCGCCAAATTTTAGTAACACATTAAGAAAGGCGTTAAATTTTGTGTTTATCGTACGTATAGCTTAGTATAACAGTCAATAAATTAAATGAAGATAGAACTTCTGAGATGATAGCAAAATAAACTTAAAAATGATGCAAATTATAACACAACGGTTTATTATTCCACTGTGTAAGTTAAACAGGTCTGCCATACTGCACTAGTCGATTCTACAACTAATTTGCAACAAAGCATGTATCCAAGCAATTTTCTTTTAATCCCTCGTTTTTCCACATTTTTTTCTTCAATTTAAACATTTTTTCGTGATTTTGAACTTACGTGACTAAATTGGTCATAACTCCTTTCATTTGCGATGTAAATTACAATTTGAGAATACCGTTGGAAAGAGCATTAAATTTTCTATCGGATAGAAGCCTTACCTTTTTTTGAGTCAAGGTTTGAGACACGAAAAAGCCCTCTGAAAAGGAAAATTTACCTAATTTGGGAAACCTGGAGTTTTTTTTCAATCTGAAATTATGAGAACCAACATTTTTTCAAGTTTCAAGAGCAGTGAAAACTGCGCCGAAATCTCAGCTTTCCGTATTATAAATGGGCGCTAAAAGTCCAACTGTTTGTCCTACAGAACTCTGGGTGGTCTCATTCGATTTAAAAAAAAATGAAATTGTAAAGTGGCACTCAACTCTGGATTCAAACTGAACTTTATTGTGAATATTTCATACATGTTTTTATATTGCTCTTGACTACTTGACAACTCAACTAGAGTAAACCCTACATCTTTTCCCCCTCTGCCCCGAGCTCCTCAATCTACAGGCCGTAATTGATCAGCGTGCTTTCGCTCTTCCTTCCCGTCCACCAGCACATGGTACGAAAGGTCCCCAGTTCTTCTTGTTATTTGCCCTCGCGAATAGCCAGTTGTATTTTTGTTGGACACCCATACCTCTTGTCCCTTTTTAAATTCACGCCATTTAGTCCCTTCATTCCGGTGCAGCTTCTGATTCATCTGGGCTTTTTCCACATTCCGAGACATTGATGGCTTTAGAAGGTCAAATGGGGTGCGCATACGATGTCGAAAGAGTACCTCTGACGGTGTCCGTTTCATAGTACTGTGTGGAGTCACTCGATAAGACATCAGAAAATCCCTCACCTTCTCGACAATCGTTCCCCCCTGCCTAGATGCTTTCACTCTACTTGTGAACGTACGTACAGAACGTTCCGCCAGTCCGTTCGATCTAGGATGGTACGGAGTTACTAGAATATGCGGAATCAAGAAATCTTTGCAGAATTCTTGGAACTCTCCTGACGTAAACTGCGGCCCATTGTCCGACACCAGCGAAATTGGCAGTCCAAACCTTGAAAAAACGTCTCTTAATGCCTCTATCGTATTTCTTGCAGTTGTTTTCTTCAGTGGTATGACCTTCAACCATTTGGATGTAGCGTCAACTACTATTAACCAATATAATCCTTCAAACGGACCCGCAAAGTCCAAGTGCAGTCTACTCCATGGTCTTTCTGGTACATTCCAGAAATAAATGGGTAACTCCTCTAGTTTTGGACGACCTTCTTGACATGCCTGACAGTCCTTAACAAATCTTTCAATTTCCGTATCTATTCGTGGCCACCAAACATGCACTCTAGCCATATCCCTCATCGATCGTATTCCTGGGTGGCCAGCGTGCAACATCTCCAAGAACTGCCTTTGAACATTTTTTGGAGCCACTATTCGCCCGTTCCACAAGAATATGCCTTCTTCTATTGACAATTCCTCCCGTTTTTCAAAGTATGGGAATAGACGGTTTTCAACATTATTTTTCTAATACAGTCTTCAACTGAGCGTAGGAAATAGTACTCACTTCTTTTGGCCGGAAATGATCCACCAGCATTTTAAATGGGCCTGCTCCAACCGAAGAAAGTAGCAAGATACTCCAAAGATTTTCTGGGATAGTTCTACCCATGATATATCGTTTTACCACTACCTCAAACCTGCTGATATAATAAATCCACGTTTCTTCATCTTCATCAAATTCGCCGAACTTGAACGTCTGCATTAGACGGTCAAGAAATTTTTTCTCCGACGCTGTTGTCTCAGCATCCCCCCCTGATCCATGGGGCTGTTCATCTTCACTCTCTACTAGTCGTAGATCCTGTCTTCTATGTCTCGGCATACTACTTTCTCTTTTTTTCAATTCCGCAGCGCCAATGTAAAGTGGCACTCAACTCTGGATTCAAACTGAACTTTATTGTGAATATTTCATACATGTTTTTATATTGCTCTTGACTACTTGACAACTCAACTAGAGTAAACCCTACAGAAATCTATTTTCGTGAGTTTTTGAGTGAGAGTAGTTTTGAAAATTACAATCCCTATTTTTGAACCCTTAGAAGTGACTGTCACAAGAAGGTTCACAGTAGGTAGCAATGTGGAGTAGAACGATTTTTTGTCTCTTGCTCAATTCCAATGGTTCATTATTGATATTAATAAGCCAACAACACCTGCACTTGTATCAAAAGTTTTTCAGTTAAGGTGTTTTGAAAAATTGTCTCACACTTTTTACCCTTTAGACGTGATTGACAAAAGCCAAAAGCTCCGGGGCTCAACTAGACCCCAAACGGAGTTGAAATACCAAATTTCATCAAAATCGGTTCATGGAACGGACGTAAGGAAATTATTTTCTTATTTTATTCCAAAGGTCCATATTAATCCCTCGATTTTTAGAAATAGTCAATAATAATTAATTGGCACGGTCTTATCATAATATGATAGATATTATCTATCTTTCGTTTAGCTACCTACCTGTTATTAACGTTGAACTCGGCAACGAGGCCACCGATGATGTATTTGTGAATTGAATTAAGCGATAACCAAAAATTATATGACTAAACATTTAACAACTTCATAACCTGCTCTGAACGGCTCGGGAAGAGTCCATTTCTATCTACTCGTACAATGATTCATGATTGCAAACGGAAGCAACAGTCATCATCCCCTACGAGTAACCTTAGACTCCGTTTCACACGAGATAGCTTTCTAATTGCTCTCAAATGGGAAGCAATCTGTCATCCAATGCATGAAGAATACAACCCTTTCCTCTCTCCAGCTTCTCTCGAAATTGCTTCTGGAAAGCGCCAGGGATGTTCAGCTCGTTCTGAAGTTGACTCATCCTCGACCCAACCCCCATTTTCTTGAAACTCTGCACTAATCAACAGGGCGAATTTCCCATCACGTTTCTTCCCCCCTTCCGTCGTCCTGGAAGAGCCGTTTATCCCGGAGAGGGTGAAGAGTGAAGTGTGACCTCCACCCTTATCTAGCATTACTTATTCCGCTATTCCTTGACGTTTCGTATTTTATAAATGGTTCGCCTTCCCTCGTCGGGGGTTTTGCATTCATTTATCACTCTGCCACAACTTCTTGTGGGACCAAAAGTTATTGCTTGAAACGAGCTGGTTGTGGTTTTTCATTTTAAAAATAATAAACCTTGGTGGCTGAAAGAGTGAAACGAATCTATCAAGTATTGTTCATTTTTAATGAACTACTTGGGGATGTAGTAGGACTCACCATTGTGGGTCTGTTAAAAGGCCACTTCGATATCACCTGAAGAACATAGGCAAACTAACAACGGACATCTGCCGCTTCTGTGATATGGGAACGGAAGATGCCGAATATATTATGTGCTACTGTGAAGCACTGAGTCGAGCTAGATACACAACCCTTGGACGTGATGTCTTAGCGCCTGACACCGTTTCTAAAGGGGCCCATTCACGTGTACTCCTGGAGTCGCCGCCGCGTCCCTCCAGGTACTCCCCGAAGCCACCGCAGTAGTCCATTCACCTGGCTTCCAAAACTACCGACTCCGCCGAATGGCGGACCTGCTTCCAACCACCGCTTGCTCAGATGACTAGAAGTGAGGAAAACGGTAGGGCTACATGCTGTACTGGTGGGAGTGCGACCCGGCGTCGGCCTCACTTCAACCATTCACAGGGCCGCCGAGGATTAACTGGCCGCAATTTTCGAGCATGTTCGATTACCTCCCGAGCGGCGGACGCCCTCCAGACCTCAAGATTTTGTTAACCATTCACGGGTAGTTTTCCCCTTTGACGGCGGCTAGGCCCGCGGCGGCGACTCCAGGAGTACACGTGAATGGGCCCCTTAAGGTGACTTACACTGATCTTCTTTGCTTTGCTAAAAAGTGGGAAGAAGGGGTTTTCAGTAAACCCTTCTTAGTAGGCTAATATAGCCTGGAGGCACTCCACAATAGACCTCGTTAAGGGGCCCATTCACGTGTACTCCTGGAGTCGCCGTCGCGGGCCTAGCCGCCGTCAAAGGGGAAAACTACCCGTGAATGGTTAACAAAATCCTGAGGTCTGGCGGGCGTCCGCCGCTCGGCAGGTAATCGAACATGCTCGAAAATTGCGGCCAGTTAATCCTCGGCGGCCCTGTGAATGGTTGAAGTGAGGCCGACGCCGGGTCGCACTCCCACCAGTACAGCATGTAGCCCTACCGTTTTCCTCACTTCTGGTCATCTGAGCAAGTGGTGTTTGGAAGCAGGCCCGCCAATCGGCGGAGTCAGGTAGTTTTGGAAGCCAGGTGAATGGACTACTGCGGTGGCTTCGTGGAGTACGTGGAGGGACGCGGCGGCGACTCCAGGAGTACATGTGAATGGGCCCCTTTAGGTCGCAGTGGAAGGAGTCTTTTCAGTAAACCCTTCTTAGTAGGCTAATATAGCCTGGAGGCACTCCACAATAGACCTCGTTAGGTCGCAGTGGAAGGAGTCTTTTCAGTAAACCCTTCTTAGCAGGCTAATATAGCCTGGAGGCACTCCACAATAGACCTCGTTAGGTCGCAGTGGAAGGAGTCTTTTCAGTAAACCCTTCTTAGCAGGCTAATATAGCCTGGAGGCACTCCACAATAGACCTCGTTAGGTCGCAGTGGAAGGAGTCTTAAGATCAGCTCGTAAAAAGACCCCCAACGGAAAGAAAAGGACTCACCATTCAGCGGTTGTAGATACTGCCTTGCTTAAAAATAGTTTAATTACTAGTTGCTAAGGGCGCAAAACTTAGCACAACTCGAGGAAACGAATAACGATCGCATTTTGGTCCGCTGAAATGTGAACGGCCTCTTTTGCGATTCACTTTGTGTTTCTGATTTATGTTAAGGGTGTCAATTCCGCGCTGTGACAGCAATAATTGCGGAAAGAAAAGGAAATTATTTTGTTTTTTTGCGATAGTTTTTCAACCGTTCGTCCGATTTTGATGACATTTTCAGGGACTAATCCTCAAAATATTCTGGTTGGAAGTTACATCTCCAAACGTGAGCTGTTCTAAACCTAAATTTTTGATATGAATGTTCCTTTTTCTTTCAGAATACTCAAGCTATCGATCTGAAATGTTGACAGCACTATCAATATACTTAGTGAAGCAAAAACGGCAAACAAATTTTTTATGAAGTTCACGGAAAAAAGTTATGAGGGTTTTAAATTTTAGCGATATCACACACTTATATTTAAGCTCCATGGCGTTAGTCTGCAAAACCCTCCAACATAGTTAAAGGTACATACTAGAAGAACATCCTCTAAAAATTTGGTTCCAATCGGATAAGTACCTAGTTCCTGAGAAAAAGGAATAAATGAGCTTGTTTTGTCGGCGTGTCGTTGAGTGAAGGAGATGTCCTTCTCGATGCAGCTGATGTATTTTTCTTTAGCTCCTACTCGACTAAGAGAGATCTTCCCTAGCCAAACTCAAATGCACTGTAGCACCGGCGTCTTGCGACCGACCGCTATGCAGAGTGCATGGAGAGATGCTCGCCTGTTAGATCCGGCAGCTGTTAAGCCCAACCGTTAACCAACAGGACATTTACCTATTGAGCCTAAACAATGTGAGTAGGAGCTCCAACGCAGCGAGTCCGCAGAGGCCGGCGAGGTAAAGGCGAGCCGGGGTCTTCGTCGAAGCTGTAGCTTGTCGTAGGGAGATGAAGGCGATGAGAGCAGAACAAGTCGGTTGATAGTAGTAGACTGCATGCTGGAGAATCCCTGAATTCCATTTTATACTCTAGGTATTCGCTTCGGGGAGAGAGAGGTGGAAGGGTGACGTCACGTTGGCGTGTTCCCCCGTACCTCGTCTCTCCCTGCGCGTGGTGATTCATTCAGGGATCCTCTTGTATATTCTTTATTGGATGAACTTACTTCTAGGTACATGTGGGTCATAACAAAGCTCAAAATCGCAATTTTACAGGGGAGCAGTTTGAATCAAAAACGACGGTCATGTTTATCGAAATTTGAATGACTGTTCCTGGCTGTTGCAACCAATGGAATTGCGGTATCAACTCTCGATAGTTCAACATCGATATATATCGAATAGAATGCATCGTTTAGCATCGAAACCTCAAAGAATGTGAAGGTTTATTTGGCTTTTTGACCAACTTCATTAGCTCGTCTTGTTTTTGCGTTAGTGTTGTGGTGAAGTTTTCAATCAAAAATGCCGAGATCTACGCGGATTTTCAAGAGAAAAAAAGGAAGTCCGGTCCTTATTGAAATGTGAGTTGATAATTTATACCGTCAAATAATTACTTATTATAATAAACGTTGTTCTATCTCCTGTTCCCCCGCGCAAGTGAAGAGGTAACATAAATAGTGCAAGTTTCTGATGACTTCGTGGGTACTCTCTACATGTTCGTGAACAACATAACCGTTGTAATTTCTTTTTTTCAATTAATTTTTTTCTTATTGGGCTGACTAGACTTTGAGATAAATAGGTCTCAGCCTGTGCATAATGTTTTCCACAGCGCTTCCGAGCGCTCCCCAGCACTAGTGATCCCCTGGGTTCCAACCCGAATTTGGAGCACTTCTACTCATCAGATGATTAAGACTTTTTTTGAAACTTCCGGAATTGAGTCTATTTACAAATTTTGGAAAAAAAATTGTGTGCGTCCGGACCTAAAATTGACGTATATGTGTCCCCTAAGAGGGAGATCCTAACCATTTCTCTCAGATATCTCCGTTTTAGATAAGCCAACAGGGACAAATTTGTGTAAGTCTTCATCTTTTTAGTCAAGAAATAGAACACCGGGCATAGATTTTAGATTTTTAAATTTTATCATATAGTTCTGTTAGTATCATAACTAAATATGAAAAAATTAATAACTCCAAATATCTGCTAGAAATAACCTCCTGAGTGTTCCCTAAAAATCTCAGAATTTTTGGTTCATCCGTGGTTTTGGAGATACTTGTGACTTGAGCCAGGGCCCCAAGAAGTAAGGAAGTTAGGATTGTAGTTCAACCCCCAACACAGAGAGATCCAACACATTAGTGCTCATGGGGAGCGAACGGATGGTCCTACAGCCTGGGTGGTGTCATTCGATTCTAAAAATTGAATGCTGTTTTAAATTGAAGAAAAAACAATACCTTCACTTTGAAAGTTTTTGAACTAGGGCGTGTTTAAAATTTCAGCCCTTATTTTTCTACCCTTAGAAGTGACTGACATCAACCAAACGCTTCGGGGCACAACTAGACCCTAAATGGAGCCCGTATACCAAATTTAATCAAAATTGGTCCAAGGTGACTAAGGAAACCAACAAATTTTGCGGGGGTTTAGTCAAGTTGGGAGGGCAGATAGCTTCCTGAACATACAATAAGAATTTTCAAATACTGTCCAAAAATAAATAGATTGCGCCAGATATTGAATAATTCATCTGCGTAGGAAGTATTTTCTAGCTGCCTTCCAAGAAATCTCACAAGTTTTCAACAGGAGAGGCCCAAGTCCGAATGTTAACTTGTAGTTTCCGCCAAATCGTGCTGTCACGCAAACAACCAATTTACTAGCACGCAAGCCCTGAGGTCTGGGATCTTATTTATAGATTATGTTCATGACACATGACTAATATATATTTTCTCTTTTTCAGGTAAACTTTTTGCTCATGGATGCAGGTTGGATATCGTGAGTATGAGGCCTCTAATTGTCAGACAAATGTTTCCTGATCTATCCAACGTATACTAAAATAGTTTTCAAAACACGGGATGTATTCAAATTTTTAATTAAAAACTGCAAATTATTAAACAAAGGTTGTTAACTCAGGGATTAACATGAATGGACCGTGGGGTGATAATATGTTGGTAGAAATATACTTAGGTACCTACTAGGTATGACATTGAAATAATTCGAGTCACCTTTTGAAGACGACGGTGGACGAAAAGCCGGTAGATGCGTATAATATTCGTACAACACGCGGTAGTACTCTTAAAAGTTCCATGATAATAAGAAACTGTTATCTAAGTAAATAAATTAATGTTCATGAGACAAAACTACTGAAGCTCAACCATAGGTTTATTATTTTCCTGTATAGGTAAATCAATCGCCTAAAAGAACATAGATTTGCCATTGTCGCCACCTACCAACCACATTTTCGCTTCACAGTCAAATTTATTGGGAAAAATTAACACTCCACACTCAATTCGAAGAAATAAAGAGGTGTGGGTGCCTTCATTAGGGAATTTGATTACTGGTTGCAAAGGACGAAAAACTGAGTACAACTCAAAGAAACGAACAGCGACCGCATTTTGGTCAGCTAAAATTTGAACGGAGATTAAGCCTCTTTTGCGATTCACACTCGTTCTGATTTTTCGAAAGGAACGAAAATTTGTTCTTCTTGGAGTTCTTCGTGGTCTCATTCGATTCTAAAAATTAAATACTGTTTTCAATTGGTGAAAAAAAAACAATACCTTATCATCAAAAGTTTTTGAGCTAGGGCGTTTTGAAAATGTCATCCATTATTTTTCATCCCTTAGAAGTGACTGACATCAACCAAAACCTTCGAGGCACAACTAGACCCCAATTGGAGCCCACGTACCAAATTTCATTAAAATCAGTCCATGGCGACTAAGAAAACCAACAAATTTTATGGTGGTTAAATTTTTCAAAAGATGCATTATTCAAAATACCTAATAAACCAAATTTACTTCAAGTAATAATTAAAACATGAGAAAAATATTTCAACAAATTATTGTTTTTGTATCATGTTGAATTAGGTTTACTTGTTCTTATAACATTTATAATTATGGTTAGATTTGAAAAAATGTTCTCTTAGGCTTAGATAAACTGGAAGAAATTGTAGTGCGACGCTAGTGCCATCTCTCGTCTCAGAATCATACTAGACCCCGTCCCTAATAATCCCTAATAATAAGTCCCTAATAATAAGGGACGGGGTCTAGTATGATTCTGAGACGAGAGATGGCACTAGCGTCGCACTACAATTTCTAAGACCCCGTCCCTTATTATTAGGGATTATTAGGGACGGGGTCTAGTATGATTCTGAGACGAGAGATGGCACTAGCGTCGCACTACAATTTCTAAGACCCGTCCCTTATTATTAGGGATTATTAGGGACGGGGTCTAGTATGATTCTGAGACGAGAGATGGCGCTAGCGTCGCACTACAATTTCTTCCAGTTTATCTAAGCCTAAGAGAACATTTTTTCAAATCTAACCATAATTATGAATGTTATAAGAACAAGTTATAAGTCAACCTAATTCAACATGTTACAAAAACAATAATTTGTTGAAATATTTTTCTCATGTTTTAAGTATTACTTGAAGTAAATTTGGTTTATTAGGGATGCTAATAAGGGACACTAATTACACAGTTATAATTAGTGAAGACGACTCTACGACTCCAAATTCTTCGAAGGTACGCAATGATGTTCAGTGAAAGCAGAAAGAAAGTTTTTGAGGTGTTGTGTTTTGTGAAATTTTTGCTCTCTGAAATTTACGAAAAAATGTGGTAAAAAGGGCGCTTGAGGAAACGATTTTTGGCAGGAACTTTGGACAAACGGTCCTGCAGCTGTCTGTGCCTTCAATCGAGTTTTCCTGGTGCCGAGGGAGCAGCTTCGGACTGTAATAGCTGGGATAGATTTGTTGAAGCTCTCGCAAATGAAATATTATCATTAGCCCCAGGAGAACATACCTCAGAAAGGGCAATGGTGTTCGCAGCTGTTCTTTTGCAACGAAACCGAATGATAAAGCATGCAAAGGACATACGGATTCTGTTAGAAAGGCGTCTTCGGTTATGGTCAGAGTGCGAATGGGATATTTTAATCAATGAAGCTGTGACACTGGACAAAAAGTTGATGAATCGGGGCTATGGAAATGGCAACGATATTAGCAAAATATTTCACTCTCAAATGGCACGAGGGAAAGTAAAGGAAGCCATGAGGAGACTGACGGAGGAAGTGGACACGTCTGTTCTGGATCCAATGAAAATTATTGACGACGCAGGGACCACAGTCTTGGACGATTTAAAATCGAAACACCCTTTACCTACCATTCCAGACCCAGAGAGTTTACATATACCCAGTGGGTTCACAGAGATCCCCCCTTTGCTACAAGTTCAGGTGACCGCAGATATTGTAGAAGTAGTGGCAAGGAAATTGCATGGTGGGGGCGGGCCCAGTGGATCAAAAGCTGATCAGTGGGCTGACTTTTTACTCCGACATGGAAGATCCAGCACACATCTTCGTGAGGCAGTGGCAGCCCTAGCCAATCGTCTAGGTAATGAGGATGTCCCTTGGGATTCAATCCGAGCCTTAGTAGCCAGTCGGTTGGTAGCACTTGATAAGTGTCCCGGAGTCCGGCCAATAGGTGTTGGCGAATGTCTGAGACGAATCTTGGCAAAATGTATGGCCGAGGTTAGTGGGGATGAGGTTACGAGCGCATGTAAGGGGAACCAGTTAGCTGGAGGGCTGAGTGGAGGGATTGAAGGTGCTGTCCATGCAATGAATAAGCTATACCAAGAAAAAGCATTGCCGAATTCGAATTGGGGCCTCCTTCTAGTGGATGCAAAAAACGCCTTTAACTCGGTTAATAGGATCAAAGCTCTGTGGTATGCTCGTTTCCATTGGCCAAGCTGCTCGAGATTCCTATACAACACGTATAAGGCCCATGCTGAGTTGGTACTGCGAGGTGGAGTGGTAAATTTGCACAGCCGTGAAGGGGTGACACAAGGAGACCCTTTAGCCATGCTTCTATATGCATTGTCAACGCTCCCTCTTATAGAAGACCTGAAAGCATCCAATGTTCAGCAGTGTTGGTACGCCGACGACTCTTCTGCTCAAGGAAGTTTTTACGGATTTGAAAGGCTGGTGGGATGAACTGGCTAAGTGCGGTCCAGACTATGGATACTTCCCCCAAGGGCAAAAGTCTTTTCTAGTAGTAAATCAGCAGGATCATGAGGAGGCAGAAAGAGTATTTTCCGGAACAGGAATAAGAATAGTGACGGGTCAGCGGTTTCTTGGAGGTTTCATAGGACAGGAATCTGGGAAGCAGCGGTATCTCAAGGAAAAAATATCGAAGTGGATAGCATGCCTCAAGAAGTTGTCAATCGTGGGAAAAGAGCACCCACAAGATGCGCATATTGGCCTCACAAAGTCCCTTAAGTTCCAATGGCAATACGTCCAACGGGTGGTCAATTGTAGTGCGGAGGATTTCAGACCACTGAGAGAGGAAATCTGCAAAACCTTCATTCCATCCGTGGTAGGGGGAATTGCTACGGAAGAGGAGTGCGACATGTTTTCCTTACCAGTGGACAAAGGTGGCCTGGCTTGGACCAACCCAATGAGCTGCACGGACTTTCTGTTCGGAACGTCGCAGCAGGGTTCCAGGATATTAATAGAATCGATCCAACAAGGCACTTTGTTTGAAATCGCGGACCATAGAAAGCAGATGGCCGAAGCTAAGCAAGACGCAGTACAAAAGCGCAAAGAAGATGAGAAGATCCTGTTGGAGTGCACATTGAGGAGGTTTCCGGAAGAGAGACGGAGAGCAATAAAACGGGCCATTCAGGTTGAGTCAAAAGTAAAATCGTCAGGCTGGTTGTCAGCTGTACCTCTGGCCAAACATCACTTCGATCTCTCGGCCGATGAGTTCAGAGATGCTCTGGCAGTCCGGTACATGCGAAGCCCGGTTGACATGCCTCGTTCGTGCGATGGCTGTGGACACAGCCCATTCTCGTTGCGACATGCATTAATTTGCAAAACGGGAGGCCTTATCTCAAGACGCCACAACGAAGTGAGAGATACCCTCGGTCAACTAATGAGCACGGCATGGGGTAACTGCTGCAAAGAGCCAATCATTCTTCCGGCCTCTGAAACAACTCCAGCACTGAGAGGTGATCTTGCTTGCCGAGGAGTGTGGGAACCGCAGAGGGAAGCGTTATTTGACGTCCGTGTTGTAGACACTGATGCTCCCTCTTACGTTCCCCGCTCTGTGCAAGCAGTCCTCAAGATGGCTGAAGAGGAAAAGAAGAGGAAGTACCTGGCGGCTTGTGAACAGCGCCACAGCACATTCACACCTCTTGTGTGTTCTGTCGATGGAGTTTTTGCCCCCCAGATGAATAGTTTTGTTAATACCCTAGCTGAAAAACTAGCAGATAAGTGGAAGAGGCCTGAGGGTGTTGTCAAGGGTTGGCTTCGAGCTCGCCTTCAGTTTGCCATCCAACGAGCATCATCGATGTGTCTCAGAGGGGCGCGACAGAGGTGGAGAGGCGTCGACGAATTGTTCGGGTTCGCTGATGGAGCTGCGTTGCCTCTAGGGTTCACGCGCCATGACGAGTGAGAAACGTGTCCCACCAATGTGACCAATCTTGACAGCGAAGAACCATGGCTGACTCACATTAGACGAAGCCTAGACCAGTGCCCCCCCCCCCCTGATTTTATGATTAAAATGGATTATGTGTGCTGCTAAGAAAGAACTAACTTGAACACCTCATATTTACCACAAACAATTTTCATAATTTATTTAAGTACCTACAAATTCAATTGATTACAATTTATTGCTACTTTATAGCGTAAAAAAAACGCTGCAAATCATTTTTGCAAATACGTTATTTTTATTTCCATCGTAGTACGAGTGCTTTGAGAATTTTAACCAAAAGCCCTTAACCGTGATTGATTTCTTTCATCGGAAGAAAAATTCAGCACAAATGTTGAGTGAATACTCCGATGCCCAAAATTTCTTGAGGCTCGTCTCTTAGGTATTCAGGAACATAAGGAGCTGTAATGGAAAGCAAATATACGTACCTAAACGAATTCATGCTCGAGGATTATTTTAGGGCGGGAATGGAAGTTTCAAGTGAGACATTCAGCCTGTTTCAGGAGATTCTGGGATTAAGTTGCTTTCCCCACTTGTTTGTAGGGAGCGCTCGAAATAAATTTGTGGCAGCCTGTACGAGACAAGGGGAAGCTTACCGGATATCATGAAACGCATAAATAATGTACCGTTGTGTAGAAGAGTAAATAAAAAGGAAATGGTTGAGAAGCGGGGGGGGGGGGGAGAAAGAGAAGCGAAGAAGCGTTAGGAAATATATTTATTTATATAACCGCCTCAGTTTTTCTTTGGTGATGATTCTCGGAAATTCTGTACTTACATAACTCCAGATCAATTTTCGTGACGTGACGTGAAGATCCATTCAGTGAGCTTCAATATCACTTTCTGACTGACGGATTTTCAAGCGGTTTCTAATATTGTACAATATTTTGCAATGAGAACTACGAGTAGAAACAATTGAAACAAAATATCTTGAATCTCTACAAACAACAACTATAAAACAATATTTTCGAACAGTTCAAAAATGTCTTCCGAAATCCAAATGTCACTCGCATCAATCAAATTCAACGGATCACCATTCACGGATCTGCATAGAACGCGGCTTTTAATTTTTATTTATCTTATTTATTTTTCAATCAAAAATACAAAATACTTTTGCTTTAATGCTACCTACTGAACCCTTATGCCACTGTTACCGGAACTATGAATGTTATACTTTCTTATTTGAAGTGGACATTTTTCTATGAATTATTATATTGCTTTGTTATTAAAATATTTTATAAGTATAAATATCATAATTCTATAGTACAGCGAAAATGCTTATTTTCTTGAGTTTTCCTTCACTTAATTTTTATAGTTTAAAAAGTAAGTTTACTTAAGTTTTTATATTATAGTTTAAAAATATATCTGAAACCATTGACAAAAATTGAAATAACTTAAATTATAATTACGATTTTTGAGATTTAAAAATAAATTTTTCTTGAAAACGCGCAATTTTGCGGTCAGTGTTGTATTTAGTAATAAAAGAACTATCGGAGACCTTTGCCTATAGTTGAAAAAACTTAAGTTAAAATTGCGATTTTTCAAATTGATTTTTCTCAGAAACTAATGGTCATGGCGCAATTTTTCAGTCACCATCAAATGTTTTGATGATTACATCAACCCATTTCCGGCCACTGATGCGTTTTTGCATCGTCATGTTTATGATTTTTTTTAAACATTGAAAATAGTGGTAGATCTTTGTAGGATAATTTTTTCTCGTTCAAGCTGTTCCTAAACTTTTCAGAAAAGGTATTCTTTGATGTTCGGGAGCTCAATACAATTTCGGAAATTTTTTGAAAATTAGGCCTCGGCCGAAGGCGTGAGAATAGTGGCTCAAATTCGATTCTGGACGAGTGAGCTTTCTGAGCCATGAGTTGAAACAGATTCTGGTCCGTAAATAGACTTTTACATCCCACCAAAACAATGAACTGGATAAATCATATCGATTTGGAAAACTGAGGCCTCTCAAATCTCATTAAAAAGTAAATTTCATAAAATATCGAGTATTTTTGCTCTCGATTGGGGAGCAAATGATGCTTTATTTCGGCTGGCACCCTGTAAAACAGTTCATCCTCCTCTCCTCATTATTCAGTTATTTCTAACCTTGGCTTGAAATGGGTTAACCCCTATTTTTCTACCCTTAGATGTGACTTACATCAACCAAAAGCTTCTTGACACCAAATGGAGCCTCTACATCAAATTTCATCAAAATCGGACCTAAATCCAAAATCAAATGAAATTTAACTGAAATCAAAAAACCTATTTATTTTCATTTGAACGTAGGAGGCTTCAATTTTGAGGAGTGAAACAACTTACGAGTGATTTTTTGAACCATAGAAACCTCAAAATTATCAATTATGTAGTTATCTCATGAAAATTGATTTTTATGAAAATAAGTAAATCGGTTCATGGTTACTTAGAAAACTGCAGCTTTTTTAAAAATTCAGGGTCAAATTTGTTTTCTTGCTCGATTCTAAAGCTACATATTTGAAAATAAAAATTTATTTCAGCTCTAGGAAGAAAAAGAAAGATGTCAGTTCTATAGCTCACACAACTGATCTGACTATCCTGAAATCCTTCCTACCATTTTGGTTTATTATTTTGAATAATGAACCTTTGGAATCGACCAAGAAAAAAAAAATTTTAACACCCCCTCAAAATTTGATGGTTTACGTTTCAAGGTACGTAGAATCCAAAAATCGAATAAAAATTTGGCCGTCCGTACGCCGTGCGCGGCACTTTTGCCACTTAGCATTGACCGATTTAGATGAAATTTGGTATGTAGGCTCCATTTGGGGTCTAGTTGTGCCCCGAAGATTTTGGTTGATGTAGGTCACTTCTAAGGGTTCAAAAATCAATTTTGAAATTTTGAAAACGCCCTAACACTCAAAATTTTGACATAAAGGTATTGTTTTTCCTTCAATTTAAGATTTTATAGAATTTTTATAATTTTTTGAGACCAACCGGAGCTCTGTAGGACAAACCGTTCGCTCACTACAAGAATTTAAGGTTTGGACGTACGATAAATCAGAAACACGAGTGTGAATCGCAAAAGAGGCCTAATCTCCGTTCAAATTTTAGCTGACCGAAATGCGATCGATGTTTTTCTTCATGTTGGATGATTGGTGGCTTTGCAGACGAGTGATCAATATAGAAAAATAATAAACCACTGTGTAATAATTTGCAGCGTTTTTCAAATCGATTTTTTTCAGAAAGTACCTAATGGTTCTGGCGCAATTTTTCAGTCAGCATCAGATGCTTCGAAGATTACATTAACCCCTATTTTTCTACCCTTAGATTGACTTACATCAACCAAAAGCTTCTTGACCCCAAATGGAGCCTCTACATCAAATTTCATCAAAATATGACCTGAATCCAAAATCAAATGAAATTTAACTGAAATCAAAAAACCTGTTTATTTTTATTTTGAACATAGGAGGTTTCAATTTTGAGGAGTGAAACAACTTACCTATGGGTGATTTTTTGAATCATAGAAACCTCAAAATTATCAATTATGTAGTTATCTCATAAAAAATGATTTTTATGAAAATAAGTAAATTGTATTTGGTTACTAAGAAAACTGCCGCTTTTAAAAAAAATTCAGAGTCAAATTTGTTTTCTTGCTCGATTCCAAAGGTAAATTACTGAAAATACAAATTTATTTCAGCTATAGGAAGAAAAAGAAAGATGTCAGTTCTATAGCTCACACAACTGATCTGACTATCCTGAAATCCTTCCTACCATTTTTAGTGGTATTTTCAAGTTGTAAACTTTAACGCTCTTTGGAGATTTTATATAATGAAATTATGTGTCAAATAACTTGGAAGATGTCGTTTCATACCTATAGATTAGATATTATTCAACTGAGTTAGAATTACTTAAACTTTTCTTGCGATACAAAGTTCGACTTGTAGGCGCCAGGTTACGCCCTGAAATGCGCTGTGCGTGCCTCGTTCCCAGTTTCACTTCAAAAGAGAAAATCATCCTCAAAGTTTTCACAAGATACCCCTTCACCCTCCACCTGCCACGTCTTCAGCATCCCTCCCCTGTGTACACTTCGCCTCCTCGAAAAGCCAACTTGTCTACCAACTTCCCGATTGTTGGGGGTTAGTGTCAAAGTTCCAAACGGCGCCGATGTTCCCTTTTACCAAACCCACATCGCTAGTATCTGCGAACACCTTGACGTTACATGTCGGTTGATACCTCGTTTGTTTTCCTTCTCTGCTCAAATAATGCCCTTCCATTCTGCGGTGTCGCGTTTCAAACGGTTTCATTGTCTAATGAACGAGTAATGTAAATTCGTTACTCAACCCGCCACTCTCGGGAATGTGCGGTTACACCTTTTGTAGTCGTAGTCTTGTATTTCATCGTCATCAATAATAAAATGGGTAACAAAAATTTAATGAACCAGCACTCAACATCCGCCACCCAGCACTTAAGAAATACAATTCCCAAAGTCCATTTGGTTGTAGGGTAGAACGTTTAATTTCAACCAGTAAACGATAAAAGATCAATTATTTCGAATTTCAATAGTCCGAAATATTATAAATCTTAGTAATTTTGCTCTCTCCCTAGCTGAGAGGAGGAGCTTTGTATTCGTGCTGCATGTTAAACAAATTTGGGTCCTCCAAAATCCAAATTTCCTGTCCAAAGTTGATTAAAAAAAATTCAACTACATGATCGTGAAAATCAATTCAACTGGGAGAATTTATCATTGGTACTTTTAGTCACTACGGTGTTGACTATCAATCTCAGCACAAATTTACGCTAATTTGCCCACATGGTAGCGTGCAACATTACCTCTTTCTCTTCTTCTCAATTTGTGTTAATTGAGTGAATTTCCATGTTTTCCCGATTTTTCCAGCTTCTATTATTCTACAAATTATAGTCAGCTCTCGTTTCTGACACCCGACACTATCTTCCCCTTATCTCTACCTTTAACCTTAATTGGACCATGGTGTCGCTAGTGTCACCGAAAACTTCTTGGGAGTTCCACAGCTGTCCCAAGGTCACGGTGTCACCAGATTAAATAGATTTAAATTTAAAATTAACCCTAATTGGACCATGGTGTCACTAGTGTCTCCGAAAACTTCTTGGGAGTTCCACAGCTGTCCCAAAGTGTCACCAGATTAAATAGATTTAAATTTAAAATTAACCCTAATTGGACCATGGTGTCACTTGTGTCACCAAAAAATTTCAAGAACTCCACAGCTGTCCCAAGGTGTCACTCGAGTAACCAAAATTAAATTGCAATTTTAAATTTAATGAACAGCAGAACTTTTTGTGGGTTATTGTAAGTCTCACAATAGAATTATGACAAAAATTTTCAAAGAAAACGATGAAAAAATTGTCAAAATTTTTGCTATAATGCCATTTTGGTTTATTATTTTCAATAATGAACCTTTGGAATCGACCAAGAAAAAAAAATTTTTACACCCCCTCAAAATTTGATGGTTTACGTTTCAAGGTACGTAGAATCCAAAAGTCGAATAAAAATTTGGCCGTCCGTCCGCCGTACGCGGCACTTTTGCCACTTAGCATTGACCGATTTTGATGAAATTTGGTAAATGGGCTCCATTTGGGGTCTAGTTGTACCCCGAAGATTTTGGTTGATGTAGGTCACTTCTAAGGGTTCCAAAATCAATTTTGAAATTTTCAAAACGCCCTAACTCAAAAAATTTTGATATAAAGGTATTGTTTTTCCTTCAATTTAAGATTCTATAGAATTTTTAGAATTTTTTGAGACCACACGGAGCCCTGTGAGACAAACCGTTCGCTCCCTACGAGGATTTAAGGGTTTTACGTACGATAAATCAGAAACACGAGTGTGAATCGCAAAAGAGGCCTAATCTCCGTTCAAATTAAAGCTAACCGAAATTCGATCGAGGTTTTTCTTCATGTTGGATGGTTGGTGGCTTTGCAGACGAGTGATCTATACTCGTATAGAAAAATAAAAAATAATAAACCATTGTGTAATAATTTGCAGCGTTTTTTCGACTTCTACTAATTTACAAAAATGGTTTTAAAAAATCAGCTCCGTTCAATAATTTTTTCATATTGCAATTTGAATATAGTTAATCTGGTGACACCTGGGACAGCTGCGGAATCCCTAAAATGTTTTCGGTGACACTAGTGACACCATGGTCCAATTAGGGTTAATGTACAGAGCTGAATTTTTTTAACCATTTTCTGTAAGTTAATAAAAATTAAAAAAAGGTAAATGGAAAAAATTTTGATTTTTTTTCGAAGCCGTTTTTGACTCCAATGTGGCTTCCAACTCCTCTAACACGTTAGATGGACCACTCCATGGATATGTAATCCCTCTTCGTAAATTCATCACATTGATAAGACTCCGAGTGATGCATGTGGGGGACACGTTGTGTACGTTACGATGAGAGGCGAAGGAAAACTGAGGGGTTTGTGATGACGAGCAATATATCGCAAGGGTGACGCAGGCAATGACCTTCCACGTACCCTTAAGGCGACAAGGATATATCGTATTGTAACGTCTTCTCATAAGTTACGCAACCGCTAGCCAAAACCGCTGGTTTTGGTACCAAATACAGAGGGAAAACACGCTTGAAGACCGGGAGTTTGAGGCCAACTTGGGCATTTTTCTCCTAAATTGCTTCCTCCTTTGACTTTCGGATTGCCGAACATTCAAACAACGATTTCCATCAAATAATAACTGATATTTGACAAAAATTGTCAATGATAACTGGAGAAAGGAAGTTCTGATGTAATCAATCAATATTAGCTGGAGTTGCTGATTATTGTCTACCTCCTCGCTAGTTACGGGTAGCCTTGAGATATTTCTTTATACCACAGAAGTCTCTTGTGGCTTCACTATTCCAATACACAAAGCATTGATTGAGGCTTGACCTCTGAAGAGGGCTAACGTCCAAAGATTTCTGAGGCATGGTACTTAAACTAACTACGAAAATTAAGTAGCAAATGACCGATTACAATAATGCCAATGAGTAGCACACAAGATATCAACACCGCCTGTAATACATGAAGTAGAGGCCTGGAAACTAGCTTGGAATGATTTTAAAAAACATCTTCCAAGAAGGTGTGGCGCACATAGCTTCCTCGTATCCTTAACCCGATTGTACAGATGGTCTGATGCATAGTAGTTAATCTCAAAACATCAATCTCTAAGCACCTACCGCTATCACCACAATCAATCTACACGTCAATCCGCTCAATCTCTGAATATTGTTGGAAAATTTAGAAATCATGGCTGTTACGAGAATTAGACTACTTTTTAAGAAGAATTGGCTACCTTGGTAGACTCAGAAGCAAAAAGGTTCTAACATCTGGCAGCAAAGAGAACAGCTAGGTCTACCCCGTTCTAACTCTGAAAATATCAACAAGAAGTAAAGGTTTCATTTAAACATTTTTCACATTATTAAACCTTCTTCGATTCCCAAGTAGGAAAATGATTGTTGAACAAAATGAACACATAAAAGCTTTGTTTCACACACAAGGAACAACAGGAAAAACTCAGTCAATGTGGTCTTGCAGTCAATTGCCAACCACTAAAGTCAAATGACAACGGACCAACATCTTTTCCAGCTGATTGCGGGCTCTAGGTAGACATCCCGGGCTCATTGAGCAGACGGGGTCGGTTGTAAGTGAAAATGATTACAAAATCCCGCACTAGTTTCGTTCCACGGTTTCGTCACGTTTTTGCCCACTTGTTCCATGCTAACATTGATATCAACTGATATTCAATTTATTTGGTCTATGAAATCATTACACGGTTAAATTTGGTTCTTCTTCTCAAAAGAACACTCGATTGGCTTCATCGAAGGAAAGGAGAGATTACGGTGACTACTGGGTTGCTGCTCTAATCGTGCAGGAGCGAAATCTTAGGCAAACGTTGGTGGTTGAGGGTAGAAGAAAAAGATATGAACTTTCGAGGGTGGCACCTATTCCCCGGACTGATTGTATACTTTTGCCATAATGATTACTAAGAGAAGAAGAAGTTTGTTGAAGGATGTTGAGATGATACAGTCTTGATGGTGGTCGAAACGACTCTGGGTCCGTTTTGTGAATAAAAAGGGAAACGTTGATTTTCTGTTGTATATTCTTTAGCTACAGTTTCGCTGGGACAACTTACCAGCATCTTCAGGCTAAAAACAGTGCACTGTTTTTTTCTTTGAAGGAGTACAGTTTATTTCCCACTTGTTTGAAATGTCTCCCTTACTGCAATATAATTAGCATAATTTTTTTCCCAGTTTGGATCCATTGAAACGAGCGTTTCTGAATAATTTTGAAAGATTGGATAGTGAAACAAGCAAGAGGTGTATTTACTTCATAAAACAGATAAGGTGAATTTCAAGATTTAGGTGTAAGGTATGTCTAGTGTATAGTGACCATAGTTTTTAGATACTAATTAAGAGATCTGCTGTTCTCAAATGTTTTAGCCTGAAGATGCTGGTAAGTTGTCCCAGCGAAACTGTAGCTAAAGAATATACAACAGAAAATCAACGTTTCCCTTTTTATTCACAAAAAGGACCCAGAGTCGTTTCGACTACCATCAAGTCGAGAAGAAGAAGTGGCTCCATCTGGAAGGAGCGTCCTTTAAATGTGCGGAAGATCATGCCATGGAAGGAGTCAGTAAAATAGGATTTCGTTTACTGATTTATTTTAAATTACTTGCGATTTGTCATGTTGATTCTCAACATTGGCGACAATGAAACTATCTTGTACCTCGTAAAGGTCAGACTCAGTCCGCCAGATCCTGCCAGTGCAGGATTACCCACCTTATGTGGGGTGGGTAAGTATACCTACCTATTCGATATATCAAATGTCGAGCCCTGTTGCTACAGCGAAGCCAAAGAAGTGTAATTTGAATAAAATCCCCCAGGTCGACTGAGGGCTCCATTGTTGCGGTTCTCCTTTTTATTTGTCACGGCGTTTCAGAGGCGGTTTGGGATGTCAACCTATCGTTTACCGCAGCGGTGACCACCTCCCAGTTCTGACATCCCTTGCATGGGGACCCCCCTATCAGATAACAATGCCGAACCATATCCGACGCGCGTTGATTGGGGTAGAGTGGACACTCGATCATTCGCAGGCCGCTGAGCCCCGAGTGTCTGCCACAGGATTTAAGCCACCAATACCGTTTGCAGAAACCTGTCTCGGTTCTAACCTATATACACAACTACTCGAAGCGCCGCAATGATATAAGGCGAGAAATATGCTCAGTTATGCCTAACTAGATCACTTTTGGTTTAATATTTTCAATAATAAACCTTTGCAATCGAGCAGAATTTTTTTTTAAATTCTCCCCTCAAAATTTTACGTTTTAAGGTACGTGAAATCCAAAAATCGAATAAAAAATGTCCCGTCCTTCCGCCACTTTGCAGGCAGATTTACTCATTTTCATAAACATTATTTTAGAGAAACTACCTATAAGTAGTTTCACTCCTCAAAATTGAAGCACCATACGTTAAAAATTAAAATAAATAGCTAGGTATGCTGATTTCAATTAGTACATACCTACCTATTCCTTTTGGTTTATTACTATAATTATTTTCAACCCCTCCCCTCAAATTTGACAGTTTAACGTTTCAAGGTACGTGAATTCAAAAATCGAATAAAAATCTTTCTGTCTGTACTACGGTACTTTTCTTAGTTATCATAGTATAATATCGTATTGAATTTTTGGAATCGAATGAGACCACCGAGAGCTCTGTAGGACAAACCATTCTCTCCCCATGGGGTTAAGGGTTGAACTAGCAATGAATCAAAAACAAGCTTGCGAATCGCTTCTTTTTTTCTTTATTAAGGCACACATGCAACCTCTAAGTGGTCATGGGCGCCAAATTAAATGGTTAAAATAAATTATTGATCACTAACAACAATCTATTCGCAAAAGTACGTTAACTGACGGAAATGGGCCTAATATTCGTTCAAATTTCAGGTGACCAAATTCTCTGGACAGACTAATATTTCCCTAGTAACGAGGTTTTGACTTGAATTTTCCTTCGAACTTTCTCTATTATTAATTTTTATAAAGATGGTTGTTTGCAAGTTTCGAATGTGATAATCTCGGTGGGCTATGAGGTGAAATCGTTTCATGTACGGTATTTTACCTTTTAGTTAAACCTTTTTCGCATTGATTTAAACCTTTTGCTTCCGAGTCTACCAAGGTAGCGGAAGCTTTGTTTTCACTTTTCAAGGACGAAAAAAAAAGTTCTCCAAAATCAAAATTTTTCACTCGCGTTTTGCGTTTAGACCTTTCTGAACAATTTTGTTTCCGTGTCTGTGTGTCTGTCTGTCTGTGTGTCTGTCTGTCTGTCATGAATTCCTTGTAACGCGCATAAATATACGAAGTTATTGTCCGATTTCTATGAAATTTTCAGGGATTGTGCGGGTTGGTGTGTAGACGGTCCCCTATGAAAATCATCATCCCCGGATTGATAGAAGCGACTGCACATGCGCAAACGTGAATTCCTTGTAACGGCCATAACTTCTACATTTTCCATCCGATTTCAATGAAAATTTCAGGGATGTTACAGATCGGCATTTAGATGGTCCCCTATGAAAATCATCACCTTCGGACTGATAGTAGCCGATGCGCATGCGCAAACGTGAATTTCCTTGTAACGGCCATAACTTCTACATTTTCCATCCGATTTCAATGAAATTTTCAGGGATCATGCGGATTAGATTGTAAATGGTCCCCTATGAAAATCATCACCCCCGGACTAATAGTAGTCGATGCGCATGCGCGAACGTAAAATCCTTGTAACAGCCGTGCGTACGTCAGAATCAGGACCCCATAGCGCAATCGCATCGAGTTCACTTCTCACCCAAGGGGTAGCGGGTTCGACTCCCAGCCATACATCGAAATTTTTTGATGTTTTGAGTAGTGACTCACTTACATTTTTCATCCGAATTTGATGAAATTTTCTAGGATTGTCCAGATTAGCGTGTGGATGGTCCCCTATGAGGGTAGTGGAAGGTACTTAAAGATTGGTGTTTTGAGATTAACTACTATGCATCGGATCATCTATATAATCGGGTTATGGATACGAGGAAGCTATGTGCCACACCCACTTGGCAGACGTTTTTATTTTTCATTCGTATAGTTCTA
The DNA here is from genome assembly GCA_009739505.2 of Apolygus lucorum. NCBI lineage: Eukaryota > Metazoa > Arthropoda > Insecta > Hemiptera > Miridae > Apolygus > Apolygus lucorum. Next base: position 43,245,429 of record CM019170.2, on the reverse strand, counting down.
CTCAGGTCATGAATTTGCCATCTATGAACGGAACCTGAGCTGTAAAAAAATGCGAGATACAGTTTTTTTTAGGACATCCCACAGTAAGACTTGGGCGTCCTTATGCGATCGATCTGGGGTGAAGGAGGACAACACTCAACAGAAAAAAAAAAATAACCACACAGTAATCCGTTTTAGACCATTCTGAATCCAAATCCGCGATAAAACCCATAGGTGTATGTCTGTGTGTGTGTGTGTGTATGTGTGTGTGTGTGTGTGTGTGTGTGTGTGTGTGTGTGTGTGTGTGTGTGTGTGTGTGTGTGTGACAAAATCTTGTGTCGTCTGCCCAGGCCTCAGTTCTCAACCGATTTTCGTGGTTCTTTTTTTTTCGACGCGGAAAACTATCTAGTTGTGCACTACGTCGCCAGAATTTCGAATTTTGCTTTTTAAGGGGGGAAAGGAGGGGTTAATGCTAAAAAAACGTGCGTTTGCGGGCATAATCCTGTAAAATCTGCCCAGTCCTCAATTTCCAACCGTTTTGTGTGTTTCTTTTTTTGTTCGACTCATAAATCTTCCAAATTGCACACTATTTCACCAGAGTATCATAATTCGCAAGGGGAGGGGGTGAGTGGGGGGATAATATTCATAAAATATCAGATTTTTCAATATTTCGGTTCCTTTATAGCTTAATAATTGTATCCAAGTTCTGAAATTGAGGAAAAATTCTCATTATACCTCCGGATTTTCATGAATTATTCTCTGTCTCACCATGGAACTAATAGTGTTGCCACCATGGTGCCAGAACACCATAAATCACATATTTCATGGGTTTTTATATATTTTTTTTTGTGTTTTACCTTGAATACGGAAATGAACTTCAAGGGACTGCCTACCAAAACAAATAGATGGAAGTTCAACGTTACGAAGTATTGCCAGTTTGGTGCCAGACTGGCACCATTGACCGGGGGGGGGGGGGGGGGGGTTGATCGACACGCTTGTTGGGTATCGTGGATCATGGTTTTTAAAATGCTCTTCAAATTCGACGCTCCCACGCCGCTAAAAATGTTGTGGTGGATAATGGTGAATAGGGGGGAATTCACTATTTCTTGCCTAAAATGCTTAATAAATTACATCGAGTCAACAGTTTTTTCGCTTACCAACTGGTATTAATTGACCCAATGCTTATGCAATGGGACGTCCCCTGGAATGCACGCATTACTAAACAATATGTTTTAATTAGAAAGTCACATTTTCTCGACTCAGCACGAATGCAAATCTCTCCTACCGCCCTACCTTCGATAGTGAGGAAGCAATAAATCAATGACGACGAAAACGCTCGGTTGAGAGACTTCGGAGACAACGTAGCGCCGGTTGTTTTGAATGGATTAACCGCTTGAGTAATGGAAAACCATCCAACTTCTTTGAAGTTTCTCTGCATCCTTTTCAACAATTACCGAATTTATTGGCAGAGAAGAAGTCTTCGAGGGATCGGTTCGAGAGGAAAGAGGGGAGGCTAAACTTTTGCGTAAGAACGGAAAACGGCGAAGTTTCTGCTTGGAACACGCCTTCGGGAGTATTCGAAATCAAGTGGCACGTTACCCGCAAGGAGATTTATGGTGCTCTGATTTATCTTTGACCACAATAGGGAGGATCCTCGAGGCGGAAAATCCCTCAATGAGAGGCACATTATTTCAAGTCTGGCTCGGGGAGAACGAACCGCGTAAATCTTTAAGGGGATTCGAGAGATTTTGTACTTGTACCGGATATCCGATTCCGAAGATTTTATTTATTTAAAAGAAAAACGCAGCAGATGGTTGCAACTGAGGTGAAATATTCCATGTGTCACTGTACAGTTTTGAAACTTTTCAAAAACAGTACAAAGTCTCCCAACTCAACTAGTGCTCGTGTTACGCCATTCCCTTGGAATTATGGCATTATAATAGGCAGATTTCAATGATGTTTGTTCCGAGAGTGTCAGTCTGTTTACGGAAAATTTCTTGTCTCGAAAATGATGGTACAGATCGCACTCCACATAAAATAGCTTCGTTCTCTTTGGAAATTCGCTAAAGAGCCCCGATCAAATCAAAAGCGTTATTTATTTAAGAGTTATTCCGACCAAACCTTTCTACCACCTCATATTTTTTTCAATTTTTGTGGTTTTCGACTAAAGGGCTTGAAAAGTGAATGTTTTCTGCTCACAGGCAAGTAACCATCAAGGCTTTTCTATTAAAATTTACCTAGTAATAAAATTAGAGGCTGGTGGTAAGCCTAGCAGCTCACCATTTTCAAGAAAAGAGCGAAAGCTCTGCATTATCGAGGCAAAAAGACCTTCACACTGTAGCAGGCCTCCTCACGGGCCACTGCCCCTTGAGCTGCCAATTTGGCTGAGTCCGCCACTGCTCAAGCGGGCAATTTTGGCGGAGTCCGTTTAGTTTAGAATCGCTGAACTTGGCTGGCCCGTGACTAGAGGTGTGTCGGTACAGCTGTACCGGGACTGTGGAACCGAGTATCAACTTGGAACGGTTCCACGCAGTGACAAAAACTCGACCCTTACCGGTCCAGTTCCACGGACCTATAAGATATCTTGAGATCTATAAGATACCTATATATAAGATATCTTGACTCTGGACCGTTAAGGATGGAACCGGACCGATGAAATATCATGGAGAATGGCTGGACCGGGAAGGGTTTTGGACCGGTAAGCATGGATCTTGTTCCAGTTCTGTTCCATGTTGTACCTGGAAGTGCCCTTACTACTTCCATAGACTGAGAATATAATAATATTATGGAATGGCTCTTGAGCGGGAAGTGATCTTCCCAAGTCTCCAGTATTATTAATTTATTATTGTCATGTTAAGTTTTAAAATGCAACGTTATTATTCTTGGATGGATGCTCTAATTAGGTTGCCAAGCAATTCCGTGATAGGCAATAACGAGAGGGGGGAGTCCCTTGTAGGAGACATTATTCTTTCCTTGAATTGTTTGGTCACTATCATTTATAATAAATTGTCTCTTTTGTAACTCTGGTTCAAATTCCTTCCTTTTAGCGAATTTTCAAGGAAAATGATGCTATTGTATTGCAAGTTGAGATCATAAGCATGGAAGGAGGAAGATAGGGATTTGACTGCCTTCTTCTATGTCATGGGAGTGGGATTTGACCGCCCAGTACCGGTAATGGAACTGTACCGGTAATTTGGAACGGTTACATCTTTGTCACTGTAACCGTTGGAACCGTTCCAGGGAAATACCTGGACCGACACACCCCTACCCGTGACTAAACTTCCTATTTATATCAGTATATTTTTAATAGTCAATTGTCATCAATTGCCATCATTTACCAGGCAACATAACATTAACAAAGCGTGGCTCCAGCTCTTCGCATCACTTGGGACGCCAATGATAACGGACCAACATCTTTTCCAGCTGTCTTTACTCGCTGGGGGCGGTTAGCAACGTGATTGCGCGCTCTAGGTTGGGCTCATTGAGATGACGTTGCCCGTCGGCTGCAAAAACTCTCTGGTTGTTGTTTGGCTTGGTTTTTACGAATGTAATCAAAGGATCTTGAAACCTAGGCTTCTAGTTGCGATGTGTTCTTCGACGTTTTAGATGTTTTCGATTATTTCTCAATAATAACGATACCTTTGGGACATCAAGAGATCAATGAAATGACGAGCAATTTGAAAAGCAGGCCCATAAAAAGCTAAATTAAAACATCAGACAACGAATTCCTAGTAAAAGGAAATAGCAAACAAACAAAAATTTATTAAACTGCCTACAGATTTTAATTAGTCTTCAATTTGAAACCCAACACTTTCACTACAATGTACAATAGTACTATCGTAAAAGTGCCTGTTTTATTGACACATTAATGGAAAACCTTGTTCCAGTAACAAACTACAATATTTTTTTACATTAAATTATTAGTAAAACATCACGAGGGTATCCAGAAAAGATAGCTGTTCAATCAAAATATTATTGAAAAGTTACTATGTTATGAGGAAAAACTGTAGTTTTTTGACTTCTTCAAAAGCAACAATCAACAAAATCAAAACTCCTGAATCCAAAACCAAAATCAAAATGAAAACACAAACGGTGGATACAGCTTTTGTACAAGTACGCAACCACGAGAGACATTTTATGTCTTTGTGCCCCCTTTCCCCTTCATATAAAACCTCGTATTGTACCTACTTTTGTTTGTGGAAATTTGATTGTGCTCGTTGATGGTTGCGATGTAATGTAGGTAAACATTCATTTAAACAATCACGCTCATGCCGCAGCTTGTTGGCCACGCACAACGGAGTGTTTTACGTAATACGATTGGGCAATTTAAATGAATCGAATGTAGCTTCCTGCGTTCAACAGGAGAGAAAAAGGCTTTGGCGCTCACTCAGCTGATCAGTGCACAATCAGGCGCCTTCAGCATTCTCCATTGACCCTGCCTCTCAAATGTCAGCTTCCTACGTTCAACAGGAGAGGAAATGGCCTTGGAGCTCACTCAGCTGATCAGTGACCACTCAGGCGCCTTCAGCATTTTCCATTGACCCTGCCTCTCAAATGTCAGTTTCCTACGTTCAACAGGAGAGGAAATGGCCTTGGAGCTCACTCAGCTGATCAGTGACCACTCAGGCGCCTTCAGCATTCTCCATTGACCCTGCCTCTCAAATGTCAGCTCCCTGCGTTCAACAGGAGAGGAAATGGCCTTGGAGCTCACTCAGCTGATCAGTGACCACTCAGGCGCCTTCAGCATTCTCCATTGACCCTGCCTCTCAAATGTCAGCTCCCTGCGTTCAACAGGAGAGGAAATGGCCTTGGAGCTCACTCAGCTGATCAGTGACCACTCAGGCGCCTTCAGCATTCTCCATTGACCCTGCCTCTCAAATGTCAGCTTCCTGCGTTCAACTGGAGAGGAAATGGCCTTGGAGCTCACTCAGCTGATCAGTGACCACTCAGGCGCCTTCAGCATTCTCCATTGACCCTGCCTCTCAAATGTCAGCTCCCTGCGTTCAACAGGAGAGGAAATGGCCTTGGAGCTCACTCAGCTGATCAGTGACCACTCAGGCGCCTTCAGCATTCTCCATTGACCCTGCCTCTCAAATGTCAGCTTCCTGCGTTCAACTGGAGAGGAAATGGCCTTGGAGCTCACTCAGCTGATCAGTGACCACTCAGGCGCCTTCAGCATTCTCCATTGACCCTGCCTCCGTAACGCTTTAAAGGGATCTGTTGGATGAAGATACCTATTTTCCTCTCACGATCATGTTGACATCTCATTTGTTGCTCACATCATACTCGTATGTTAGTAAACATGCGCATAATTCAGCTTTCCGTACAGGTGCATTCATATTAGGGACCATGTACCATGATTAATAAATTGAGAGCTTTCCAATGAGTGGTGAACGATTTTTGTGGGGTGGAAAATGAGGAAGTTAGTTTTCCCCAGGAACGATTGGTTGTACGTGAAAATCATCGGAAAATTTCCGCGTGACGCTCCCCCCGTGACGCTCCCCTCGTGACGCTCCCTTCGTTACAATGCCCGCGTGACGGATTTTCATTTATGTGCCATAGTAAAGACATAAAATGTCAAAACAGGGCTAAAGCATGTTCCATGTTTCTTGCATTTCAGCCGAAGGCTCTAAGCTGTAACTATCGGGGGTGTCCAGGGGGATTGCGAATTTTTTGTTTTCACTTTTTCTTTGGGTAGTGTTTTCTAATGATAAGTAGAACCTTCAGAATTTAGGTTATTCAAGAATATACACATCAACCACTGATGTGATGAAATCTACTGAGGACTGTCTCGAGCCTTAGAAATTTCAGAAGAATGATAACAAAATAGATTTTCTGGGAACTGACACACTTATACGAAATCGAAACCTCTCAATAGCAAAATTCGACAAAACAAATTTTGATTTTGCAGGACCTTAAAGTAGTGGGAAAGCCAAATATGCCGAAATTGGCCGAATTGGCCAAAGGCCAAAAATCAGTTGGGATGTTTTTCTAGGGAAATTGACTAGGATGAGCCCAGCAGCCCCTAAATGGAAGGGAGAATTGTCAGTGCTGCCATTTGGCAACCTGGGCGTTAATGGCTGAACTCATGTTAACTTCAACCTTTCATTGATATTTGTGAAGAGATAGGTTGTAAAAAATTATTCAATTATAAAATTACACCTTCAGAATTTTAGATATGAAATTCAAACTTAGAGATAAAATTTCAAATTAGAAGGTGGCAGGTAGGTTACCTACTGAAAACTGATTGTTTTTGAAGAAAACGTAATTGTAACAAAATAACTATAAATTACTAGAAAGAGCCCTCCGGGAGACATGATTCATGGTTCCGAGTTTCCCAAAAGTGTCAGGAGGGCCGTCAGTAGTCCGTTTATGATGCTACTCAGTTTGCAGCCCTCTACAGGCGTGCAATGGTCGAATGTGAGATTCGCTATGGAATTCAGGATGGAATCTGGTTATTTCTCTTGGCTCTGTTATGGAAACCAGCTAAGAGGCTTGGCGAATTAAATTATAATTTCAGAATCCTCATTAGGGTGACCACATCATGTTGCACCCTTCGGTCCTCCAGGGAATCCAACCTCAGAATCCCCTTCAAGCTGTCGGGAAACTCATACTGGGAGGAATTCATACTGGATCCTTTTGATAGACGTTAAGTAGATAGATAGGTACGTGAAAAGTCGTTTTTTTACTGGCATGGCAGTGCTCCCCACCAAAACTATTGAGGGGACAATGCGCATCCTCTTGGACAAAAAGTCTGCCAAGTGGGTGTGGCACATAGCTTCCTCGTAACCATAACCCGATTATATAGATGATCAAATGCATAGTGGTTAATCCCAAAACATCTCTAAATACCTTCCACTACCCTCATAGGTGACCATCTACTCGCGAATCTGAACAATCCTGAAAAATTTTGTCGAAATCGGATACAAAAAGTTGAAGTTATGGCTGTTACAAGGAATTCACGTTTGCGCATGCGCAGCAACTACTATTCGTCTTGGGGTGATGATTTTCATAGGGGACTGTCTTCACGCCAATCCGAACATTCCTAGAAAATTTCATCAAATTCGGATGACAAATATGAGTGTTATGGCTGTTACCAGGATTTTACTTTGCGCATGCGCAGTGGCTACAATCAGTTCGGGGGTGGAGATTTTCATAGGGGACCGTCTACACACCAACCCGCACAATCCCTGAAAATTTCCTCGAAACCGGAGAATAACTTCGTATAGTTTTTCCCGTTACAAGGATTTCATGACAGACACACAGACTGACAGCACGGAACCAAAACCGTTCAGGAAGGTCTAAAACGTGAAAGCGAGTGGAAATTTCGATTTTGCAGAACTTTTTTTTCAACCTTCAAAAAGTGAAAACAAGGCTCCCGCTACCTTGGTAGACTCGGAAGCAAAATCGACTATAGGTTTACAACAGAAACTTTGCATCCGTGTGGCGCCCCCTAGGTGGCGGATCCGCGAACTATATCGATCGAATCAACCTTCCATGGTGAAACCTTGACACGGAAATTGGAGCCGTGAGAAATTTGATGTTCATGTAGTGCCACGGAATTTCGATTTCGGAAATGCTCGAACTTCAACCTGCAGTAGGATGAGAATCAAGTCACTATCAAGAGGAGAAATTCGCGAAAAATTATTGCACGCGCGGGAATTTCCTTGATGATAAGTGATAAGTAGTTCTATGTTCTCCAGAAGAATGCGCCAAAGGGATGCAAAGTTTCTGTGGCAGACCTATACTTATGTTGGGAAATAAAAATTACAACTTTTCCGCAAAGTACTTTGAAACATAATATTTTGGTTTATTATTTTCAATGATGAGCCTTTGGAATCGAGCAAGAAAAAAAAATTTTTAACACCCCCTCAACATTTGATGGTTTATTCAAGGTACGTAGAATCCGAAAATCGAATAAAAATTTGGCCGACTTTCCCCACTTAGCATTGACAGATTTTGATGATATTTGGTATGTAGTGTGTTGGTATGTGTAGTATTTGGTATGTGTTGGGTATGGTGAAAGTCCATTCTGGTTCTCTACCAATAGGAGTGAGGAGGACAAGAGGCAGGCGTACCGGCATCAGCCATCTATGCCAAATGGGATGTCAAACACCCGAAACAGCCTCGCATGTGCTCCAGATTTGCCCAGCCGTGGTAAGACCCAGGTGTGCCCGTCACAATTCTGCCCTGAACCTACTGGAAGCCTACGCTCGCCGTAAAGGATGGCCAGTATGGCTAGAGCCACACTTTAACTTTAACCTGGAACAGCGAGGTTATCGTCCAGACCTCTTGGTGGTAACACCAAGAGGAGCCTTCATTATTGATGTCTCAGTGGTCTCTGGCTCTGGCCAGAGATCACTCGCAGACATCAATGCTTCCAAAATTCAAAAATATGAAGTTGACGCATTACTAGATGCTGCAGCAGCACTTGCAGACATTCAGCGAAACCAACTAAAGGTGATTGGAGCAACGATCACCTGGAGAGGGATATGGCATGGCAAGTCAGCCAAGGATCTGATTCGGGCTGGTTACCCACTGTTTATCCTGGAGTGGATGACCACCCGAGTCCTAACAGGAGGATCATTCATCTGGTCTGAATTCAGAGCTACGGCCACACGACAGCGTGCCACGGCTAGAGCAAGTGGGCCCCGTGGGACTTGGAGCTGAACTCGAACCCCATGGGGAGGAGAAGCTTCGACTGATGGCATAGCCAGAAGAGGCACAATCCTCCCTCCATCATCTTTGGGATAAGGTGATACAACCTTGTCCCTCACCCCAATGTCCGAGGTCGGATCTCGGACCCTGATACCAAGCAGCCAGATGGACATGACTGCTGAGTGCTGAAAGTGCTGATACAATTCTATGATGTAAATATTTATGTACAATACCATCAATTGTAGCGGTGAAGTATTTTTTCCAAATATAAATTGTTAATGGTAAGTAGGCTCCATTTGGGGTCTAGTTGTGCCCCGAAGATTTTGGTTGATGTAAGTCACTTCTAAGGGTTCCAAAATCAATTTTGAAATTTTGAAAACGCCCCAACTCAAAAAATGTCAATATGAAGGTATTGTTTTTCCTTCAATTTAAGATTCTATAGAATATTTAGAATTTTTTGAGACCACGCTCTGTAGGACAAACCGTTCGCTCACTACGAGAATTTGAAGTTTGGACGTACGATAAATCAGAAACACGAGTGTGAATCGCAAAAGAGGCCTAATCTCCGTTCAAATTAAAGCTGACCGAAATGCGATCGATGTTTTTCTTCATGTTGGATGGTGGCTTTGCAGACGAGTGATCTATATAGAAAAATAAAAAATAATAAACCATTGTGTAATAATTTGCAGCGTTTTTATAGTTGATTTCAACAAATATCAGGTGAGGAAAAACCCTACCGAAAATCGATTTAGTAATCATAAGACCGAGACATGAAAATTCGATTATAATAATTTACCTAACAACAGTTCGTGAAGCAACACTCATACTGGGAGGAATTTATACTGGAACCTTTTTGTTTGGAACCTTTTTGGGTATGTGAAAAGTCGGTTTGGTACTAGCATGGCAGTGCTCCCCACCAGAACTATTGAGGAACTAATGACCGACGATGTAGGTTCTCTTAGACAAAAAAAAATCGACGAAGTTGGGACAGTCCTTCAATTTTTTATTAATCCACCTCTCGCAAACCCGACCATCATTAATTCAGAGCTTTTAATCCTGGGGGACTTTCCCCCCTCTCGTCATTTTAAAAATTCCACCCCGCAGAAAACCGTAAGAGACACCCTCCTCCTACCAGGCGATCCATTATATATGATTAAAAAGACGAAATGAATGGTTGGAAGGGTAGGAAAAAAACCAGGAGATGGGGATAACAGCTGGAGTAAATCGGGGTCCCTTAATTACTTGGAAGGGGTAGCTGGTAGCTCTTTAGCAGCCAAGTTTAAACCAGAGTTTATCGAGTGGGCTTCGATCGTACCGGCGGACCTGGCAATCTCTGATTAGCATGAACGCCTTTGGATTTGGTAAATTGGACTTTCGTGTTCCACGTTCGTTTCGGCGAGGTGTTCATTATATTACGAGATGATAAGGGACTTTCTTACAAAAGCGCAAAATTGAGAATCCAGAATTGAGCCAAATTTGGAAGTTTGATTACGTGCAAATAATTATTGCCGGTGCATGAAACTGCTGAGTTCACCTTGACTGAGGTTTTCCGAGCTCCTCCCATAGTAGCACTACGGTTGAAAGTCCATATTTTTTCATTCTACTGAAATAATTCCATTTTGGCAAATACCTTCTACTCTTCTCTTCTCGATCTACCTCTTTTTGGTCTGACTACGATTGTAATGACTCATACTCTTAGCTATGTTACTTCTCCAATAAAGGACACAAGGGAAACCCTGAGTGACTCATCATGCCAGGTAGGTAAGGTGAGGTATGGGGGACAAACACGTCACTTGACGTCACCTTCCTCCACTCTCCCCTTACCTTGTTTAACCAATATAAAAGGAGGACTCAGGGCTTCCTCTTCATGCATTCGTCTTCGAAAACTCGACTTGATTATTTCTTGCTCTACCTCGCCTTCTCTCTGAAGCCCACAGTTCCTAGGAGGTCTCGGTAGGCGATAAGGTCATCGCGCTGGCTTCTGCTCCCATTTCACCTATTATTTGCTGCTCCCTCCGGTCGGCTAGCAATCGCGCCGAGGTACGTAGCTGAGCTGAAGTCTTTAAGCACTCTTGCACGCGGTCGGCGGTAACACGCGCTGGACAGAAAGTGCTGTCCCGTCCTTTGTCTTCGTTGAGTAGGGAACAATAAAACCGACAAGCCGACGTGAAGCCATTCGCCTTCACACGCCGACACGCCGTCATAACAACAATATCTGAGAGAGAAGCAGCGATTGAGTTATACATCCAGAGCCAGTGATGTCCACCGAAACTTCTTCTATCTTGCCTCTACAACCCACGAGGGGTTTGTGTCTTCTTTATTGTTTCTTCAAGTTGGGTTTGTCCTGCCGCTTCCCAGTCTCGAGTAAGGAAAGTCCGTCATGATAAACACCATCCGCCCAGCGCAGTGTCTCCTAAGGAGTCTCCTGACCACCACATCCAGCCGACTTTGATGAAGCGATGGATGCCATTGAACAGCTCCATCACCTCGGCGTTTTTCTTTCTCTCCAAGCCTGGGTTTCCGGGTCGAAATTAGTCAGAGTAAAGGATTTTTCCTTCAAACCTGAAAATTTCTCTATCTTGGGCTTTGGCAGTAGTCCAGGTAAAGGCCTAAAGGGTTTTGTAGAGGCGCAGCTTCGTAATTCGAGATAGCAGCCGACTTTTCAACGGGTTTACCAGTCCAAAATAGTATTTATTTGCTGCTGCTGTCCTTTTCAGCTCCCTTGTTTTAATCCTTCGTCACTGGACTGACCTCAATCAGTGAATAAACTGGTTTCCCCTATCTCTGGAAATTATTGTTCGATTTTGATGATTCCAGCGGCAATCTTTTAGTTTTTCAATTCCTTAGGTAGATGCACTACTGCATTTCAAAAATCCTGCTTTGAGGTACAATTTTTTTTTTTTTTTGTTTTTAAATCTCCCCTCAAAGACTAAAGGTCTCTCTGACGGAGGGGGCACGCCATAAAACAAAATAAATAAATTAAAAAAATATAATGGGGAGAACGCCTAGGACTCACCCGACGCCGGCCCTAGGGATGAGGGAAGATGAGGAAGGTGGGGGTGGGAGAGAGGGATGAAGGGAAGTGCCTCTATAAAAAGACCACCAGTTCAGATATGAGCCGAGCAAGACGCGTCTGGTGACACCACGGAGTACGCCTACCGAGATGCCCAACTCACGCAACTCCAATCAATCAATCAATCAATCAATGTTTTTATTTGCCAGGACACAGTGTGCAAAAGCAATTGTCAAAATAACTCCGTGGCACTTTTCCCGCACCACACTCCGCGCCACGACAAGGTTGCAGCCATCACCCTGATGTTGTTGGGTTCCACTCCTAAACCCAAACTACTTGAAACTTAGAGTGCAGGTTCCTAAGAGATTAGACTAACCCGAAGCGGAGACCTCCTTAATCTGGCTAGGTGTTCTTCCCTGGGGGTTCGTCTCCAAATACTTGGTTCAGAACTGGCTGACTTGCCTGATAATCATAATTCCGCGGACAATATTGGGCATGTGGTTTCGTTCATTCACCGATCGTTAATCTCCGTTCGAGTGGAACTTTACCCTCTCCAGGGATGGCATTTGCCAGATTTTTCGACTTCGGATGGCATTATTTACCTGATCCCCCCCCCCCGCGGAAGTCATCCGAAGACTGTCTCTAGCAGTCGATCTAAGAACGAATTAACTCTTCGGCCTTTCGGTGGGGATAATCCTCTTCAACTTTCAGTCTGCTATTTATAAGTTGTCGAGCAGTAGGGGCGATACGAGTTGTGTCTGCTTCACTAGACAACGGGTTTCCTTTGATCGCTAACACTCCCCCCTTCTATCGGCTCTTCGGTGTTTTTCTTCTTCCCTCTCAACTACAACTGCCTTCATCCCCTAGTTGAGTCTTCTACCCGTCCCTAAACGCCCACCAGCCGCCACACCCCGTTTGGAGAACTTCCTGGAGGTCAAAAGCCCGGAACCGAAAAGGGCCTTTCGACTTTTAATTGTAGGCCACCAGTTTTAATTAAAGATCCCAGGGTAGGAACGGCTCGAGTTGAATGGGCTGTTCGTTAATTTTCCATACTTTTTTCCCACTTAGCCGCTTGAAAGTAGTTGAAGAGAGGGTAGGTAGTGCACCCTTTAAAATTGAGTAATGAGTAGAACTCAGATCTCAAGGAATTAAAAAGTCGAAGCGATCGATTAAAACTCTCGAAACATGAAAATAAACAATCAAGTAGAGTGGGTAGTTTGTTGAGCTTGAAGATCCCTTGAGGCCAACCAGAGGTCGATCATCCACTAGAAGAAGAGGAATAAGGACAGAAAGACGTGGAATATCGTTGGAGACCCCTGTGGCACTACAGTTGTTACTTAATTTTTATATAAACTCCCAATCAATACCTGTTGACCTCTAATTTTCACCCGTTGAGTTCTATATATATACATTTTATAAATAATTCACGTATAATTTAAGGTATAATTTGAAGCGGAGTCACATCCCAACAACCCCTTCCAAGGCCTATCCACACAGATTACTCGCACCAATTGAACAGGCCTAAACTGAACGACATCAATACGATGATGGGAGAAATGATGAATTCCACGGGAACATCATCCCTTCTAGTTAGGTTTCAAAAGCGATAAAACGGCAAGAGATTCTCTTCCAGAGCCGGACATAGAAGAAGATAGTGACTAACAGTTCAAGAACTAAATTGAATCATTTAGTAATTTTAAAATCAATTTGTGATTAATGAAATTTTAGCACTATTTATAATAATAATGTATCACAAAAACCAAAAAACTGATAGGAACTCGTGTGTTAAGAACCTGTGGGTATATCAGGAACTCGCGTGTCCGCGACTCGTGTGCAAACAATGAAAATGCGGGGTGGGGGGGAGGAGCCCAGCCGAAACCGGACCCACCCACCATGGTGGCTCCTGGGGCGTCCACGCGAGCTGCCCCCGACCCGACCTGACCACCCAAAACAAAATCAGTTCACTGTCTACCGTACACACCAATAAGAAGTAAAAATTTTGAAAAATAATAACAATCACAAAACGCTGCAAATTATTGCACAATGGTTTATTATTTTTTATTTTTCTGTATAGATCACTCATCTGCAAAGCCACCAACCATCCAACATGAAGAAAAACATCGACCGCATTTCGGTCAGCTTTAATTTGAACGGAGATTAGGCCTCTTTTGCGATTCACACTCGTGTTTCTGATTTATCGTACGTCCAAACTTTAAATTCTTGTAGTGAGCGAACGGTTTGTCCTACAGAGCTCCGGGTGGTCTCAAAAAATTCTAAAAATTCTATAGAATCCTAAATTGAAGGAAAAACAATACCTTTATATCGAAATTTTTTGAGTTAGGGCGTATTCAAAATTTCAAAATTGATTTTGGAACCCTTAGAAGTGACCTACCTCAACCAAAATCTTCGGGGCACAACTAGACCCCAGAAGGAGCCTACATACCAAATTTCATCAAAATCGGTCAATGCTAAGTGGCAAAAGTGCCGCGTACGGCGGACGGCGTACGGCGGACGGACGGCCAAATTTTTATTCGATTTTTGGAATCTCCGTATCTTGAAACGTAAACCATCAAATTTTGAGGGGTGTTAAAATTTTTTTTTTCTTGGTCGATTCCAAAGGTTCATTATTGAAAATAATAAACCAAAAACTAAGATGATAACATTGTTATCATAGTCAAATCATTTAATTGACATAAAATGAGGCAGGTAGTTATCACAGAATTGTTTTTAGAAATAGTTAAGAATGGAAAGGTACAATGGTACACGAACATCACAATAACAATACATGAATATCACAGATAAAAACGCTGCAAATTATTACACAATGGTTTATTATTTTTCTATAGATCACTCGTCTGCAAAGCCACCAACCATCCAACATGAAGAAAAACATCGATCGCATTTCGGCCAGCTTTAATTTGAACGGAGATTAGGCCTCTTTTGCGATTCACACTCGAGTTTCTGATTTATCGTACGTCCAAACCTTAAATTCTCGTAGTGAGCGAACGGTTTGTCCTACAAAGCTCCGCGTGGTCTCAAAAAATTCTAAAAATTCTATAGAATCTTAAATTGAAGGAAAAACAATACTTTTATATCAAAATTTTTTGAGTTAGGGCGTTTTCAAAAGTTCAAAATTCATTTTGGAACCCTTAGAAGTGACCTACATCAACCAAAATCTTCGGGGCACAACTAGACCCCAAATGGAGCCCACATACCAAATTTCCCAAAATACCAAAATCGGTCAATGCTAAGTGGCAAAAGTGCTGCGTACGGCGGACGGACGGCCAAATTTTTATTCGATTTTTGGATTCTACGTACCCTGAAACGTAAACCATCAATTTTGAGGGGGTGTTGAAAAAAAATTTTCTTGGTCGATTCCAAAGGTTCATTATTGAAAATAATAAATCAAAAACATGAAATATCACAAATACCACAAACAAACATCAATTTTCGAGAAATGTTTTATAGCTTGGATATTACATTTAATTTCAATAAATTAATGAAATCATATTTATATTTATTAAATTTTATCACGTTTCATCATTTGGTATTATTTACTTTCATCACATTTTATCATTTCGTATTTTTATATTTATCAAATTTTATCGCGTTTTATCATTTCATATATTTATATTCATCAAATTTTATCATAAGATGTATTTATCACATTTTATCACGTTTTATCATTTCGTATTTTTATATTTATCAAATTTTATCGCGTTTTATCATTTCATATATTTATATTTATCAAATTTTATCATGAGATATATTCATCAAATTTCATCACGTTTTATCATTTCATATAGGTACTCAAATTTTTCCAATATTATGTTACATGACCTTCATCTTGTTTATTGTTTTCTGTTTTCGAGTCAAAACACACGGCAAGTCCTTGTACAATCATGTCTTCCTACGAGCGGAGGCCACATTGCCCTCCTAATTTGAAAAACTTTCTCGGATTTCTTGAGATTTAATACAATATTTTACGGAAATTGCTATTTTATCCGTCAAGTTACTCATTTTTCGGTCCATCAATAGTCGCCAAGATGTAACGAGAAAATGAGAAACCGGTGTCAACCTATCGAGAAAAACTCCAAGTTTCCTGCTACCTTAAAAAAAACCCGTTATTATTCATGAACCAAGTTTTTCTCTCGCGCTCCCCAAGTTCTCGTTTTCCAATATCAAAGCAAAATATTGTCTCGGCGAAAGAAAAACATTATCGCTGTGAATTTATTTCTACCTGGGCGAGAAAAAAAAGTGACGTGTATCGAAAAGAAATATCGAAACTCACGGAGTTGACGGCGACAAGAAGTAAAGTGGGAAAAATACAATAAACAAGGTTTTTCCTTTATGAATGTTTCGAAAGAAGCTGATTAAATGAACTTCGTTTTTCAAAGAGGGAAAAATCAAAAATTGATTGAAATCCGGTTACGGAACAAGCGTTATTTCATGGGTTCGATCCTTGAGAAATCCCCGATTTTGTTGGAGTCGTCAGCGGAGGGTTGAAGGGAAATATGAAAGAAGATTTCATTATTATTTTGTCAGTTCTCCGCCTTTTACCTTTTCCTCGCGAAGGTGGGGTGAGAAGGCTTGAAAAGGAATTGGCATAATATTCCGTTCTTTGAAACGACAATTCATTGTCATTTTAAGAGGATTTTCGGGAAAGGAGTGGAACTTAATATTCGAAATGGACGTAAAAAAGGCGTGTCGAATTGTGAAGGCAGTTATAGCTTCATTACATTATACTGATATGGGTACTTATTTTTGTATATATACAAAAATTAATGGAAAATGATATACCTATATTGCAATTTATCGCTTCTTAACTTAACAAGGTGCCGGAAGGAATTTTCAATTTTCAGGATAGGTAACAAAAAAGTTTTCAAAAATCAAAATTACGTGTTAATTAACGTGTTACGTTTTAGACCTTACCAACCTTACTTGATTCCTTAGCAACCAAGAACCAAATGTAGTTGAGAATATGAGGGAACCCACATCTCTTGGATAACGATATTTTGCTGTTAGGTACAGGCGGGTAATCTAATCAGGAAAATAATAAACCGATGTGTACTGATTTGCAGCGTTTTTTTTACTCTGATTTTGGTTTATTATTTTCAATACTGAACCAATGGAATCGACCAAGAAAAAAAAAATTTAACACCCCCTCAAAATTTGATGGTTTACGTTTCAAGGTACGTAGAATCCAAAAATCGAATAAAACGCTGCAAATTATTACACAACGGTTTATTATTTTTATATAGATCACTCGTCTACAAAATCACCAACCATCCAATATGGAGAGAAAAAAAAAAAAAAAAAAATCGAAAAAAAATTAAAAAAAATCAAAAAAAAATAAAAATCACCAACCATTGATTGCATTTTGGTCAGCTCTAATTTGAACGGAGATTAGGCCTCTTTTGCGATTCACACTCGTGTTTGGATTTATATATATATATATATTTCAATATAAACCCTTAAATTTTCGTAGGGAGTGAACGGTTTGTCCTACAGAGCTCCGCGTGGTCTCAAAAAACTCTAAAAATTCTATAGAATCTTAATTTGAAGGAAAAACAATACCTTTATATCGAAATTTTTTGAGTTAGGGCGTTTTCAAAATTTCAAAATTGATTTTGGAACCCTTAGGAGTGACCTACATCAACCAAAAGCTTCGGGGCACAACTAGACCCCAAATGGAGCCTACATACCAAATTTCATCAAAATCGGTCAATGCTAAGTGGCAAAAGTGCCGCGTACGGCGTACGGCGTACGGCGTACGGCGTACGGCGTACGGCGGACGGACGGCCAAATTTTTATTCGATTTTTGGAATCTACGTACCTTGAAACGTAAACCATCAAATTTTGAGGGGGTGTTAAAATTTTTTTTTTCTTGGTCGATTCCAAAGGTTCATTATTGAAAATAATAAACCAAAATTTGGCCGTCCGTCCGCCGTACGCGGCACTTTTGCCACTTAGCATTGACCGATTTTGATGAAATTTGGTATGTAGGCTCCATTTGGGGTCTAGTTGTGCCCCGAAGCTTTTGGTTCATGTAGGTCACTTCTAAGGGTTACAAAATCAATTTTGAAAATTTGAAAACGCCTTAACTCAAAAAATTTTGATATAAAGGTATTGTTTTTCCTTCAATTCAAGATTCCATAGAATTTTTTGAGACCACGCGGAGCTCTGTAGGACATACCGTTCGCTCCCTACGAAAATTTAAGGGTTTGAATTGAAATATTTGCATATATAAATCAAAACACGAGTGTGACTCGCAAAACAGGCCTAATCTCGGTTCAAATTAGAGCTGACCGAAATGCGATCGATGGTTGGTGATTTGGATTTTTTTTTTTTTTTTTTTTTGATTTTTTTCATTGATTTTTTTTTTTATATTGGATGGTTGGTGATTTTGTAGACGATTGATCTATATAGAAAAAATAATAAACCATTGTGTAATAATTTGCAGCGTTTTTACTCTGGCTCCAATAAAAACGTCTGCCAAGTGAGTGTGGCACATAGCTCCGATATATAGTAGCTTATCTCAAAACATCAATCTCTACCCTCATAAGGGACCATCTAACAGCACAATTTCTGAAAATTTCATCGAAATTGGCTGGAAAGTGTGGAAGTTATGGCTGTCATAAGAAGCTTTAATTTGCGCAAGCGCACTGACTACTATCAGTTCCGGGCGATGATTTTCATAGAGGACCATCTACACGCCAACCCGCGCAATCCTTGACAATTTCGTCGAAATCGGACTATAAATTCGTATAGCTTTGCCCGTTATTTCATGACAGACAGACAGACATAGAACCAAAATTGTTCGGGAAGGCCTGAAACGTAAAACGTGAGTGGAAATTTCGATTTTGGAGAACTTTTTTTTCAACTTTGAAAATTGAAAGTTGGAATACTCGGAACCAAAATTCAAAAGTAACGTGTTTCTCAAAATAGGAACCTGATTGATTATTGTCAAGTCACAACAAATTCAACAACCTTGAATATTTATCTCCGAATTTAGAGAAAAAAAATCGAGTAGGTACTTAACATTTATAGTTTGAAAATAATCAAGTTTGGTGCTTGATACCTTTGGAACCCAGGGCAGTAAAATTCATAGGGGGTCATTTGTGGCCTAATTCAATTTCCGCCTGAAAATTTCATCAAAATAGAACCTTATTTATGACAGTTTTGGAACTTTTTTCTCTCATTTTCCCATCACAACTATTGATCCGAATGTGATGAAATTTAAAAGAAATCATTTTACAGAAAACATTGTTTTCACTTTTCATGGTTGAAAAAAAAAGTTCTCTAAAAACAAGATTTCCACTCGAGTTTTAGGCCTTCGTGAACAATTTTGTTTCCGTGTCTGTCTGTGTGTCCTTGTGTCTGTCATGAATTCCTTGCCACAGCCATTTCTACAATTGTCATCCGATTTCGATGAAATTTTCTAGGATTGTGCTGGTTGATGTATAGATGATGGTTCCCAAGGATGGTATTACAATGTATTGCATTCCCCTTTTCCCCTCCTTTTGATAATTCTATATCAATCTCGAGTGTAATCGTGAAGTATCTTTCATTTATTTATTTCTTCGTTAAATACACTGCCTATCCTTGTGGTTTTTAGGACGTCCCACAGTAAGACTTGGGCGTCCTTATGCGATCGATCTGGGGTGAAGGAGGACAACACTCAATAGAAAAAAAAATAACCACACAGTAATCCGTTTTAAACCATTCTGAATCCCAATCCGCGAAAAAAAAACATAGGTGTATGTCTGTGTGTGTGTATGTGTGTGTGTGTGTAACAAAATCTTGTGTACTCTGCCCAGGCCTTAGTTCTCAACCGATTTTCCTGGTTCTTTTTTTGTTCAACGCGGAAAACTATCTAGTTGTGCACTACGTCGCCGGAATTTCGAATTTTGCCTTTTAAGGAGGGGAAAGGGGGGGTTAATGCTCAAAAAACGTGTGTTTTTGGGCATAATCTTGTGTACTCTGCCCAGGCCTTAGTTCTCAACTGATTTTCGTGGTTCTTTTTTTCTTCGACGCGGAAAACTATCTAGTTGTGCACTACGGCGCCGGAATTTCGAATTTTGCCTTTTAAGGAGGGGAAAGGGGGGGTTAATGCTCAAAAAACGTGTGTTTTTGGGCATAATCTTGTGTACTCTGCCCAGGCCTTAGTTCTCAACTGATTTTCGTGGTTCTTTTTTTCTTCGACGCGGAAAACTATCTAGTTGTGCACTACGGCGCCGGAATTTCGAATTTCGCCTTTTAAGGGGGGGAAAGGGGGGGTTAATGCTTAAATAACGTACGTTTGCGAGAATAATCTTGTAAACTCTGCCCAGGCCTCAATTTCCAACCGATTTGTGTGTTTCTTTTTTTGTTTGACTAAAATAAATTCCGAGTTGTACATGATTTCACTAGAGTACCAAAATTTGCAAGAGGAGGGGATGGGTGGTGGGATAATATTCACAAAATATCCAATTTTTCAATATTTCGGTTCCTTTACTGCTTACTAATTGTATCCAAGCTTTGAAATTGAGGAAAAATTCTCATTATACCTTAGGATTTGCATGAATTACTTTCTGTACCACCATGGAAATAAAAGTGATGCCACCATGGTGCCAGGGCACCATAAACCTCATATTTCTTGGGTTTTTTGGTGTTTCACCTTGAATACGGATGTGACATTCGACGGACTGCCTACTAAACCTAACAGATGAAAGTTCAACGTTACGACGTATTTCCGCTTTGGTGCCAGACTGGCACCATTGGTGGTGGTGAACTCGAATTCGCATGTTGGGTGTCGTAGATCATGGATTTTAAAATGCTCTTCAGATTCGAGGCTCCCATGCCGCTAGAAGTGTTATGGTTTATAATGGTGGGGGGGGGGGGTGTCACTATTTCTTCCCTAAAGTAATAAATAAATTACATCGAGAGAAACAGTCTTATCGCTTAACAACTGGTTAAACTGATCCAATACTTATCCAATGGGACGTCCCCTGAAATGCATGCATTACTAAACAATATGTTTTTTACTGTTATTACTTTATTTTCCCACACTCTCTTTGGTACCGTGGGTTTTACCATACCACAGAGAGTAGCTACAATACATCTGCTCATCTATACAATCGGGTTATAAATACGAGAATGCTATGTACCAATCCCACTTGGCAGACTTTTTTGTTGCTAAACAACAAAAAAGTAACTTTTTTTGGAAAAGAAGTTACTTTTTTTTTAAATATAATATATTAATAATATGTAGTATATTATATTACATATTTTTCGGTTCTACATGTTAGTCTACGTTTAAATTTCCCCTGAACATAAGAGACCTTCCAAGCTGTGAAATACGTTGTTGGAAGGTCTCAGGTAAACCAAGCTGGTAATGTGAAAGAGGTGTCCAGACAAGTAGCTTGGAGGGTCTGGAAGAAGTTATCTGCCCCCTACAAGGAGAGAAGTCACTCATTCTTATGCTCTCAATAAATTGATTTCCCATTCATTTAAACAAGATAATTTTATATTTCGTCAGCCGTCGCTAGTGTTGGTTTGATTTTATTGGGGATGGTTAGAATGCTCATGGAAACGATATAGAATTATGGGCTGGACATGATTTAGCTCATAACTCTTAATAATAAATTGTTCTGTACTCCTGCTGTAGTCATTTTGTAGATTTATGTGGATTTATGTGTTCTCGCCTATCGTTCCTTTACTCAGGCAAGCGCTTTTGGAGCAGCTGTCTCCTTTCTCAAGTTTATGTTCAATAGTCAGGGTTAGAGGATTGGTTTTTTTTGTGAGAGATGGAAGTTAGAGTATGTCTGCAGATTGTTGAACATAGGCTTGAGAAAGGGGACATAGCTGCCCCAAAAGCGCTTGTCTGAGTAAAGGAATGATAAACGAGAACTGGGTCTTTTCTGCTTCATCCTCCACATACACCTACTTAATCATAAAGAGATACAAATATGTTATCTATATATAAATTTAAATGGAATATCAAAAAACTACAATTATAGCTACCTTCATTAATAAATTCTGAACACATTCGGGTTTTCCGATTGAAAAAAGTTGATAAATTTCGGAGGAAAACTGCCTGTACCCAGCCGAGAGTCACAAAGGCACCTCTTGCCAACCCAACGGTTAATTCCAAAGCCCGCCCACAGAGGCCAGCGCTGCCTGTTCATATCTCGTTTAGAAGCCCAATCCCGATATTTCATAAACCGGAATATAAGAACCAGTACGAGTATGTTTTAGTACAGTTGAAGAACTTTAAACAGTACGGTATAAGTTAATTTCCCATATATAAGATATATGGACGGGAGAACATAGAGGAATGTGGACTGCACGGTTGGTGCCAAACATTCAGACGTGGATGGAAAGAAAACATGGAGAAGTGAACTTCTTCCTTACGCAGTTCTTTACGGGACATGGACTGTTTTATGCCTACCTGCATAAAATGGGAAAGGTATCTGCCCCAACATGTTTACATTGCCAGAACAAAGATGATGATGATGTGCTCCACACCTTCTTCAAATGCACCAAATGGGCACCTGAAAGAAATCAGCTGATGGCAGACCTGGAGATAGCTCCCCAGAGCTCAACACCAGAGGCTGTTGTCAGCAGGATGGTGGAAGGTGTGCTGGACTGCTGTGGCAGAATACACAGAGAGCATCCTGACAAGGAAGATGCTCTTAATACGAGAAAGAGAGAGGAGGGAGCATTTGGTCCGCCCCCTCACTCTGAACTGATTAAACGCCCCAGGACTCAGCCCGAAGTAATGTGCTAAACGGTTCCGGGCTGAGCTCCAACATGGGGGGAAAAAAGAGGTATTTTTTTTAGTGGGTTTGAATCCCACATAACCTGGAGGACGCGGACCCTTCCAGGTATCTTACGAGATCCAACTCCACGTATGGATCTTAAAGATTTTCTCACCTGCCTGCCGGGAAAAAAAGAGCTCTAAGAGTGGATCACTGTTTGCAACTGCCCGCCCGATTCCGCCATCTTCATCAGTCCAGACTAGCTTATTATATCGTTCACCCGTAGATCAAGTAGTGCTGCTTATCTTCCGTATTACCGTCGAGTACTTTACAATAAACCATTTTCTCGTACAGTTAATTGCCTTAATTATTTCCCCGATTCCCGAGGTTAAAACAAAAACCTTTAAAACTTTTGACCCCACCCACCATCTCTCACACTAAGTGGCCGTCCACCATAGCAAATTTGTTGCAAATCATAGGTACCAGTGTATCGAACATTGTGGAATATATGCCCTACAAGAGAGAGCCGGATTGCCTGACGAGTGCACGCGCACAGATTCCTCCACTCCGCGTAGGTACTCGGAAATCTAATGACTCCATTAGCACGTAATGGACAGGGACGTATTTCATATTTAACGACTAATGGGCGTGTTGGCCGCTGACCGCTACATAACCGCCTCTTCAGCGCGGAGGGACCTTTAATTAAACCCGGTGTTTCCCGGAAATGTACTTCGGCATGTGAAATGAGAGGGTTTTTTGAGCTTCAACGACCCACCGCGGCTGATGTGCGAAAACCTATAAATCATGATAATGGACCGCTTCTGCATTTTGGTTAATCAGCAGTGAGTTTTCATGAGGCATTTTGCATCCTCACTGCCGCAGGTAGGGAAGCTTTAGGGCAAACGGTCCAGTACTCCTCACTGAATCAGTGAGTGTAACGACCTTACTGACCGACTTCAAAACATCCAACACTCAGAAGCAGAAGGTCTCTCAGTTGCGTCATGAAACGACTTTTTTTTTAAATATATATTTTGTACGTTTTGAACACCTTGCATTTCAAATAAGTGGGTTTTTTAAAACAATATAAGTCCTGTGTTGTTTTCAATCACAACGTGGGGAGCTTTCGTCTACCTTTTGGTTTTCTTCAAAAAGGTTAAAACTCATTTTAGCGTGATTCTGAATGTCACTCCATCTTTAAATAATGACGTCTTTAGCTAAAAAAGTGGGAATATTAGTGAATAAGGATACTACGTCTGGAGATATCTAAGAAGACCCAATGTTCATGGTAAAAAGTAAAAAAACGTCTGCCAAGTGGGTGTGGCACATAGCTTCCTCGTATCCATAACCCGATTGTATAGATGATCCGATGCATAGTAGTTAATCTCAAAACACCAATCTCTAAGTACCTTTCACTACCCTCATAGGGGACCATCTACTCGCTAATCTGGACAATCCTAGAAAATTTCATCAAATTAGGATGAAAAATTAAGTGAGTAGGTGTATGTGATTGGATCGAAAAGATACTTAGCCTCGGCTGGGACTCGAACCCTCGACCTTAGGAACTCACATCAAGACTTTATCCTCTGAGCTACCGAAGCTTTGCTATTAATGGGATTAGAGATTCTCACAGGAGACCATCCCTATATGAATGAATCCCTCTATGAAAAACAATTCTCTGTGATTTTCATAGGGGACCATCTAAACATACTCTGTAACATCCCTGGAAATTTCATTGAAATCAGATGGAAAATGTAGAAATTATGGCCGTTACAAGGAAATTCACGTTTGCGCATGCGCAATGGCTACTATCAGTCCGAAGGTGGTGATTTTCATAGGGGATCATCTAAATACTAATGTGTAACATCCCTGAAAATTTCATTGAAATCGGATTGAAAATGTGGAAGTTATGGCCGTTACAAGGAATTCACGTTTGCGCATGCGCAGTCGCTTCTATCAGTCCGGGGACGATGATTTTCATAGGGGACCATCTACAACCTAATCCACATAATCTCTGAAAATTTCATCGAAATCGAATAGAAAATGTGGAAGTTATGGCCGTTACAAGGAAATTCACGTTTGCGCATGCGCAATAGCTACTATCAGTCCGAAGGTGACGATTTTCAAATGGGACCATCTAAATACTAATCTGTAACATCCCTGAAAATTTCATTGAAATCGGATGGAAAATGTAGAAGTTATGGCCGTTACAAGGAATTCACGTTTGCGCATGCGCAGTCGCTTCTATCAGTCCGGGGATGATGATTTTCATAGGGGACCGTCTGCACACCAACCCGCACAATCCCTGAAAATTTCATAGAAATCAGACAATAACTTCGTATAGTTATGCGCGTTACAAGGAATTCATGACAGACGGACAGACACACAGACAGACAGACACACAGACACGGAACCAAAATTGTTCAGAAAGGTCTAAAACGCAAAACGCGAGTGGAAATTTTGATTTTGGAGAAATTTTTTTTTTCGTCCTTGAAAAGTGAAAACAAAGCTTCCGCTACCTTGGTAGACTCGGAAGCAAAAGTAAAGTAAACAAGCATTTCAGGTTGGATTTTCTGTCCGACTTTCTGTCTGACTGCCATTCCTGGCTTCGTGGACTTCATCAGCTGTCTTCCTAAGGAAGATCAGAATTTGTTCTGATGATTTCGGGGGAACTGTGACCGGCTTACCCGAAAATATGCTCATGAGGCCAGCCTCGAACTCACGGCCCCGCAACCGGTCCGAGACTTTCTGTCCGACTGCCATTCCTGGCGTCGTGGACGTCATCAGCTGTCTTCCTAAGGAAGATCAGAATTTGTTCTCATGATGGGGGACCTGAGACCGGCTTACCCGAAAATATGCTCATGAGGCCAGCCTCGAACTCACGGCCCCGCAACCGGTCCGAGACCCGTCTCCAGAGACATATGCCGGAACGGGCCACAGCTGAACCCAATGTTCATGGGGGCCCAATGTTCATGGTTTGTTGAGTAAAACACAGAAATAAAATTCTTAAACTCAAATAATGAATTTTTGATGTAAGTCGGGTTTCTGAGAGGTTGTAGTGAAGGGATAAGATATTTTGACAAGTTGTAAGTTGGTGACAATACAGTAAATTAATAAATCAGACGTAAAGTAATACGTAAATTTGGTAATACAGTAAATTTTAAATCAGACGTTGGTAACACCCTTTGCATTTATCAACAGCTTCTGGGTGAGTCCGGAAGTGGGGAGAACAATGGCGACCCTGTAGGTGACGACAAACCTCCATTTTTATTAAACTCTCACACTTTTTCATTCCACTCTATAGTTTCAAAATACCTGTTGCCATTGTTACCTCCTCAAGTAGGGTAAAAGAACCAATTACTGACACTTTAAGGAAAATTTTGAGGTGTTCAACAATTTATTTCTCCCGTATTTATTCATCGTTCCTCACAATTAAAAATTTTTCCGTTTGGCCAATATCGGTTTTCTCAATTTTGCTCATTAAAATTACCACATCGGTAAATCAATTCATTTTTCTGCTTAAATTTTGATACATCTTTTTCTCCTATTACCGACATGCATGCACCTTTTACTGACAGTGTAAGGAACCAATTACTGACACCCTGTATCAAGTTCAAATTAATTTTAAATCCAACTTTAAAATGGAAAAAGTATTTTACTTAGTACCTATATTTCGAAATCACAAGGCACGTAACAGTTTATGTAACAACACAAAGTAAGAACTCATAATATCATCAAATTTTGCAAATTTTAAACGCTCAAAAATATCTTGCTTTGTTTGAGTCTGACATCTCTCTTATTTTAAAACGTAGGAAATTATAGGAATACCATCATCACAACTAATCGTCCATATTACAGAACCTTAGGCTTTGGAACTAAAGTTTTCCGAAAACCCCAATTACTAACACAACCCAAATTACCTACCCAAATCCTTGTTTTCTATCCAAAGTTGTTTTATCAGTAATTTGCACTGGAATTGGGCATCTTACTATCTAATATCAATACCGGAGCAGTAAAAAATAATTCGAATGTGGAAATAAAGATGAAACTGTTATAATAGTAGAAATAGGGTGTGCGCCTGGGTAGGAAAAACTGTTTATTGTTATTTTTAATCTAAGGTAGACCTCATTCTGACAATTTTGGTACTAACCGCGACCTTCTAGCGTGTGTTAATCTTTTCCTATGAATTTTTAAAGTTTCGACCGTTTATGACGTCACAGTGGGCTGGGGGGTCCCGCCCAGGCGAGAGGGGCGCGTGACGTCATAAACGGTCGAAACTTTGAAAATTCATAGAAACAGATCTACACACGCTAGAAGGTCGCGGTTGGTGCCAAAATTCTCAGGATGTAGTCTACTTTCCATTAAAAATCTAAAAAAAATTAAGGCGCATCCCCCATTGCGACTCACCTCCCTAGCAAAACCGCTAGCGATTGGACAGCAGATGTTAGACGAACGATAAAACTTTATTCCTGAACCCCTCATCATCAATGCTGACTAGATCTTGGTGTGAATCAGGAGAAAATTACTGTGGCTTTGATTTAGCGCCAATTTTGAATTCCTAGGTGACTTGAAACGCTTATTGTTCAAGGTAGAATGAGCACGGGTGGTGTTAGCAATTGGTGCCTTTACTCTATATCTTTCCATTCTGTTGTTGATTGACAATGAGATCCAGAGGGTAGTTGTCGAAAGCTCTCCACGAATAAAAGTGATTGGAAACAACAAAAGGACTTGTACTGTCAAAAAATCCGCTCATTTAGAGTAAAAGAAAAAGTCCACAGCCTACCTAGTATTTCTTTATTTTTAGAACCGAATAATGAGGGTAACGTTTCACGAAGATCCCAACTCAGCGGTGGACCTACTAATTGGCCCTGTTTCGCCCCTCCACTTTAAATATTGATGAACCAGTTTATACAGGGTCTCCGCACTTGAGAACCCTCTAGGGGTCGATTCTACAAGGTATTCTCTACAAAAAAGTCTTCTAGCTATTTGGTTTAAAACCACTGTTTTGCCCAAGTTTTAGCATGGAACATGCTTTAGCCTTGACCTAACTGGCAAAAAGTTTTGCGTTTTTCGGGAGCGGTAACTAGGAACGGTATCGAGTCAAGAAAATGTTGCTTAGTCGTTGACACGGAAGTAAGGTTCGTGTAACGTGGTGTAACCTATGCGATGAGTTGTAATCTCAATACAACTATAAAATACCTTCCTATCTGAAGACTGATTCTGACATTTTCATGTCTTTGCTTTGGCACATAAACTGAAAAATCGTCACGAAAACTAAGCAAATCTTGCTCACGCGACCAATAAATAAAATAGACTCACTTTGTTGCGTAGAGAACAATCAACTGTTTTCTTATTTTGATGCTTGGGTACATGAACTAACAACCTTACTTCACTACCTTGTTGTGTAGTGGTTGACATGAAAATGTCCCAATGTGTTGCAGACTCGTATGCAAGCATTTAAAATTGAGTTTCTTCAAAAGACTACTTTCTTACCAATTCATTTCGAATTTCCAGTTCATTTTCGTTTTGGATTGAAAAATCATGGGTGGGTTAATTTGAAATATCAGTGGTATCGATACTTTGAGCCGATATTATCGAAGTAACGATATTTTATAATATCGGTATCGAAAAGATATCGGGTATCGATACTTCCTGAGAAATATCGTATCGAAAGGAGTATCGATACTTTGGAGTGTCGTGCCGTCCCTACTCATGCTGTACGAATGGGATTTTTTCTTCAAACGGATAAAAGTTTATAATTTGAGTGAAATCGAATTATCGTTCTACTCAATCTCTCAGTACACGTCCTGGCATTTCTCCTTGTAAACCCGAAGTTAAAATTTCGTATTAGGTATATTAAAAATTATTTTTCAAGAAAGAGTGTAGGGGCTTCAACCATCTCCAAGCTGAAGCGACGGAAAAGGAAAAATTCTTGGTACGTAAGCATCAACCATGTAAAGGATTATCCCTTCCACGATCTGTCGTGGGAGGCATCCAAGAAATTACCTTCCAGGTTCAGAGGTTTCCATTGAAACAATGGCCACAACTACCTGGAGACGAAGAAGCGCCTTTCAGACGATTTTCCCAAAACAATACGAAAAAGGCTTCGGTCTCCAACTCTTCCTGAAACCTTCATCCCAGGAATTCCATTCGAGCACGATAGTCACATTTCTGACAAAATTCAGGTACTAAAGAGCTCCCACCTCAACCAGCGTTGCCAAATTCACACCATGATGCCAAGTCTCCTTGATGTGATTTCACTTTTTAAGAGGCAAAAACGTATTTGAGTGGAAACAAGTGGAGTTGATAAAATGTAGTAAAAATAAAACATATAGGTTTTCCAAGTCAGATTGAGAATTTTCCACATCAAATTTTAAAAGGCTATCGAAATAGCAGAAAAGGTTTGATCGCATTCTTCCAAATAAAATTAAAAAGAGTAAGAAAGCGCGGCTAAAGCATATTCCATGTTTCTTGAATTTCAGCCAAAGGCTCTAAGCAGTAACCATCAGGGGGTCCAGGGTGCTTGCCCTCCTGGCGAGACTGACCTGATATTATTGAAACTGCCACAACCCTGTTATTTAAATAAATTTAAATAATTTAAGTAAATTCAAATTTGAGGATATTTTTGGAAAAAGCGTTAAATTTCCAAGCTACCTAATGCAAAACCAAGATCTTTCAGCAATGAAACTTTTTTTTAATCAAGTCAAAAAGCCAAGTTTTAAAAATGTTCTAGATTTGTCTTCTTTTAATCAAAGTTTTTACTTCTGGGTCCCTGTCCATTTCGATAGATGCTCTTCGGAAAAAACACGTCCAAATTGCAAGCTTTCCAAAGTTATTTTCACCTTTCAAGAGCTGCTGGGTGTCAGCGCAAACAAAAAAACTTTACTTAGAAAAGTCACATTTCATTAAGTTTCAAAGTTAACTTAGACTTGATTTTGGGAAAAAAGTGTATTATTTTTTGCAGATCTTGAATTTGCACTAGGTAGCTTGGAAATTTAAGGTTCTTCCCAACGATATCTTCAAACTTTGAATTGACGTGATGAATAATGGGATTTATGGCCGTTTTAATGACAAAAGGTCGGAAAAACCTTAAAATTACAACTTGGAAAAACGTTGTAGAAAAAAGGGAAAATTGCTAGGTGACATTTTTGTTGGAAGTTCCTTTTAGATTCTACTCCTAGAGGGTCAACAGTGTCTAGAGTGAACACCTGTACAGGTATTTTACAGGGGGTTTCATCTTGTCATTTTGATTAGTATTCCCCTCTCAGCACTAGATTGCACTTTGGTGCCATCGGTAGGGTCGGTAGGGTCTCAGTCGATCATCGTTGTGGGTCAGTATTTCCCTAAATTGTAGGGTCAAAAACTTCAAAAGTTTTAGCTAACTTTTAAATTTTCAAGGATTTTGGAAATTTATTAGTGCATGGGCCTTCAGAACAACTGAAAGATTGCCGCTGTAATCATCCAAATTGAACAATAATTGTCAGAGAAAAATGGGAGAAACATAACTGAATAAACGGTTTTTCCCATTTTCCTCTGGCAATTATTGTTCGATTTTGATGATTTCAGCGATAATCTTTCAGTTTTTCAATTCCCTAGGCCCATGCAATAATGAATTTCGAAAATCCTAGAACTTTAAAAAAGAAATTAAAAAGAAGAAATTTAAAATTTAGGTGCAACTTTTAAAGTTTGAGTCCCTGCAATTTAGCAAAATACTAACCCGCAACGAGGAACGAACGGCGACCGACTGAGACTCCCTTGAGACGGGAAAAACTGTTTATTCAGTTATGTTTTCTCTCTCTCTCCCCCCCCCCAGTTTTTCATTCATTGTTAAATTTTGATGATTCCAGCGGCAATCTTTCAGTTTTTAAGGAGGTTTATGAGTCGGTTCTAATTTAACACTTTTTCATGTACCTGTTTCTCTTGATATGCCTATTCATGATATCTTCATACTTTTTAAAAAAAATCTTTTTCTACTCTCCATATATCCACTGAGCAAGTTTCAACTCTGTTGTGCAAAGATTATTTTTTTGTTGTGCAAAACAGTTTTTTCATATTTTTCATGCTTACGATTTTTTAATTCTAGCCATGTTTCTGTTGGGAGTTTTCCGTCCAAACTTGTTCAATGACTGTAATAAATCCCTCTCGACAATATTTTAAAAGATCCAAGTTGCCAGCTCTATTGGCTGCTGAGAAACAGGTACTTAAGTGACGAAAAACAAGGGTTTTTCCGGTTTGGAGAAAAACCGCGATTTGTGAAAGGTTACCGTTGTTTGAGGTATTTGATCGATGGTTCGTAATTATTTCATATTGAAGGAATTGAAAATGAGGTCTGATTATTCCTTATCTATGATTCTTATCAATCAGTGTTTGCACCGGTTAGATAAGGTTATTTCATATCACGTAGTACTGATGAGAATAATGGTTATACACTATTGGCTCACTTGATTTCTTCATTAGTCTAGTGCTGTGCTATTTTTGTACTATTTGGTGGCATGGGAACCAGTGCTGGAACCATGGAGTAGGACATAGTATATCAATCAGAACTTATGAACAGCGAAAGAACGGTAGGTAGTTACAGAAATATAGAAACTATGAACCTGGAGCGGGAAACAGCTATCCCCCGGAAACAGCGTTTGGCCCCTCAATCTTTGGAAACTCATATCTCTGCTTTCCACTGCTCAAATTTAATATTTTTATATATCAAAATGTCTGAACCTAAAACCTGCAGAATTTCATAAAAATGAAAAAGTAGAAAAATTTTCGATTTTGACTAATGAACCCCCTTAAATTCCCTAGGCCGACGCACTAATGCAATTCTAAAATCTTTGAAAATTTCAAATTTACCTTCATTTTTAAAGTTTTTGCCCCTGCAATTTAGGAAAATACTGACGCGGAAAGAGGAACGAACGGCGACTGAATGAAGAGTTTTTCTCATTTACAAGGTTTAATGGGAATTTTTTTCTAATTTCTTTTCAACAAATAGTCAACACTTTTTTTGAAGTTGATATTCATTGTAAATTATCAAAATAGTAAATGCCAATAAATTTGCATTCACAAGTGTGATTACAAATGATTGCTTATCATACACAAGTGAATTAGCTCTATCGGTGAATTAAATTTGTATTCACAAGGTAATCAAATGTTGCCCGCTTCTGTTACCGACTACACTAACTGACTCTTACATCATTGCAATTCCATTATAGATTGCTTACCTAATCAGGCTTCTCAAAGTCCATAGCAACCGATCCTTAGGAAGCAGAGATTCTGTACAGCGAATGGCTTTTCCTTAATCTATCGAAGGATTTTAGAATCAAGGCAACAGTATCGGTTTTCGGGGAGCAATCGAGTTTAATCTGAGAGAGGAGTCAAAGGACTGACGAGAGGCAGGGGTAATGACGTCGCGGTAAGGAAAGGCCGAGAAGAGGTAAGGAAGGTACTTAGCGAGGGAAGTGCTCCTGATCCAATCATAAAGGGCAAGACAGGAACTCAAGTGATCCTCGTGCGGGTAAATCAGGTGCTTGAGAAGATCCTTTAGCGGGTTGAAAAACATTTTTTTGCCTACTAGTACTTAAGGTGGGTAATTATAGGGCAATGCAGACCCAAAGGTTGCAAGGAGAAGTAAATATCACACAAATGAACGACTGGGAGATACTCGAAAAACTGACAATTTCATCGTATCTCAGAAACATGAAATGTCTGCGTTTGAATTTATCTTTTCGAATTAATTTGTCCCTCATTATCGAAGACATGAAATGTAGGTTGAAAAATGTGGGTTCTCCAAAATAAAATTTGTCTCTCGTCCAAATGCAATGTAATTTACAAGCCGTCGTCTTGTAGTAAAGCCGTGAAACTTGTGTGATTCTTCTCATACCTTCAAATACCTTTTTTCCGGTCCTATAAAGTTCAAAATGGGTCAAATCTGACAGTTTTTTGAGTTGTGGCTTCTACTGATCAAAATGCAGTGTAACTAATAGGCAATCGTCTTGGAGTCAAAGCCCTACAACCTGTGCAATTCTTTTCCTACCTTAAATAAATTTCTTTTTTCGGTCCTTCTTAGTCCAAAATGGGTCAAATCTGACTGGTTTTTGAGTTGTGGCTTCTACTGATCAAAATGCAATGTAACTTATAGGCAATCGTCTTGGAGTCAAAGCTCTACAACCTGTGCAATTCTTTTCATTCCTTTAAATGAATTCCTTTTTTCGGTGTTTTCTAGTCCAAAACAGGTCAAATCTGACTGGTTTTTGAGTTGTGGCTTCTACTGATCAAAATGCAATGTAACTTATAGGCAATCGTCTTGGAGTCAAAGCTCTACAACCTGTGCAATTCTTTTCATTCCTTTAAATGAATTCCTTTTTTCGGTGTTTTCTAGTCCAAAACAGGTCAAATCTGATTGGTTTTTGAGTTGTGGCTTCTACTGATCAAAATGCAATGTAACTTATAGGCAATCGTCTTGGAGTCAAAGCCCTACAACCTGTGCAATTCTTTTCATTCCTTTAAATGAATTCCTTTTTTCGGTGTTTTCTAGTCCAAAACAGGTCAAATCTGACTGGTTTTTGAGTTGTGGCTTCTACTGATCAAAATGCAATGTAACTTATAGGCAATCTCTTGGAGTCAAAGCTCTACAACCTGTGCAATTCTTTTCATTCCTTTAAATGAATTCCTTTTTTCGGTGTTTTCTAGTCCAAAATGGGTCAAATCTGACTGGTTTTTGAGTTGTGGCTTCTACTGATCAAAATGCAATGTAACTTATAGGCAATCGTCTTGGAGTCAAAGCTCTACAACCTGTGCAATTCTTTTCATTCCTTTAAATGAATTCCTTTTTTCGGTGTTTTCTAGTCCAAAACAGGTCAAATCTGATTGGTTTTTGAGTTGTGGCTTCTACTGATCAAAATGCAATGTAACTTATAGGCAATCGTCTTGGAGTCAAAGCTCTACAACCTGTGCAATTCTTTTCATTCCTTTAAATGAATTCCTTTTTTCGGTGTTTTCTAGTCCAAAACAGGTCAAATCTGATTGGTTTTTGAGTTGTGGCTTCTACTGATCAAAATGCAATGTAACTTATAGGCAATCTCTTGGAGTCAAAGCCCTACAACCTGTGCAATTCTTTTCCTACCTTAAATAAATTCCTTTTTTCGGTCCATCATAGTCCAAAATGGGTCAATTCTGACTGTTTTTTGAGTTGTGGCTTCTACTGATCAAAATGCAATGTAACTTATAGGCAATCTCTTGGAGTCAAAGCCCTACAACCTGCGTGATTCTTTTCATACCTTTGAATAAATTCCTTTTTTTCGGTCCTTTATAGTTCAAAATGGATCAAATCTGACTGGTTTTTGAGTTGTGGCTACTACTGATCAAAATGCAATGTAACTTATAGGCAATCTCTTGGGGTCAAAGCCCTACAACCTGTGCAATTCTTTTCCTACCTTAAATAAATTCCTTTTTTCGGTCCATCATAGTCCAAAATGGGTCAATTCTGACTGTTTTTTGAGTTGTGGCTTCTACTGATCAAAATGCAATGTAACTTATAGGCAATCTCTTGGAGTCAAAGCTCTACAACCTGTGCAATTCTTTTCCTACCTTAAATAAATTCCTTTTTCGGTCCTTTATATTCCAAAATAGGTCAAATCTGACTGGTTTTTGAGTTGAGGCTTCTACTGATCAAAATGCAATGTAATTTATAGGCTATCGTCTTGGAGTCAAAGCCCTACAACCTGTGCAATTCTTTTCCTACCTATAAATAAATTCATTTTTTCGGTCCTTTATAGTCCAAAATAGGTCAAATCTGACTGGTTTTTGAGTTGAGGCTTCTACTGATCAAAATGCAATGTAATTTATAGGCTATCGTCTTGGAGTCAAAGCCCTACAACCTGTGCAATTCTTTTCCTACCTATAAATAAATTCATTTTTTCGGTCCTTTATAGTCCAAAATAGGTCAAATCTGACTGGTTTTTGAGTTGTGGCTACTACTGATCAAAATGCAATGTAACTTATAGGCAATCTCTTGGAGTCAAAGCTCTACAACCTGTGCAATTCTTTTCCTACCTTAAATAAATTCCTTTTTCGGTCCTTTATATTCCAAAATAGGTCAAATCTGACTGGTTTTTGAGTTGAGGCTTCTACTGATCAAAATGCAATGTAATTTATAGGCTATCGTCTTGGAGTCAAAGCCCTACAACCTGTGCAATTCTTTTCCTACCTATAAATAAATTCATTTTTTCGGTCCTTTATAGTCCAAAATAGGTCAAATCTGACTGGTTTTTGAGTTGAGGCTTCTACTGATCAAAATGCAATGTAATTTATAGGCTATCGTCTTGGAGTCAAAGCCCTACAACCTGTGCAATTCTTTTCCTACCTATAAATAAATTCATTTTTTCGGTCCTTTATAGTCCAAAATAGGTCAAATCTGACTGGTTTTTGAGTTGAGGCTTCTACTGATCAAAATGCAATGTAATTTATAGGCTATCGTCTTGGAGTCAAAGCCCTACAACCTGTGCAATTCTTTTCCTACCTATAAATAAATTCATTTTTTCGGTCCTTTATAGTCCAAAATAGGTCAAATCTGACTGGTTTTTGAGTTGTGGCTACTACTGATCAAAATGCAATGTAACTTATAGGCAATCTCTTGGGGTCAAAGCCCTACAACCTGTGCAATTCTTTTCCTACCTTAAATAAATTCCTTTTTTCGGTCCTTCTTAGGCCAAAATGGGTCAAATCTGACTGGTTTTTGAGTTGTGGCTTCTACTGATCAAAACGCAATGTATTTTATAGGCAATCTCTTGGGGTCAAAGCCCTACAACCTGCGTGATTCTTTTCATACCTTTAAATAAATTCCTTTTTTCGGTGTTTATTAGTCCAAAATGAGTCAAATCTGACTGGTTTGTGAGTTATGGCCTCCGATTGCAATGAAATTTATCCAAGCTCGTGCCAAAACTTGAAAACCAGCATTTACCGGGTTTTTACTTCATAGGAATGAGGAGAAAGGAATTCCAAGGGTTTGGATAGGATTCTCGTACACAAAAATCATCTTACCTTTTTTTTTTGAAAATTGTTTTTGCATCAAGTTAATTTATTAACAATATCATTTAGAAATTTCAAAATGATCTTCCCAATGAATCTCTTTTGGAATATCTACACAACAATACATTAAGTAAAATTGTACTTTAATCTTGTATGGTTTTGAAGTTGGACTCGGAACCAAAATTTTGTTCAGCGAAGCTCTGAAACGCAAATACGAGTAGAAATTTTCTATTTAGAGGACCCATGGTTTTTTTCTGTGCTGCGCGCTTACAAAGTTTTAATATTTTCGATAGCGAGAAAGTAAAAAAACTTTAATTATGTTGTTCCACTAGGGGAATATGCATTGCTTTTTTCACGCTTTTCAACCGGGCAAAAACCAGTTGATGACCAGTGGAAGCCCTAAGCCGCTACTGCGAGCGTTTCCATCAAAGCCCCTGCTCTGAATATTCTTTCTGCTTCATTTGACGCGAAAATAATTTCGAACCCGGTCTCTCATTCTGATCTGAATTGCATCCGTCCCGTAAAATTATTCTTCCCTGAACGGTGCCGCCTGTCAATTCGAACAACTCAACCAAACTTTTCCACAACAATGTGAACTTTGTAATTAAAATTTCAAAACCAGTGTGCCGGTTATTCATTGAAATCAAGATTTGGAACTGAATATTGCAGGTTTTTCCTGTTGAGGAAACTGGTGTAACCGTAATATTATGTGGCCGCCCCCACAGTAAAACCCAGTCAAACTACCAACAACTGATAGTACTGTTTGCAGATGGAAAGAATGCGGATGGCTTGGTGAGGCGTCCTTGTGTATTACAGTCCCGAAAACATCCTCCTTCTTCTACCTGCCACTCAAGCCAGGGAAAATGATACTGAGGGTTGTTGACTACAATAATGAAGTGGAAGGATTGGTTTTTACAGACCGATCGCATACCTACTTTAAGGCAGTTGTGATTCCTAATTCTATACACGGTGTCTACTATTGAGATCGACAAAACTTCAAGGATCGATCGTACAACTAATTTAAGTAAGAAAATGTATCGTAGCATTTGTGTTTTAACCCCTTTTTCCAAGTTTTTTTAAAAATTTCAATTTCAATTTTTTTTTCGTGTTCTTGACCATGTCACTGAAATTACCAGAACTACCTTAATTTACCGTAGACATGTAAAAATAAGGGCACCGTTAGAAAGTACGTCAAATTTCTCATTTTACTACAAGAAATGATTTCCAGTAAAGGATGGTGCTTCTTTAAAACTTTAAAGGCGAATGAAGAGTAAACCTGAAGGGCAAGTGAACTCACAATCGAGATGAAATTCTTTCCTGACAATTGGCAGAGTGGAGGTGCTCTCTAACTCATTGTCACTCGAGTTGCTTACTCAATGCCCAAATTACGAAGGTGTGAGATATGGAGGCTCGGCCCTTTCCCAGCCTGACTCAATAGGCTACCTAAGATTTTGGAACAGGTAGTCGTCTATGTTAGCAGGTATACCCTATGAAAAATTGGCCAGCCGCATTCTTTCTATCTGCTAACAGTACAGGGCTTCAAGCGTTGCACCCAGGAAGAAGAGGGGGAAGGATCTCCTGAGCTACTTCTTCTAGTCAAGTCAGTCCATCTTAGAGCAAGCCAGTGGAATGACCGGAAGAGGAGCTTGAACTTACCTACAGTTATCTGATCAATTTATAATCTGATTTGAGCCAAGTTATTTTAAAATACAGTTTGTTTCTTTATACGCGAGTGATGTATGATCCTGACAACCACCTGGAGGAAGGGGAAATTCCGGGAGAAGGAATAAGAGTTATCCCATAGATACCATTATACATTTTTTAACAACTTAAATATGAGAATAAAATCCATTCATGCAGCATGAATTAATGAGCGAATTTTCAAAGAAATCTTTCAGTTGAAAGTATGGTTAAGAAAAGAAACAATGGTGTTGCAATTTCTTTTAGAAAGTTTTTTTTACACGATTCTTGGTTTTTTCGATTTTCAGTATAGCATACCAACATACTGTATGCACCGGGTATGCTTTGAAGATCTTAGGAGTCCATATTCATGTTCTACTCGTCTCCCCAAACTCATAGAGTACCCACACGGCTATTGTTGGTTTTTTCCATTTTCAGTATACCGAAAAAGTCCATTCTAACAATTTTGAGGACGTTGCAATAGCTTCATTTTCCTTGAAAATTCGCTAAAAGTGTCACTGCCGAGAGAAAACTGATTTTTCGTAACATTCTATCAGAATGAGTCGGATTAGAGTTCAGATAGATCAACTTTCTCCACGTTTTTGACAAATATTCGATGACATAATATGATGTGTGATATTTGACATAATATTCGATAAGTCGTTAGTATCGTATTTATTTATTATTTGAACGAGGAAGCGCCCAATTTACAATAAATAAGAACCAATGCACAACAGCATACAAATAAAACATTAATATTTGTCAAAAGAATGAATAATAAAAGTCTACCAAGTGGGGGTGGCACATAGCTTCCTCGTATTTCGATGCATTGCAGTTAATCTCAAAACATCTTCTTATCTCTAAGTACCTTGCACTACCATCGTAGGAGATAATCTCTGAAAATGTCATCGAATTCGGGAGGAAAATGTGGAAGTAACCACTCTACCTCTGCGCTCTCTATTAATCCAGTCCAAATGTGTTCAAAACGGACCCTAGCAGAGTCGTTTTCCGGGGTTTTTGATTTCTTCGACTCCATATGTTTTTTAAAGCGCTGAATCCGAATCTAAGGTTTGCCACCGAAATTTAGTGACGGAACAAACATTGAAAAAATGTTAAAAATACGAAAAAAGTTATTTTTTGCTTTTTTGGTTTATTATTTTCAATAATGAACCTTTGGAATCGACCAAGAAAAAAAATTTTAACACCCCCTCATAATTTGATGGTTTACGTTTCAAGGCACGTAGAATCCAAAAATCGAATAAAAATTTGGCCGTCCGTCCGCCGTACGCCGTACGCGGCACTTTTGCCACTTAGCATTGACCGATTTTGATGAAATTTGGTATGTAGGCTCCATTTGGGGTCTAGTTGTGCCCCTAAGCTTTTGGTTGATGTAGGTCACTCCTAAGGGTTCCAAAATCAATTTTGAAATTTTGAAAACGCCCTAACTCAAAAAATTTCGATATAAAGGTATTGTTTTTCCTTCAAATTAAGATTCTATAAAATTTTTAGAATTTTTTGAGACCACGCGGAGCTCTGTAGGACAAACCGTTCGCTCCCTACGAAAATTTAAGGGTTTATATTGAAATATATATATATATAAAAATCCAAACACGAGTGTGAATCGCAAAAGAGGCCTAATCTCCGTTGAAATTAGAGCTGACCGAAATGCGATCAATGGTTGGTGATTTTGATTTTTTTTTTGATTTTTTTTTTTTGATTTTTTTATTTTTTTATTCTTATTTTTCTCTTCATATTGGATGGTTGGTGATTTTGTAGACGAGTGATCTATATAAAAATAATAAACCGTTGTGTAATAATTTGCAGCGTTTTTGCTTATACCTCAGAAACGATCAACTTTTGGCAAAATACAAGGTATATTCAAAATGAAAGCACGTCGAATTTTCTACAAATTTCCTTCCCTGTTTTTTGTTAGACGTTAGACTTACTGAAGTTTCTAATTATTCCAAGTATTTGCTTATAGTTGTTTGTTCTTATTAACGCTAAGAGGTGTCGAACGCATCTTTGCATAAATTTTGCAGTCTGTACGTGATGTTTAGTTGGCAGGTAAACACGATAAACTCCTGTAAACATAGATAGCTAAAATAGATAATGTTCGGGAATAAATAAATCATATAATTTGATGGTTTAAAATCTTGTTCTAGGAAAATCAGTGCTTCGAGCTTTCGAGAATGTATCAAGTGTTCCGTGAAAATCGTCTGCCAAGTGGGGTGAGCAGTATATTTTCCTCACTCAGAATACTGCGGAGCGAAATGAAACATCACGAGAGAAACTCTATTCTTCCGTTCATTCGCGGAGTCGGAGCTCGATATAAACGCCCTCTTGAATATCTCAAAAATTTCTTTTAAACGCCTTAACAGATTAAAACAGTCTAAATCCCCCTTTTCAAGTGCCCCTTTCCCTGCGAACAACGCGTAAAACGTTGTTGGGAACTCAATCACACTTGAAAGCCCTTCGATGGAGAGGCTGAAAGTAGGTATTACGTTCAAAACAAAAACCACTTTCGAGCGTAATCTTTTTCGGAAGGGATCGCAGATTAAACGTAATCACGCCGATGGGAATTTCCTGAATAATGAGAAGTTCCGTTGAAAACTGACGAATTCATCTCTGTCGCGGATTTCTCTCAATCTCGGAACATTGACGAAATTATGGAAGTATTATTGCGCAGCCTTTATAACCAGATTTCGACTGTTCTACAATACAGATGAAGGATCACGAAGGAAATTCATAAGCTGGGTCCTATTGAAATCCGACGGGACTTTTCATCACCAGCTGGAAAAACGAGGCTTTCCTGATGTTATGTAACCTACAACTGGAGGAACACAGAATAATACTGTAAAATGTTGAACAGTTGATTCCCAAAATCCAAAATCATCGCATTTTGCTTTTCGGAGCTTTCTATTCCTCAATTTTACCCCCCCCCCCCCCACAACAACCATTTGAAGAAAGAGATGACGTCCAAAGACTATGTTGGCAGTATTTGGAGTTGACAAACAGCAACACGAATAAGATTGATTGATTGATTGTTTTATTTTACCACCAGGGGGAATTAGGGCCATTAGGCTCTCTCTACAATTCCCCCTGGCTACAAAAACATAATACATTTCCTCTATGAAAATTTAAAAAAAATAGAAATAATAAGATAACAAAACATTATACTTCATACTTCAACATCATTCACAAAATTTTAGTGTAATTAGGTAGTGTAGTTAGGTACTAAACGCAGTTATTATTTTCAGCGTAATTATTATTTATATAGTATACAGTCGGACCCCCACATTCGCGGGGGGTCGGGACCGTGAAAATGCCGCGAATGTTGAATCCGCGGATGTTGAGTCTATTAACCTGTGTTGAAAAGGCGGTTCGGGACCACAGAAACCGAAGAATACGAAGAAGCAACGTGTAATAAAGTAAACTCTTTAAATGTAATAAAGTAAACTCTTTGTAAATACATAAAAAACCTCAATCAATAAAACTCTTCAATTTATTTTGGAAAAGTAAGAGGTAATTCTTTTCTGTTGGGCTCCAACCGTCAAAGTTGTTTGGAGATCGTGGTATTGAAGGGAGGCCAAGCGAATTTGGTCGCGAAACTGAACGGTTCTGTCCAGATCTGGGTCTTCGTCAATGGCTATGTTAATAGCCTCTTCTAAATTTGATAGCAAGTTGTTCACCGTCTGTAGAAAGAAAGACGAAAAAATTTAGAAGGAAATTTAAAAAAAAGATTAAGTTTCCTGACAAATTTGCATAAAATTAAATTTCTTGGAACGATTGCAAAAAGAAGAAATTCTTACCTGGAGGTTCATTTTCTTTTTCGGCTCCTCTTCATCCAATTCCGCATGCTCATCTTGATCAATCACCCCGCGAATGTTGGGACCCTACCCCGCGAATGTGGAAGCCAGGTAGCTATTTTTTCACCCGCGAATGTTGAATCCGCGGATGTCGGAACCGCGAATGTGGGGGTCCGACTGTAGTTTGTTGTGGTGCATAGCATTTATCTAATTATGTCCAAATAATAATTTATGC
This sequence comes from Apolygus lucorum, assembly GCA_009739505.2. Classification (NCBI taxonomy): domain Eukaryota; kingdom Metazoa; phylum Arthropoda; class Insecta; order Hemiptera; family Miridae; genus Apolygus; species Apolygus lucorum. The sequence continues at coordinate 43,204,302 of CM019170.2, read as the reverse complement.
AGGTTCTCAGCTCTCCTCATACTTTTCTAATAGTAATGCTGTGAATTGTTTTTTAAATTCCTCCGTTTTTTGTGCCAGATTGAAATATTTTGAGTGCTTGTTAAGTATTATATTGCCTGAATATTGAATGATCTATCGAATATTGCAGTGCGATGGATCGGCATTTGGAGCATATTCCCCATGGGGAATATGCTCCGGGTGATTCTCACAGAAAGCTCAAGCCTAGTGTATCTCGAGGTTTTCTCCATACAAACTAGTCCAATGGTTGCTTTTTTTCTTTCCCCTTGTGTTCATCTCACCACTCCCTGCGCTTCTCGCTGAAAAAAACTATTTATTTTTGCGGTATGGATGCATTTTTTTGGGTCTTGAAAGACTCAATTCTCATTACCACCGCCTGTAACTATTTTGTTTTACTGATGAAAGTTCTCTCCCAAGCCTTGGGAAATGTCCTTATGTTGAAAAGATTCAGTGAAATTGGAAGCCTACCAACAAATCTCCACAGGAACAGCTTTTTTCTATTTTTAAGTTTACTTGGGGGTTCAACAAGTGATAATGAACTGTGTATCTGAAAAAAGTCTCATTACCGCACAAGAATCAAGATTTTCCCTCCCATAGCGACCAACAGGGCATTTTGGCAAACTTTCGACGAGAATCGTAGTGGCAATACTGCAGAGCGCCAGGGAACTCGCCACCGCCATTTAGGGGGGCCCCGCCAGGCAGGAGCGGTTGTTTAAGGTCACGTGTCAGGTGCGTATGTTTATTGTTATCATTACCACAGTTCCATGATTCTCTTTCAATGTTGGTGACTAATTTTTTTAGATCCCGTTTTTTTGTAGTGTAAGCTGCCAACCCGGAAGGGGTCGGCAAATAACGTTGTGTAGGGAAAAGAGAGGGGGAAATGACAAGAATAATGAATGGTTGCAACTTAAAGTTAGGTATGAAATTTATACTTAGCTTCGTTGCGCAACGGTAGAGCGGAAGCGGCAGATGCGGTAGGCGTTACTTGTATAACCTGAAAATGGAGCACTTCCCTGAAGGGGCTTCACCACGTTGCTCAAAAAAAAGAAAATAAAAGGATTGCAATGCGACGTGGCGCAATTTAACTATGTAATGCCTAGGGGTGAAGGTATGATATTGTACTCTTACTGTGCTTTCAGTATTTACCACTTTGAGAAATTTCAGGTGTTGCTTGGACAAAGAACTCAAGAAAATACGTTGCAGTGAAATATAATGAACTCGAAAGTGCAATGCAAAATAAAATGTGAATGTACAACTTTGAATGGTACAAATAAACTCAATTTTAAACAGAAGCAATTCGTTGTTGGTTATTTCAATCCCAGATAATATCTTATACGAAACAAAAAGGTAAGTATGAGGTTGGTATGACAAGGTTAAGATGATTATTTTAGTGTAATCAACAATATGTTTTACGAATAGCTGCTTAAAGGCAACTATGCAGAAAATGGTAAGCCTATCACGGTAGATTTCGGAATAAGTCTCTGTCTCAACCCTACCTATGATTATTGGCCAATAAGGAAAACAATTCGCACTCACGTTGCTGAAACTCGTTGAGGCGGGTTCCGGTGTGATGCAGGGTATTCAGTTGTCCAGAAAGGTAGTCAGAAGAATGCAGAGGTCGTCCAAACAGGAGAGGGGAATCACTACTACGACTGTTTGGCTTTAAAAGAGGTTTTCGGTATAAGAGAGCAATGTTGAATTTTAAAGTTGCGCAATAAATTGCAGAACGAAAGGGGGCAGTTGCAGTTGATGTCTGTGGAAGTCTTACAACTGTTAACTGAGGGATGGTAGCAGAGAGCAGGCAGGAAGTGAAGTGGGGAGGCCGGCGCGCAGCCTTATATACGCTCCCCTCCACGCTTGGTGGCTCCCTCGAAGCCCACTGGTGGGAGGCCCCTCCCGGCGCTGTGATGTGCTAGACTCCCGATCCCTGTAGTCAGTGTGATTCCCGATCCTTCCTCTTTTCTCAATCTTTCCGTTTTTCCTCTAGTTTTCTCGTTCCTTTCCCAATCTTTTCGTCCTCTTTCCTCTATCCTGGTCCTGATGCTTGAATAGCAGAACCTGTGAGCTGCGGCTCACATTCCCCGTCGTTCCGGAAGCCAGCATTGTCAACGACAATGCTGGGTATCGGCAATGGTGTGGAAGGGTATGTACGTCTGAGGGCAACCTCATACTCGTACCGACGACACCCCGCACAAAGGTCGGGTCTCCGGTCTGCACTGTGATCCTCGCCGCATGTGGCTAATGCGTTGCCCTTGCGATGCGCCCTCTTCAACCTCTCCCAAAACTCCTTACAGGCGTAACACCGGAAGGCCACCAACTGGGTGCATCGTCTGTTGCATATTGGGCACCTTGCTCTCTTTTTCTTGTGCTGCTTTGCCTGCGACGGTTGGTACGTCTTCAAAACGATCTTGGGAATGGATTGGGGTGAGTGTGTTCCGACCTCAATTGCGACCTGTGGCTCTCGCACCGGCGTTGGCAGCAATGGGCGTTCCTCCCCACTGTCACTTTGAGATGAAGGTGGTAGCGGGATGCGGCTTCCTCGGCGTTGCTGCAACGGCAACTCACGGAATGGTGAGATTGGCCTCGTGGGTGAGCGTCGTGGTACTGGACTCGGTGTGGTGGACCTGGCTCGTGAGGTAGATACCACTGGAGATCTGTGGGCAATGACGGTCTCTCCTGCTTCTCCTGGTCCCCTCTCAGATGGCTGCGACTGGGGAGAGGTACTTGGAGTGATTGGCGGGTTGACATTGGTGGGAGGTAAGGAAACGACAATCCCTGCCGCAAGTGGCTCTGCGGTTTCCAAGCCCAATGCCCTCTTCAGCTCCTGTATGTTCTTCCTTGCCTACCGCTCTACCCAATTGCCATAGAGCCATCCTGCCAACATACAAGGAATTGCGCCAAGCATCCCTGCCCTAGGAAAAGTGCATGTGATTTCAATTGGGCCATCATTAACGGGTTTGGGTCAGAGAGCATGAAATATTAGTTGACCTGATGGGTCCAAGTGTTTTGTGTATCTTGAAGAGACCTAGTTAAATTCGATGACTTGAAGAGTCCTAATTAAATTGGTTGACTTGAAGAGTCCTAATTAAATTGGTTGACTTGAAGAGTCCTAATTAAATTGGTTGACTTGAAGAGTCCTAAAGGAATATGTTAATCAGTCAGTCGGTATAGTGTCGTCCCTATTAGTCAGTAAGTTAGTTGTAGCTTGTGTAATTGCTCCCATGTGTAGCTTGCGATAATTCACTGGTTCTCGCTGCCTCAATTTGTAGGGTGGAGCAGTTACTTCGTGTTCCTGGGTTGTAGGCGGAACCTCTTTCGTTACATCGTTACTGCTGAGGGTTTGGTCATCGTTGCTGGGCTCGTCCTTTATTGGTACTAGAACGGTGAATGGCTCCTGTGGTGGGTTGGTGTCAGGATGGTTGATATCAGGTGCCAATGTGGTGTGCAAGTGGGATATGGTATTTCTCAATATTTCGGGTGGCATTGCTGGTGGCAACATTGCAGGTAACGTTGCTGGCATTGCTGGCATTGCTGGCGTTGCAGGGTCAGCAATGGTCGGCTCCACAGATATTAGTGTTTGGGGCGTTGTAGTCAGCATTTCAGGCGTTGCAGGGTCAGCAACGGTTACTTCCACAGGTGTGGTTGCAGCCGGAGTTGCTGGAGTTGCGGTCAGGATTGCTGGGGTTCCAGTATCCACGACGGCAGGTCTCAGCGATGTTGTTCCAACATCGGTCAGTGAATTTGCGGTTTGCATTGCCGGAGTTGCTGGGTCTGCAATGTCCTGTTTGAAGGGTACAGGGGTGGTCAGAGTCGTGTGAGTTGCGGAGTCTGCAACGGCATGTTCCCATAGTGAGGTCTTGGTCAATACTGCTGGAGTTGTGGAGTCTGCAACGGCTTGCTCCCATGGTGCGGTTGCGGTCATAGTTGCTGGAGTTGTTGGGTACACAACTGTTCTGGGTTGGTCACATTTGACTTCATTCACCAAAATTGTCGGAGGTGGAACAACAGTGATACCCGGAGAGGTGCTGGGAAACGTTGTGAGTGTTGCAGTTGCGCAACTTTCGTCATTTTTCACAACTGGTTTCCTCCTCTCGGATACCATAACCATCCCCACAGTCAAGGGTTCGTCGAATTTTTCTCGTTTGGACATTTTAGCGCCGCATGGTCCGTAATGTTGGTATTCCATACGTGGTCCGGTAGTCAAGGTGATAGGGATTTTTCGCAAGATGTCTAACCCCAACAAGTCCAAAGACGCCTCGCGTCTAGCGAAAATCGCAAAGGTATGCATAAATTTATGCTCCCCGATCTGTGTAAGCACTCGTTGCTCTCCCGCAAAAGGCAGTGAATGCCCGTCAGCTCCCCATGCCATTGCCTTGGTAGGTAGAAGGGGAATTCCCTTTATCGGACTTGAGAGTACCGACAACGCTGCTCCCGTATCAATGGTCATATTTCGGGTCTCAGGACCCAGTCCGACCTTCATTCTAATGGTTCTGACCATGGGTTGCTCTACCGCGGGGATATAATTTAAAATTTTAGGAGGGTTATAACGTGCAATCTCACTGGCCCCACTAGGTTTCTCCCCATGACGCGCCGGCGGACTTGATATTTGCAGCAACCTTCGTTTCCGGAAGCAATCTTCTTCAAGATGTTCGCGAACACCACAAAAATCGCAAAAAATAGTGCGTTGCGGGCTGTCCGGGCACTCAACCGGAAAGTGATGTCTACTGGCGCAAAACATGCACGGAAAACGAGGCGAAGGCGGCTCGAGAGTTTTAGGGTTCGAAGTTTCCGGACGGTGGATGTCCCGACGTTCGGTTTCCTGGGAAATTCGATCCGAAGGGTAGCGGGAACGCTCCCTCCGAGGCTCGTCCTCCGAATAGCCTTTGTTTTGGTCGGTTTCCCGCCGCGTGCATTTGGCGGCAAAATGCTCTAGGCTCCCGCATTTATAACACCGACGATCGTTGACCGCGGCCAAGTCCCACCTTTCTTCCACGTCCTCGGTATTTTCGAGCGTCTCCTCTATTTCCTCCGCCCTTTTTAATGCAGTCCGAATTGATATGGGTCTATTTGCAACGAGAAAAGAGCTCAGCCGCCCCCCGACACCTCGAATGAACGCGCTGAGTGTTTTACGATCCACCCAACTGTTCTTGTCGTGAGCATCCATGTTGGCTCCCTCTTCGATGATCGCACAACGCGCGAGGCCCCGTACGCGGTCCGCAAACTGCCGAAGCGTTTCCGACGGATTTCTTTTTACCGTCCACAGCAAGGCGGCCGCATGCTGAGGGTTTTCCTTCCTAAACCAAATCAACATTTCCTCTCGGGCGATCCTATACGATTGTTCGCTGTTGAGATTGTCTTGACGGTCGATGAGAAACTGTTTGGCGGTTCCGCGCGCTTTAGCTCGCAGAAGACGGATTTTCTGGGTCGCGGAAAGGTTCACAGCTACCGCGTCAAAATTTGCAAAAAACGAGGTCACATTTAGCGCTCCTATCGCGTCGGGGTCCCACGGGTCAATTTCAAGAAATAGGGATCTAGGAATATCGTCTGGATCTCCCCCCCGAGTTACTTGGTTATAATTTTTAAGCAATATGGTCATCTCTCGCATTGTTTGCGTCATGGAGTCAATGGAATCGGCCCCCACCGTAATAGGAGATGTGGAGCGGTCGTCGTCAAAACGGTTCTTCCCTGGACTCGACATTGTGCAGAATAATTTGCGTCACACAAAGCTAAAAATTAGTCAGTCTTGGTTTGGTCGTTGCGCAACGGCGCAATGTCAATTGAAACAACAGGTGGAAAATTTTAGCCGTATTGCACAACGGTGCGGCTCGTGGAATGCTACCGTCCTTTTCACAACGGTGCGTAAAACAATGAAATTTGGCACAACGGTGCGTAAAACAATTAAATTTGGCACAACGGTGCGTAAAACAATTAAATTTGGCACAACGGTGCAACAAGAAATGAAATTTCGCACAATGGTGCAATGCAAAAGTCAAAACTATAGTCGCAATTGGCGACAATGGCGCACTTTTCCTTTGGCGTACAACTTCGGATATGGGATGCACCCTACCTATCCTACAGCTAATCACCTGCTCAATAGTGGTTTTTCTGACTAAAATTGTTCGTACACAAGGCTCCGCCAAATGTGTACCTGACCTTAAGTTGCTTTGTGAATTTAAGGGAAATTGAATTTAAAATTGCGTTGCTGGTGCAACGGACAACGTTATATGTGATAAAAATGAATTTAAAATTGGCGTTACACCTGCAATGAGGTTGCGTTGTGGTGCAATGGTCAGCGTTGTTGTATATAAATTTGAATTTAAAATTGCATTGCTGAAGGCAATTACACAACGTTAAAGCGTTACAGAATAAAATTTGGGGTTCGTTACGAGGCTTGCCTCGTAAAAAATCCCACCGCTGCCACCAATTTGTAAGCTGCCAACCCGGAAGGGGTCGGCAAATAACGTTGTGTAGGGAAAAGAGAGGGGGAAATGACAAGAATAATGAATGGTTGCAACTTAAAGTTAGGTATGAAATTTATACTTAGCTTCGTTGCGCAACGGTAGAGCGGAAGCGGCAGATGCGGTAGGCGTTACTTGTATAACCTGAAAATGGAGCACTTCCCTGAAGGGGCTTCACCACGTTGCTCAAAAAAAAGAAAATAAAAGGATTGCAATGCGACGTGGCGCAATTTAACTATGTAATGCCTAGGGGTGAAGGTATGATATTGTACTCTTACTGTGCTTTCAGTATTTACCACTTTGAGAAATTTCAGGTGTTGCTTGGACAAAGAACTCAAGAAAATACGTTGCAGTGAAATATAATGAACTCGAAAGTGCAATGCAAAATAAAATGTGAATGTACAACTTTGAATGGTACAAATAAACTCAATTTTAAACAGAAGCAATTCGTTGTTGGTTATTTCAATCCCAGATAATATCTTATACGAAACAAAAAGGTAAGTATGAGGTTGGTATGACAAGGTTAAGATGATTATTTTAGTGTAATCAACAATATGTTTTACGAATAGCTGCTTAAAGGCAACTATGCAGAAAATGGTAAGCCTATCACGGTAGATTTCGGAATAAGTCTCTGTCTCAACCCTACCTATGATTATTGGCCAATAAGGAAAACAATTCGCACTCACGTTGCTGAAACTCGTTGAGGCGGGTTCCGGTGTGATGCAGGGTATTCAGTTGTCCAGAAAGGTAGTCAGAAGAATGCAGAGGTCGTCCAAACAGGAGAGGGGAATCACTACTACGACTGTTTGGCTTTAAAAGAGGTTTTCGGTATAAGAGAGCAATGTTGAATTTTAAAGTTGCGCAATAAATTGCAGAACGAAAGGGGGCAGTTGCAGTTGATGTCTGTGGAAGTCTTACAACTGTTAACTGAGGGATGGTAGCAGAGAGCAGGCAGGAAGTGAAGTGGGGAGGCCGGCGCGCAGCCTTATATACGCTCCCCTCCACGCTTGGTGGCTCCCTCGAAGCCCACTGGTGGGAGGCCCCTCCCGGCGCTGTGATGTGCTAGACTCCCGATCCCTGTAGTCAGTGTGATTCCCGATCCTTCCTCTTTTCTCAATCTTTCCGTTTTTCCTCTAGTTTTCTCGTTCCTTTCCCAATCTTTTCGTCCTCTTTCCTCTATCCTGGTCCTGATGCTTGAATAGCAGAACCTGTGAGCTGCGGCTCACAGTAGCCCACTATTTGCCTTCTCAAACGGCGTAGAATGAGGAATATGGTATGTACAGAACGAAAATGGCAAGCTCTCAAATTTGGAATTCTCATTACCACACATCAAACCATCTCATTACCACTAACTTAATAAAGTTCGGTGGTAATGATAATAGGCGTGTGGTAACGAGAAAATGTTGTTAGTTGAGTGTCTTAAAGATGAAGATGAAGTGTATATTATATTATTTTCTACGTCAGGTATCTATTGATTTTAGGTTTTAGGTTTTAGGTTAGATTTTAGGTTTTCGAATTCTCATATTATTATCTCCATATTGCCCTAAGCCCTTAGAATAAAAAAAAAATCTTATCGTTCCCTTAGGTAACCCTCAGAGATGACTCGCCCTACACTTTACACAGCGGAACAATTGTGTGAACAAAAAAAGGGAGGCTGATCGAAGGCGCAGAGAAGAGAGTATGGTCAAGAGTTTCTTAAAAAATATTTGCCTACTTACTATCCAGTTAATCAAACAAATCTGTGATGTAATTAAGTTAAATATGTGACGAATGTTAACAAAATTGTCAAGTTAATTAATATAAAAAGTTGAAGATTGATATATATTATGTTGTAGACTGATAAGAGTTTGTTGAATGTCATTTGACTGAGTGTTTTAGTTTTTTTACAGTTCTTTACCTACTTGGAATACATTGATACAATTCTGATTTTCATTGATTTTAGTTTATTTATTCCCTCCCTATCAATCTATAGAAAAGAGAAAAATGGAGATTTTTCAATATAATCATCTTATCCAAAAAACTGGACAAGCTCATTGCTTGAAAGGTAGAAACAGAATTGTGAAACTAATACCATATTCTCAATACCAACTGGGCTTCTCATTACCATCACTTAAAAAAATTAGTTCTCATTACCACCGCACTAAAAATTTTCAAAATTGAAATTCGAGACTAAAAACTGTGAATTCAGCTCTATCTTGCGTTACAAATTCTTCTTCAAGTTCCCAGGAAACTTGATGAATTTTTTTAAACAGAATTGTGAAACTAATACGTTGTTCTCAATACTAACGACTTAAAATAAATCAAGTTCTCATTACCGCCGCACTATAAATTTTCAAAATTGAGATTTGAGGCTAAAAACTGTGAATTGAGCTCTGTCTTGCATTACAAATTCTTCTTAACGTTCCCAGGAAACTTCATGATTTTTTTTTTAATTTTTTGGAGACGGTTCACTTACTCAAAGTTTGAGCCTGGAAGATTGAGCTTTTTCTGAGAATTACCCCCCTATTCCTGGTGTTTCTGTCATGGACTTCGGCCATAAAGCTTAGTTTTTCAAATAAATATGCGGGGCGCTTACATTTAGGTATTTTGAAAATCATCATCGCAAGTGCCAATTGTTTTAAAAAATCTTTTACTGATGATATTTAACTTTTTTGCCTGTCTTATCATTGGGAAGACACAATTAAAAATTCCTCGTATCCATAACCCGATTGTGTAGATGATCCGATGCATAGTAGTTAATCTCAAAACATCATTCTCTAAGTGCACTCTCTCTTGCACTACCCTCATAGGGGACCATCTACATGTGTAAACCAGCACAATCTCTGAATATTGCTGGAAAGTGTAGAAATTATAGCTGATAAAGGATTTCACATTTGCGCATGCGCACAAAATACTCTCCACCCCAATCCGCATAATTCATGAAAATTTCATCGAAATCAGATTGGAAATGTGGAAGTTGTGGCTAAAGAAAATAACGTTTGCGCATGCGCAGTGGCTACTATCAGTACGGGGGTGATGATTTTCATTGGGGACCGTCTACACGCCAACCCGCACAATCCCTGAAAATCGGAAGAGAAATGTAGAAGTTATGGCTGTGGCAAGGATTTCATGACAGACAGACAAGGAACCAAAATGGCTCAGGAAGGTCTAAAACGTAAACCGCGAGAGGAAATTTCGATTTTGGGGAACTTTTTTTTTCAATCTTGAAAAGTGAACACAAAGCTTCCGCTACGTTGGTAGACTCGGAAGCGAAATCAACATAAAATGGACGTAATTCTACATCGTGCTGTTGTTACTACAATGTGGGAAACCACAAGTATTCTCATCTATTCAATGTTCTTTCTCATTTTAATCTCATTTTTTATTATGATCTTCTGAAGATTTGTTTATTTTGTTTCAGTTCCGCGCAAATACCTTCCCAGAGTGGTGAAAAGGCACAAACTGGCCACCTCTCTTCTCATACTTCAGCTGCTGATGGGTATAGCTATCTGCACTTTAGCTGCTTGGCTTCTTTTGTGGGCTCCTAACCTTCCCTTCAAAGATATACCTTACTGGAGCGGACTTCCGGTAAGGCAACCTTCATGGCACTAATATACATCCCAGCACTATTCCATATTTTACAGGATTGTGTTTTCAATACATTTGAGACTTAGAACACCTCACATTTTATTTATTAGATGAAGGAAATAGAAAAGGGGTAACATTGAAGACCAGGGCAAACTATGGAAACGCTGCAAATAGATAATAGCGATAGTATACCTACCTGAAAAACCGGGTATGTCTGATTTAAAAAACATAAGGATACCTATGCGATCGTGGAGTGGGTTTGACGGTTTTTTAAGTAAACCTGTGAAATTTCAGGAAATTGACTACAATGTTTTGCAGGTATACTGTCGATAGATTCTTTCTCATGGATAATAGAATCTTTGTAAAACTTCACTCATTTGCTTTCAATACGAATTTCCAACTGTTTTGTTTGCTTCCTTCATCCTTATCTTGGCAGAAATTGAAATCTTGGGCTACCATTTTTTTTTTCAAATTTGGGTTTAAATTGGATTATGGCGATTAATTGTCACCAGGTGAGATATTGATATTGAATTGGCATGGGAGCCAGATCAAGGGCGGGAATTCAGAGCTCCGCCTCACGAGAAACAGAGGAGCCCTCGTAGCAGTGGGGACATCCCCTTGCTATATAAAGCCCAAAACTGGGCCCAGTCCTTTAGGGATAGGTATCGTTACAAAAGTATCAATACTGTATCTTATTCGAGTATTAATATACCACGTATCGATTGGCTTGAGTATCGATATTTCAAAATATCGAGTATCGATACTTTAGAGTCAGAAAATGTCAACGTATCCAATTTTTCAGGTAAAATATTTTTCACAACAATGTTTATTCATTTCTTACAACAAGAGTCTATGCTGAGTATATTATTGAACATTTTCTCCATAATAATAATAATAAATTTTATCAAAGTAATGACCCAACAGTCTCTCCACCATCTTCAGCTTTCCATTTTTTAGCCATCACTTTGAATTGTCCACGAGAGCTGTATCGATACTGGATATTTGGAAATCACAGCTTCATTCACAGCTAACCATCACTTGTTAAAATCATCTCCCTACACTTTGTCTTTCTCTCAAGTTATTGTAACTCAAATCTACAAACTGAATTCAATTTTAATTTTCCCTTAAAAATTTACCCATCTTTCCCTCTGGAATAACTTGGTCAACCTTTAAATTCTAAATTCCCAAGTTGTAAGCGAGAAAGGAAGACGCGAGTAAGGCTCTGTCTCCATCATACTTACAAATTGGGAATTTGCTAAAACCGCTATTATAGGTGAAATGGGACGCCATTAGGTGTCTGTCCTTAACTTTCTATAACCTCAGTTGTAAGTGAGAAAGGAACTTTGGGTCAATTTTGGTTTATCATTTTCAGTAATAAGCCTTTGGAATCGAGCAAGAAAAAAAAATTTTAACCCCCCTCAAAATCTGATGTTTTACGTTTCAAGGTACGTAGAATACGAAAATCGAATAAAAATTTTCCGTCCGTCCGCCGTACGCCGTACGCCGTCCGCGGCACTTTTCTTAGCAACACTGGACCGATTTGGTTCAAATTTGATATAGGTCTGGGCTCCATTTGGGGTCTAGTTGTGCCGCGAAGCTTTTGGTTGATTGATTTGTAAGGGGTGAAAATTAAGGGTTGAAATTTTCAAGAGTGCCCTAGCTCGAAAACTCACGAAATAAAGGTATCGTATTTTCACCAATTTTAAATAGTATTGAATTTTTAAAAATTTTTGAGACCACCCGGAGCTCTGTAGGACAAACCGTTCGGTCCCTACGAGTACTTGAAGGGTTTCCTTCGATAAAACAGAATCATGAGTGTGAATCGCAAAAGAGGTCTAATCACCGTTCAAATTTTATCGACTAAAATGCTATCGCTGTTTCTTCGATTTGTATACAGTTTTGCCTTCTGCGTAACCAGTAATCAAATTTCCATATGAAGCTTTCTATTTTTCCAATCGAGTGTGAAGCGTTTAGTTCTTTCTAATAAACTTGATTGTGAAGGTGTGAAGCCAGGCAGTATTGTGTGGTAGGTAGTACCTACCAATAGTTGGTAGGTAAAAAAAATGTTGGTACGAAAAAAACGCTGCAAATTATTGCCCAAAGGTTTATTATTTTCTGTATAGATCACCCTTCTGTATAGATCACTGGTCTTCTTCTCTCTTCAGATCACTGATCAGCTGAGTGAGCTCCGAAGCCATTCTCAATCCTATTGAACGCAGGAAGCTGACATTTGAGAGGGAAGGTCAAGGGAGAATACAGATGGTGGTAGGTGCTATTGATGGAGAACCAGTGATCTATACAGAAGGGTGATCTATACAGAAAATAATAAACCTTTGAGCAATGATTTGCAGCGTTTTTCCCTTTCTCGATTCTAATGGTTCATTATTCAAATAATAAACCAAGATGTTGAAACTTCAAATTTCATTTCATTTATGAAATTATATCATTTTATTTCATTTCTACATCCCGCAGCGTTTGACTCTCCACGAATATTTCGTGAGGTTGGCTGGTTTGTAGGATTATTATGATTATATTATCACTTAACATAAGTAATTTAATATGAGTAAAAATAGCAACATAAATAGATATTTAATGTTGAAAAAATTAATATGACATATGATTTAATAGGAGTTGACTGGTTTGTGTGACTATAATATATTCATATTGTGCGTTAAAATGTTCGAAATACCCAAGTACCTACATGAGTACTCGGAACTCAACCAAGTACCGACATGTTCTCACATGTTGCTGTTACGTCAATGTAGAGGGCTATCAACGAGATCGTGAAAATCATTATTTCTACTGTGAAATCTATCAGTTTTAGTACCATGTACTACAACAAGCTTTTATGCCCTAACCTATTGTATGCAGGGTGTCTACACTTTCGATGGGCATAACTTCAAAGTTCGATTTTACAAGGTATTTCCATCAAAAAATTTCTCTTAACAATTTTCTTTTAACCCACTCAAAATTCCTTTTTTTTTTTACTTTAAAGTTTTTCTTCGCGTTTTCGACCTTACGGCACTGATATGATCATAGCTCCCTTATTTCTCCTGAAAATTCAAATCTGACTACACCTTTAGAAAGAACGTTTTCAAAGTTTTCACTCTAAATCCCTGCCTATTTCGATGGGCTCTCTTCGGAGAAAACATGCTCAAATTGTCAGCTTTTCAACGGTCTATCAATTGTTCTTTTTAACATTCAAATTGGAAGAGTAAATCAAGTTTGAATGCCCGAAAACGTGTTTTACAAGCAAATCCAGTGTTTTAAGCGGTTTATAGTCCCCCTCGACCTCAAGATGTCTTGACGATTTTGGTATCATTTCCTATGTAATTTTTTTACGCCGAATAAAAGAGTGATACTTCCGAATGGTTCCGACTGCTAGAAAGTGGATTTTTTAAAGAAAATCTTTGTTTTTCGTACATAAAATACGCATTATTCGTAGATATGGTAGTGAGCATAAAGTAACACCTTTCTACTCCACAAAAACTTCAATCAGCTAGAAATTCGGTGTTTTTGTTGAGTTCAAAGGTGTTACTTCATGCTCACTACCACATTTACGAATAATGCGTATTTTATGTACGAAAAACGAAGGTTTTCTTAAAAAAATCCACTTTCTAGCAGTCGGAACCATTCGGAAGTTTGATTTGAGCGTAAAAAATTACAAAGGAAATTATACCAAAATCGTCAAGACATCTTGAGGTCGAGGGGGACCATAAAACGTTTGAAACACTGGATTTGCTTGTAAAACTCACGTTTTCTGGCATTCAAACTTGATTTACTCTTCCAATTTGAATGTTAAAAAGAAAAATTGATATACCGTTGAAAAGCTGACAATTTGAGAATGTTTTCTCCGAAGAGCTCCCATCGAAATGGGCAAGGATTTAGAATGAAAACTTCGGTCGAAGAAAGTCAAGTTTCGAAAATTTTTTAAAGTTGGCTTCTTGACTTGATTTTTTGAAACTATTTTATCGCTGGAATATTTTGATTTTGCACTAGGTAGCTTAGGAATTTAACGTTCTTTCTAAAGGTGTAGTCAGATTTGAATTTTCAGGAGAAATAAGGGAGCTATGATCATATCAGTGCCGTAAGGTCGAAAACGCGAAGAAAAACTTTAAAGTGAAAAAAAAGGAATTTTGAGTGGGTTAAAAGAGAATTGCTAGGAGACATTTTTTGTTGGAAATACCTTGTAGAATCGAACTCTGAAGTTATGCCCATCGAAAGTGTAGACACCCTGTACAGCATTGTCTAGCGCTAAACTACCCCCCCATGCAGTTTTTACATGGTCATTATTCACACTTGTTCTGGAAAACAGTAAGTAAGGGAGTATAATTATGAGCTGGAAGCAACGCGTATTTCAAGATCAGTAGAGTAGGTAGTTAACAAAAACAAAGGTCGCCCTGTGAGATGATCAGCTCTTTGTAATGTCGACTACAAGGGATCAAGCTTTTAATTATATAAGCTTTGAAAAAGTGGCCTCTAACGATAATTATTTATTAATTAAAGGAGTCGAAGGGGGATTCTTTAATTTTTTCATTTTTTGAAGATGAGAAGTCTTGGAAAATTGAAAAAAATTGCCGTGAGCCGTGAGAATGGTTCTTTCTACACTGGGGATCTTACTTGCTTATAAATGGTAGCTGGACACTGCTTCCATGTAATTACTACTAGCAGATTTCAGCTACAGTGATGAATCTCACTATAAGCATTCGTCTTAAGCCCTGCCCCAAATCTACACTCAAAATTCGACTATTACAGAATTTCTAGCTCGTGAAAAATATTGATGTTAAAACTGCTATTTGTCCAATGTTGATGAAATTCATTGAGGACCATCAAACTCCCATCAGCCCTGAAAATATCATCAAATTGGATCATGACTCCGTGTAGTTATACCCAGGGCTAGAAGTAGAAAGGCTCTGAAACGACAATGTGAGAAGAAATATTTATTGTTGAGCACCTAATTTTTTTTTTCTGTCGAACACAAAATTGGGTATACCTAGTGCAAAATCATATCTTTTTACTCAGTGTTTGCTTGCTAGAGCATCCAAAACAATTTTATTCTTGTTTGCCTATTCTTTATGTGGTCAACTTCGTGTCTACCTTCATACAATTTTGATGAAATTCGTAGGATTTGTGCTGCTCACAAGGGACAGCCCTCTAGTTTGATTCTCTTTGAGAAGATGGCGCTAGCGTCGCATTCAAAAGTTTTCCCAAAGTTTCTCATCCTCCACGAAAGATTTTTTTCAATTATAATACGGGAATGTATCCAGAATAAGTAAATCCCTGTTTCCACCATTTAATTTTTACCATACTATAATTATTTTTATCATGAAATCGCAGAATTCGGGCTATTAAAAAGGTGTGGGGAAAAATGAGATAGCTTGCATATTCATTATCATTGATAATTGATGAATGATTGGTTAGAAATCCGATTCTTGGATAATTGGAGACGGAAAGGGTAAATGAAAAATAACGCACGCTCATTGGTTGCTAGCAAATGGAGTATGAGGTTGGTTGCCTAGCAACCCTTGTTACCCTCCCCTTCAATCCGACAAATTATAGGGCGTAATATCACTAGGACAATGATTTCTCACTTTCTGTCCGATTTTCATGACAATAATTATTGAAGAAACGTTTTGAATTAGCCCCGGTATTATTGCTTGAATTCTTCACTATCCTTTCAGTAACATGAGAAAATTCTCAAAAGTCAATATAATCTGGAAGAACTTCGCAATCGTGTCTATGCATGTCAGCTCAGACAATTTAGGGAAGATCATGTTTCATCAGAGATCAAAGGTTCATTAAATCATTTCAACATCATCAATCAACCTATCATCAGTGCCTGAATACCCTCTAATCTGAGGCCCGAAACAATCAGGTCACCCTTCTCTGGATTCCGGGACATGAAGATCATGAGTGTAATGACATTGCTGTCTTGCCATAAGGAGATCAGAGTCCCTGCCAATAGAGCTAGAACCGATCCAGGGAACCACCAAAAGCTGCTTACAGAACGTGGTTACCTCATCATATTAATAAAAAAATGAAAAAAAAAACAATCAATCTCATCTTAATTTTTATGTTTTTTCATCTTTCAACCTGAAATTGTTTAGTTTGGCACTACTCTTGCAAGGTACTACAGACTTTTTATCTTTCCCTGCAAAAGAGTTGTTTTTGTAGAAGAATAATATATTCATTTAAATATTATATTAATATGTAACTATTGTATAACTAATAAAAATAAAAATAAAAACTACTGGGAAAGAAATGAGCGAGTAAGCTACTGGCAGAACCTCCCAGGCCTGAGACAGGTAAAATGTCTGATGATTTATGAATTTTATGATTGATGACTTTGATGATTATGATTTTGATGATTTATGACTTCGATGATTGATGACTTTGATGATTTATGAATTTAATGACATACTTCGACAGAAAGTATGACGTTCAAGTGACGTTCTCAAAGAAACGGGCTAACGAACTCATAGCTATGCCTAAGAAGAACGTCAGAACACTCGTGGGTCTGCTAACTGGCCACTGCTCACTTAGATATCACCTAAAGAAAATAACTAACAACTGACATCTGCCGCTTCTGTGATAAATATGGAAATGGAAGATGCCGAATAGAATATCATGTGCTACTCTGAAGCATTGGGTCGAGCTAGATACACAATCCTTCTTCACCGATTTCACCGATCTTCTCTGCTTTGCTAAAAAGAGGAGGGAAGGGGTATTTAATAAACCCTTCTTAGTAGACCCTTTAAGGGGGTCTTAGTCAGTGAATAAACGGGTTTTGTTGTTTTTCTCTGGCAATTATTGGTCGATTTTGATGATTCCAGCGGCGATCTTTTGGTTATTCAATTCCCTTAGGTTGATGCTCTAATGAATTTCGAAAATCTTGAAAATTTCAAATTTAGGTACAACTTTTCACTTATTATTTTACTTTTGGAACTTAACAAGTACATGGATGTAGAGATTATAAACAATTATAAACCTCGTTAGGTCGCAGTGGAAGGAGTTTGTAGATCAACTCACTAAAGACCGACTTCTCAAAAAGATAAACCTATCAACGGAATTTAAAAAAAATCAATTCAATCATTTTGTTTTTAAGTCTCAAGACCGTGTTATGTTATGTAAGAAAGCTGTACCTACTTCCCATACAAATCGGCAAATTTTTACGAGGGGTAAATTAGTTTTGCTCGTTCGTGGACTCACGTTTCCTTTTCCATATTCACGAATGATTTCAACATTTTTGTGTTCTGAATGATTGGTTACAGTTTCATTGGTGTTGCAGGTGTTAATGGCGTCCATTATTGGCATCATCCTCCTGTGTTCCTGTCGGAAGGAGTACCCTGGAATGCCCGTCAAATACCACGTATTAGCATTCAAGGTAAATATATTTAGGGAAAATTAGTGATGGATGAATCGACAACATTCTAGCTACCTTCAGGAGCCCGTCAGCTGTGGTGAACCCGAAATCCACCACTTCTTCTTAATGTTCACCGAATGTGATTTTGGTGCCCTACGTGACTCCTAATTATCTGGTTGCTGATTTAGTTATTATTTCAGCATTAGCAGGCCGCATTGGAATGACTACCTCTCTTCTCTCTCGTCTTTGTAACATCGAGTTAAATGTTTTTTGTTGCAAGGTAATACAGTTGTTATACAAATCACACAAGCGAACATTTACCAACAAGCAAAATAACGACTGAAAACAGCAGAATCAAAAATACCTACATAATATGTGACCGTCCACAGGATTAACAAAAAAATGGACCGACCTCAAAAATGATGCCCGTAAACACCAAAAAGGGAAAAATAATCATCTCAGCGAAAACATACTTGATGTACTTAGTAGGTTGTTGGACATAAATATCTAGTCAACAAATGGTATGTTGGAGTACCAACAATTAATTGAAGTGTGATTCACATTTATTCTCACACTCATTTCCTCCATCATACGAAGGCAGTGACACTACCCAATAGTTTTGGAACACTTATCTCCACTCGTATTCATGTTTTGTATTGCACGATCGACGTATGTTGTAATACTCACCAAATCATGTGAGTAGTACTCAATAACCACAGCGTATCCAGATAGGTAGGTAGGTACGCATTGAAGTCGCCGCCGTGCCCATCTGTAGTATTACAATAGAAAGTACCATTGAGTTAAAATGCGCTCACCAAATAATCAGGTACCTAGTACGTCTCTGAGTATTATAGTCAGTGTGAACCTCCCTAGGAATGGTTGTGACTAACTAACAGTACTATATTATCCTTCATATTTGGTAGGAAAACTCACTTACTTAAGCATTCATAAACGATGTATGAGATTGCGTTAAACCTTAATACATTATTATTTTTGTTAAATCATATCAGTTGAATATTTTTACTGTTTCTAAGTTGGCAAAATAAAGATTCATTGTGTAATTGCCATTTACACTCCTCTAAGTCCTCTCACTCCAGCGCATTTTCTCGTTGGAACCACACTCACTTCGTTACCACCAGTAATAGCCGAGCGCAAGTTAACCCTCAGAGCAAGATGGATAGGTCATCAGGCGTTACTTGAGCATTTCTGGGCACGTTGGTCTAGGGAATACCTGACAAGTCTTCAAACTCGATCCAAATGGAGTTTCAAGACTGAAAACTTGAAATTAGGGGACATGGTCATGGTTCATGATGTGACAGTCCTCCCTTCTATTGGCGATTGGGAAGGATCTCAAAGATCATTCCAGGAGAAAATGGACTGGTCAGAGTCTTCGAGGTGAAAACACACGCAGGAACAGTACGTCGAACTCTCAGCCAAATTTCGCCATTGGAAGAAAGCGGGGGGCAAGATGTATGAGATTGCGTTTAACCTTCATACATTATTATTTTTGTTAAATCATATTAGTTGAATGTTTCACTGTTTCTAAGTTGGCAAAATAAAGATTCATTGTGTAATTACAGTCCACACGAGAAGGTTCTCATTTATAAAATAATCGAAGTACGAGAGAACAAACACGTTTGATATCGCTCATGCAGGTTCTGAGCGAATAACCCACCATAATTTCCCCCTCTCTCATCCCCCGCAGCACCTCTGAGTTTTCGGAGCCCCCCTCATATAGCATATCATTTTAAAGCTTACAATCAGACCTTCAATTTGACTATACACAAATAGTCCGTCATTGGCTCAGTCGGAAGTCACAGGGCAAGAAGAGTGAATGCGGACCAGTATTCCCGAACACCGGAACCGCGTTTTTCAACTTCTTTCGCTAATTTTCGATACTTTCAACAAAGCAAAATGAAATCTGTTTGAAACAGGACCATAGCGGATACTGGTAGAACAAATTTCAAAAAGTACCAGAATACAGAAATGCAAGGTGTTCAGACATAAAAAAAAAATCGTCCCACGACAACCCGAATTGAGTACCTCCTCTTTCGCGCGCCTTTGGCGCGTTGAAGTCGGTCAAGAACGTACCTTAGCTTTCGGAAGAAAATTTTTCAGCTGAATGAAAAAACGAGTTCAGGGTCGAAAAATCGACTTTCCGGGTTATCATCGATTCGCATAGGATATCGTAGTTTATGAATCTGTAAGCCGTTTTACGAATCGATTACTGGGAATCATCGATACATCGCAAAAACCAACGCGCGGAATAATGTACCTTAGTTTCCCAGGGCCACTTGAACCTAGAGATGGGCGAAACGGTTACGTTTGCGTATTAGGTTCCACCCTTACCGCTCTGGGTGGGTAATATGTTCTAATAACCTGTTATTTATTAATAGGTTATCTCAGAGACCTTCTCAGAAGCTCATTCCGACATCCCATTCCAAGGTATCCTTTTCGTGATTTCTACTTTTCGTTCCCGACCTACGTTCGTTTGTTTATCATGTTATATTGTTATTCCATTCCGTTCCGTTGAACTCTAGTTTTCGTTTCCTACATAAGTTGGGGTAGAAAACTAAGTTTCTAACAAGTTATTCCCGACATATTTACGTGTTAGTGTATTTTCACTCTTTTTCAATTAAAAACCCCAAGCTATTGTTCTGGCTCCACACATTTTGGAGCCTTCCCTGGAACGTTATTTAGTAACAGGATTATTTTGGTAATAGGTTCCAAGCGGAATTAACGAAACCCGGTAATAGATTATTTTTAACTGAAACGTTAAATACCGCCCATCTCTACTTGAACCTCATCTCTTGAAGAAGAGATTTGCTGAAGCGTCAACTGAAGATGAAGTAGAACCTAGAAATTGTGTACAAACCACGTTTGGATGAAAATTAGAAAGCAATGTGTAGGCAGAAGTACAATTTTTATAAATAAGATTTGAGTACTAACTCTTCCTCGTCTTTATCGGCAGATAATGAGCATGTTGGCATCATTTGGAGCTTCAGTGGCGAGTTTCATCGCAGCGGGATTCGCTGGGCACCACCTCATGAGGCTGCACGGGATGGTCTGCGAGCCGGCCAACGTCCTCGTCATGCCTTGTGTTTGTCGCTCCAGAACTGACGTTCTTACATATCAAGATCTCAACTGCGTCGAGGTAAAACCTGCGGGGAATGAGTTGGATATTAGAGATCGCACGTTGTGAAATCGAGCCGGAAATATTCAGTTGGAATAACCTACAAGCATTTCTACCCAATGATTTAACTATAATTTAATGTTAGGGGAGAGTGGGGAACTGTGAGACACTTTTTGTTTGGGTCGGCAAAAAGCGACCCAAGATTGCATAATATATCACAAGCTGAAATTTTTAGGATACTTGTGGGAACTATTCACCTTTTTTAAATTATCCAGTAAAAGGGTTCATACAAATACAAAAAGTTTGTTATAATGCTTTAAAAAAAATATGTTGTTTCACCCTTCCCCATGTATGAGGTAGAGTGGGGCACCTCCTGGGGAACATGGAGGCAGTTGAGAAAAAGGATGAAAAAACTATGTGAAACAGCAAAATAATGTGCATAGGTGGATAAAGGTCTGCCATACAACCATAGGCCTTGAAGGAATTTAAACAAATCTGAATAGTGGGTGTGGCACACAGCTTCCTCGTATCCACAACCCAATTGTAAGGATGATCCGATTCATTGTAGCTAATCCCAAAACATCAATCTCTAAGTACCTTGCACTATCCTAGTAGTAGACAATTTACACCCCAATCCGCATAATCCCTAAAAATTTCGAATTTTGATCGAAAATGTGGAATTTATGGCTGTTACAAGGAATACACGTTTGGCATTAGCAGTGGCTACTACCATTCCAGAGGCAATGATTTTCAAAGGGGACCATCTACACCCCAATCTGAACAATCCCTGAGAATTTCATTGATTTCGGATCGGAAATGTAGAAGTTATGTTATCTTCAAAGAACTTTCTTGAATGGAAAATTCCATTCAATTACTAAAATTGGTCTGAACAAAATTACTTATTCAGGATAATTATTAACTTGCATAATAGGGTAACAAATCTCAAGTCAAAATCACAAAAATACGACATCCTTGAAATTGATTGCTACAGTAACAATACCTACCCTATCATTAGATAATAACAATATTTAAAACAAGCTAAACCATTTGAGAAGAAGATTTAGAGTAATGATTACTAGGTCTGGGGAACAATAAGACAGTGGCAAAAGATGTCTCACTGAAGCCGTCTCATTGTTCCCCCTATGCTGTTTTCCCAGATATATATTGAATTTCCGTTAGAAAGATGAAAGCTACATGCACTGCTTGGATGCCGAAAAAAATTATAGCATCAGAATCACTGTCAGAAAGTTTCAATTTTATAAAAGCAGTTGAATCCTTCTTTAGTCGGGTTCAAAAATATTGAGAATGAGACGATTTCCTTACCCAGACACAGGTAGATGCTTCCAAAACCCCTAAACGGCGCGGAAACTGGCACCTAACTGGTGAAAATCATCAAAAAGGTCAAGTAGTACGTAAAATTCATGGTAGGAGGCACTTCTGCTTTTTTTAAACCGTTTGTCCCATTGTTCCCTATGTCTCACTGTTCCCCACTATCCCCTATAAATTAACTAAATATAGATAATATGAATTGGGTATGTGTATTGCATGACAAACGTCGATATACAATTATACCTACATGTTGTGTCTACGTGTATTAGAGTGAGGGGCGATGGTCCTCTCGTTGCGCTGATTTGAAACTAGCCTGGACCCTTCTTAACGGAGAGATTGTTCCCTAAGCCTACAGCTTTTGCACTATATCCGTGGCGCTGCTAGGCTCACCATTGGGAGAAGTGCAGAAGATTTTCTATCCGCAGACCTCGGCGTCTGGACCCAGACTGACTGGCGGGAGGCGGAACATTTACCTATGAAGCCCAGTTTTGTGAATGGGTTTCCTAAGGGAGGATAGAGGTTGGCGCCTTTATGGGGCAAACCGTTCCCTCTGAGGAACTAGGCTGTAGGTAAGACAAGAAATGATAAGTCGGATTGACTAGGTATGAATGCATGTAGGAAGACCCCTGAGTGCGGCTTATATATTCTAGCTATTATGGTGAGGGGAGAGTGGAATGGAGGTGACGTCAGATGACGTGTTCTTTCCCTTCCTCACCTCATCCGTGTTTGTGATGACTCATATTACTCTGGGGTTCCCCTACACCTAACTTTATTGGAGAACTATAAAACATAAATGTATGATATTACAAACAAATAATGTATATGGAGAAACTATAACTCTCAATTAAACTAAAACTAAATTCCAAGATAATTGGAAATCAACACCCAATGAATAAATAAGGTACAAAAATACTATTATTTCATCTAACATTAAAAAATTAGGAATTCTAAAAATCTAAAAAATTAAAATTGGTGAAAAATTCAAAAATTGGCATTTTTAATGGCAATACATAATTTTCATGTGTATGGAGCTAGTTACGAAGGCAGACATACAGTTCTTAAATTTACGATAACTAAATAACTTTGCATTATTTGGAATGGCATTAAAAAAATTTCAAACCGGGGACGACATGGTTATTCGTAGATCGATATTTATAACTATGAGGCACTGAAAATCATTGATTTTGCAGCGGTTACGTATGAAACAGTCGAAACCCTGTTGTATTAAAACTGAATAAAGTACTTACATTTTGAAATCAGACAACTGGAGGTGCTGTTTATTGTGGATATAGTTACTTTTGAAGGTCGTTGGGGCGCGTGTTCTTTGGTGTTGGGATTCGGACTGACTTCTACGGGGGTCGTGGGTTCGAGTCAGCCGGATTCGTGCGTCCGGTGCTCATCGCCCTCCAAGGTCACAAACCCAGGGAATGGGAAGCTCTGAGCGAAATCATCCGAACGAATTCTGACCAGGAATGGCAATCGGACGAAAATCCAACCTGAAATGGTTGTTAACTTACTACCTAATTGCTTTTTAATGCAGCAAAATATTCAATATGATTTTTTAAGGGGATAGAGTATCTTTGGTTCCAAATTGACGCTGTTTTTTGTGCAAAATAACTCTCTAAAACCCATGGCAGTAATAATTCAATTTTAAAAAAATGGATGTAGTGCGTTTTGGAAAAAAGGAAACCCCGTCAAGTAGACACTCATCTAATCTCTTGGTCACGTTTCAGGTGCTGAGCATCCTCACTGTGCTGCTGATCGCTTCTATCTCTGCAAACGCCTTCGCCGGCCTCCTGTCAGCCTGGTACCTCTGCCTCCACCTCTCTTCGAGCAGTCCCTACGCCTACAGTCAAGTTCGCACGAACGACAACAGGCCTATCATACTAACCAACAAGAACTGATCGACTAAATCCAGTGTTGAAAACATTATCTAGGAATAACTCCTAGTAGACGTCATACAGCCCCTCTTCTCAGATTGGTGATGCAACGATTTGTATGTGAATTATGTCAGTGAAATTACTTATAGTTTGGGCAAGAATGTAAAGATGAGACCTCGAATCGGTGGTATAAACTGGAGGAGGTTCTTCCTTGGTGGAACATTTATCCAGTAGTTTCCTTTTTGGGAGACCCAATTATGTCCTAAAGGTTGAGGAAAAGTATGTACCGCCTTCCTTCCATCACGTGGACACCATCAAATGACAACAATAACCGCATAGGTTCACAAATATTAGTAATCGAATCCAGCAGAAATGAAACGGATGCGTTTTCTTTTTAATTTTTGCTACCTTTTGAGGTTATCTGTGTCGCTGACGTCATAAGCTGCCAAAAGCCGCCTCTGCGTTAACAACGTTCGAAAAAAATATTTAAAAAATCTGATGACAATCGGGGAAGGATTTGTTTTTACCAAGGAAACTACCAGCCAGACAAAGGATGGACCAATTTTTCACCCTGAAGTAACCTCCTCTAGTTTTGACATGGATATGTCTAAAAATATGTCAAAAAAATGTGTTTTGTTTTCAGCCCAGAAAGTGTTCTGCGATAAACAAGTTGTTCTGTCAGGTCACTCGATCATGATATCAACACTCGATACAGGTAGGAGAATGGGGGAATGGGGGCACATTTGACACTTTCTTGCAATGTCCATCCTACAATATTGAAAAAACGAGTTCCTTCTCTTTAATTTCTTTGTGGTATGCTGAGATGTAATTTCTTCGTAACTGCGAGGTGTGCAGACTGGACTGTCAGACACCGATTCTGTTGAGATCCTTAGCCAGGACGTCATTCCAGTTTGAACACTGGAGCAAGTATGCTTTCCACACTATGCTTTCTGGGCAGTGATTTGGGTATGAAATCAGTCAGTATTGACATTGCTTTCACGCTTCTACTCTCTAAAAACAAAAAAGAACCACGCCTCACTCAGCGATGCATTGTCCATGCGTGCTCATCCCCCAAGACCTACCCATGAGTTACGATGGCTGTGGGTCATCTTTTGACTTGAAACACGCTCTCAACTGCAAGAAAGGGGGGGTGGTTAAAAGGGGACATGACGTGCGGGACATAACCATGGCAACCGCTGATCTAGCCTGGGGGGGGGGGGGTGCAGTGGTCGAGCCAGTGATGCAGGAAGCAGGCGATGGACACCCCGCGTTGGTGGGCGACTTTGCAGTGAATGGGGTCTGGGAGAGTGGGAGGCCAGCGTTTTTCGATAATCGCATTGTAAATGCTGACGCTGCCTCCTACCAAACAGCTCGAATGGCTGCTCGCGCGAAGCACAAAAAATATGACCAGGCGGCAAAGGACCATCGAGGGTCATTCACACCCTTAGTTAGCTCTTGTGACGGGGCTCTGGAGCATGTAACAATATAGGTTGAATTTCAGATTGAAATTCACCTAATTGTTCGTAAGTTAGTCAGAGGAGGGTGACGACCCTACCCCTTCAAACCAGTGATTAGATTAATCAGCCGGCCCGAAGAGGATATCGATTCATATCTCTATGAATCAAATATCCCCCTAGGCGTAGCTCCAACAAATCGGGAACAAACCAAATCGGTTTGCCCCTTCTGTAAAAGTAGGATCGTCACAAGCAAGAACTCGGAGTCTTCCTGAAGAGAGCAGCTTTTGTGTTGGCTGAGAAGTGGCAACGACCGTACTCCCAACTGACAGGATGGCTTAAAGTAAACGTACAATTTGCCATCATTCGGGCGGTATCGCTTCGGCTACGTGGAGCAAGGAGAAAAATACGCTTTGTCTTCCATGGTGGACCATTGAAACCATAAATTCTCGTACACTCTTTACATATCACATGTTATCATCGCCATGTTACCCAGAAGCTACAATATTGTTAACATTCTACCTTCAAACTTGTTAATAATAAAAATGATTATGGGTTAAAAAAAGAACCACGCAAATCAGTTGGAGGGCTGGGCAAATTACACAAGATTTTGTCACACACTCACACACACAGACAAACACCTATGGTTTTTTTGTGTGTCGAATTTGGATTCAGAATGGTTTAAAACGAATTAGCAAGTAGTTATTTGTTTCTGTTGAGTGTTGTTCTTCTTCACACCAGATTTTTAGGATGTCCCACAGTAAGACTTGAGCGTCCGATTAGTCTTACTGTGGGACGTCCTGAAAATACGAAATCGCGGTAAAATTCGAATACATTATGAAAAACAACCAGAACCAGTGTCAAACGTGCCTCCCACTTCCCTGTAATCGACTTTATACCTGTTGTTAAATAACGATTTTGCGTTTTGAATCCGTTGTACTCAAAACAATAAAATTAACGTGTAAAATCATAAGTCTGTTAACCTTCGGTCGGGCGCATCATCTGAGCTCACACCGATGGGCTCAGGGCGGCATTTTGGCCGCCTTCGAATAATATAATATTTTTAGCGTTTAAGTGCATGTGTACGCCATTGATCACTGACTTTCACATTAGGGGAACACAAATAAGGTACACAATCATGAATAAAGTAATACATGGTAAAAGAAATACTTGATAAAAGAAAATAATTTCAACTAGGTGGGTATAAATAAAAACGTAGGTAATTTGAAAATATGACCAAAACAGACTATAAAAGTAGGTACATTCAGACTTCCAGTAACAGCATAAATTTTTATAATGCAGTAAGACAATATAAAACAATCTGACCTCATCTACCTACCTAGGGGCTGCAAGTGGCGTAGGAGTCAGGGAGGGCCATATTACGAATTTCTTAGTACCCTTGTAGGTAAGTTAGTTTTATTGTGTCTGGTATGTCCGGGCGTGCTTTGATTGCTGGGCAAACAGACCGCGGATGCTTGGATTAGGGATGGGTATCGATACTCGATATTTCAAAATATCGATACTTTCGTACCAATACTCGATATTTTAGTATCGATACTGCACTCTCCGATATTTTTTAATATCGATACTTTAGATCCGATATTTCTAAATATCGAATATCGATACGTTCTCGCGGAAAATTCAACATAATGGCTCAAAAATGAAGAAGGTAGAGAGGCTTTTGGGTCATTATTCTTTGGTTGCACAAATAACGTTTATATCATGGAAAAAATCACTATGCTTGGACTCTTGATAGTGAAAAATGAATAAAAGTTGTTGAAAAAAATATTTTTCTTGAGAAAATTGGATAATATTGATAGTTTGTGACACTTAAGTATCGATACTCGATATTTTAAAATATCGATACTCATAGCCAACGATACTTGGGATATCGATACTCGGATACGATACAGTATCGATACAAAATATCGATACATTTATAACGATACCCATCTCTAGCTTGGATTTCCCACAGAAATAACAAATGGCAACGGGTTGAGGATTCAACCAGCTCAGCTGATGACCCACACATGGAAGTTATTTGATTCTGATAGCCAAATCCTTCTTTCATGGTGGCCATGACGTCATCAAAACTTCGAAATTTAATGTAGCATGATGTAGGGATGAGCTAAAATTCCACTTTAAATATTTGGAAAATGCTTCCATACGAGTCTGCAACACATTGGGACATTTTCATGTGTTTTCTTCCACTACACAACAAAGTTGTTAGTTCATGTACCCAAGCATCAAAACAGTTGATTGTTCTCTACGCAACACAGCGAGTCTATTTTATTTAGAGAGTTCGGTGGAAGCTGGACCGAAATTGTGCAAGGGAGTGCCTGTAATGGGGGTAAATAGCACTAAAGAGGGTGCAAAAAGACAAGTGGTCTTGGCTGCATGTGGAAGACCAGACTGCCCAAGTCAGGGCGGCTCTGACTTCGAATCTGAAGCGGAATCGGGAATTGAAGGGTATGAATCCACAACGTCAGCACCAAGGTATCTGTGGCCCCCACTCTCTACAGAGTATGCCATAGAACTAGAGGAAATGCCAAAACTGAACCGAGAGGACAGGGAGAAAAACTGATATCACCACCTGCGGAATTTAGGGATAAGCTGGTGTATGTCTTCCCAGAAGTAAAGCACACTGGTACAATCCCTAAACGACCAAGTACCCCCAATAGGCCATCAACGCAGAGAAGGTAGATCCAAGAACCGAGGAAGCTGATCGCCTGGCAAGTAAATGGAGAGAACTAAGCACTAGGTTAGAGACCATTGGAGATAATGCCATCAGGATAGGACCTCATACTGATGCAACCACATTGTTCAAGGCTCTTGAGGCGGATGTATCCCATTGCTGAGGGCTCACAACGAGGCTCTTTTGGAATTGGATCATGCCAAGAGGGTAGCACTCGGAGTGGATAGATTATCGAGTGCACTCGAGGGCATTGAAGACAGGGTCTCAAGCATGGAGGGCAGCTCTATGGGCTCAGTTGTGGAGGAACCAATAGTACACTGGGGAGATAGACAGTGGGCAGAGGCGTTCATTAAGTTAGAGGAGGTTGCTTAGAGGAAGTTGCTGGTTAGAGGAAGATTTGCTTAGTTTTCGTGACGATTTTTCAGTTTATGTGCCAAAGCAAAGACATGAAAATGTCAAAAGTTGAGAGTTTCACTTAAACTGGGTTGGATGTTGTTGATTTTGACGATTTTTGTGTCGCGAGACTGATTTTCTTGATGTTAAAGTCTTGCATGATAATGTTTGTCTCCAATTTGCTTTATTGGTAACACAATAAAGTGAGTAAATAGTGTACTTGAGCATCCATGTTTACTTAGAACCAACGTCGACGTCGTCAACTTTCACACTGATTTAAGAGCGTCGTTCGCGATCTGACGCTTCTGCCTGCCATCTGGTGTCTTATGTTGAAATTAAAGAATACCTGTGCGTTCCGTTACGCTGTGAATTGCTTTTGTCTGTGCAAGATCGTTTTTAGTGAAAAGGCGGCCAAATTGCCGCCCAAGCGCCCGCCCGAAGGTTAACCAATGCGATAACTAGACTGCAAGGAACATTAGTGTTGGGAGACCCGGGTTCGATTCCAAGACGAGACATCAACTTTTAGTGTAATAATACTTAGATGTATCCATGATCTATTGTTTATACTATCAAGGGAGAAATTAGATATCTTCCACCACACCCCCAGCAAAAACCCCGTTTCAAACCTCAAATTTGTCATGAATTCAACGTAAAACGACGCCAAAAGGAGAAAAACACAACGATGGTTTGATTTAGCGGTGTTGCAGCGGTTTTTGGGGTAAAACTGAACTTGGTTTTCAAATGAATATTCACACATTCGGTAATCTATTGTCATTTTTGTGGCGTCATGCTTACGCCATTGAATACGTAATAATAACGTACGAATTCACTTGAGTGGTTGTTTCATCTTGAACGCTCGTCGGCTCAGTTACATCACCAATAATTAGCCCCGTAAGGACGTGTAATGTTGTTATGTAATTGCGTTAATTTACCTGATCCTCCGTATTTATTGAGCGCTATATGTGATATTTATTATTGTATATCTATAGAAGATGTTCTTTTAGATTTCTGCCTGCGTGTTGCGTCCCATATCAACCTCCACAAATATTAACGTTAATCGTGTTTATTACGTACGTAGGTATATGACTTGTACATACAATTATATCCATTTCCCTTTCAATTAAGTATTTTCATATCGAAAAGACTCAATGTTCATGTATTTGAAACCAACTATCACCATAGAGGTAACATTTATAAGTAACAGTTACTTTACCATGAGCCCGTGAATATATTGCATTTACATAATGTGGTCTATGGCGGTAGAAAAACCTGAAATGTGTACCTCTGTACCTGCCTGCTGCTCTCTTTAAGCTTCATAATTATTTTCTAACGTTCGAATTCAATTGTGTTCTATTTGTACACTAGTGAACCAAATTTTGGGCCATTTTTGTGTGGAAATTCCAAAAGGGATCCGATTTGGCGTCCATTCATTTTAAGGTAGTTGTTACGTAATATGTTTTCAACCACGAATATTTCCTAAATTTAAGGCTATCTCAAGAGTTCTTTCAAAATGTTTGACCTATTCTCAAATTTTTCTCCCAAAACCTCTCTGTAAGGACCAAATTTTGAACTTACTCATTTAGTTTTTCCTTTTTATAGAAGGTACTAACTTACAAAAAGGTTTATGAATTGAATTTGGCCGGTCCTATATTGGGGGAGGAAGGAGTTCAAAACATACAACCTAAGGAGTTATTCCTTGTACATTCGAGTTACTGGTTCAGTACGGTGTAGGTAGGAAATAACTAGTGTTGCCATTTTACCCCCACATTCGTGCTATTTAGCATTGAGGTTAGACTCAACAGGTGTTACCAGGAATAAATTCCCGCACGTTCAAGTTGAGTGGAGAGAGGTTGGAGTTAGATTTGATAATTAGCGAAACATGTTACCGGGATAAAACCCCGCACATTCGTTCCGCTAATATCAAGGAGATTTAAAGACGTCCTGCTAAAACTGACCAATTTTTAGTGGAGAGCAAATATTTGTCGTATTTGATCACTAATGGTTGGAGAAGGTTTAAAGTGTAGAAAAGACTAGGTTTGAGAGAATATTTTGAATGGCTCAGAGCTTCCCATTTGACTAACTTCTACTGCAAGGCCGTTCGGTTATTTAAGAGGGCTGTCCCTATTAACCATCTCCACCCTACCTCGGTCAGAAATGGGCAGAAGGGTGGCTGACCTTATTATTGAAGAATCCTCGGACTTGGTGGTTGGCTCTGGGTTTTTCACCCTTTTTTAATAATAATTCTACGTACAGAAGTGTAGGTTTCCCTACACCCTCGAAAAATGTGGCAAATTCACGTGTTTTTTATGATGTACTTTTGGCCTTCTTCCACTGGAGAACGTATCATTTTTCTCTAACAGGAGTGCAAAACATGACTGAAAATGTGGCTGCCTTCAGAACTTCTCTACAAAATCACGCGTTTTTACAAGAATTTTTGGGTGATTACTCGATCCAAAAAAAGTCGATAACCTAATAAAGTGGAGATTTAAAATCTGCGTTAAATTCTCTTCAAGATGGTTGTTTGAGATTTGACCAATTTATAGTTGTGTAAATTAGGCCGGTGAGGTTGTCCGGTATTCTCAGAGCAGATCAATTAGATCTTGGTCGTGATGGAATTTGTGGTAATAAAATCCTTCTTCTCGGCTGAGGGGGCATCAAGGCCTCATCTTCAAGCATCGAGGTGACTCCGTCTTGACCCTCGTCTGCAAATTTCTTACGATTATTTGTGGTAAAACACAAGATGGCGATTTTTGCAACATCGCAACCTACATATCTCAGGTTGAATTTTTGTCGGCTGCCATCGCTGGCGTCGCGGACGTCATCATCTGTCTTCCAAAGGGAAGATCAGAATTGGTTATGATGATTTCGCTCATGGCTGCTAATTTCCTCATCCCCTCAAGTGGATAGGGATTCACCAACGTCCCAACTAGAAAAATTATTAGGACCTGCGATCCCCCCCCGCGAGCGGTCACCAATCCGAATAATCTCCTAAGCCGACCGGCCTTTAACTTCGGTGATCCCAAGGAAACCGGTACATGGGAAACCAGCTTACGAGATAAAGGTACAAATCGGAACCTGAATTTGGTTGACTAGTGTTATTATTGATATGTTTCGTACTATATTTGAACTCTGTACTCACTGTTAGAATCTCTGTAATTGTAGATACCTGTTTTCCAATTCGTACCTGAATTTTTAGCTGACTGTACAGTTTCGTCTAGTAAGGCAACTCTTTTCTTCTTCCCGAATATTAAGGGAATTGCCGACGCACTTTGGTCCAGAACATGATTTTTCGAATTTATTGCACATTCGAGCTAGTGAACAGCCTAAGCCAGGGAAGTTAATGATTACATTCCAATTCAATAATCAGTGGTGTAATAAATTGTGACCATCAGTTAATGTCTAATATATCTGCATCAAAGATAGATTTGTTCATAAAAACTAATTTCCTTTATTACTGGTGTATACGATGACAAACTGAGCTCCTCCCTGTCAGCAAAATTCGCTTCTGCTGTTCCCAGTAAGTTTAAATTCCATTGGGAGCATCTCTGATAGAACGGAAGACTGGTAAAGCTCCTTCCAGAAACAAGCTAATTTAGCTCAAGTAGGTCCCACGATGCCAACATTTTACTTCCTCTCTGGGACTACTGAATACTAATCACAGAACAAGCTCCTCCCTGATCAGCAAGATTACCAATTCTCTCCTTTTGGTTCCAAAAAGCCAAAATTTCGCGGTCTATTTGGAGATAATGAGTTTAAATGACTAGGTGTGTTCCTTACATTTTAGCAAGGTGAGATGAAGTCACTGTCGGTCCCAGTAAGCTTAAATTCCATTGGGAGCACTCCTGGGAGTACGAATGACTGGTTGAGCTCCTTCCAGATCAGCAATATTACCCAATTGTGCTGCTGTTGTCTCCACGAAGCTGAAATTTCACAGCCTCTCCTAAACTACTGAGTACGAATGACTGGTTGAGCTCCTTCCAGATCAGCAGTATTACCTAATTTTGCTGCTGTTGTCTCCACGAAGCTGAAATTTCACAGCCTCTCCTAAACTACTGAGTACGGATGACTGGAAGAGCTCTTTTCAGATACAGTTGGTCCCACGAAGGTAACATTTTACTGCCTCTCTGAGACTTCTGATTGCGACTGACAGGAAAATCTCCTTTCGATGAGCAGAATTATTGAATTATCTCCTTTTGGTTCCAAACAGCTGAAATTTCGCGGTCTATTTGGAGATAATGAGTTTAAATGACTAGGTGTGTTCCTTACAGTTTAGCAAGGTGAGATGAAGTCACTGTCGGTCCCAGTAAGCTTAAATTCCATTGGGAGCACTCCTGGGAGTACGAATGACTTGTTGAGCTCCTTCCAGATCAGCAATATTACCTAATTTTGCTGCTGTTGTCTCCACGAAGCTGAAATTTCACAGCCTCTCCTAAACTACTGAGTACGAATGACTTGTTGAGCTCCTTCCAGATCAGCAATATTACCCAATTGTGCTGCTGTTGTCTCCACGAAGCTGAAATTTCACAGCCTCTCCTAAACTACTGAGTACGAATGACTGGTTGAGCTCCTTCCAGATCAGCAGTATTACCTAATTTTGCTGCTGTTGTCTCCACAAAGCTGAAATTTCACAGCCTCTCCTAAACTACTGAGTACGAATGGCTGGTTGAGCTCCTTCCAAATCACCAATATTACCTAACTTGGCTGCTGTTGTCTCCACGAAGCTGAAATTTTACAGCCTCTCCTAAACTACTGAGTACGAATGACTGATTGAGCTACTTCCAGATCAGCAGTATTACCTAATTTTGCTGCTGTTGTCTCCACAAAGCTGAAATTTCACAGCCTCTCCTAAACTACTGAGTACGAATGACTGGTTGAGCTCCTTCCAAATCACCAATATTACCTAACTTGGCTGCTGTTGTCTCCACAAAGCTGAAATTTTACAGCCTCTCCTAAACTACTGAGTACGAATGACTGGTTGAGCTCCTTCCAGATCAGCAATATTACCTAATTGTGCTGCTGTTGTCTCCACAAAGCTGAAATTTCACAGCCTATCCTAAACTATTGAGTTCGAATGACTGGACGAGCTCCTTCCAGATCAGCAGTATTACCTAATTTTGCTACTGTTGTCTCCACGAAGCTGAAATTTTACAGCCTCTCCTAAACTACTGAGTACGGATGACTGGAAGAGCTCTTTTCAGATACAGTTGGTCCCACGAAGGTAACATTTTACTGCCTCTCTGAGACTTCTGATTACGACTGACAGGAAAATCTCCTTTGAATGAGCAGAATTATTGAATTATCTCCTTTTGGTTTCATAAAGCTGAAATTTCTCAGCCGCTTCGGGAATAATGAGTTTAAATGACTAAGGGCGCTCCTTCCAGTTCAGCAAGCTGACAAAAAGTCATTGTTGGTCCCAGTAAGCTGACATTTCAGAGAATTTCTTAGAGTAATGATTATAAATGACTAATTCGGCTCCTTCCAAATCAGCAGTATTACCTAACTTGGCTGCTGTTGGCTCCACAAAGCTGAAATTTCACAGCCTCTCCTAAACCACTGAGTACGAATGACTGGGTGAGCTCTTTTCAGATCGAAAGATGAGCTGAACTCGCCCCTGCTGTTCCCATGAAGCTGAAATTTCATTGAAAGCCTCTCTGGGATTGTTGAGTACGCATCAGCTGATTGTGCTGAATGATATGCATCCAATCATGCTGAAATTTTACAGTAAAACTCCTCTAAGTCCTTCGAATGTTTTTACCGCGATCAAATTTTATTTTGGACCACTGTGTGCAAGAACTCGTCATTTCAACCTTTAATAACTAATTTATTGATATCTTCCGATGGTCTTTTCTTGTGTATTTACTCATAAATGCTTTACGTCCGATGTAAATACGTGTATAGATTTTGCAGTGAAAAAGTAGGTAGGTACCTTCCTGTATTTGTATAGTCCAATTCCCAAGCTACACTCAAGTGCCCTCCATAAAAATAGTAGATATAAAAGTTGCTTGTGTCGCGAAAATTACTGCGTGAAGCCTGTCAAACGTAGATTAGACTCAGCTTGAAGCAGCTAGAAATGAGCTGTTTAGTTGCTTTGTGATTGATCTGTTGTTTTGCAATACGTGCTGTAACTCCCAAATTGTCATTTCGGGCATCTACTAGAGACGAATCTCTGTAAATACCTGCCTACTACTAGTGAGTACCTAGGAGAATGTCATTACACGCCCCACGAAGTGAAATTCTTTGATACACTCCCGTCATTACATGCAAATTCAAGGACTTGGCTTTACTTCAGTGTATAGCATTCCCAGACCAAATTAAATTTCTTCCAAAAGTGAGACAAATGTGGCAATGACAGTAAGGCAAAATAAAGCAAATGCCATGAAACCGTTTGCAAACCAAATAGCCAATTTCTGTTGATTAAGCATAAATTACAAAAGTGAAAATTCATTTTTTTATACAAAGTCAGTGATTTATTGTCATAATTACCTACTTAATACGTTCGTAGGGATGAGCACTAAATTCAGTAACATATTTGGGATTAATTTACAATTGGAAAAAAATTTCAAAAAATAAAATGTAAAAAATACATGGAAATAATTTTGCAAAAAAAAATCATTTGATTTGGTTAAGGGCTCATTTGATGTGGAAACCGCTTCATTTGGTCTGGAAAAGGTTTTATTTCACCTCGAAATGCTATACAAGGATGGAAGTGAGGAAGGCAGATGGGATTTCTGGCTCCTCTTTTGTGGGAAATGTATTTCCTCGGTGGGTGTGTGACAAACGCGATTTGCCCAATTTATCCCAAGCTGTTTAAAACATCCAAGAACCGCGTCCGAAGATCAAGAAGGAACAAGATGGGTGGACAAATGGATTCAGCGGAAGGAAAAAGGCGAAATAACTGCCTACAAACTGGTGAAAGTCTTTTGGAAGTCTCTTTCGAATCAAGGCCGCATCCTCTTGACGAACAGACCACAAACTTTGACTAACTTGACGATGAATCTGACGAAAAATCACTAATTTTGAAATGGGATTGTCTTTTGGGGCTGTGAAAAAAATTTGTACCGCGAGACCGATAATTTAACTTCTCTAAATTAGAACAATTTTGGCTCCGTGTCTAACGTGAAATCCTTGTATCGGGCAAATCTATGCGAAGTTACCGTGAATGCATGTAACTTCGGACAGTGTTGGTATCTTCGGACAAAATCGAATTTTAGCAGTAAATCGCCTCTACAGCATCCATAGTGCTGGCCCTAGACAGTTCGTTCATGAGTTTCGTTATCCCCTCTTGTCAGTGTTCATTTACCGCTCGTTGGTCCTGCTTTTATTGCTCGGTTGTCGTCCAATAATTGTAAGTATATCATTTTCAATTTATCGTTTTTCTCAGAATGTAGAAAACCCTCCTTTGGCACGCAATGTTAAGTGGAGTGAACCAACCAAAAATACATTTAGTTTGTAGGGGATATTGTTATGAAGCGATCTGGCTAGTTTCATTCTTCTAATGCTATAATTTTCGACTGCAGCAGTATTTATGTACTTTCTTTCACTTTGTGTAGGAAACTTCGGACAATGGGAAAACCTCTTCCAGTGCGGGCTTATCGGGTGTATAACCCAGTTTACCTCGGAAATGCTATCAGAGAAGTAAAGATGAAGCTTCTCAAAAAAATATTGATTGGGAACAATTTATCCTCCCATTTTTCCATCAGAGTAATAAGACTGTGTGAAGAGAACAACATTGAGTTCGTCTTGTTGCCACCAAATTGCACTCACCGTCTACAGCCGCTTGATGTAGCCTTTTTTGCTCAATTGAAAAGGAAATGGCATGTAATTATAACTGAGTGGGAGAAAAAAAAATCGAGGGGTCCTTCCCAAAAGTGAGGTCCCTGGCATCCTGAAAAAGGCCCTTGGCTTGCTGAAAAATAAATCACAGAACCTCATTGCAGGTTTTAGAGCAACATGGATTTTTCCCCTTTCCTCAGAGAGTCCTTCAGCAGTTCCCCGAATTCAGGAATCGCAATGAACATGTGTTGCACATTAAACAAGACCACCCTGCATGGGCATCGTCGTTTGAATTGTTTCTGAAAGACAATGTAGCTTCTGGCTAACATTTGATCATTTTTAACAAAATTTTCCCGTTTGAAAACTTTTAAAAACGCGAACAAGTGTCCGAAGTTACAAATTAAGAATGAAATCTCCGGTTTCTATGGAATTTGTATGGGTGTCCGAAATTAGCAGCACGTTGTTGGTAACTTCGGGCATTCTTCTTTTTTTTAAAAGGCGTAATTATTAAAACAAATGGTTTTTAGGCTCATCCAATAGAGGAATAGCTAGCCTGTATAAATGATTTTTTCCAGATTTTTCGACTAGGTTTTAGCTGCTGAAACACAGGAAAAACTGACTAAAGTGTCCGAAGTTACATGCATTGACGGTACTGTCCGATTTCGATGAAATTTTCAGGTAAAAGGTCCCCTATGAGGATAGTGCAAGGTACTTGAAAGATTGACGTTTGAGATCAGATCTACAGTACCTACCTAAACATATCCATGATCTTGTGTTTCTCCCATCCAGGGAGAAATTAGATTATTGTTTAAGCACTCCTGCACCACCAAAGCCTGTAAGTGTTAAGGGATTTTTGTGAATTTATGTCGGGAGTGTAACGTAATGCAGGGAAACTCATTCCGGGCGTGTAACGTCGAACTCCCAGGTACCTTTTCGTGTTAGTGACGTAATAATTTGCAATATGAAAGGATGTATAATTAACGCTCTCTGTTCATTTGTATCATATTTCAACCCTTACTTTCGAATGGTAATGAATAATCTACCTGTATTGTTTGTCGTGCCGTAAATTTTAGGTAAAGTAGGTAATATATGATCATAAATATAAAAAAATAATTGAAGATGTCTTTTTGTTAAATACAAGATAATTTTGGGTATATCGTTAATTTTCATCCCCAATCCCTTCATCATTACATAATTATAATGATTCGCAGATGTTATTTATATGTTTCATTATTTCATATATTATTCAATGTTGTTGTCTGAGAGGTGTGAAAAGCAGGCTCACTGAAATTACCCCAAACTTTAATAACTCTAGAACGAGTTATAGTAGAGATAGCTTTCCTTTGGGTGTAGAGGTGAGCTGAATAAAGGATTTGTGTAATTAAAAATTTACATCCCTCGACTGGGGATCTTCTGAGTTTCCGTCTATACTGGGTGTCACCCTTACGGGCGCACCACCGGGCAGGGTTCGATTCTACTACTAATTTGCAACAAAAAATGTCTCTTAGCAATTTTGTTTTAGAGGCTTCGTTTTCGACTTATTTCACATTTAAGATTTTTTCGTGTTTTCGACCTTATATCACTAAAATGGCTATAACTCCCTTAATTATGGAGTAAATTCAAATTTGATTATATCATTGGAAAGAGCGTCAAATTTCCGATCATTTTAGGATGTAAATCGGCGTTTTTCACCAGGAATGCTTTAAACTTAATAAATCATTTGACATGAAATTTTACGTAATTTCTGACACTGAATCACTTTCCGATCTCCTCGACAAACAAATAGTACTTTTCAAGCCCTTTCCGTTGGGCGAAGGGCTCAATCTCGTCGATCGTTTTATACAAAATTGTCATTAAGGGAGGTCTGGGTTATTAATGACTCGCACTCCTTCCACTTTGTTGACTTACCTAATTTTTGCCCTGTCTTGAAAATATCGTCCCGATCATTTGCGGAAAGCTTCATCTTTTAGATAGATAACACGTTGGGAGTCGAGAACTCAGTTGTTGTACCCTGTTCAACCGAGAAAGGGCTTGAAAAGTACTATTTGTTTGTCGAGGAGATCGGAAAGTGTTACCATTCGATTCAGCGTCAAAAAGTACGTAAAATTTCATGTCAAATGATTTATTAAGTTGGTAAGCACTTTTGGTGAAAAACGCCGATTTACACCCTAAAATGATTTTTTTCTGCCCTAAAAACGTAATTTTCTAACTGAATACGTGGTGTTTTAAAAAAAATGACTACACCGTTAGAAAGCTGGGATTCACATGCAACTTATAGGCTTACAGCATGGAAATTTCCGTTCACGACGTTTCGAGAAACAAACTTTGAAAAAAGTGAAAATTTTCGAAACTTTACCAATTTTTTACTTTTGGTTTATTTTACACCCGTTCGTTTTATTTGAAATTTTCTAAAACTCCACCAGGGAGATAGGAAATTTGACGCTCTTTCCAATGATATAATCAAATTTGAATTTACACCATCAATTAAGGGAGTTATAGCTATTTTAGTGATGTAAGGTCGAAAACACGAAAAAAATCTTAAATGTGAAATAAGTCGAAAACGAAGCCTCTATAACAAAATTGCTAGGAGACATTTTTTGTTGCAAATTAGTAGTAGAATCGAACCCAGCCCGGTGGTGCGCCCGTAAGGGTGGCACCCTGTATAACACAAACCTGAGTCAAGCTGTCTACCACTGAGCCGAGGATTGAATGAACGAGCGAAGAGGTAGCTGATCACAACATCTCTCAAGGAAAACTTAAGTAGGTACTCTGTATCCTTCGTGACAGACAGACAGACAGACACGAAACCAAAATTGTTCTGGAAGGCCTAAAATGTAAAACGCGAGTGAAATTTAGATTTCGGAAAAGATTTTTTGCTTCCGTGTTTACCAAGGTAGAAAGCATTGTTTTCACTTTTGAAGGTTGAATGAAAGATTCTCCAAAATCTAATTTCCACTTGCGTTTTACGTTTTAGGCCTTCCTGAACAATTTTGGTTCCATGTCTGTCATGAAATCCTAGTAATGGGCAAAACTAAACGGAATTATTTTCCGATTTCTATGAAATTTTTAAGGATTTTGCGAGTTGGCGGGTAGATGGTCCCTTATGAAACTCATCACCACCGGACTGATAGCAGCCACTGCGCATGCGCAAATGAGAATTCCTTGTAACTGCCATAACTTCTACATTTTCTACCCGAATTCGATGAAATTTTCAGGGGTTGTATGGATTAGAGTGTAGATGGTCCCCTATGAAGGTATTACAAGGTACTTAGAGATTAATGTTTTGAGATTAGACACTGTGCATCCGATCATCTATACCAGCGGTTCCCAACTGGTGGTCCGCGGACCCCCGGGAGTCCGCGAGGTATGGCTGAGGGGTCCTTAGGATATACAAATTAAATATATATTTGCAGCTTCTGAACGTTGACTTCTGCGTTTGGCTTCATATGACAACTAACGCTAGCACACTCTAGTTTGGCTTTATGTATTTCAGAGATGTCAGTTATTGCTATATTGTTAGTTATTTATTGCTAGTGCTCACAGAGTACTGGAGACAAGTTAGTGCTAGTGGAGTTTGCTAGTGCTAGTGCGGTCCCTGACCGAGTTGTTTACATGTGTGATTTTGTGCAACATTTTAGTGATTGAAAAGCTTTGTTTTTCACGGAAAGTTAATTACGCGTACGTTATGGACTGTTGATTAAAATGTGGATCGTTAAAACGGCCTAGGCATACAGACGAAGAACGAGAAAATGCTTTCGATGTTAAAGTTAATAAGTCAGTGACTCTCGAACCGAACTTGCTAGTATCTCTTGAACCCAACTCGTCGGCGTCTCTTGAACCTTGTAAATACTCTGTATTTTCACGAATAAATCCTGAGTTTTATAGCATTAGTTTGATTTATTTTTCCACATATTTTGGTTCTTTTTAGGTAACTTTAGATAGTGGGGGTCCTCGTCATTGTAGTACCTTGATGAAGGGGTCCTTGGAAAAATTTAGTTGGGAACCGCTGATCTATACAATCGAGTTATGGATACGAGGAAACTTTGTGCCACACCCACTTGGCAGACTTTTTCTGTTTCGTGTCTGTCCGTCTGTCATAAAGTCTTTGTAACGAGCAAACTGTATGAAGTTGTTGTTCGATTTGGATGAATATTTCAGTGATAATGCGGGTAGACGGTCCCCTATGATAATCATCGCCCCCTGATTGTAAGGAGCTTCCGTACACGTACAAACGTAAACACCCAGTAACAGCCTTAACTCCTACATTTTCTCCCCGAATGCGACGGAATTTTCTGGGATTGAGTGGATTGGAGTGTAGATGGTCCGCAGTATAGTTTTCTCAATTTTATATTGTAATAAATTCACCATAGTGGTTCTTGTGAGCCCCATATTATGGAATATTTTTGTCATTATCCCTATAAATGTTTAATTGTTATTAAGTACTATTCAAAAAGCAATATCATACTCAAGCAAGTTTGAAGTTAATAACTCAATTTTTGCAAAATTAAATTTTTTCCTCATACCTACTTAATAATTTTAAACTGAAAAACTGGCAGCCATTGGAAATTAGTAATGATTTCATTCCCGTTTTCAAAATAAAACACCGTTTAACTGGCGAAGAGAAAAACATGAACTACGATTCCCTCTTTTGCTCATTGTCTCCGAATTGATAAGATTATAGTTCAAGTAGGTACCTACAAAAATTAAACGAATACCTAATTGTTGTACGGGGATTTCGTAACTGACAATTTTACGGCGAATTATGACATAAGGTAGTCAGATCTAACCGGTTCAAGTAGGCTAACGTGAAAACTACAAAGGTTGGCACTCTAGCCGAATAGTTATGTAAATAGATATCGACTCGAGTGTTGGATGAACTACCTTGTAGGTATACGAGGTAAATACCTAAACCTAAATAAATACTCGCAAGTAGCGTGACCGGCTCTGAACAGACGAGGGTGACGTAATTAAAAAATTAATTTATTGGTCTGGCAGGCTGGATTTTTTGCCGTTTGTAGTGGACGTTCATCACTTTAATTAGTGAATTTAAAATAACGTGCACCTGTGGATGAAAATGTTGACGGTGCAGTGAAGGCTGTAATGTTTTGACAATTTGGGGCTTACGTCTAAGTTGAAATGTCAAATTGATAGTTGGGATTTTAAAACTTGAATTAATTTACAATTGTAAAAGATTAGAAATTTACAATAAGGGATTAGGTGATTCTGCTTACCTGATTCTACGACTGCTTCGAGAACTCCGAAGGTGAAAATGGCTTTACTATTATGGTAGTGTGTGATAACCAAAGCAAAAAGGCAAAGAGGTTTACTTGAAAACTATGTGATGCTAAATTAAAAACTGACTTCAAAATGAAGAGTTGCTTTATGACTTGGTCCTAATCCTTTGAAAGCTGGTATGAAAATCCTAACTAAGTGAGGCTAGGAAATTCTAGGTTGAAGGTATCTTGAACTAGAGCCCAGAGGATAAAAGATTCTACCTGAGAAGTTCCTAGGGTTGCTGCCACCACCTGGGTCGAGCATTGACCTCAGGGAAAAACCCAAATTATCTAAGTGCAAAATACCTGAGTCCAATAGAATTGGAAAGGGTCGAAATTCTGAAATAAGTACTGCAAAGGTTAAAAACACGTAGGGTTTTTATGCAGAAAAATATAAGTTGATTACCATGAAGCGGATTTACGAAGGTTCTGATGGAACCGACTGCAAGAATAATCAGTAATATATTTGAAAAGATATTTGAAAATATATCAATAGGTTTGAAAGTGTACTTGAAAACAATCAATAATATCACACTTGGCTTTAAGAAATAATGCACGAAATTCGCAATAAGTATGCTTCTAAAATGAAATGTATCTTGTTGTTATTTGCAATATTATGCTTATAAAAATAATATAATTATGTAGGAACTTGACTCTACTATACGTAATATGACTTAGTCTTCTGACTTTACTGACTGAAAATACAATTGTTTCTTCACAACAAAAACTTCTTATGTTACGACTTCAATTTACAACTGTACTATTCTTACAATATGCGTTTCTCTTTACTTTACTATCTCTTTTACAGGACGTTATATTATGAGGGGGATATTTGCCAGATTTGAGTGTTTGTAAGCGCTTACAGAAATATGAGGGAATGTTGCTCACCCTTGGCCTAGCTTGGATCAGTGTAGATCTCTGTGGCGGTATGTTGCTTCAGGGCCTCTCTTCCTGCAGTGCTGAAGGGGGATGCCTGGGACCCGGGCAGATTTGCCTCGTTCCAGGGTTTGAACAGCGTACCAGTTCGGGTCGGCGAAAATGGAGATATTGGCGGCAACGTCTTGAGTCCGGGCCTTGGCTTGCGGATGTCTCAAGAACGAAGACTGGCGGGGTTCGTAGAACGGCTATTCGAAATGTTCCGGGGGTGCACTTCACAAAGGATTCTCAGTTCGTTCTGCGACACTACGTTAGGGGGGGTGAGTACTGGAGCTGGGTTCGGTTACTTGCGAGACGCGTGACTTCAGACTGAGGCTCGAGGGAGGGGGCAGCCCCTTATATCACCTCGGCCATCTTGCGGCTTGCCGTTGGAAGGGCCGCAATGGTGGCGCACTCGCTTGTCCTCATTGGTGGTGGCGGACAGTTGTTTCACGGTTGCTGCATGGAAGGCGCTGATAGTGCATGGAAGAAGCTGTTGTGAAGAGTGGAGATTTTCAGCCTATTACAAGGCCATCGGGGGAATGAGGTCGACAGGTACCTCAACATACTCGTAATGGTATTAGTTTACTCATAGGCAGCACTTGTCTACTACAGTAACAGGTATTGGTGTGGATTGTGTCAGCTACTCGGCAATGCAGAGTATTGGGCGATACAGTTTGCTTTCCTGTGAGTGCCTTCCCTCTGCGGACTGCGCGCGATCAAAATGGCCGACCAGTTGTCAAAAGAGGGGTCGCAAATTTTTGAGTTGTGACCCTTTCGTCGCAAGGGTGCGACATGTTTTGATCATTTAATGATCAAAACATGACATGTTTGACCCAATAAATTGTGTCCCATGACACCCCCCTGAAACCCATGACACATTGTGTCCCAATAACTCAGTATGCCGCAAGACAGATAATGGGGACCAGAACGATCTCGGGGGAAGAACAAGAATGCTTTAATAAGAAAAGGAAGACACAAATCTAACCCAATTTGGCCCACAAAGCATGATTCTGTACGTAGATGAGCCACGACTACCTCCAACAAATA
This sequence comes from Apolygus lucorum, assembly GCA_009739505.2. Classification (NCBI taxonomy): domain Eukaryota; kingdom Metazoa; phylum Arthropoda; class Insecta; order Hemiptera; family Miridae; genus Apolygus; species Apolygus lucorum. Next base: position 43,161,001 of record CM019170.2, on the reverse strand, counting down.
CCTCAACAATATGATGAGTGTTGTAAATTTCCAAGGATTGGGTGAAATGGACGAGGTCCACTTGAAGGCTTTTAGGATGTCAGAGCATCCCGGACGGAGGAGCTGGATGTCATCGATGAAAGGGAAAGAAGTTAGCTCCATAGATCACCTTGCTGATCTGACATCCTTAAGTTCGTTCCTACCACCTCAAATTGTCGCCAAGAGGATGTACCTATAACAAAATTCTGTTGAATGAAGTTAGTTATTGAATTCTGGTGAAGTTAGCTCACCTTGCTGGCCTGTCATTCCTGTGGTCCTTCCTACAACTCTCAGTGGTCTTCATAAGGCTGTGTACCAAACTGAGCGCTTTAGGATGAACAGGAGAAGATTCAGCTCTGTAGCTAAATTTGCTGATGAGCAGGATGTAAGTGCATCCCTGACAGATGAAGTTGGATACCATCAATGAACAGGAGAGGAGTTAGCTCTTCAGCTCACCTTGCTGGCCTGTGATTCCTTCCTACAACTCACAGTGGTCTTCATAAGCCTGTGTACCAAACTGAGCGGTTTCGGATGAACAGGAGAAGTTTCAGCTAAATTAGCTGATGAGCAGGATGTAAGTGCATCCCTGACAGATGAAGTTGGATACCATCAAAGATCCGGAGAGGAGTTAGCTCTTCAGCTCACCTTGCTGGCCTGTCATTCCTGGGATCCTTCCTACAACTCACAGTGGTCTTCATAAGGCTGTGTACCAAACTGAGTTCTTTAGGATGAACAGGAGAAGTTTAAGCTCTGTAGCTAAATTTGCTGATGAGCAGGATGTAAGTGCATCCCTGACAGATGAAGTTGGATACCATCAAAGAACAGAAGAGGAGTTAGCTCTTCAGCTCACCTTGCTGGCCTGTGATTCCTTCCTACAACTCACAGTGGTCTTAGTGAGCCTGTGTACCAAACTGAGCGGTTTAGGATGAACAGGAGAAGATTCAGCTCTATAGCTAAATTTGCTGATGAGCAGGATGTAAGTGCATCCCTGACAGATGAAGTTGGATACCATCAAAGAACAGGAGAGGAGTTAGCTCTTCAGCTCACCTTGCTGGCCTGTCATTCCTTCCACAACTCACAGTGGTCCTAATAAGCCTGTGTACCATACTGAGCGGTTTAAGATGAACAGGAGAAGATTCAGCTCTATAGCTAAATTTGCTGATGAGCAGGATGTAAGTGCATCCCTGACAGATGAAGTTGGATACCATCAAAGAACAGGAGAGGAGTTAGCTCTTCAGCTCACCTTGCTGGTCTGTGAGTCCTTCCTACAACTCACAGTGGTCTTCATAAGCCTGTGTACCAAACTGAGCGGTTTAGGATGAACAGGAGAAGATTCAGCTCTATAGCTAAATTTGCTGATGAGCAGGATGTAAGTGCATCCCTGACAGATGAAGTTGGATACTATCAAAGAACAGGAGAGGAGTTAACTCTTCAGCTCACCTTGCTGGCCTGTGATTCCTTCCTACAACTTAGTGGTTCTAATAAGCCTGTGTACCGAACTGAGCGGTTTAGGATGAACAGGAGAAGTTTCAGCTCTGTAGCTAAATTTGCTGATGAGCAGGATGTAAGTGCATCCCTGACAGATGAAGTTGGATACCATCAAAGAACAGGAGAGGAGTTAGCTCTTCAGCTCACCTTGCTGGCCTGTGATTCCTTCCTACAACTTAGTGGTTCTAATAAGCCTGTGTACCGAACTGAGCGGTTTAGGATGAACAGGAGAAGTTTCAGCTCTGTAGCTAAATTTGCTGATGAGCAGGATGTAAGTGCATCCCTGACAGATGAAGTTGGATACCATCAAAGAACAGGAGAGGAGTTAGCTCTTCAGCTCACCTTGCTGGCCTGTGATTCCTTCCTACAACTCACAGTGGTCTTCATAAGCCTGTGTACCAAACTGAGCGGTTTAGGATGAACAGGAGAAGTTTCAGCTCTATAGCTAAATTTTCTGATGAACAGGATGTAAGTGCATCCCTAACAGATGAAGTTGGATACCATCAAAAAACAGGAGAGGAGTTAGCTCTTCAGCTCACCTTGCTGGCCTGTGATTCCTTCCTACAACTCACAGTGGTCTTCATAAGCCTGTGTACCAAACTGAGCGGTTTAGGGTGAACAGGAGAAGTTTCAGCTATGTAGCTTAATTTTCTGATGAGCAAGATGTAAGTGAATCCCTGGCAGATGAAGTTGATACCATCAAAGAACAGGAGAGGAATTAGCTCTTCAGCTCACCTTGCTGGCCTGTGATTCCTTCCTACAACTCACAGTGGTCTTCATAAGCCTGTGTACCAAACTGAGCGGTTTAGGGTGAACAGGAGAAGATTCAGCTCTATAGCTAAATTTGCTGATGAGCAGGATGTAAGTGCATCCCTGACAGATGAAGTTGGATACCATCAAAGAACAGGAGAGGAGTTAGCTCTTCAGCTCACCTTGCTGGCCTGTGATTCCTTCCTACAACTCACAGTGGTCCTAATGAGCCTGTGTACCAAACTGAGCGGTTTAGGATGAACAGGAGAAGATTCAGCTCTGTAGCTAAATTTGCTGATGAGCAGGATGTAAGTGCATCCCTGACAGATGAAGTTGGATACCATCAAAGAACAGGAGAGGAGTTAGCTCTTCAGCTCACCTTGCTGGCCTGTGATTCCTTCCTACAACTCACAGTGGTCCTAATGAGCCTGTGTACCAAACTGAGCGGTTTAGGATGAACAGGAGAAGATTCAGCTCTACAGCTCAATTTGAATTTGCTGATCAACAGGATGTACCAGTATGAGAGCAGTGAGCAGTGTGTTCTTAAGGAATACTTGATCAAGCTAGCGCCTTAGAGCTTTGACGAGTTTTTGCAGGATGTTGTTGGTATGGAATTTCGCTAAGGTGCTGTCGCTTAGTGCTCGTATGTATTTTCTCTTCCTTTCATTTTCTTGTTTTACTGAAGTTAGTTTAAGTCACTGACTATTCCTCATATACCTACCTACTTTGCATTTACAGTACCTACATAAAAAAAACCGTTGATTGAAGAAGATTGAGCTTCTTGAAGTTGAAACTGAAAATAAACTCAACGCAAGGGGAACGCTCGTTTTTATTTCTAAATTTATGTTCATATGACGTGACAGGATGACGTCCACGTTTTTCCTGCTGCATTTAACGTGATAATGTGATGAAATATTTCCCGTAACAGCGACAGGTAAATGGTAGGTTCCGTGCCATTAAACGTAATGGTGTAATAGAACCTAATTAATTCAACTTTTAACTTTCCTCAGTTTCCAGCATACCGTCCTGCACCGGCAGTGTGATGGAGGAAAACGCGGAAGTTTCTTGTTCGACACAAAACACTGAATTGAAGTGTTTTGCCCCTTCAAATTCACATTTTCCACGTCACGCAAGGTTGGCGTTAAATTCGCAATCCTCGAGTACTCACGTTCCTGTATCGATTTCGAAGCTATCTTGACATTCACAAGTTGAGTCTGATTGTCGCGTTGATTCGAGTAGCACTCATCACAGGCCTCACTCCGACGTCAAACGTGTGTTACGGATACGACCCTTGAAATTTTCTGTTTTTTTACGATATAAAAGCACTTTCGATTCAAGGATTTGGACCTTTTGAGACGAAAATTGGTGGTTAGTCGACTACTACAACCGGTTGATGAAGTGCCAAAATCTCTGCGCGAATTAAACATAAGTTATAGGGTGGTGAACGTAGGGCATGGCTGGCTCCAACGTGGATATGGAGAAACTGGATAAAGGTTAGTATGAATTCCGCATATCATGTATTTCAGTCAGTTTTTGAATAAACTGAACGAGGCATTTTGAAAAATATAATACCAGTTCATTAGGGTCTTTAAAGGCTTTGCTGCCTACTAAGTTTTTTAAACATAAACTATTTCAAAATCTCTTTGGGCATTTGAGTTAAGTATTTCGTGAGTTTAGGAAGGCTTTTGAGCTGTGCTAAACTTTCTAAGGCCATAAACCAAAAACTTTGGAACTTTTTTGCAGATTTTCCCAAGCAAAAACTAAAACATTTTTTGTTAAATGAAATTCTTTATTTAATAAAGAATTATGAGCAACTTTTTTACGATGAAATAGCTTAATCTCTCAAATTTTGGGGAAATTGCTTACGATTTGATCACAGTCCGGTTAGCAGGCGCCCAAGTTGAAAGATCCGTATTCCGAGACGAAGTTTTGTATCTTAGTAGATGGTGATTGGTTTTACATTCATACGCTCGCGGAAAATACGTTAAATTGGTTAATTTCTATATTTAATGGGCTATTGATAGAGTATCTTGATAATCAAGAAGGATTGAACCATGGTACCTACAATATTAAATTTTCAAAAAAGGCTACCTACTTATCAAGTACTGATCGCAGGAGCTTTCCATACTCCAGACAGTTCCTAATCAGGATTAGGTAATTTGGTTATAGCTACACAGTTGGCTGGTAGACACGCCGTTATGAAAGCACAGTTGATGGGATCATATTTTTCAGCGACCGTCCTTAGGGGCAAATACCTGATTCCCATTATCAATATTAACTAAAAACCGTGTTCACCTATTGTTTGACAAGACCAACGGTGGCAATCTTATCTGTAATATTTATTATTATGTGAAAAAAAGAGGAAATCCGTCGGAAGACAATCGCTCTTTTACTACTGACGAGTAGTTGGTGTGTACCTACACCATAGGGAGGAATAGTAGTAGTATAAACCTTCCTAGTTGACGAAGAAATAGTTTGATAAGTGAGTTCGTAGGCTGTTTAGTTAGCGAGGTGTATCCACAATGAAGGAACAGAAGCCAGGTACATTTTTTTTAAATCTATGCCGACATTTATATGTAGGTCCTTCTACTACAACATAATTATTGTCCCTACTTGCTGTTCAAGCAATCGATTTTTTTCGGTATTGAAGGCAAGAAAATCCTTTACAATTTTGCATCAGCTATCCAGGCACGTCGTTAAAAACAAATAGAGGGGCGTTTCAAAATATCTCCAACACGTAAATTTATATCCTGTCTGTGGATTTTGGTGTCTTTTCAGAGCTGATTTTACCCTCAACGGCATCAAACCATCACACATTAACCCATTTCCGGCCACTGATGCGTTTTTGCATTCATATTTATGATTTTTTAAATATTGAAAATAGTGGCAAATCTTTGCAGGAGAATTTTTTCTCGATCATGCTGTTTCTAAACTTTTCAGAAAAAGTTTTCTTTAATGTTCGGGAGCTCAATGCAATTTTGGAAATTGTTTTGAAAAGGAGGCCTCTTGGGCGAAGGCATGAGTATGGTGGCTCAAATTCGAATCTGGACGAGTGAGCTTTCTGGGCCATAAGTGTAAATATATTCCGGTCCATAAATAGACTTTTACATCCTACCAAAACAATGAGCTGGATAAATCATATCAATATGTAAAACTGAGGCCTCTCAAATCTCATTAAAAAGTAAAATTCATAAAATATCGAGTGAGTAAAAGTAAAGTAAACAACCATTTCAGGTTGGATTTTCATCCGACTGCCATTCCTGGAAAATATCGAGTGTTTTTGCTATCGATAGGGAAGCAAATGATGCTTTATTTCGGCTGGCATTCTGTAAAACAGTTCATCCTCCTCTCCTCATTATTCAGTTATTTCTACCCTTGGCTTGAAATGGGTTAAATTTACAAAAAGATTCAATTTCTCACTAGTTGAAATTCTCCAATCAATAAGGGAGTCAATAAGGAAACCCCTCCTTTCTCTTAACCATTTTAGCTCATCTCTGGAACAGTTTTTCAAATTTTGCGCAGTAAATCTGATTTTAAGACTTTAAAACGACACTTCAACCAATATTCAACTTTATGTGTATTATGCGAAGTACCTACTTTAATTATTTTATTTTCCTTTATTTATGTAATTTGTTAACAAATTTGACATTTTAAAAGTGTTTTTATGAATTATTGTAAGAATTTTTTTATACGGCTATTAATGTTTAAATCGATATGCTGTGTCTTAAGGGAACCAAGGTTATGGGCAGCTCGATGAAATTTTCAGGGATTTTGAGGGTCGGCCCAGACCACAGAGTACTGGAGACTGATAGTGCCCAGTGTGCAAGGGCTAGTGTTAATTTTTTTTATAACATCTATAATGTCTACATTTTTCACTACAATTTGATGAAATTTTCAGGGATTATGCGTAAATGTAATTGCGTGCAGGAAGTGGCATGAATCCACCTCAAAATATTGATCTCTATATATTCCTCAATAGAAGTTAAACACTACACTTTGGTAGAAGAATGTTTGATGATTCAGCGTGATCGCGATGATCAACCTCCATCCTACGTTTTGCACTCGAAGCTGACCGTATCCGCTTGTTTCCGGTGCACTGTTAACTGAAAAAACACAAAACTCACGAATCATAGGCGAATAGACCATGAACCTCATTTCCTGATAGCGCGGCACTTCCTTCGGGATATAACTACTCAGAAATCTATCGACTAAACACTCTAGATGAAAGCAAAATCCTGAACTCGGGTGTAAACAATCACAGAAAACTGGTACCGAATCTGGCAGAGTATAAAACCTAAAGGGATCTAACTACTCAACACTAATATTACAACGCACGATCATGACGCGACGCGCAAGGGAAGTATGAAAATCTAAGGGCGAAAATACGTTTCTTTTGTTTACATTGAGAAGAGATACAAAGAGAGTGGAGAAACCAAACCTACTAGATGTTGTGATCAGCGAGTAACGGCCATCGAGGAACTCTTATCATGTCCAATGTTTAAATCTAGTTTTTTGGATTTTATACTTTGATATTACTGTATTTTACGTTTTACTTAGTTTAACTTTTTTTCATCGAATCGAACCTTTTTGCCTCCGAGTTTACCAAGGTAGCGGAATCATTGTTTTCTCATTTTTCAAGGTTGAAGCAAAGCTTCTCCAAAACCAAATTTCCACTTGCGTTTTACGTTTTAGACCTTCCTGAACAATTTTGGATCCATGTCTGTCTGTGAGTGTCTGTCATGAAATCTTTCTAACGATACTATCGGCCAAATCTTTACGATGTTATCGTCCGAATTCGATGAAATTTTCAGGGATTGTTTAGATTGGCGTAATTCCCTATGAAAATCATCGCCCCTGAATTGTGAAACAGTATTGTTCTAGGGGATCTGGAGAATCTGATTAATTGATGAGAATAATTTAATCGTTGCTATATGTTACCCCTAGAGAACTATACGTTTTGTTTAAATACCTATTCCTTTTTGAAGATCAACCTAGGGCTAGGGATGATGAATGAAAGATACAAATTGATGTAGGAACGATAAATAGATATATTATCCTATAATCAATTGAGGCTTGTATCTATATGTGAGGGGGGAAAGAAGTATCAATAGAGTTTACCTATTATACCTTCGGATTTGAACCACGAGAGTAAGGGAAGTGATCTAGTATGAAAGTAATGTACTTACAGATAGTGTCTGGAATTAGACTAGAGGGCTATCCCTGAGTAGTGATTCGATAGAGCGAAAGAATCGCTACATCGAATCACGAGACAAAGTAACTGGTGCTCCGTCACAATTGGTAGTAGCCTCTCCACATGCGCAAACGAAAAATCCTTTCAACTTCTACGTTTTCTTCAAAAAATCTCAAAACCAGAAGGAGAGAGCCTCTCAGTTTCTTTTATCGTAGGACAACGGGGTTTTTTAATGTTTGAACACTTGGCATTTTTTTCAATTCTGGTACCAATCTGCCAGATTCTTTCTGGTGTTCTACCAGTACATAACTATGATGGTCCCGTTTCAACCGAATTTCATTTTCTATCGTAGCAAATGGGGAAAACGATTGAAAACAGTGTTACTGAAGTCCGAAACTCTGTCTTTTGGCGAACAATGTTTTTGTATCCAAATTGAAGGTCTGAAATTTGGCCAAATTAAGCTTTGAAATGATTTGCTATAATGAGGGGGGTTCTGATGATTGGGTGATGCAATGGAGGACAAAAAGGGGAAAACTAAAATAGATAATTCTCTCAGAACCTGCATAAGGCATAAACGTGAGAATGATCAAGTAAGTCTCCCAAGTACCTATAAGAAAAACTGACCTAAATTCAAAGAAGGGAAAATAATCCATGAAATTGTTGGAAATAACAATTCAACTGAACATTATTAACTCCCCCAGATATTAAACTCTACGGGAAGAGATGGTGGATGTTGGCGATGTTTATGGCGTTCACGACGACCAACGCCTTCCAGTGGTCGCAGTACGCTGTCGTCGAAGACGTCATTCTCGACTACTACAACATCAAATCCGTCTACGTGGAGTGGACAGCCATGTCTTATCCATTCTGCTTGAGCGTATTCATTTTACCATGGGCGTGGCTTCTTCAGAAATTTGTAAGTAATGGATCGTTAATTAATGTTATTCGTAACACGTACGAGAATAGTCGGCATCATTTTGTGAACAATTTAGGTGCAAACAGAAGAACACGGAAACAAAAAGATTAGGGACGGAGAGGTTTGTTTAGATCCCACGGAACAATCCAAACATTACGAGTTTCAACGCTTTTCTTTTCATCCAACACTGGAAAACTTCCTAACACATCTCCCATCTCTTCCTTTCCGAGATGCCTAACACCAGGTTGGGATCCACGAGTCTTGGACTTTCTGAAGTTTGAGATGCCTAGCAAAGCTTTCTTGTTTTCTTCCCATCTTGTTCTGGAAAACCAACTCCTCTCACGACCCCTGGCCATTGAATGTCCCGAATGGGATTCCTTGGAGATCCGTTTACCTCACAAGTCTCCTTTTCTGACTTCTGTCAGCATCGTAGACCGCTATACTGCAATCAGTGTCCGTCACTCACTAACTCCCACATCAAACATCTTGTCAATAATTTTTTAGTAGAGAGAAGAACGCAGAAAATGCAAAAGGGTAAGGCACAAGACATTTATTTGTATCGATCTGACTCAACAATCCAGACATTCCGAAATTCAACATTTTTTATTTTCTTCCGAAAAATAAGTATGACGTTTAACCATTACAAGCTTCAAGATAACTACCGCTAAACATGTTGCTGGTTAGATCGATCGGGGCTCAGCCGAAATCAAGAAATAACTACGTTTTCACATTCATTGAGTCTTCGTTTCTGGTCCTGGTGGATCTCAGTCAGAACCACGGACAAGAGAAACAAAGGAGGAATACTCTAATGAGTAGAATCAAACACAGAACCCTATCTGAGCACCGTCCTAATTGACTGCAAAATAAAAAACCTACCATAAATTTGGCAAAGCTCGACATTTCTGCGTGCTGTTCTGAAAATGAGCAGAATCGATTTGGCTGCTGGCCTCCTTCTGTTGGATGCCGAGAGCAATCGGCGTTAGATTATCCATTCTAAAAATTACAGAACTCTATCTGAGCATTATCTTAATTGATTAATATACAGAAACAGTATCATAAACTTTGCAAAGCTTAGAGAGTATTGATTCGGCTACATAATTTCGACAAAGACGCCCTCAGGTTAGCTAAAATTCCGCTCTAACTAGAGAAGCCTATTTGAGAACAATCCTAACTGAATGACCAAACTAAAGTAAACTGCTATTGCTGGCGTTGAGGACTCAGAACAGTTCTGAGAGTCAGTTACTGACTGATCAACCATCAAGTAAAACTGCAAAATACAGTACAGGGAAAATGCTGAGGAAAGTAGACGACAAGTTACTCATCATTCTGCAAATTATAGAACCCAATCTGATCACTATCCTAATAGACTGCAAAATACAGAAGCGCGATGTATCATAAATTTTGCAAAGCTTATTTTAAGCCTATTCTAAACTGATGAGTATTATTGATTCGGCTACGTAATTTATAACAACACGGAAAATTCCGGGGAAAGTCTGAGGAAAGTAGATGTGAGTTACTCATCTTCCTGCAAATTACAGAATCCCATCTAGCACCATCCTAATTTTCCGCAAAATACAGAAGCCAATCATGAATTTTGCATAACATTTAGCTCAAAACGTCTGCTTGCAGTTCCAATTTTGAAGAGTAGGTACTATTGATTTCGTTGTTGGACTACATAATTTCTGGCAATAGACGGCCTCAAGTTTCCTAACATTCTGCACAAACTAGAGAAGCTCATCTGAAAAGGCCTGAGTGACCAACCAGAACGACTTATCTGAACTGGAAAAGACGGTACAATATTTCTTCTCACCAAATGGGAGAAATGAAAAGTGCGTTGAGAATCGGAAATCACAAAGATGCTGAAAACGTTTACTATTTTTAAAGAATTGCCGTTTAAATAAGTAAATTTATACTGTTACCTTTAAATTCATAGCATAACCTCTTATATTCACATTTCATTCTTATTCTAGGGCTTCAGAAAAATTTTCCTGCTCGCTTCTTGGTTAAACACCGTAGGAGCAGTTCTCAAGCTTTTCTCGAGTTCCAGGGAATCATTCATGATCGCATTTGTCGGTCAATGGATGGTCGCTGCCGGTCAGGTAAGAATACTTCAATAATTGTTCTGACTCCAGAACTTTGTTAGTTTTGTCTCAGGACAATTTTCCTTTACTCCTGGCTCTAGAATACTTGTTACGGCATGAGTAACATAGATATATGCCTCAAATAGGCAAGGACTGTTGAGAGTTTCCATTTCAATTTGAGAGCTTAACTCAACTAATAGAATCTCTGTGACGTGATTTCAGCTGGGCTATTTACCATCCCGGATAGCTGCACTGTGGTTCGGAGCAGACGAAATATCCACTGCTTGCAGCTTGGGCGTCGTAGGAAATCAAGTGAATAACCAGAGTATTAATTTATCTATTTTGTTCAAAATTATGTAATTTACGATTATTCTTCACGTAAATGGGACAAATGATTTTTGTTGATGAAATTTTGCTTCCGAGTCTACCAAGGTAGCGGAAGCTTTGTTTTCACCTTTCAAGGACGGAAAAAAAGTTCTCCAAAATCAAAATTTTCACTCGCGTTTTGCGTTTTAGACCTTTCTGAACAATTTTGGTTCCGTGTCTGTGTGTTTGTCTGTCTGTGTGTCATGAATTCCTTGTAACGCGCATAACTATACGAAGTTATTGTCCGATTTCAATGAAATTTTCAGGGATGTTACAGATTAGTATTTGATGATGATGATGATAGATCTTTATTCTTCGTCTACAAGGACATGAATGCGTCAGTTAAAATATAAATTAATTAAATGGAAGTATAATGCATAGGTAATTAAAATTAATAGTAGGTGTATATTATAAACAATGTTTTTAAAATGGGGAACTCGTGTGCTTTTCGTTACTTTCCCGCTCCATGTACATGAGAGGGATATGAAGATGAAAACATATTGTTTAGTAATGCATGCATTCCAGGGGACGTCCCATTGGATAACCATTAGATCAGTTAACCAGTTGGTAAGCGATAAAACTGTTTCACTCGATGTAATTTGGTTTATTACTTTAGGCAAGAAATAGTGACCCCCCCCCCTCACCATTATCTACCAAAACATTTCTAGCGGTATGGGAGCCTCGAATCTGAAGAGCATTTTAAAATCCATGATCTACGATACCCAACATGCGAATTCGAGTTCACCCCTCCCCCCACCACCACCAACTACCCAACGCCAACAATGGCGCCAGTCTGGCACCAAAGGGGGAATACGTCGTAACATTGCACTTTCATCTATTAGTTTTAGTAGGCGGTCCGTCGAGGTTCACATCCGTATTCAAGGTGAAACACAAAAAAAAGCACGAAATATGCGGTTTATGGTGTCCTGGCACCATGGTGGCACCACTATTATTTCCTTGGTGCTACAGAGAATAATTCATGAAAACCCGGAGGTATAATGAGAATTTTTCCTCAATTTCAAAGCTTGGGTACAATTAGTAAGCAGTAAAGGAACCGAAATTTTGAAAAATCGGATATTTTGTGAATATTATCCCCCCACTACACCCCCCCCCCCTTGCGAATTTTGGTACTCGGGTGAAATTATGTACAACTCGGAAGTTATTTGAGTCAAACAAAAAAAGAAACTCACTAATCGGTTGGAAATTGAGGCCTGGGCAAATTTTACAGGATTATGCCCGCAAACGCACGTTTTTTAAGCATTAACCCCCCCTTTCCCGCCCTTAAAAGGCAAAATTCGAAATTCCGGCGCCGTAGTGCACAACTAGATAGTTTTCCGCGTCGAACAAAAAAAGAACCACAAAAATCGGTTGAGAACTAAGGCCTGGGCAGACGACACAAGATTATGCCCAAAAATGCACGTTTTTTGAGCATTAACCCCCCCTTTCCCACCCTTAAAAGGCAAAATTCGAAATTCCGGCGACGTAGTGCACAACTAGATAGTTTTCCGCGTCGAACAAAAAAAGAACCAGGAAAATCGGTTGAGAACTAAGGCCTGTGCAGACGACACAAGATTTTGTCACACACACACACACACACACACACACATACACACACACACACACACACACAGACATACACCTATGGTTTTTTTCGCGGATTTGGATTCAGAATGGACTAAAACGGATTACTGTGTGGTTATTTTTTTTTTCTCTTGAGTGTTGTCTTCCTTCACCCCAGATCGATCTTATAAGGACGCCCAAGTCTTACTGTGGGACGTCCTAAAAATGTGTGGACCCAGCCGGGCAGCCCGACCGGACCCGGACCCACCCACCTTGACGGCTCCCGGGGTTGCTTCCTATCACTAGGAGGCAACCTTAACGTGTTTATGTTCTTAAGTGGAACACGCCAGGCGAGCCGCCCCCGGGCCGACCAGACCACCCGACATGAATCCCCCTATCCGCACAAATAAAAAACGTCTGCCAAGTGGGTGTGGCACATAGCTTCCTCGTATCCATAACCCGATTGTATAGATGATCCGATGAATAGTAGTTAATCTCAAAACACCAATCTCTAAGTACCTTTCACTACCCTCATAGGGGACCATCTACACGCTAATCTGGACAATCCTAGAAAATTTCATCAAATTCGGATGAAAAAATAAGTGAGTAGATGTATGTGATTGGATCAAAAAAATTCTTAGCCTCGGCTGGGATTCGAACCCGCGATCCCTGGAGCTCAAATCAAGACTCTGTCCTCTGAGCTATTGAAGCCTTGTCATGTATAAGATTTGAGATTCTCACAGGAGACCATCCCTCTATGAATGAATCCCTCTATGAAAAACAATTCTCTATGATTTTCATAGGATACCATCTAAACACTACTCTGTAACATCCCTGAAAATTTCATTGAAATCGGATGGAAAATGTAGAAGTCATGGACGTTTTTTTTTTTTTTTTTTTTTTTTTTTCTTTCCCAACCTCCCCTCAAAGACAAAATGTCTTTTATGACGGAGGGGGCACGCCATGAATGAAAATAAATAAATAAATCAAAAATAATGGGGAGGACGCCCAGGACTCACCCGACGCCGGCCCTAGGGATGAGGGAAGATGAGGAAGGTGGGGATGGGAGAGAGGGATGAAGGGAAGTGCCTCTATAAAACGACCACCAGTTCAAATACGAGCCAAGCAGGACACGGGTGGTGATACCACGGAGTACGCCTACTGAGATGCCCAACTCGCGCAACTCCGTGGCACTTTTCCCGCACCACACCCCGCGCCATGACAAAGTTGCAGCCATCACCCTGATGTTGTTGGGTGCCACTCCTTTTAGCTCCGACACCGCTTGCCGTAAATCATCTCTGTCATACTTTCTTATCTTAGCCCGCCAAGTCTGCTCCATGTCCAAGCTGCCATTGACAACTTGGACATCCAGGATAATGCAAGACTGGTCGGGCTTGACGGCAACGATGTCGGGCTTCTTACCCTGGTCACTTGGCATGTGATACAATCTCTCCCTCTCAACATCCCAGCCGCTAGATGACAAAGCACCTGCTATCTGCTTGGCGACCGCATCATGACGTAGAATGCGGCCCCCATGAGTCCGAGGACACTGCTGCACTACATGATAAAGATGTTCATTTCCACTCCGACAGGCACGGCAAAGGGGTAGGGTTGTCCCGCGACTACCTCTCGAACACCGTACCGCAGTTGGCAGAGTTGCCATGCGGACGGCATGATAGTGTCGGTAGTCACGGGCCCCAATGCCCTCCGAAGCCCAATCTACCCATTGGGATGAGACAAGGCTTTCGGAGCACTGCCGGAGTTCTTTACCATCTACTGACTCATGCAGGGCAGCAGCAAACTCAGCAGACGAACTGGGTTTTGGAGCAGATGGTGTTGCTCGGTCGCACCATGCTAACTGCTGCCTGACAAAATCAAGATCAGCAGCCGCACGGGCGACCTCCCAGCTCGACCCTTGAAGGGCTAGCAGGCGCTGGCGGCGCAGGGAAGGGATACATGCCGAGAGAGACACAATACCAAGCCCACCGGATTTGACCGGTGCGTGGAAATAGGCACTTGGGACACCAGGTGGGAACCTCAGCCAAGAGCGCACAGCAGAGCGGATTTCTCGATCTAATTCTTGCAGCCTCCCCGCCGTAAGCCTGCCAAATACTAACCCATAGGTCAGCTTTGGCAGTAAGTACGTGCGGAGGAGGCGCAGCTTCTGCTGTGGCTTCAATGGAGCCTTGGTAACGCGAGCTAGCGCTCTACCAAGGTCCACACGGCTGGTAGTAATGGTGGCCACCCCCATGAAGTCGACTCCAAGGTACCGCCAAACCTCCAGCACAGATCGAGATGGAATGGGGGATTGTCCTATGACAAAACCCCCATCCACAACTTTCACCTTATGCTGGCGACCCGACGGGACCAAGGAGACCGACCCACACTTATCGGGGTTAACCACGAGTCCACACCTGGCTAGCTGCTTAGCAAATGCATTGAGGGCGATCTGCAAGCCCTCACGGGTTTCTGCGAGTAGGATAACATCATCGGCAAAAGCCAATGCTCCTACTCGCACCCCAGGGGCGAGATCAAACCCTACTTCAGTGGGCAGCTTACCCAAGGCCGTATCCACGACCAGGTTGAAGAGGAGTGGGGATAGGGGATCCCCCTGGCGTACCCCACGCCCGATCCGTATATCCCTTGATACCTCGCCCCCTGCCTCGAGGACCGTCACGCCTTCATGGTACAGACAGGCCACATACTCGATTAATCGAGATGGGGCCCCGACACCACGAAGGCAATCGGTCAGGGCAAGGTGACTGACTGTGTCAAAGGCCTTAGCGACGTCCAGAGCGGCGAGGTGGAGTTGCCGGCGTTTAATACGGGCCAGCGAGATGACAGTTTGGAGAACTGGAAATTCACGTTTGCGCATGCGCACTAGCTACTATCAGTCCGAAGGTGGTGATTTTCATAGGGGACCATTTAAATACCAATCTGTAACATCCCTGAAAATTTCATTGAAATCGGATTGAAAATGTAGAAGTTTTGGCCGTTACAAGGAATTCACGTTTGCGCATGCGCAGTCGCTTCTATCAGTCCGAGGATGATGATTTTCATGGGAGACCATCTACAACCTAATCCACATAATCCCTGAAAATTTCATAGAAATCGAGTAGAAAATGTGGAAGTTATGGCCGTTAGAAGGAAATTCACGTTTGCGCATGCTCAGTCGCTTGTATCAGTCCGAGGATGATGATTTTCATAGGAAACCGTCTACACACCAACCCGCACAATCCCTGAAAATTTCATCGAAATCGGACAATAACTTCGTATAGTTATGCGCGTTACAAGGAATTGATGACAGACGGACAGACACACAGACACACAGACACACAGACACGGAGCCAAAATTGTTCAGAAAGGTCTAAAACGCAAAACGCGAGTGAAAATTTTGATTTTGGAGAACTTTTTTTTCGTCCTTGAAAAGTGAAAACAAAGTTTCCGCTACCTTTATAGACTCGGAAGCAAAATTGATGCTAAATCCCGAAATTGATACAAAAATAAAAATTTTAACTTTTTAACAATAATCAACAAGTTAATCCTAAGTCACATGTATATCACAGTTGGTAGAAGTATCACAGGCGGAAATATAAAATAGTTGAAAAATCACAGGAGCATCACACGAGTATCACAGTCAATGTAATAAGAGTTTCAATAAATAAATTAAAATATACACCCACTAAAATATATATAAACCTATAAAATTATTGATGCTAGCAAGAGTACTTTTACTAAAATTCCTCTGCTGCATAATGAGAATTAATTGTGTATTTATCCATTTAAGTCGAAAATTACAATAATTAATACAGGATCAGTAGTTTATAAAATATATTTGTAGAAATCTATCTGGTGAATATCGTCGATTTTGTATAATGGATTGCTAGTTAGCGCTGCTTTGATTGTGCTCTTGAATCTTGATTCACCGCTTTCACATATTGAGCTTGGGATTTTGTTCAGGAGAACAGGCCCCAAATATGTAAAGCGGGACTGGGAACTGGATAATCGACAAAACGGTGTTTGAAGGTGATTTCTCTGCCTCGTCTCATATGAATGGATCTCAGATCTACGTTGGATGTTATTCTGATTTCTATAGGTGTGTAGAAGTACCATGTATATGTATAGGCCGTATATAGTTAAAACATTCAACTGCCGAAATAAGGGTCTGGCGTGGGTTCGATAAGGTGCACGTGCCACAGTCCTGATGGCCCTCTTCTGCAAATTTAGATAGTCCCCTATGAAAATCACCACCTTCGGACTGATAGTAGCCACTGCGCATGCGCAAACGTGAATTTCATTGTAACGGCCATAACTTCCACCTTTTCTGCCCGATTTCGATGAAATTTTCAGGGATTATGCGGATTAGGTTGTAGATGGTCCCCAATGACTATCATCACTCCCGGACTGATAGTAGCCGCTGCGCATGCGCAAACGTGAATTCCTTTTTGGTGAATTTTTTGATCCAATCACATAAATCTACTCACTTACATTTTTCATCCGAATTTGATGAAATTTTCTAGGATTGTCCAGATTAGCGTGTAGATGGTCCTCTCTGAGGGTAGTGAAAGGTACTTAGAGATTGGTGTTTTGAGATTAACTACTATGCATCGGATCATCTATACAATCGGGTTATGGATACGAGGAAGCTATGTGCCACACCCACTTGGCGGACGTTTTAGGATTATCTGGTTCGGTCCGAATAAGGCTTTGCAAACATACGAAAAAATAGAAAGGTCAATAAACCGTCAGACTCCCAAATTACCCCAAATTAATGGCAATTTTCCCACGAACGTATAAAAATATGAAATTTTGGAGAAAAAGAAGAAATTTCGAATTCGAAATTAAAATTGAATTAACGGTTTTCGACAGGAAACCCTGTAGGCCACGATTGTGGAGGCGCGCGAACCTTATCAAGTAGGTAATTGAAAATATCTCCCATAAATCATTTATAATTACTCGTAATAACAACTGTATTTGTTATTGTTTTAGTTGGGAGCGGCGCTCGGGTTTGTCATTCCTCCGTTGTTCATAAAAATGAATGAAGACAAGGAAATTACGAGATCTCAAATAAACTCCGTCAATTATCTGGTGGCCTCTTGTTGCATCGCCGTTCATATTTTGTTATTCGTATGTAAGTAACAACAACATGAGGTCGTTAAATGAGAATTTCCTTTTCTTTACTAGGTACTATTTTCATGGACACATCTTTTTTTGCTTCTCATTTCATGAAATCCTTTTCTTTTTTGGCTCCTCTTTTCATAAAACCACTTCTTCGCTTCTCTTTTCATAGAACTTCTTCTTTTTCACTACCTTTTTTACAAAAACTCCTTCACTTCTACATTCGTGGTAATCAAAACACTGCTTAAATAGGATAATGAATTACCTAAAGAATGAATGTTTCTTGACTATCCATCATCAATTTAAGGTACTTTTCAATTTTTATAAAACCGAATGAAACCACTCAGCCAATCTACCACCGTTAAAGATCTTCGCTAAGTATTTCAAATTCATGAGTAAACAATACCTGTATATCGGAAGTGTAGCATCGCAAGGTAGTGTTGTAGGTAGCAGAATCCTGCAATAGTTGTGCTCGGGATCTATGCTAAAAAGCAACGCATGTGAACGCTCATAAAACTCCCAAGTGAATTTAGTTGAATAATTTACCTACGTGCTTTATTACAGTTAGTCGTAATTATTGTCAGTGGCGCATGGCCATTGATAACCCGAGTGTCCAGTTACTACGGAAAGTTTTAAAATGTTTTCCCCTACGTTTCAAGTAGTTGATAACCAATACCTTTCAAAATCTTACTCCACTTTGTTGGGTTCAAAAACCATTGAAATTCTTTTTCACATTATGTAATAATTTGCATCGTTTTAGCTTCTTCGTTTTGTGAAATCTCTTCCTCTCCTCAAACGATCATTTCTACCAGCAATTGTAGAGTTCATTTCCTCATCTCACCGATATTTCAGTCAATTTAACGAAAAACAAGACATGGAATGAAACTAAAACTCCTGGGAATATCACCAGAGGAAGACGGAATTAACCTCATTTTACCAATAGTCAAATTAATGAAAAACACGACTTCCAATGAACCTACAAAGGCTCCTTTCTACCTCCAATTCCTGGAAAAATTCGACGTAGAAGGTTCAAAACTCCGAAACTTGTTGGTTTACTCGAGAGAAACGGACACTTCAAAGGCTCATTTCTACTGGCTTTAGACCTGGCAGATCCACCATTGATGCTGTTAGCAGAGTGGTAGGAATAGCAAAGGAAACTCAGCTGGGGAACCACAAGACCAGGGACATGTGCATGGCAGTTACCCTCGATGTCAGAAATGCTTTCAATTCTGCCAGATGGAAAGACATCTTGGAGGCTTTGATGGTTCAGTTTCATGTTCCATCATACCTCTTACGAGTCCTGCAGAACTACCTAGCTGACCGTTGGCTGATTTATGATACAAAAGAGGGCATCAAAAGGAGCGGCACAAGGTTCAGTCTTGGGAGCCGACCTGTGGAAGATCAACTATGATGGGATTCTTCGGGTAGAGATGCCCGAAGGAATTACACTGATTGGCTACGCTGATGACTTGGTGGTGGTGATAAGAGCTCGAAGGATGGAACACCTCCAGTTTAAGCTGAATCAGGCAATGCGCAGAGTGATGGAGTGGATGGAAGCACACACACTGTCACTGGCGATCCAAAAAACGGAAATTGTACTGCTAACCACAGCGAGAATTGAGAGATCTATACCTATGAATGTGGATGGACAGGAAATCATCACCTCTCCAGCCATTCGCTACCTTGGTGTGATGCTGGACGGGAAACTAAGCTTCTGGAGGCACATCAGTGGAGCAGCAGATAAGGCTGCAGGTATTGTAAATAAGCTGAGCCGAATGATGGCAAATCTAGGGGGCCCATCACCCGCTAAGAGGAGACTCCTTATGCGAACTGCAGAGGCAATTATGCTGTATGGAGCAGAAGTGTGGGCTGACTCCCTTAGGTACCAAAAGTACCGGGCACGTATGGAAGCTGTTCAGAGGAGAGGAGCTCTGAGAATCAGTAGTGCATTTAGAACTGTCTCAGGTCCAGCATCACAAGTGATAACGGGAACTATCCCGATATACCACCAGGCACTGGACGGCAAAAGGATAAGAATGAGGAAGGCAGAGACAATGACCATAGTAAAGAGGGAAGAGCGGGAGGAGACCATCCGTAGGTGGCAAGCAGACCTTGTCTGTGAAACCCGTGGAAGGTGGACAGCCCTCATAATCGACGATCTAAAGGCCTGGTTGGAGAGAAAACCCGGAGAGGTGAACTATTACCTGACTCAATTCCTCTCAGGGCATGGATAGGTACTTCCGCTCCTTCTTAGTAAAGATCGGGAAAGCCACTGACCCAGAGTGCAGATACTGTGGGATAGAGGAGGATGATGTCTGCCACACCTTCTTCACATGTCCTCAATGGGTGGGTATGAGGGGGCGTGCTGAGGAGGTCATCGGAACATAGCGTCCACAGACAATCATACATGAGATGATTAAGAACAAGTCGAGCTGGGACGCAATGGCAGTATTTGTCACATCAGTCCTCAAAGCAAAAAAGCTGGATGGAAGATGGGAGGAAGAAGATGAGGAATAGAATTGAAGGAGACCAGAAGTAGGAGCAGCCATTTGGCACAAAAAAAGGGCTCACCCTGAAGTAATACTGTACAAGTGGTACCGGGGTGAGTCCTAAGCAGAGGGAGTGGGGTTTTAGTTGGTAGCTAGCCCCAATTCATGGGGAGTCCAACACTGTTGGGGTGACTTCCCCTTCGCTCTTAAAGAGTTTCCCCACTCAAAACAAAAAACAACAAAACAAAAAAAAAAAGGCTCATTTCTACTTCCAATTCTTGGAAAAAGTCGATGTACCTACGAGGTTGAAAACACCGAAACTTGTTGGTTTACTCGAGAGAAACGGACACTTCAAAGGCTCATTTCTACCTCCAATTCTTGGAAAAAGTCGATGTACAAGGTTCAAAACACCGAAACTTGTTGGTTTACTCGAGAGAAACTTGGAATTTCCAGGATTTGATGGTTCATTCGAAGTCTTGTTTTTCGTTAATTTGACTAAAATATCGGTGAGATGAAGTTCATCGAACCTCTTTTGGTGATTTTCCCAGGAATTGTCTTTCCAATGGAATGTATACGTTAGGTTGAATACCTGTTTTGCGATGTAGGTCAACCGAAGGACTAGAGATGAAGGATATTAGATACAAAATGATAAGGAAAAGATGTACTGATGGATTAAATCTTATCTTCTAATCAATGATCTTGAATGAAAGTTACTACTTTCAGGATCGCTGTCTGTAATGAGACTGATTAGTCACGATTCGATAGAACGAATGTAATCGTTCTCTCGATTCAAGAATCAGGTGTTAGAGTATCTGTTGCTCAGTCACAACTGTTTAACAAATTTGTATGATGAGAGTTGTTGCTGAGTTCACGCCGCATCGAACTCTCAAAAAGAAAAGGATGTTATAAACCAAATTACTTCATTTGTTTTGTATCAAAGGAAAACGATAAACTTTCTATTCGAAAATTAACTCCCCCCATCACTAATAAGGCTCTCTTGAACGTAACTACTTCCTGTGCTTAACGCTCTATAAACGATTACTCATTCCTAAAATTTCGTTATTTTGGATTTCGGGTTTGGATTTCCCTGCTACTTGGGGTTCTTTCCTGACCTACTGAGTTTTTGGAACGTAAATAATTGGAGGAGGACACCACATGTGTAGGTGTTATTCCCTTAGGGAGCTTTTAATTCACTTATCTCGTTTAATAATATACGTATATTACTACTTTATTATCATCACAGTTAACATGATTTCTGTCTGTTTCAAAAGGTCTGAAAGAACAACCTGAAATTCCTCCAAGTCGAGCAGCCCTTGAACAAAGGAGAGAGAAAATTGATTTCGTTGGAACGCTCAAACGATTAGGCACCAACAAAGGGTAATAATCATATTATTTGTATCTACTCTGTGCATAATAATAATAATAAGTTATTAAGGGGTGTAGCACATAGTTCATAAGAGTATGTAGGCCCTATCAGTTAAAGAAACATGGGAAAGACGTTATTTATTCATAGCATTCGCACTTTGAGTTAAACTTTCCGCAAATTGAATTAGACTTTACGAAAAATGAATTAAACTTTTCGCAAAATGAATTAGACCTTAGGCAAATCTATACTTTTAGTTTTAAAATAATCTCAATTTCAACAAAATGTATAATTGTGAGCGAAAATCATGCTAGTGATGGAACGAACACTTTCTACGTAAAGTTGATTTTGTAATTTAGGTATAATGAACCATCAGTAAAAGTTCAAGGCAACATTAAACAGAAAATAGAAAATCAATACAAAAGTCAAAACCCTCGTGCTAATTTTGATACTCTGGTGAATTAGGTAATGTGCAATTTGGAAGATTTCTGAGTCGAAAAAAAAGGAACGCTCAAATCGGTTGGAAATTGAGGCCTGGGCAGATTTTACAGGATTGCGCCCGCAAACGCACGTTTTTTGAGCATTAACCCCCCTTAAAATTCAAAATGCGAAATTCCGGCAACGTAGGTAGTGCACAACTAGATAGTTTTCTGCGTCGAACCAAAAAAAGAACCAAGAAAATTTGTTGAGAACTAAGGCCTGAGCAGACGACCCAAGATTTTGTCACACACACACAGACATACACCTATGGTTTTTTTTCGCGGATTTGGATTCAGAATGGTCTAAAACGGATTAGCGCCTTGATTTTGGTTTATTATTTCTAATAATAATCCTATGTGATCGTATCGCAAAAAATTTTTTTAACCCCCCCTTAAAGGTGCATAGAATCCAAATCTGCAATGTCCGTCCGCCTTCCGGGCCATAAAAGACCTTAGAATCGGTAAAAAAAAAACCGTTCTTTCGCACATAGACTCCATTTGGGGTCTAGTTGGTCCTAACGTCGAACTATTCCGATCGCTTAATTCGTATAGAAGTTATGGGCAAATAACCGGCCAAAAAAGAGGTTTTTGCTTAAATATGCGTGGGGTGACATTTTCCAAGTATTTTTATTCATGTTGGATGGTTGGTGGCTTTATAGACGATTATATAGAAAAATAATAAACCATGAAAATAAAAATGCGCGATAAATCAGAAACACGAGTGTGAATCGCAAAAGAGGTCTAATCTCCGGATGGTTGGTGGCTTTATAGACGATTACATAGAAAAATAATAAACCATTAAAATAATAATAATAAATAATAAAATAATAAAATAATAAACCATAAAAATAATAAACGCGCGATAAATCAGAAACACGAGTGTGAATCGCAAAAGAGGCCTAATCTCCGTACAAATTAAAGCTGACCGAAATGCCATCGATGTTTTTCTTCATGTTGGATGGTTGGTGGCTTTATAGACGATTATATAGAAAAATAATAAACCATTGTGTAATAATTTGCAGCGTTTTTTCTCTTTAGTGTTGTCCAACTTTACCCCAGATTAATCGCATAAGGACGCCCAATTCTTACTGTGGGACGTCCCAAAAACGGAGTTGAGAAGAACGTTGTCTAGTTCCACGAAAATAATGAGTTATAAGATAAATCGATTTCGACGGATTGGTCATCATAAGTAACAAACAATAACTGAAGGTACATCACGGAGAGCATAGCTTATAGTCACAAGTGAAAGGGAGCTTGAATCCCATTGGTCGAGAAAGTGAAAGTCATACCCAATCAGATAAGTGAAAGGAAAATCCTATTGGCTAAGAGAAGTGAAGGGACCTGGGAGGATCATCAAATGCCAAACTAGGCAGACAAAGTGAAAGGGAGCTCTCTCATCGCGAGTGATTGTATTCGTATCAGTACCACAAAGAATAGTCCAAGAAAATCCAGAGGTAGGAAGTTCTTTGAATTGTAAAGCTTGGGCTCCAACAATCGGTAAGCCCTGATAGGAACCAAAAATTGTGGTTTTATGAAAAGTTTTCTTTCAGTCTCAAAATTCTCAGAGTTCACGTAATGGTATTACAATGAGGAATTTCACCATGTCGGAATTTCCTATTTTTGACCCCAAAATCGGATTCAGCACCTCGAAAAACCTCCTAAGGCAAACTTTCAGCCCAAACTTCCTAATTTACGAATAAACAAAACAGTGTAGAAAATACGAATGTTTAAAAAAACTGGGAAAATGACGTCATCCTGGAATAGTTCATTTATGGCCGCTTGAAGCGCTGAGATCGAGAAATCTATAGTCCCCAGATGCAAAATTTCACGAAACAGTAAAGTTCGAAATCGAAAAACTGAAGAAAAAAATAGAAAAAGCAAGATGGAGAAAATTAGGTTTCTCCTGTTTTTGTTTGATAACTTTTCTCTTAGAAATCACGATTTCGTCGTCCCAATGGGAAGAGACGGCGATCCGAACAGCCCAATCAGCGAGCGATCCCGCTTCACGTCAATTTTCCCGGTTAGTTTTGAAATCAAAAATTTTGATTGTCTCCCAAAAATAACAGGAGACTTAATTTTCCGAAATCAGCCCGATTTTCATCTATCCCACACCATTAACTACTCAGGAAAAATGCAAACAGAATTCGGTGGAATTCCTCATTATAACTGATATATACCTATATTCAAAAAATGATAAATAAATTACAATAAGCACGGTTACATTTTATATAATTAAAAAAAAACACTTTGTTAAAAAACCACAAAAAAATAAATAAATAAAAATAAACATAGGCTTAATAAAGGGGCCATAGCTCGCCCCGAAAGCGGTCGCCACAATAAAAACGCTGCAAATTATTACACAACGGTTTATTATTTTTCTATATAGATCACTCGTCTACAAAATCACCAACCATCCAATATGAAGGGGAAAAAAAAAAAAAAATCAAAAAAATTTTTAAAAAAAATCAAAATCACCAACTATTGATTACATTTTGATCAGCTCTAATTTGAACGGAGATTAGGCCTCTTTTGCGATTCACACTCGTGTTTTGATTTATATATATATATATTTCAAAATAAACACTTAAATTTTCATAGGAAGCGAACGGTTTGTCCTACAGAGCTCCGCGTGGTCTCAAAAAATTCTAAAAATTCTATAGAATCTTAAATTGAAGGAAAAACAATACCTTTATATCGAAATTTTTTGAGTTAGGGCGTTTTCAAAATTTTAATATTGATTTTGGAACCCTTAGAAGTGACCTACCTCAACCAAAAGCTTCGGGGCACAACTAGACCCCAAATGGAGCCTACACACCAAATTTCATCAAAATCGGTCAATGCTAAGTGGCAAAAGTGCCGCGTACGGCGGACGGACGGCCAAATTTTTATTCGATTTTTGGATTCTACGTACCTTGAAACGTAAACCATCAAATTTTGAGGGGGTGTTAAAATTTTTTTTTCTTGGTCGATTCCAAAGGTTCATTATTGAAAATAATAAACCAAAAGGAATGCTATAAGTAACGACGTCCTTTCTGCTTCCTCCTCATGAACTGCAATACGAATACAGCAGGAGTACAGAACAACAATTTTGGTTCCGGGTCTGTCTGTCCGTGTGTCTGTGTGTCATGAAATCCTTGTAACGGACAAAATTATGTTGGTAATTCAGTTGAGCATAATTTCATCAAAACTGAAAGAAAACTGATCCAAACATTTTTTAAGGGTGGAACTCACTCTTAGCCATGTGCAAACATAGGCTTAATAATAACGTGTCACAATAAAAAGGAAAGCTACAAGTAAAGACGTCCTTTCTGCTTCCTCCTCCCCATGAACTAAAATTTGGAACCAAAATTGTCCAGGAAGGCCTAAAACGTAAAACACGAGTGGACTTGATTTTTTGAGAATATTTTTTTTTAATCTTGAAAAGTGAAAACAATTTTTCCTTTACTTTGGTAGATTCGGAAGCAAAATTGGTGAATGTCAATTTATTATAAATAAAATATCTTCATTTCTTTGTCGTGAAGGTACCTCCTCCTGGCGCTAGTGTACGGGATCAACATGGGGGTTTTCTGTGCCTTCGCAACGCTCCTCAACAGAATGGTCCTCAGGTTCTTCCCGGTAAGTCAAAACTCAGCAACTCTGACTGTATTTAAGCCAAAACTCAGCTGAAAGACTTGAGAGGCCACACTGCATCCGTCTAGTTTGACATTTTTCGGTCTTCATACTGAATTTTTAGCGCCTAGTTTCATGAATTTTTCATGGCAACATCGATGATTCCTACCCTACGACTCG
This sequence comes from Apolygus lucorum, assembly GCA_009739505.2. Lineage (NCBI taxonomy): Eukaryota > Metazoa > Arthropoda > Insecta > Hemiptera > Miridae > Apolygus > Apolygus lucorum. The sequence continues at coordinate 43,135,393 of CM019170.2, read as the reverse complement.
CACTCTGTGGTTTTCAAGAGTTCCAACATAAAACACTAAACTTATAACTTGTCCAATGTTCACAATTTCAACCTGTAAACCTCTAAAACTCCGAAAAAAGCAAAGTAAACTAGAGAAATCAACTACAGTTCAACATATTCTGTGGTCTTGAAAACAGTTTATAATATAATTAAATTCAATCATGAAATTGATGATTTCTTCTCCCCAGGATGCGGCTGAACACGTTGGCTGGATCGGACTCATATTGATCCTCACTGGAGGTACTGGCACTTTTATAGCAGGCCTCCTACTCGACAAATTTGGGAATTACAAGTAAGTGGTAACTCGAAGTACAATTTATTTTGCCGTATTTACGAATAAAGTCACTCGCGATGAGATTGTGGAAAACCATTTTAATAAAAACGGAGATGAGTAGAACGTTGTCTATTTCCACGAAAATAATGAGTTACAAGTTAAATCGATTTCGACGGTTAGGTCATCATCAGTAACAAACAATAACTGAAGGTATCATTTTTGCTCGAAGGGAGGTATGTTGGATGTGCTTGAAAAGTTCGAGATTCTTAAGAGTGATAGGTCTGGTAAATGTCTGAATGAGGTGGTCCCTCAACATGTTTCACCATTGATAGGTTCCTTCCTACAATAGCTTGGTCTCCCCTTCACAATGTTACCCTCACCAATGTTTGAGCTCCCTTTTTATTTGTCTGCCTTCATTGGCATTTGATGATCCTCCCAGGTCCCTTCACTTCTCTGAGCCAATAGGATTTTCCTTTCACTTATCTGATTGGGTATGACTTTCACTTTCTCGACCAATGGGATTCAAGCTCCCTTCCACTTGTGTCTATATAAGCTATGCTCTCCGTGATGTACCTTCAGTTATTGTTTGTTGTAACTCATTATTTTCGTGGAAATAGACAACGTTCTACTCAACTCCGTTTTTATTGCAGTATTTAGGTCAATAAACACCCTTGTGATAGCATGGAACGTGCTACATCTGGGGAGACGGCGATGTTTCACGAAATTTTGCAATGATTTCCTCTTACAACCAAGTCGTTGCTGCGGAACTTCATCTACTCGTAGGTCATTCGTGTTCGTAAATGATAAATGATGGGTAAATTATATACTGTCGAAACCATTGTAATTTTGGAAGAAACTGGGATGTACCCCGGAGTTAAATGAACTGTAAACTCAAGGCAGAAATAATAATTAAGCGTGATTATTGGTAGAGGATTTTATTGAAGAAGGGAACGACACAACCGACTTATACAAGAATAAGAAACGATATGGATGGCTAGTCTACCGAGCAAGTGGGGAGGGCCCTCTCCTAATACTACTTTACTATCCTAGAGCCAACCTCCACAGCTAACTAGGTAGGTTATTAAATAATTAAGATTGCCACCAATACAGGGTGTAACACGAGTGGTTCACGACCTTTCTCCCACGTGTTCTACAACTAATTTCCGACAAAAAGTGCCTCATGACATTTTTTGGTATCCCCCCTCCAAATGCTTTTTTTCACTTTGAAAATTTTGTTCGTGTTTTTGATCTTTGCTCAATACCATATCATGTAAAAGCCCAACTCGTTCAGTCATTGTTATTCCCTATCTTTGATTATGCGAGATTGGCTTATTGTGATATTACTAAAGATAGGATAGCAATTTTACAACGGGCACAAAATTCAGCCATAAGGTTTATATTTGATTTGAAATACGATGATCACGTGACCCCATTTTATAAAAAACTTAAGTGGCTCAAAATTGAAGAGCGGCTGCAACTCTCTATAGCTATAATGATTTTCAAATTGTTAAAATTCCATAAGCCTCCATATTTAGCAGAATTATTAATTCGCCGAGACACAATCCACGATAAAAACACATGCACTTCGGTGAAATTGCTGGAAGTTCCGAAGCACAGCACTATTTTTTATGGTAGATCGTTTATTGTGCAAGGAGTTAAATTTTATAATCATCACAGTTCTTTATTTGATTTAAATTTAGCAGTCAAGACGTGAAAGCCTGAAGACGTGAACGCAAACGTGAAATCCTTGTAACAGCCATAACTTCAACATTTTCCAAGAATACTCAGAGATTGTGCGGATTGACGTGTAGATTGATTGTGGATCACCACAATCAATCTAGTGCTAGGCACTTAGAAATTGATTAAATTAACTACTATGCATCGGACCATCTGTACAATCGGGTTATGGATACGAGGAAGCTATGTGCCACACTCACTTGGCAAATATTTTTCATGTAACATTTCCAATGCTAGTTTTATATGTGTCTTACTTATCCTTCTGACCTGTCTGTGGGCCTCTTTTAATAATTGAGAGATCAAATGTAAAATCAACCAATTTGGAGGATCCAGAAGCTACCAAACGTTAGAAGAGACATTGTTGAGACCACATAATTATGTGGCCTTATAAGGGTTTCCTCATGTAATTCGGATATGATAACTCTTTTAAATAAATAGATGTTGAGGTTCTTGAGGTTCAGTCAGAGGAAGAATGCAACACTTGTTTAGGCCGACGTTTCGGTATAGGTATTTTTTTACCATCTTCAGGGCTATAACGAACATTGAGCAGCATCGTTCTTGCATGAATCAATTGCACATCACATTGTAAATAAAGGTAATAATGATATTTTGACATACCTTGGAAAGGGTGTAAAAATAAACTCCTGTTGGCTACATTAGGATTTCAGAAAAAACACCCTTTCCAAGGTATATCAAAATATCATTATTGTCTATATTTACAATGTATTGTGCAATTGATTCATGCAAGAACGATGCTGCTTAATGTCTATACCACTCTGGTTTAATGTTCGTCATAGCCCTGAAGATGTTATATAAATATATCGAAACGTCGGCCTAAACAAGCGTTTTATTCTTCTTCTGACTGAACCTCAACACCTATTTTCTTAATCAAGCAATCGAGAAAAAAGAACCTTGTCTTTTGAAATTCATGATACATTAAAATATATTATACATAATTAAAATCTTTTTATAATAATGTATTATTCAATCATTATAATAGTTATAAGTTGTTGAATTGAAAAACGCGTCGTACCTATGACGAAGCAGAAAAGGATAAGAATGAACGGCGCGGAGCTATACTCTTCTTCATGATGGATCAGTCGTGCGTAGTTGCCTAACCTTTGCTCAGAATACGTGAATATTGCTTCCGAGTCTACCAAGGTAGCGGAAGCTTTGTTTTCACTTTTCAAGGACGAAAAAAACAAGTGCTCCAAAATCAAAATTTCCACTCGCGTTTAGACCTTTCTGAACAATTTTGGTTCCGTGTCTGTGTGTCTGTCTGTCCGTCTGTCATGATTTCCTTGTAACGCGCATAACTATACGAAGTTATTGTCCGATTTCTATGAAATTTTCAGGGATTGTGCGGGTTGGTGTGTAGACGGTCCCCTATGAAAATCATCATCCCCGGACTGATAGAAGCGACTGCGCATGCGCAAACGTGAATTCCTTGTAACGGCCATAACTTCTACATTTTCCATTCGATTTCAATGAAATTTTCAGGAATTGTGCGGGTTGGTGTGTAGACGGTCCCCTATGAAAATCATCATCCCCGGACTGATCAAAGCTACTGCGCATGCGCAAACGTGAATTCCTTGTAACGGCCATAACTTTCACATTTTCCATCCGATTTCAATGAAATTTTCAGGGATTATGTGGATTAGGTTGTAGATGGTCCCCTATGAAAATCATCGTTTCCAGACTGATAGAAGCGACTGCGCATGCGCAAACGTGAATTCCTTGTAACGGCTGTAACTTCCACATTTTCAATCCGATTTCAATGAAATTTTCAGGGATGTTACAGATTATTATGTAGATGATCCCCTATGGAAATCACCACCTTCGGACTGATAGTAGCCATTGCGCATGCGCAAACATGAATTTCCTTGTAAGGGCCATAATTTCTACATTTTCCATCCGATTTCAATGAAATTTTCAGGGATTATGTGGATTAGGTTGTAGATGGTCCCCTATGAAAATCACAGAGAATTGGTTGTCATAGAGGGATTCATTCATAGAGGGATGGTCTCCTGTGAGAATCTCAAATCCCATTAATTGCAGGTTATCGGTAGCTCAGAGGATAAAGTCTCAATTTGAGCTCCTAAGGTCGCGGGTTCGA